>CANIUD010000235.1:0-600000 GCA_947470075.1 Closterium sp. Yama58-4 | reverse complement strand
TTACCATGGCCGCCCAGGAGCCTCGCCCTGCCATAAGTCACACTATGTCTATAAGATCGTCTCTGAGGTGAGATGTCAATGATGCCGACTTGTATTTGCATATCCGGTCATAGAATCTCTTTCTTATGCAAATAGAGTTGTCTCTTATGACCTACCGGGCTACTTGTTTGTCTGTAGCATGAAACAACTCGAAAAACAACTTTAAATATCTCCCTTTTTTTGCCTATACTTCCCTGGCTTGGTGCGCAAGCACAACAACGCAGTGCATTTCGTCGGCCTCGGGAGTGGCTCTTTTGAGGCGCCTCAAAAACCCTGCATTGCCCTACACTGCCCTGTATTCCCCTGGACTGCCCGGTATTGTATCATTCTGTCGCCAGGCGCGCAAGCACAACAACGCAGTGCATTTCATCGGCCCTCGGGATTGGCTTTTGAGGTTCCTAAAAGCTCTCCAATCCCCCGTCTTGCCCTGCTTGTTTCCTGTATTCCCCTGTATTGTACTGCGCTCCTGCCAGGCGCGCAAGCACAACAATGCGGTGCATTTCATCGGCCCTCGGGAATGCCGCCAGTTCTTCTTCCACATGGGGGTGGCATTCGAGGAGCATGCGGAGTACGAGGAGGTGTACGAGTGGTTCATTCGTAACCTCGGCACTCCTGTCGATGTGCATGTGAGTACCATTCAGCGAGCATGTTCCATTTCAGTGTGGGATAGCGGCAGCAGCAGTCAGCTTGGGTCGGGAGTGTCGGTCGGGACTTCTTCCACATGGGGGTGGCGTTTGAGGAGCATGCAGAATATGAGGGGACTTCAGACAATGCGTTGGTTCAGACTCCATAAGTTCATCGAGCAGCACAATTACGGTCGCATATTCCCCCTCTCCCTTCCAACGCTCTCTCCCTCTCCTCTTCCAACGCTCTCTCCCTCTCCTCTTCCAACGCTCTCTACCTCTCCCATTGCTGTCTGTACTCCCTCCTCCCCCCAGGTCCGTTGGTTCATACTCAAGAAGTTCATGGAGCGCCATGATTATAGCCGCATATTCCACCTCTCCCACTCCCCCTTGGTCATTGTTCTGTTCTCCCTCCTCCACTCCCCCCTCCCTCCCATCAGGTCCGTTGGTTCATACTAAAGAAGTTCATGGAGCGCCATAATTATGGCCGCATATTCCACCTGGCAACAGAAGTCATGCTCTTCGCCAATGCGTCTCAGGTGCCACTCCCACTCGCCTCCCAGTCACTGATTCTTTTAAGGAAAATAGTGCTTCCCAGGTGACGCACACTTGTAATCGCACCCACTCTTATATCCCTCGCTCTAATCACCTCCTGTTTCTCTGCTTCCCGTAAACGCCTCTCAGGTGGCGGCATGGCTATTCCCTAACTCTGACCTCGCTCTCCCTGCACGCTGGCCCAGCATTCGCCCTCCGTTGAGGCCCACTCAGTACTCCTCTGCAGGTGGGTGCTGCTGAATGCTTCCTCTCCTCCCGCTCACTCTCTTCCGCTTCCTGCAACTGTCTTCAACTCGCCGCTGCTCCCAGTCTCTTACACTCTTCAGCATGTGCCGCACACACCTGTCCCACATGGCAGCAAGTTCCCATCTTCTCATTCTCTCCACCCCCTTTCCCTCCCATGCACGAGTGGGCACGCACATAGCCCTCATGTCATATGCAGCGCTGGTCGACTGGTGCCTCTTCCTGCACACTGTCTTTGACTCACAGCTGCTCCCATACCCTGACTTGCTGTCCGGTACCCTTAGTCTCAGCCCTTTCCCTCATCTCCCATGCACCCTTCCCTCTCCGCCCACCAGGAGTGGGCACGCACATAGCCCTCATGTCATATGCAGCGCTGGTCGACTGGTGCCTCTTCCTGCACGCTGTCTTTGACTCCGCCATGTTCGGGGGAGACAAGGACACCCAAGACCTCGTGCTGCTGCCCTCCTACGTGGACGTTACGATTATGGGCTGGTACACATTTGCAGGCTGCTGGCTGCAGGTGAGAGCGGTGGAGAGCGGTTTAGAATGGATGGAGACGGATTTAAAAAGGTCAAGAGTGGTGAAGGGAGGTCAAAGGGGGTGATAGGACCCAGAATCTGGTCTTGCTATCCTCATTTGTGGATGTTACCTAACCTCTTTTACGCTTGCAGTCCTTCTGCCAGACTACCTCTGCTTCGCGCCCCTTCGTAACCCCTTCCCATTCCCAACCCCATTGCAACCATCCACGCTCACGGCAGTGGGTAGTCCCTTCATTGCGTCTTTGACAACCTATTTGTTTGCTCCTCATATCACGCCTTCCCTGCTCCCATTCCCACCTCCATGGCAGTGGGTGGAGCCTCCATGCGTCTCAGGCGTCAAACCCGAAACCGCCAAGGCTCTCCGCAAGCGTGGGATTCAACCCCGTTTCCGCGTGCAATCCCTCTGCCAACCCAATCCATATCCACCTTTCCTCCCTTCACCCCCTTCACCCCTTGGGTACATGTACCTGCATGGCAGTGGGTGGAGCCTCCGTGTGTGTCAGGAGTTAAACCCGAAACCGCCAAGGCCCTGCGCAAGCGGGGCATTCAACCGCGCTTCCGCGTGCAGTCCCTCTGCCAGCCGCGGCGCTGCCTCAACTCCTCCTGGTCCGACCCCGGCCTCTGCGTCTTTGACAATAACTTTTCTCTCACCCCCGGCCACCCATTCTTCAAGTTTAAAGCCGGGGACAAGTGTCCGAGCACGATGCACTATGGGTTTTACCGCGGGTGGGAGGAGGAGGCGCAGAGTGAGCCGGTGCAGTTTTTGGCGGTGCATTTCATGCACCGGAAGAAAGAGTTTTTGAATACGAAGTTCCCGCCTGAACCGGAGAAGTCGTGGGGTAGTGCGAGTGAGTAGTGGTGGTGGCTGGATCCTGCATTCGAATTTGGTATACCAAGCTAGCATTTGGCTGTGAGCAATGTAATGAGGTGGAAGAATCGTGTACCGTAAATGATGGAAGCAAATCATTGGCCATATTCTGCAACCAAGTCAAGGCTACAGTATTGGGTGTTCCTACAAAACCGCACAAGCTGCCCCCTTTAAATGTCTCTCAACTCAACATGCAAAGAGGAAGATGAAGTAAAACAAACCAATTTGAAGTGACTGTTGCGCATATCTGACAACAAGTGCCACTGATGACACCTTCCAACTTCCCTCTCCAACTCTAATTTCTCCTCCTAGTCGGAGTCAATCGCGTCCCATCCGCCCTCGTCGTCCGGGTCATTCTCACTGTCAAAACCGTACACGTGCTCAATGTCATCATCCTCCCCACCACTCTCCTCTTCCTCCTCCGATGATTCCTCCTCCTCCCACTCCTCTTCACTTTCCGAAACCGCATCGTCTCCCTCCCCCTCTTCCTCTTCCCCATCCGCATCCCCTCCCTCCCCCTCTCCCCCTTCCACATCCCCTCTCTCCCCCTCCTCCTCCTCCTCCCCGTCTCCCTCCTCCCCATCCACCTCACCTCTCCTTGCACGCGCCCCGCTCATGTCTCGCCGGGAGAGCAGAGGGCACTCATCGATGTCGCACACACGCAGCATCGCCATCTTCCGGAGAGAAGGCAGCCGAGCCAGCTGCTTGCACAGAGACACCTCCAACTCCTCAAGCTTAGGCAGCCGGCTGAATGAATCCGGCAAGCTTCGCAAGTGCTTCAGCCCCATGATCAGCAGCTTCTGGAGGGAGGCCAGCTTCCAGATATCATCCGGAATGGTTGAGATCCCGAGTTTGATCAGAGAGCAGGATCGTAGGTTGGATAGATTCACGAAGGACCCTGGAAGCTGCATCAGCTTGTAGCAATCGATAATCTCCAGCGTCTCGAGCATTTTCAGCTGCCCGAGAGACTCGGGCAGCTGCCGCATTGAGATGAGGTTCACCAGCTGCAAAGAACGCAGCCCTGCAAGCCCCCCAAGGGTCTCGGGCAATGCTTTCAGATGGTATGCCGAATCAACCCGGAATCTTTGCAGCTGCGTGAGTTGGGAGATGCAGTCAGGGAGAGATTCAAGCCTGCCCATCTCCAGGAGCTTCAGCTGCGTCAGAGAGGACAGCCGGCCGAGGGATGGGCCGAAAGACTCCACACCAATAGCCTTTATCTTAAGCCTCTGAACGGCTGGAAGCAGTACGCTGCTGCTGCTGCTGCGGCTGCTGCTGTTGCTGCTGGCCAAAGAACCACTGGCAGTACCTTCATGCATCTTTTCATCCCCTAACACCGCCACCAACCCACCACATGTCCGCACCTCCAACACTTGCAGTCGCGGCAGCTCAAAAGCGCTGGAGGGAGACGTTTCAGGCCGTCCATCTGTCCCAACTTGACCTCCTCGAGCGCCTCCAGCCGTTCGATTCCCTCAGGCAGGACCGTCACTTTAGGACAGTTTACCACTTCCAGGCTGGTGAGTGAAGAAATGCCCGAGAAGGAAGCGGGGAGGGCGGATAGGCGCACCAAGTGCTGCAGTGACAGCTCCTTGAGGCTTTTCGAGCAGCCAAACCCGTCTAACAAGGCGCCCCTGAAGTGTTTCGTGAGGAAAATCTTGAGGGTTTCGAGAGACGTCAGGCCGGAGGAGGATGAAGGGAGGCGAGTGAGAGCGGTGCATTTCAGGAAATGAAGATAGCGCAAGCGGTGCAGACCGTTCCCCATGTCATCTGGCAGCACCGTGAGGCGCGGACAAATGTTAATCTCCAGGCGCTCGAGAGAAATAAGCTGGGATAGGGAGTCCGGGAGTTGCTGCAGCTGCCTACACTCCACTATTTCCAGCTCCCGGAGAACTGTCAACTGCCCGAAGGATTCGGGCAGGTGCGTGAGATGTGGAAGGCACTTCAAGCACAGCTTCTCGAGAGCAACCAGCTGCCCGAGCTCCGCGGATGGAGATGTCAGCTTTAAAAGATAATTCAAGGAAAGCTCTCGAAGCGTGGTAAGCAGGGCGATGGAATCAGGGAAGGTAGTGAGACGCCTCAGATCCAGTACGAGCGTCCGAAGCTCTGACAACTGCCCGAGTTCTTCGGGCAGCACCGAAAGTCCTGGCATGTCAAGGGTGAGACTGCTGAGAGGCAGGCGGGAAAGAGAGTCCGGCAGAGACGTGATATCGCTGCACTGCTTGACGACTAGAGTATTAAGCAGATTCAAGTGCTCCAGAGCCCCTATCAGATCTCGCATTCCCCTCACTTCATTCAAAACTAGGGTTTCGAGTCCCTGCAGTTCACCAAAATCGGCGGGTGACGGGAAAAGAATCTTGCATCGTCGAATCTCAAGGGTGGCGAGGGAAGAAAGCTTGGTGAGAGATGCAGGCAGCTGCAATGTCGAGCAATGACTCAATAATAGGCGGTTCAGAGCAGCGAGTTGCCCGAACGATTCCGGGAGCGACACCAAGCAGCGGGATGCAGCTCAACCGACGTTAGCGAAACCAGATTGCCGAAGTCTCGAGGCAAAGCCTCGAGATAGTAAGTATCCAGCACGAAGCTTCTTAGGGACTGCAACGAGGTAAACGTGTCGGGAAGTCGCTTGACGCTTGCCTTAAGGTTCAAGCTCCTGAGCAATGTGAGTCGGTCGATCGAGGGGGGAATGGAAGCGTGCTGCGAACAATACAGATCAAGAACTTCGAGCCGCGTACATCCCTCGAACAGCGCAACTAGGCTTTTCTCAGTCACAACTCCGTAACTAGATTCACGTGATTTCGGTCCAACATGAAGCTGGGTCAGATTGGGACACGTCCGGCCGAGGTGAGAGAAAAACAATGTTGGGGAGGAGGTGAGGCTACCGGAGGAGAGAATAAGCTTTCTGAGGTTAGTGAACGGCGACAGAAGCTGAACGAGGCGAGGCGGATCCATATGAAGATTCTCCGGCAATCGAAGCTCGTGTTGCAAGCGGTATGCAATGTGCTGCCATTGCTTGCTTACTAGTGCATGCTCCAGCTTGCCATCGGGTCGAACCAGAAAACGAAGGATCTGAGAAAGCAGCTCCTCAGGTAGCCGCTGGATCGGCGATTCGCCTGACATAGTGAAAGGATCAGACGAGAAGTTTAGAATTAAATGGCTGCTTACTGCTACTAATTACGTAGCCTGACTCCTAATCGTCAACAAGGTCAGATAAACCGCGACCTGTGAGCATCAGTGAAAACATTCCTCTCTCGTGTCGTGTGTGACTCTCTAGGGCTTGTCAGTGGCACCGTACTGAACCGCTCGTTTCTACTTGAACCATTCCCGCCAATAATTTCCAACACGTAAATGTAAAATTTTTGAAAGTGTGTAACACTTTCTAAAAATGTGTATTGTGAATAGCGAAGATATTTGTACCGAAGCAAAATGCTTCGGCGAACCGCTACTTCCCCTCTTTTTCGGTATAAAAGAGGGGGCGAAGGCCATTTGGCCTTCACCCACGTTTTTCATTTCAAACTTTCAGTTTTCAAGTTCCCCACCCTCCCACCCTAGTATAGTAGAGAATTCATCGTTGTTACTATGTAATATGCTTGGACGATAAAAAATCTTGTACTTGCCAGTTGAAATGAGACGTTGCATTTGCAAAGACAAATAGCAAGCTTTCACAATCAGATTCTGTGCTTGTATTTGCAAAACGGATGGCGATCTCAAAGTCTACATGCAACGGAATGATTGGAATTAGGGTTTGCAAGCATACAAATAGGAGTCCTACAAATGTTGTACCCTTTAGGGAGTGCCTCACTGCAGCCTATCATAACATTAACATTTGACACACCCCCATAGGCTAAGTGAGGGACACCAGGGCAAGCAAGGTGAAAACAAACGGTCACAAGACCAGTCAAGGCAAGACAAGCTCAGGGTGGAGCTCAAGGACACCACACAAATTCCGAGCACAAGCAAGTGGCCACAAGGCCAGTTCAACAGTTCACTAGGATATAAATATGAAAACACAACAAGCAGAGCAAGCAACAAGACTACAGCAACCGGGGGCCTACCTCAACAAGCCCCAACTGCACACAGAACCTGTGGTGATCACCAGGCGCCAAGGCCTTGGTGAAGACGTCTGCAGTGTTGGCCTCTGAGGCCACAAAGTCCAGGCGTGCCTGGCCGCGTCGCTGCAGCTCTCGCAGGAGGAAGTACCTCACGTCAATATGCTTTACTCTGCTCTCCAGTCGCGGCTCTCGACACAGGAGGATCATGGCCTTGTTGTCAGCATACAAGGTCGGTGCAGAACGAGGCCGCTCACCAAGGTCGGTGAGCAAGAAGGTCAACCAACGAAGCTCCTGTGCCGCCATGGCACCAGCGTAGATCTCTGCCTCTGCACTGGAAGTAGCCACAGACGACGACCGAGTAGACCTCCACGACACAGCACCAGCTCCCAGACTGAAGCAGTAACCCTGAGTCGAACGCTGAGTCTCCACGTCGTCAGCGTAGGAAGAGTCGCAGTGCCCAGTCAACGCCACTGGCTGAGTCCCTCCAAGCACAAGCCCCATGCCTGATGTAGTCGCCAGGTACTTCGCCACCCTCACAGCAGCTGTCCAGTGGACAGGACGGTGTCTCCCAGTCGCAACAAAGCGAGAGAGGACGCTGAGAGGAAAGGCGAGGTCCGGCCGAGTACAAGTCATCAGGTACATGAGGCAGCCCACCAGCTCTGCGTAGGGACCACTGGACTCAAAAGGCTCGTCGGGAAAGGGGCCAGTGAGTCTGTGGTCAACAGCAAGAGGAGTGGGCTGTGTGGTGGAGAACTGGAAGTCGAACCGCCGAAGGACCTGCTGCACCATGTGTGACTGCGTCAGTGTGATGGTGCGAGCGGCTCTGTCCCGGGTGATCTGCAAGCCAAGGTAACGCTGCAGCTCACCCAGGTCAGTGCACTTGTGTCTCTTCTGCAGTTCGAACTTCACCTGAGCCAGGGCTGCCCTGTCTGCTGTAGCAAACACCAAGTCGTCGACGTAGACAAGGATAAAGAAAGGAGTAGAACCCGCTCGAACAAACAGCGACGGGTCGGCGGAGGACGGGCTGAACCCAAGGTCACGAAGCGTGGAGCGAAGAGTGTCGTGCCACTCACGGGGCGACTGGCGGAGACCGTAGACTGGTCGCCTCAGGCTCCACTGGGTCCCTGGTGGGAAGGTGTCAGTGAAACCAGGAGGACGGCGCAGCCAGATCTCCTCGTGCAGTCGGCCCTGGAGGAACGCAGTGGAGAAGTCGAGGGAGTGCAGCTCGTAGTCTCGCTGCGCTGCTATGTGGAGTAACACCCGAAGAGTAGTCATCTTCGGGGTCGGGGCGAAGGTCTGGAAGAAGTCAACTCCCTCACGCTGACTGAAGCCCCTAGCCACGTAGCGCGCCTTGAACACCGGCGGTGCTCCAGGCGGCCGCTTCACCTTGAAGAGCCACATGCCATCGACTACGTTCGCCCTGGGAGGGGGAACTGCGTCGACGTAGGTGCCTGTGGATCTCCAAGACGCCAACTCTGAGTCCATAGCCGCTTTCCACTGAGAGGCCCACGCCCCTGACACTGCCTCGCGGTAAGTGCGAGGAGTCGGTATGTCAAGGGCGTCGGGGTCTCCCTCAGGGGAGAGCAGCATGGCACACACAGAGGGAGAAGCGGCTGCCCAGTACTCCAGCTCAGACTCTCTGTCCTCTAGGACGTCACAGCCAAGGGCAAACTCACCCCCGACGGACAGAGGACGGTAGGGAGGAGCTGGCACCACACGGGTGGCGTAGTCAAGGCGGCTGGCGGCAGCAAACTCAGCGACAGCGGCAGTGAGAGCAGAGACCGACGACGGAGGGAAACGAGAGTCGGTGACAAGAGTGGCGAGGACACGTGCGGCAACAGGACGAACAGCGCGGTAGTAGTCGGTGATAGGAGTGGGGAGGGAAGGGAGAGAGGACGGAGGAGGAGACGGGAGAACGGACTCAGGAGAAGGAGAACGACGACGAGACGAACAAAGGAGGGCAGTGTGGAGGTCAGTAACAGGGGACGAGTGACGAGCACGCGGCGAACAACGGGTGACCAAGTCGCGACGGACAGAAGGAGGAGGAGACTGTGGAGGAGGAGAAGACCAGACCGCCGGACGGTCGTCAGGAGGAGGCAACGGAGAAACAAACACAGGAGGAGACTGGGAGCGGACAGGAGGAGAGGAGGAAAGGCCAAGGGCCCGCAGGCCACTCACAGGTGGGAACAACTGCCGCTCAAGAGGAAGCTGCGGAGGCGGGTGCTGCTGCTGCTGCTGCGGCTGCTGCTGCTGCTGCTGCTGCTGCTGCTGCTGCTGCTGCTGCTGGCGCTGCTGCTCCAGAAGGTCCAGCACCCGCAGCTCCTGCCGCTCCCTCTCCAGCCGCTCCTGCTCCTCACGCTCACGCCGACGGGCAGCCTGGAGACGCGTGTCGTGGCGGTGGGGAGGCGGAGTGGACTCCGCAGAACCAGGGCCTCCAGCGTCAGTCTCCTCAGACTCAGCTCCCCCAGAACTAGCACCGCCAGCGCCAGCACCTCCAACTCCAGCACCCCCAGAACTAGCACCTCTAGTGCCAGTACCTCCAGCTCCAGCACCCCCAGAGCCAGCGCCACCTGCGCCAGCACCTCCAGCTCCAGCACCCCCAGAGCTAGCGCCGCCTGCGCCAGCACCTCCAGCTCCAGCACCCCCAGAGCTAGCGCCCCCAGACCGAGCACCGCTAGAAGCTGCACCTCCAGCTCCAACACCAACCGAGTCCACAGGAACCTGTCGCGGAAGCGCCGAAGGCTGCTGAGGGGGCTGTGAGGAGGACTGCGGGGAGGGAGACGCTACCTGACGCGCGACCGAGGGTAGAGGGGTAGCGTGAGACACACCAGACGGGGCAGGACCAGGGGGGGGCAGGGGTACCGGAGGAGCGGGAGCAGGAGGAGGAGAGGGTGCGAGGAAAAGAGGGGGAGGGGGTACCGGGAGACCTCGACAAGGGTACCGGGTGTAGTAGGACACGGACTCGTCAAACCGGACGTCACGGGAGTCTAGGAACTGGTGGAGGGGCGGGTGGTAGAAGGACCAGTCGGCCGAGTCTACCGGGAAACCAAGGAAGACACAGGGAATGGCGCGTGCCGAGAGCTTGTCCGCAGAGGTGTCGCGGACCTGCGCAAGGCAGCCCCAGACTCGAAAGGCCGACCCGACACCAGGGGAACCAGTCCAAAGACTGGTCGGTGAAGCCTCGGGCCGCGAGACACGCGGCTGGAGGTTCAGCTGGTGTGCGGCGTAGCGAACCGCGTGGGGCCACAGAAAATGGGGCGCACGGGCATGGATCATGGACGTGCGGGCGATGTCCATGACCAAGCCTATGCGGCGCTCAGCAACCCCATTCTGCTGTGGGGACTCTGGCAGAGTCCAGGACTGGGTGATGCCCTGTTCGCCGCAGAATCCGCCGAGAATGCCGGAGCGAAACTCGCCCCCACGGTCGGAGTGGAGACAACTGACTCGACGACCACGAGTGCCCTCAGTGGCTAGAAGCCACCTGATCAGCGTAGCAGTCACCTCGGACTTCTTCGCAAGAGGGAACACTGTGGTGTACCTGGAGAAGTCGTCGACGACCACCAGAAAGTAACGCTCCCTCCCAGACCCCTGCGTCGGGGCAGGGCCCCAGACGTCCAAGTGGAGAGTCTCGAAGGGAGCGGTGGCCGGACGAAGGGAGGAGGAGTGGGGAGTGGCGCGTAAGCGACCGGCGACGCACGGAGAGCAAGGAGGGGCAAGCGAGAGAGGGAGCGACGGGAAGGTGCGTGGGAGACCTGTGACTAGTCCGTGACTGAGCATGCCACGAAGGCGAGGGATCGACGGGTGGCCAAGACGGTGGTGCCACAGAACGGTGCGGTGGGCGAGAGAGCGACAGGAGCAAGACGCAGCGACTGGACTGGACACAGCGACCGGACTGGACACGACTACCTGGCTAGACACAGCCACTGGACTGGGGACCTGGGTCGGAGGGGACGCAACAACCGGAGGGGAGGACGCGACCGGGGAGCGCTCGGTGTGGAGAACGTAGAGACCGGAGCGGGGCTCCCTGGTGAACGTGGCCAGAACAGCACCTGTGGTAGCGTCAGTACAGACTGCAGTCCGCCCACCCCCCAAGAAGGTAACCGTGATCCCCCTGTCCTGAAGGTATCCAACACCCACCAAGTTCCGAGTGAACGAGGGGATGTGGAGGCCACGCAGGACACCAGAGGGGACCACAGGGCACGGGAGGGTGGTGGAGCTACGCGCAACGGCTGGTCCAGAGGTAGGATCAGCCAGAGCCACCGACACAGGTGTGAGGAGAGGCGTAAGGGTCGTGCGGTCGCGGAAGAAACACTGAGACGCGCCCGAGTCCAGCGTGAACGAAAGAGAGGCCTCAGCCGGTGGGTCACTCGACCCAGTCGCTACACAAGCACCTAGAGCAGCAACACAAGCACCTAATCTAGACAGGCACAAGGCTACACTAGCAGGAGGCAAGCAGTCTAACCTACGAACACGCGAGCACACAGATCCATCAGCACTAGAGTCAGCATCAACATACAAAGCATATTGACGCGCATCGTCCATGGACAAAGCAAATACATCAATCTTACGGGCTAACAGACGAGACCAGCGAGGCGTGCTCGCCAAAGGGCCCCAACGAGCCCGGTAGAGGTCGTCGAGGCGGCGGAAGCACCGCGCGGCAGAGTGGTCGTCGCGACCACAGAGACAGGGGCTACCCGGCCCGGTGACGCACCAGTGAGTGCACGGGCCAGCGTCACGGCGAGGGGGGCGAGGGGCCCAGCTGGAAGTACTGCTGCTGCGGCTGGTGCTCCCAGGGCCTCCCGGACCCCACTGCGGCGGGGGACCCCAGTGCTGCTGCGGACCCCACTGCAGCGGGGGCCCCCACTGCTGGAACTGCTGCTGTCGCTGCTGCTGCTGCTGCTGCTGTCCCTGCTGCTGCTGCTGTCCCTGCTGCGGGTGGTGCTGCTGTGGCTGCTGCTGCTGTGGGGGAACGCCCCCACCGGTCGGGCCTCCACCTGTGGGTGGGCCTGTCTGTCCAGCACCTCCTCCAGGGCCCCCTCCCCCTGGTGCACCACCGCCGCCGCCTCCGCCGCCTCCGCCACCACCGCCGCTCCCACCTCCACCGCCACCTCCACCGCCGCCTCCACCGCCCCCACCTCCCCCCTTTCCGCCCTTCTTGCCACTCTTGCCCCGTTTCTGCCAGTCTGCGGCAGAAACGGCAGCGGTGTCCTCAGAAACCGACACAGCAGCAGAAGCGCGGGTAGCAGTGAAAGTGGGAAGCTGAGGGGCGGCACACCCCGCAAAGAGACGGGGGGCCACCGCATCAGTGGCGGAGGCAACGGTGAGGAGGCTGCTCTCGATGGTCCCGAGAGCAGTCTGAAGGAGGTCTATAGTGAGCTCAGTGGGGTGCTTCTGAAGAAGCGCGTCGCGGGCAGTGGCAAGGCGGTCAGGGAGGCGGGTGACTAACCAGTGTACAGTGAGCCACATGGGGGGGGGAGCAACAAGGAGCTGTGCGTCGGTACAGGCAGCACGAAAACCGGCGTCAAGCGAGCGGAGGTGAGTCACTAGGTCGGAAACAGTGGCAAACGAGCCTAGGTCGGGAAACACAAACGGCATGAGGAGGCGACTGAGGGAGGCGGAGGAGGGGGTGGAGTAGCGGGCAACAATAGCATCCCACACCCCCTTGGCTGTCTCCACCTGGTCAAAGTGGGCGGCCTCAGTCGGGGGGAGAAGCTCCGACAGTGTGAGAGCGGCGGCAGCGTCACGCGAGAGCCACACGTCCCTGGCCAGGACCCGACGGTCGTACTCCGCCTGGGCCGTAGGGGTCGGCTCCGGGGTGGTCGGCAGGGCGGCGGGGGACGGGGGGGCCTGTAGGGCACCAGACGCGTGAGCCCACAGAGTGGCGCCGTCCTGTCGCTGGCTGGTGAGGAAGCGTGTGGTCTGGCGCTGCCAGGTACCGAACTCGATTGGGCGTCCCTCCGCATCGAAACGGAGGCGACGGGCCTCCATAGCGGAGCCCATGCTAGAGGCGGCTGGAGCACGGCGGAGGCGGAGCTAAGAACGAGGAGGAGGAGGACATAGACTAGGCGTGAAATCGTGGATCGCCAGCTACAGGTGCGAGGAGCGAGGTATGAGTGGCTAAAACGGCTCTAACCTAGGTGACCGGCGAGGGAGAGCGGCTGCCAGCCGCTGAGGGATAGTCCAGTGTCATCAGATTTGGGGAGGGCCTCGCGCACAAGGCGGCGGTGGGGCTAAGGTGATGAACAGTGAGAGAGGGGAGGGGAGGGCGGTTTTGACGGTGGGAATGGGCGGGAGGGCGGTTTTGACGGTGGGAATGGGCGGGGAGGGCGGTTTCGACGGTGGGAATGGGCGGGAGGGCGGTTTGGACGGTGGGAAAGGGCGGGTGGGCGGTTTTGACGGTGGGGATGGGCGGGGGCCAGGGCGTACGGGCTAGGCGCGGGCCTGGGCGACGGGCTAGGCGCGGGCCTGGGCGACGGGCTAGGCGCGGGCCTGGGCGACGGGCTAGGCGCGGGCCTGGGCGACGGGCTACGCGCGGGCCTGGGCGACGGGCTACGCGCGGGCCTGGGCGACGGGCTAGGCGCGGGCCTGGGCGACGGGCTACGCGCGGGCCTGGGCGACGGTTGACGCGACGGGCAGGGGGAAGGGAGGCGACGCGACGGGCAGGGGGACGGGAGGTAACGCGACGGGGAGGGGAAGGGGAGGGCACGGAGGGGGGGTTACTAAGGGGCGCGACGTGGGGCGGGCTGAGGGCCGCGCTAAGGCGCGAGAGGGCGCTAGGAGCGCGGAGAGCGCGGAGGGCGCTAGGCGTGACGGAGGGCGCGGAGGGCGCTAGGCGCTACGGAGGGCGCTAGGCGCTACGGAGGGCGCGGAGGGCGCTAGGCGTGACGGAGGATCGATACCTACTCGTGATACCATCTCAAAGTCTACATGCAACGGAATGATTGGAATTAGGGTTTGCAAGCATACAAATAGGAGTCCTACAAATGTTGTACCCTTTAGGGAGTGCCTCACTGCAGCCTATCATAACATTAACATTTGACAGGCGAGACAAGCTGTACAGATATTGTTCGCATTTGACATTCAGAAACATTTTATAACGTAAACAGCTATGTCATTCTGAGTAATTGTGCACTAAATTACGTTAGCATAGGTGTTGTTTAGTGAGGAGTCCTGCGCTTGGTGCAAGAAGTCGTGTTTCTGGTGCAAATTTTGTCCATGGTGCTTCTGATCCCACTACATCGCCATATGGTGAAAGGCATGCTTTGTAGGCATGCTTTGAGGCATGTCTCCTTATACCTATGGAAAAATGCCTCTCTCAAATGGGAGGCCTCTAAGGAGAAGATAATCCCGTGCGTTTCTAAAAAATCACGCTGCGCACAGATGACTGTAAACCGATAAGGAGCGCTACCTACCTACTTTAGGAACCACATCAACTCCCCATTAACAGTTACCATCTAAATGCATACACGCTTTCCTTCCCGATCCCCAACGTCCAACCCGCAGCACCAGCTTTGCCATCTGATTCATCCTAGTCATCACTCACTACCCCCCCAGTGTCTACCAAAGTCGTCGTCATCGTCACTGTCAAAGCCATACTCATGATCAATATCATTATCTTCACCTCCACTCTCCTCGTCCTCTGGTGCCTCCCCACCCGCCTCTTCCCTTTCCCCACCCACATCGCCTCCCTCCTCCCCTTCGCCCTCTTCCGCATCCCCTCCCTCTTCCCCCTCCTCTCCCTCCCCCTCCTCTCCGTCCTCTCTCCTTGCAGGAACCCCTCTTGTGTCTCGGCGGGAGAGCAGAGGGCATTCACTGATGTCGCACTCACGCAACGTTGGCATTTTCCGGAGAGAGGCGGGCAGCCGAGTCAGCTTCTTGCATATGATCACCTCCAGCTTCTCAAGCTTAGGCAGCCGAGTGAATGAATCTGGCAAGCTTCGTAAGTGCTTCAGACCCAGAATCAGCAACTTCTTGAGGGAAGACAGCTTCCAGATATCATCCGGAATGCTTGGGATTCCAAGCATGATGAGAGAGCAGGATCGTAGCTTGGGTAAATTCACAAACGACTCTGGAAGCTGCATCAGCTTGTAGCAATTGATAATATCCAGAGTCTCAAGCTTTTTCAGTTGCCCAAGAGACTCGGGCAGCTGCCGCATTGAGATGAGGTCAACCAACTGCAAAGCACGCAGCCCTGCAAACCCCCCAATGGTCTCGGGCAGTGCTTTCAGATTGTAGGCCGAATCAACCTTAAGCCGTTGCAGTTGCGAGAGTTGGGAGATGCAGTCAGGGAGAGATTGAAGTTGGTGCATATCTAGAAGCTTCAACTGCGTCAAGGAGGACAGGCGACCGATGGATGGACCGAAGGACTCCACATTAAGCTCTTTGATCTTCAGGCTTTGTGTGGAAGGAAGCAGAGGACGGCTGCTGCTCCTGCTGCCAGTGCTAGTCACAAAGCCTCTGGCAGTGTGTTGAAGCACCGTCTCATCGCCTAGCACCCCGCTTAGTGAATCACATGATCGCACGTCCAACGCCCGCAGACTAAGCAGCTCGAGGAGCGCCGGAGGGAGACATATCAGGCCGCCCATCCCAAAGATTCTGACCTCCTCGAGCGCCGCCAGCCGTCCGATTCCCTCAGGCAGGACCATCACTCTAGGGCAATTTCCGACTTCCAGGCTGGTGAGGAAATCAACGCCAGAAAATGAAGCTGGAAGGGAGGATAGGTGTGGCATGGAATTGATCGAAAGCTCCTTGAGGCCCGTCAAGCAGCCAAAGCCGTCTAGCAGCGCGCCCCTGAAGCCTTTCGCGTGTGCAATCTTCAGCGTTTCAAGAGATGTCAGGCCGGAGAAGGATGGAGGGAGGTGGGTGAGAGCGGTGCAGTCCAGTAGATGCAGGTGGCGCAAGGAGTGCAGACCCTTCCCCATGGCGTCTGGCAACACCGTGAGGCTCTGACACATGTTGATCTCCAGGTGCTCGAGAGAAGTCAGCTGGGATAGGGAGTCCGGGAGTTGCTGCAGCTGCCTACACTCCACTATTTTCAGCTTCCGAAGAGCAATTAACAGCCCGAATGTTTCAGGCAGGTGCGTGAGCTGTCGGAGGTCTTTCAGATACAGCTTCTCTAAACAAACCAGCTGACCGAACTCCTGGGGCAGATGCGTCAGATTCAGAAGTTGATCGAGGGAAAGCTCTTGAAGAGTGGTAACCAGAGCGATGGAATCAGGTAAGGCTGTGAGACTTCGCAGGTTTAACACGAGTCTCCGAAGCGTAGACAACTGCCCGAAATCTTCAGGCAAAACTGAAATTTGTCCCATGTTAAGGGTGAGTTCGGCGAGTGAAGGCAGGCGGGGAAGAGACACGGGTAGAGTTGTTATGTCACTGCAGCCGTTGATCAAAAGAGTCTTCAGTCGTTGCAAATGTTCCAGATCCGCAATCAGGTCGCGCATTCCCCTCACTTCAACCATAATGAGGGTTTCAAGCGCCTCCAGTTGACCGAAATCTGCCGGCGACGGAGGAAGAATGCTGCAATGTCGGAGCTCCAGGACGGCGAGAGAAGAGAGCTCGGTGAAAGAGGTCGGTAGCTGCAGCGTAGAGCAGCCACTCAAGGAAAAACGGTTGAGAGCGGTAAGTTGCCCAAAAGATTCCGGAAGTGTCGCCAAGCGGCTAACGTGGAGCTCCAGCGACGTCAAAGAAACCAGATTGCCGAAATACTGAGGCAGAGCTTCGAGCTGATAAGTGTTCAGCACGAGCCTTTTGAGAGATTGTAACGAGGTCAGTGTGTTGGGAAGACGCGTAACGCCACTTGCCACGAAGTGCAGGTGCTTGAGGGAAGTAAGTCGGCCGATTGACGTGGGAATGGCAGCATTCGTCGAGCAGTACACATAGAGATCTTCCAGCCGCATACACCCTTCGAACAGCGCAATGAGGCTCTTCTCGGTTACATCTCTTTTATTAGTCCAAGGTGACATCGTTTCGACATGAAGTTGGGTCAAACTTGGACACGTTCTAGCGAGGTGAGAGAATAAAAACTTGGAGATGGAGGTGAGGCTGCAAGAGGAAAGGATTAGCTTTTCGACGTTAGGGAACGAGGATAGAAGTTGAACAAGCCGAGGCGGATCCATACGGAGGTCATGGGGCAAACGGAGCTCGTATTGCACACGGCACGCGATCTGATGCCATTGCTTGCTAACAAGTGCGTGCTCTGGCAGCCCATCAGGTCGAACCAGAAAACGTAGAATCCGAGAAAGAAGCTCCTCGGGTAGCCGCTGAATTGGCGATCCGATTGACATTGTGAAAGGCGGAGAAAATAATGAATGATTAGCTGTTCAGCTTGATTTTGCTACTAATCAGGTAATGAGAGTCCTAGTCTATTAGCAAGGTTGTTGTGAGGCTGAAATGCGAAAGGAATTACCAGTGAGATCATTCCCGCGAGGATCACGGAGTGCATCCCTCTCAAACAGGGCTGTCGCTAGGACTGGCCTGGTCCCTCAAACCACCTAGGAAACCTTGAGGCTGTCAGACACACCGCACTCAACCGCTCGTTCTTCTCGAACCATTCCCGCCAGATGCTCTCACGTAACACCGTACTTGCGAAATGGTCGGCGATGAAGGGCGCACACTGACGAACATCAATCTCGATTTTCGAGGATCGGCCACAGTGCTTTCGCGAGCCCCAACGGTGTGTCTTATAGTGACCCTACGTGCACTTGTGAGCTTCCCGCCAGAAAAGTGATGGCGTACCCGTTTGTGGATGCGATTCCAGTGAGACGTGTAAGAAATTTGTGATAGGCAGTGAGTTGTTATTCGCAAATACGCAAGGAGTGTAAAGGATGGAGCAAAAAGGTATATATTACTGTTACAGGTTAGAAAACAATGTGTATTTTGAGCTTACTATATGACCACATAAGGCGTTGGGAGCCTCTTAGGAGAAAGTTTGCCCCTGTATTTTAGGTACCAGTGGCACTATTCTAAATCACACGGCAGCTGAGTGCACACATCAGGTAAGGAGCGATAACAACACAACCTTTCCATTGGCAACTACAGCCTATTTTCATACATGATTTCGTCACCAACTTCCAACCCACCACTCTCAACTATTCATCCTAGTCATCATCACTGTTCCCCCAGTCTCTGACGTCGTCGTCATAATCACTGCCCAAGGCATACTCATGATCAATATTATCATCATAACCCCCACTCTCGTCTTCCTCCACTGCCTCCCCGCCCACCGCAGCATCGGCTCCCTCCTCCCCCTCTTCCTCTTCCGCATCCCCTCAATCTTCCTCCTCCCCTTCTTCGTCGTCCTCCTCCCCCTCCACCTCCCCCTCCTCTCCCTCCTCTCTCCTTGCAGGAACCCCTCTCGTGTCCCGACGCGAGAGCAAAGGGCATTCACTGATGTAGCACTCACTCAACGTTGGCATTCTCCGGAGAGAGGACGGCAATCGAGCCAGCTTGTTGCACGCAATCAACTGCAGCACCTTAAGCTTAGGCAGCTGGGTAAACGAATCCGGCAAGCTTCGCAACTGCTTCAGTCCCAAAATCAGCAACTTTCGGAGGGAAGAAAGCCTCCAGATCTCATCCGAAATGACTGGGATCCTGAGCTTGATAAGAGAGCACGATCGTAGCTTGGACAAACTCACGAGGACACTGGAAGTTGCATCAGCTTGTAGCAGTCAATAACATCCAGCGTCTCAAGCATTTTCAGCTGCCCTAGAGACTCGGGCAGCTGCCGCATCATGTACAAGCGAACCAGCTGCAAGACACGCAGCCCTGCAAGCCCCCCAAGGGTCTCGGGCAGTGCTTTTAGATAAAAAGCCGTATCAACCCGAAGCCTTTGCAACTGTGAGAGGTGAGCGATGGAGTCAGGGAGAGACTCGAGTTTGTCCATCTCCAAAAGTTTCAGCTGCGTCAGAGAGGATAGTCGACCCAGGGATGGACCAAAAGACTCAACATCGATCTCTTTTATCTTGAGGTTCTGAATTGAAGGAAGCAACGCCCTGCTGCTGCTGCGGCTGGTGCTGCTGGTGCTGGTCACAAAGCCTCTGGCAGTACGTCGAACCACCTTCTCATCGCCTAGCACCGCACTTAACCCACTACATGCCTGCACGTCCAACGCCCGCAGATGGGGCAACTCAAGGAGTGCCGGAGGGAGGCATTTCAGGCCGTCCATCCCAAAGATCCTGACCTCCTTGAGCACCTGTAGCCGTCCGATTCCCTCAGGAAACACCGTTACTTTGGGACAATATCCCACTTCCAGGTTGGTGAGGGAAAGAACGCCCGAGAAGGAAGCAGGAAGGGAGGATAGGCGTGGCATGGAATCGAGCGACAGCTTCTTGAGGCTATTCAGGGAGCCAAAGCCGTCTAACAGCGCCCCAGTGAAGCGTTTCGCGTGTTCAATCTTGAGGGTTTCAAGCGAGGTTAGGCCAGAGAAGGATGGAGGGAGGTGGGTGAGGGCGGTGCAGTCCAGTAGAAATAAATGGCGCAAGGAGTGCAGACCCTTTCCCATGTCGTCTGGCAACACCGTGAGGCTCTGGCACCTGTTAATCTCCAAGTGCTCAAGAGAAGACAGCTGGGATAGGGAGTCCGGGAGTTGCTGCAGCTGCCTACAGTCCACTATATTCAGCTCCAGGAGAGCTGTCAACTGCCCAAAGGTTTCGGGCAGGTGTGTGAGCTGTTCAAGGTCTGTCATGCGCAGCTTCTCCAAAGCAACCAACTGGCCGAACTCCTGGGGCAGATGCGTCAGAACTCGAAGGTAGTCAAGGGAAAGGTCTTGAAGAGTGGTAACCAAGGCGATGGACTCAGGTAAGGCTGTGAGACTTCTCAAATTTAGCACGAGTGTCCGAAGCACTAACAACTGCCCGAAATCTTCGGAGCGCACTGAGAGTTGTCCAATGTCAAGGGTGAGTTCGGTGAGTGCAGGCAGGCGAGGAAGAGACGCAAGCAGAGACGTGATGTCACTCCAGGGCTTAATGGTTTGAGTCTTCACTCGCTGAAAATGCTCCAGATCCGCAATAAAGTCGCGCATACCCCCCACTTCATCTAGAATTATGATTTCAAGTCCCCGCAGTTGACTGAAATCGACCTGTGGCGGAAGAAGAATTCTGCATCGTCGGACCTCCAGGACGGCGAGAGAAGAGAGGTCGGTGAAAGAGGTCGGCAGCTGCAACGTCGAGGAGTCACTCAAGGATAAACGGTTCAGAGCGGTAAGCTGCCCAAAAGAGTCCGAAAGTGACGCCAAGCGGCGATCGTGCAGTTCCAGCGACGTTAAGGAGACCAGGTTGCTGAAATCTTCAGGCAAAGCTTCGAGACCAATAGTTTGCAGCACGAGGCTTTTGAGAAGCTGTAACGAGGTAAGAGTGTCGGGTAGACGGGTAACGAATGCCCTGAGGGTTAAGCTCCTGAGCCGTGTGAGTCGGTCGATCGACGTGGGAATGGCAACACCCTTTGAACAATATACATTTAGATCATCCAGCCGCGTACACCCCTCGAACAGCGTAACGAGACTCTTCTCAGATACACCTCCGCGCGACATCGGTTCGACACGAAGCTGGGTCAGATGGTGAGCCATGCTAGCGAGGTGAGAGAATGAGAGATTAGGAGCGAAGGTGAGGCTGCCATAGGAAAGGATGAGCTTTTCGAGATTAGGGAACGACGACAGAAGTTGAACGAGGCGACGCGGATCCATACGGAGGTCATCAGGCACGCAAAGCTCGTATTGCACGCGGTGCGCGACGCGATGCCATTGCTTGCTAACAAGTGCGTGCTCCAACTGACCATCAGGTCGAACCAGAAACGTAAAATCCGGGACAGAAGCTCGTCAGGCAACCGCTGGATCGGCGAACCGACTGGCATTGTGAAAGGAGGGAAGATTTATAGAAGGATGGCTCTTCACTGCGTTAGGTCTGCTATTAACTAGGTAACGTGGCTTCTAATGGTTCTCCAGCAAGGTCAGTCACACTGAAGGGGTATTGGGAAGATCAGGGGTGGAAACAGAAAACAATCTATGGAGGATCAGTCAATACCATACATTTCTCACCGATGAAACCCTTGGGCTTGCCGGTGGCAAGGCACCGCACTCAACCGGTATATTATCTCGAACCATTCCCGCCAGGTACTCCCACGTTACATCATACTTGCGAAAAGGACGGGTGATACAGGCACACAACAACGAACATCTTCTTGACGCTGCGAGGATCACCCACCGTGCCTTTCGCGACCCCGAAATGGATGTGCTGATGACCAGATGTGGTTGCGTCTCCTTCCCGCCAAAGCAGAGTACTCGTTTGTAGGTGCGAATCCACCACTCATCAGCGAAATGATCTTATTTGTAACAATAAGCTGCTATACGAATACACATGGAGTGTGGTGAAGTACAAAGGGGTCCAATAAAACTATTCCTTATGTGTGCATGTAAACATTTGCATTTACAGAGTGCGAATGTCATATGTATTTGCAGGTACAGTACGTGCACAGGGGTTTTCCTTTACCGTATTCTGTTTTAAACCGCAAGAGCGTTTCTCTAAGCGGCTCCACCTTGGCTCTAGCCACAACATAAATTCTATCATATGCCCATGACTGCTTGTCAAATGTTGTAGCCTGTAGTGAGGCTTGTCTTAGGGGGTACAACAGTTAGGGTTTGTTATATGTACCCCAAACCAACATCAATGCATCATTCATTCCTCAGTTTGACATGGTATCACCTAGGTTCGGATCCTGTGGGATCCCGCTCCTCCCGACCTCGTTCGTATCGCCCGAGCCTGTCTCCCTCTCTCGTACTAGTTGCGCACGTCTTGTCCAAGCCTAGCGCCGGCCCGCTCTCGTCCCGTTCCTTCGTTACCGCCCGTTCCGCCAATCCCCTACTCGCGTAGCGTAGCAACCTTCCTCCCCCCTGCTGCCCGTCGCGTCCCCCCCCCCCCCCCCCCCCCCCCCCCCCCCCCCCCCGCTGCCCGTCGAGTCGCGTTTTTCCCCCCGCTGCCCGTCGAGTCGCGTTTTTCCCCCCGCTGCCCGTCGAGTCGCGTTTTTCCCCCCGCTGCCCGTCGAGTCGCGTTTTCCCCCCCTGCTGCCCGTCGAATCGAGCCTTCCCCTGCCCCCGTCGCGTCGCGCTCTCTCCGTGCTCTCCCCGTCGCGTCGCGCTCTCCCCTGTCGTCCCGTCGCCCGTCCCCCCCGTCGCCCGTCCCCCCCGCCGCCCGTCCCCCCCGTTGCCCGTCCCCCCCCGTCGCCCGTCCCCCCCGTCGCCCGTCCCCCCCGTCGCCCGTTCCCCCCGTCCCCCCCGTCGCCCATCGCGCGCCGCCGCTGCGCCTCCTCCCGTCGCCCGCAGCCTGCGCCCGCAGCCAGCGCCCGCAGCCTGCGCCTCCTCCCGTCGCCCGTCCCCCCCTTCGCGCGCCGCCGCCGCGCCCGCAGCCTGCGCTCGTCGCCGCTGCGCCCGCCGCCGCTGCCCGCCCCCGCACTCGTCGCTGCTGCGCCCGCTCCCGTCGCCCGCCGCTGCGTGCGCTGCCGTCGCCCGTCGCGTGCACTGCCGGCCCCGCTGTCGCGTCCGTCGTAGCATCCGCTCCTCCCGCTAATCGCCGCTGCTGGTCTCCCTTGCGGCCGCGCCTTTCCTGCACTATGGCTAAACCCTAGTTGCCATTTGCCTCCGATTTTCCGTGCGTTTCACCTATGGCGACTCCGCGTGTTCTTCGTTTCGACGCTGACGGTAGACCCCTTGACTTTTCACTCTGGCTTATGCGCGCTCGCCGTCAGTTAGAGAGTCAGGTCCAGTCAGGCGAGACCCTCTGGGCGCACGCTACTGGTGCCCTCCCTGCGCCCCCCGAACCTACGCCTTTAGGCCCTGCCCCTGACGACGCCGCTAGAGCCCGCTTTGCTAGCCAACGCGCTGACTTGACAGCTTGGACGTCTCGTGACGCTGCGGCCTGCATCGCGCTCAGCACCCTCCTCCCTGAGTCTGAGGAGGTCCACTTTACTCAGGTTCGCACTGCTGCTGAGTACCTGACTGCGATTAAGGCCCGCTACTCCACTCCTGCTGCTGTCTCTCTTGGCCGCCTTTTCCTCCCGTTCCTGTTCCCTGATCTCGCCTCATTTGAGCGCTCTGCTGACTTGATCGCTCACCTCCGCTCGCTCGACTCTAGTTACCGCGCTGCTTGCACTGAGGCACAGCTTGCACTGCTTCCTCCTCCCGTGGCAATTACTATCTATTTCATCGCCACTAGCCTCCCTGACCGCCTTGCCTCCGTTCGTGACGCGCTTCTCCTGAAGCACCCTAGTGAGCTCACTATTGAGGTCCTTGAGTCTGCGCTCAAGGACATCGAGAGCAACCTCCGCTCCGTCGCCGCTGCCTCTGGTGCTGTGCCCCCCCCACTCTTCCACGGGTGCACAGTCCCGCAGTTGCCCACCTTTACTGCCTCTCTCGCCACTGCCGCTACTGACGCGACCGCAGCAACTGTTACGACTTCGTCGCGGTCCCGCGGTAGGGGTGGCAAGAGGGGCGGTGCTGGCGGCGGCGTTGGTGGAGGCGGAGGTAGTGGGGGTGGCGTTGCGACTGGCGGTGGTGGGAGTGCAGGGCCTGGAGAGACGTCTCGTTCAGTGACCGGTGACTCCACTGCGCCTGCTGGTGGTGGCGACGCCCGAGTTCGTCAGTCGCCCCCTGTACTGCCAGCCCCGGTGGGTGGAGCAGCGGCGTGGTACCGGGCCCAGCGTCAGCAGTACCTTCAGCAGCAGCAGCAGCCCCTCTCCTCCCAGCAGCCTCCGCAGCAGCAGCGGCCGCAGCTGGCTCCGGGGTCGGGGCCGCGTCAGCCCCAGCGTGGTGCTGTTTACCCTCCCTGCACCTATCAGGTTCTGACAGGTGCTCGCCGGGGCCACCCTTGTGGCCGCCTTCACCCCCCTGGTCAGTGCTTTGCTCAGCTCACTGACACGGTTCGTTTGGTCTACGGGGTTGGCGGTCCTGCCCCTGACTGGTTTCCCCTTGTTCAGCGTTACGGCTCCACTCTGTGGGACATGTCTGCCGAGCAGTTAGCTGATCTGATTGGAACTCCTCATGCTATGTATGCTGTTGTTGACTCTAGTGTTTCTGACTCTGTTTACTCTGGTGTTGTTAGCTTAGGTGCTAGCCTTGCTCAGTTGCCTGTTGCTAGTGTAGTTTCTTGTGTAGACACTAGTCCAGCGGCTACCTCGGAGGACGCTTCACTGTCTTTCACGCTGGACTCTGGAGCCTCACACTGCTTCTTCCGTGACAGCACGACACTTACACCACTTCCTGCGCCTGTCTCTGTGGCGCTGGCTGATCCCACCTCGGGACCAGTCACTGCGCGTCACACTACCACTTTGCCGTGTCCTGCTGCTCCCTCCGGGTCTCTCACTGGGTTTCACGTCCCCTCGTTCTCCCGGAACTTGGTGGGCGTGCGACCCCTCGTGAGTCAGCACGTGGGTGTGTGGTTTGAGCCTTCTGGGGAGACTGCGGTGTGTGTTGACGGGGACTCTTACCAGCCTCTGGCCACCTTTGCTGCTGAGCCGGGCTCCGGTCTCTACACTCTTCACACTGGCCCGCGTGCACGGCAGCGGCCGCAGCAGCAGCAGCAGCCGCAGCAGCCCCTACTCCCTGTTCCTGTCCCTCCCCCTTGTCTCCTCCCTGCGTCTCACCAGGTGGTTACGTCCCCTCAGGTAGTCGCGTCCAGTCCAGTCGCTGCGTCTTGCTCCTGCAGGTCGCTTGCCCACCCCACTGTTCTGTGGCACCACCGGATGGGACACCCTTCTCTTCCACGTCTGCGCGCTATGTCTAGTCAGCGTCTGGTCTTAGGTCTCCCGCGTGTGCCTTCCCTTGCACCACCGTGCGGTCCTTGCGTCGAGGGTCGGCTGCGCGCCACCCCTCACTCCTCCTCCCTTCGTCCGGCCACCGAGCCGTTTGAGACGCTTCACTTGGACGTCTGGGGCCCCGCCTCTCGCCTTGGCCCTGAGCGTGAGCGTTTCTTTCTGGTGGTCGTTGACGACTACTCCCGCTACACCACGGTGTTCCCCCTGGCGAAGAAGTCTGAGGTGACTTCTACTCTGACCATGTGGTTGCTCACCACCGCGGACACTCGTGGTCGTCGTGTCAGCTGTCTTCACTCCGACTGCGGGGGTGAGTTTTGCTCCGGCATTCTCGCTGGATTCTGTCGCGAGCAGGGCATTCGTCAGTCCTGGACGCTTCCAGAGTCCCCACAGCAGAATGGGGTTGTTGAGCGCCGCATAGGCTTGGTCATGGAGATTGCCCGCACCTCCCTGACTCACGCCCGTGCCCCCCATTTTCTGTGGCCTTACGCGGTTCGGTACGCCGCGCACCAGCTGAACCTCTGGCCACGCGTCTCTCGGCCAGAGGCTTCGCCGACCAGTCTTTGGACCGGGTCCCCTGGTGTTGCGTCGCGGTTTCGTGTCTGGGGTTGCTTGGCTCTTGTCCGCGACACCTCCGCAGACAAGCTCTCGCCTCGCGCCGTTCCTTGTGTCTTCCTTGGTTTCCCTGAGGACTCCTCTGACTTCACCTTTTACCACCCTCCCTCTCACCGGTTCTTTGACTCCCGTGACGTCCGTTTTGAGGAGTCCACCCCGTACTACGTCAGGTACCCCAGTCGAGGTCTCCCGGTTCCTCCTCCCCCTCTCTTCCTGACTGCCGCTCCCCCTCCTGCTCCCCCGGTACAGCCTCCCCCCCCTGGTCCAGCCCCGTCAGGTGTGTCCCAGGCTACCCCTCCTCCTTCGGTAGCCCCTCCGGTACAGCCTCCCTCCCCACAGTCCTCCTCGCAGCGTGCCGCAGGTGCTAGCTCTCGAGAGGTTGGTGCTGAGCCTGTTCCTGTACCGGTTTCTGGTTCTGGGGGTGCTGGAGTTGGAGCTGAGCCGGTGGGTGCAGAGGACTCTTGTCTTCCGGGAGCTGGTGCTGGTCGCGCGGACACTGGGGGTGCTCCGTCTGGGGGTGAGGGTGCGCCTCCTTCGGTTTCTGGTGAGCCTGGGTCTGGAGCTGGTGTTGGTGCTGCCTCTGGGGGTGGTGCGCCTGGTGCTTCGGAGGTGGACTCTGGGGCTGCCGCTGCCCCGGACACTACTCCGCCCCCCCACCCCTACCCGACTAGGCACCAGGCTCGTGTTCGCCGTGCCCGTGAGGAGCAGCTGGCGTTGGAGAGAGAGGAGAGGGAGTTACAGCGGCTGGAGGAGCAGCAGCAGCAGCTGGAGCCGCAGGAGCAGCAGCAGCAGCAGCCGCATCAGCAGCAGCAGCTGGAGCCGCTATCCCAATCCCTATCACAATCACACCTAAGAACACAACCTCCCATCCGAACATGACAACCCCCTTCCACCGTTTTCTTCCAGTCCTCAGTCCCCATTTTCTGTCCTCAATATAAAAAAAAAAAAAAACAGCTCCACCATGTTTCTACTAGTCCTCATCACTACTCGCCCCCCAGCCTCTTCCCTCATGGTCCCTGTCATCGTCGCTGTCCATGCCATACTCATGGCAAATATCCCAATCCTCACCACCACTCTCTGCCTCCATTGCTTACTGCTCGCCTCTTGCTCTCCCACCATCTCATCTCCTCTCTCCTCACCCTCTGCCTCCTCACTCTCTGCCTCCTCACCCTCTACCTCCTCCTCTGCGTCACTGCTCGCCTCTTGCTCTCCCACCATCTCATCTCCTCTCTCCTCACCCTCTGACTCCTCCTCTGCCTCCTCCTCTGCTTCACTGTCCGCCTCTTGCCCTCCCACGATCTCCTCACCCTCTGCTTCCTCCTCTGCTTCCTCCTTGTCCGCCTCTTGCCCTTCCACCATCTCATCTCCTCCCTTCTCACCCTCCCCTTCCTCCTCTCCCACATCAACCGCCACTCCCCCTCCTTCCTCCCCATCCTCCTCGCCAGCCCTTGCAGGAACCCGCAGCGTGTCTTGCCGTGAGAGCAAAGGGCACTCGCTGATACCGTACTCACGCAGCGTCGGCATTCCCCGGAGCGAAGACGGCAGGCGAGACAGCTTCTTGCATGCAATCACATGCAGCACCTGTAGTTGAGGCAACTTAGAGAACGACTCTGGCAAGCTGCGGACCTGCTTCAGTCCCAGGAGCACCAACTCCTGAAGGGAAGAAAATTCTTGGAAATGTTGAGATCCCAAGCTTGATCAGGGTACAGGAACGTAACTTTGACAGATTTGCGAAGGACTCTGGAAGTTGCATCAACTTGTAGAAGTCAATAATCTCAAGCGACTCGAGCATCTTCAAATGCCCGAATGACTCGGGCAGCTGCCGTACTGCATAGAGGTGAATCAGCTGCAAGACACGCAGCCCTGGCAGCTCTCCAAGGGAGTCAGGCAACGCCTCCAACTGGCTGGCCGAATCGATCCGAAGCCTTTTCAGGCGCGAGAGTTGACAGATGGATTCAGGGAGAGATACAAGGCAGTCCATCTCTAGGATCTTCAGCTTCGTTTGAGAGGAGAGCTGGCCAAGGGACGGAATGGCATGGAAAGGAAGAGATCTTATCTTGAGGCTTTGAACGGATGGGAGCAGTGCCCTGCTGGTGCTGCTGCCGCTGGCAGTGCTGTTGTAGATCATTGTAGAACCCTTGGCAGTGCGTTTGACCACGGTTTCATCTCCCAGCAGCGCGCAACCTTTCCACATACCCGCACCTCCAACACCCGTAGCCGGTGCAGCCTGACAAGCTCAGCAGGGAGACGCTTCAAGCGATCCATCAGTGCGAGCTTGACCACCTCGAGCGCCTCCAGCCGTCCGATTCCCTTAGGCAGGACCATTACTCTAGGGCAATTTATCACTTCAAGGCTGGTCAGTGAATAGACGCCCGAGAAGGAGGCAGGAAGGGCGGATAGGCGAGGCATTTCTTCAAGCACCAGCTCCTTGAGGCTTTTCAAGCAGCCGAAACCGTCTAGTAATGTTCCTTCCAAGCATTGCGCTTCATGGATCTTGAAGGTTTCGAGGGAAGTCAGTGCGGAGAAGGATGGAGGGAGGTGCGTGAGAGATGAGCAGTGCTTCAGATGCAGATAACGCAGACGCTGCATACAATTCCCCATTTCATCTGGCAGCACCGTGAGACGGGGACAACTCTTAATGTCCAGATGCTCGAGAGAAAATAGCTGGGAAAGGGAGTCCGGAAGATGCTGCAGCTGCCTACACTCCACTATTTTCAGCTCCCGGAGAACTGTCAACTGCCCGAAAGATTCAGGCAGGCGTGTGAGCTCGCGAAAGCTGTTCAGGCGCAGCTTTTCAAGAGCAATCAGCTGCCCGAAGTCCTCGGGCAGAGACGGCAGGTTGTAGAGATTCTCTAAGGCGAGCTCCTGGAGCGTGGTGAGCAGAGCAATGGAATCAGGAAGGGATGTGAGCTCCCCCAACTCCAGCACGAGCGTCTGTAGCTTTGACAACCGCCCAAACTCGTCAGGCAGAACTGAAAGCTGTGGCATGCCAAGGGTGAGGCTGGTGAGTGACGGCAAGCGGAAAAGAGACTCGGGAAGAGACGTGATATCGCTGCAGTGCTTCATAGCTAGAGTCTTGAGCTGCCATAAATGCTCAAGAGCCTCGATTAGCTCGCGCAATCCCGTCGCGTCTTCCTAAACGAGGGTTTCAAACGCACGCAGTCGACGAAAAATGACGGGTGACGGCACACAAAAATCGCACTGTCGAATCTCCAAGACGGCGAGAGAAGAAAGCTTGGTGAGAGAGGCTGGAAGCTGCAGCGTCGAGCAGTGATTCAAGCATAGAACGCTCAGACTGGCAAGTTGGCCAAAGGATTCGAAAAGCGACGCCAGGGAGCAGCAACCGAGCAACTTGAGCGACGTTAAGAGCATCAAATTGCCGAAATCTCCAGGCAACGTCGCGAGACTGTAAGTTTGCAGCACGAGGCTTCTGAGAGACTGCAACGACGTAAACGTGTCGGGAAGACGCGTAACCCTTGCCTCAAGGTGCAGGTTCCTGAGCAAAGTGAGTCGGCCGATAGACGGAGGAATGGTAGCTTGCCGCGAACATTCCAGATAGAGATCTTCCAGCTGCGTACACTTGTCGAACAGAAACTCCAGGCTCTTCTCGCTTACACCTCCGGGTATGTATTCACGTGCCATCGATTCGACACGCAGCTCGGTCAGATTAGGACACGCGTCAGCGAGGCGAGAGAAGAAGAAATTCGAGGCTGAGGTGAGGCTGCCAGAGGAAAGGACTAACTTTCTGAGGTTAGGGAACAGCGACAGAAGTTGAAGGAGCTCATGCGGATCCATGCGAAGATTGTCGGGCAAGCGGAGCTCCTGCTGCAAGCGGTACGCAATGTGCTGCCATTGCTTGCTGACAAGTGCGTGCTCCAAGGGACCGTCAGGTCGGACCAGAAAACGTAAAATTCGAGAAAGAAGCTCCTCAGGCAATTGTTGGATCGGCGATCCGACTGCATTGTGAAAGGAGGAGGAAATTACGAACGAACAGCTATTCAGCTGGTTGATTCTGCTACTAACTAGGTAGCGTGATGACTCCTAGTCGCCTACAAGCAAGGTTGCTGTGAGGCTGGAAGAGCTAGGGAGTAAGTATCTACTGAAAACATTTCCGTGAGAAGTATCATTGAGTACATCCCTCTCAACAAGAAACCCTCGAGCTTGTTATTGGCACCGTACTCAACCGCTCTCGTTCGTCTCCAGCCATTCCCGCCACGTAACATCGAACAGTTCTGCGAAAAGGACAGCGACGGAAGCCCTACAGTATCTCCTTTGTGCGAGGATCACCCACCGTGCCACCGCGAGTGTCATTTGGGTGTGCAGTGGTGGCGGGTGTGGTCGTGTGCAGTTACCGCCAAGAATGTGATGGCAGCGTACCCGTTTGTGGGTGCGAAATCATCAATCATTGTATTTTAATGTACTGTATTTTGCCGGTATGTGCGTATGAAGGGTGAAAAACAACTAAAAAATAGCCACAAAAACAATCATGGAACGCCACAATATGGCCGTTCTTTCACCTCTCAACTATAGCCAGCACCGCTGCGAGTGTCCAGTCCTGTTCATCATCTGCCTCTCTTGTGAGGTTTTGCTCCAGATGCTGCCTCCCAAGGCTGAGAAAAGGAGGCGCTCCTACAACCCTTAAAAGCTACGCCTCAAACTGATGTAATGTTTGCACCTATACTATATTGACCCAATCTGCACTGAACTACACATCCCATAAAGGGCGCCTCTGTTCTGGTGAGTGCAGCAACCCACTCGCTGACAAGCAAACTAGGACGAGTCACACAAATTGCACCCAAACCAAGACAAACAAAGAAACCCACAACTTCCCAATCACGATTCACAACCTCACATCCGACCATGACAACCTCCTTCCAGCACATACACCTTCCGGTCCTTCACATTCTCCTTCCTCCTCCCCCTCACCAATCCCAACCATGTGTCTACTCGTCTTCGTCGCTACTCGCCCCCCAGCCTGCATCGTCGTCCCTGTCATCGTCACTGTCGATGCCATAATCATGACAGACATCCCAATCCTCACCACCACTCTCGGCTTCCTCCCAGTCCACCTCTTGCCCTTCCACCACCTCATCTCCTCCCTCCTCATCCTCTCCCTCCTCCTCTGCTACCTCCCTGTCCGCCCCTCGCCCTTCCACCACCTCATCTCTTCCCTCCTCACCCACTGCCTCCTCCGCCGCCTCCCTGTCCGCCTCCTGCCCTTCCACCATCGCAACTCCTCCCTCCCCACCCTCCCCTTCCGCCTCTCCCTCATTAACCGCTCCCTCTCCCTCCTCCCCATCCTCCCCGCCTCCCCTTGCAAGAACCCCCATCGTGTCTCGTTGTGAGAGCAAAGGGCACTCGCTGATACGGTACTCACGCAGCGTCGGCATTCTCCGGAGAGAAGACGGCACCTGAGCCAGCTTCTTGCACGCAGTAACCAGCAGCACCTGTAGCTTAGGCAGCTTAGCAAACGACTCTGGCAAGCTGCAGACATGCTTCAGCCTCAGAAGCACCAACTCTTGGAGGGAAGACAGCTCCCAGAATTTTTCAGGAAAAGTCGAGAGGCCAAGCTTGATAAGCATACAGGAGCGCAACTTAGACAGATCAGCGAATGTTTCTGGAAGCTTCATCAGCTTGTAGCAGTCAATAATCTCCAGCTTCTCGAGCATATTCGGCTGCCCGAACGACTCGGGCAGCTGCCTTACTTCAGAGAGGTCAATCAGCTGCAAGACACGTAGCTGTGAAAGCCCTCCAAGGGCGTCAGGCAGAAACTCCAACTGGATAGCCGAATCAATCCGAAGCCTTCTCAGGCGCGAGAGTTGACACATGGAGTCAGGGAGAGAAACAAGGCTGTCCATCTCCATGACCTTCAGCTTCGTGAGAGAGGAGAGCTGGCCAAGGGATGGTCCAAGGGTACGGAATGGAAGACACTTAATCTTGAGACTTTGAACAGATGGAAGCAGTACCCTCACTACTGCTGCTGCTGCTGCTGCTGGTACTGCTGCTGCTGCTGCTGGCGATGCTGTTGGTGCGTTTGACCACTGACTCATCGCCAAACAATGCGCCGACCTTATCACATACCCGCACCTCCAACACCCGCAGTCGCGGCAGCTCAACAAGCGATGCAGGAAGATGCCTCAAGCGATCCATCACTGCGATCTTGACCACCTCGAGCGCCGTCAGCCGTCCGATCCCTTTAGGCAGGACCATTACCCTAGGGCAGTTGATCACTTCAAGGCTGGTCAGTGAATAAACGCCTGAGAAGGAGGCAGGAAGGGAGGTTAGGCGAGGCATGTCTTCAAGCACCAACTCCTTGAGGCTTTTCAAGCAGCAGAAGCCGTCCAGTAGGGTGCCTTCGAAGAGATTAGCTTCAATGATCTTGAGGGTCTCAAGGGAAGTCAGGAAGGAGAGGGATGGAGGGAGGTGGGTGAGAGAAGAGCATTGCTCTAGATGCAGATGCTGCAGACGATGCATTCCGTTCCCCATTTTATCTGGCAGCTTCGTCAGGGCCGGGCACTTCTTGATCTCCAGGTGCTCGAGAGAAGATAGCAGGGAGAGGGAGTCTGGGAGTTGCTGCAGCTGCCTACACTCCACAATTTCCAGCTCCCGGAGGGAAGCCATCCGCCCAAAAAAATCAGACAGGCGTCTGAGCAGGCGAAAGTTGTTCAGGCGCAGCTTTTTAAGAGCAATCAGCTGCCCGAAGTCCTCAGGTAGAGACAGCAGGCTCCAGAGATTTTCCAAGGCAAGCTCTTGGAGCGTGGTAAGCGAAATTATGGAGTCAGGAAGGGTTGTGAGTTTCCTCAGATCTAGAACGAGTGTCTGCAGCGTTGACAACCGCCCAAACTCGTCCGGCAGAACTGAAAGCCGCGGCATGTCAAGGGTGAGGCAGGTGAGTGAAGGCAGGCGGAAAAGAGACTCGGGCAGAGACGTGATCTCACTGCAGCGCTTGACCGTTAGAGTCTTGATCCACCACAGATGCTCAAGAGCCTCGATTAAGCCGCGCAGTCCCGTCACTTCGTCCAATATGAGGGTTTCGAGCGCCTGCAGTCTATGAAAATCGACGGGTGGCTGGTGAAGGAACTCGCACTGGCGAATCTCCAGGACGGCGAGAGAAGAAAGATTGGTGAGAGAGGCCGGCAGCTGCAGCGTCGAGCAGTTACTCAAGGATAGAAGGCTCAGACTGGCGAGTTGGTCGAAGGATTCGGGAAGCGACGCCAGGGAGCAGCACCAGTGCAACTTGAGCGACGTCAAGGAAACCAAGTTGCCGAAATCTACGGGCAAAGCCGCCAGCTCGTAAGAGTGCAGCTCGAGGCTTGTGAGAGACTGCAACGAAGTGAATGTGTCGGGAAGTCGCGAGACGCTGGCCTTGAGATACAAGCTTCTGAGCATCGTGAGTCGGTTGATCGACGGCGGGATGGCAGCACGCTCCGAACACTCCAAATGGAGATCTTTAAGCAGAGTGCACTTGTCGAACAGAAACTCCAGGCTCTTCTCGCTTACACCTCTGGGTATGTATTCACGTGCCATAGATTCGACGCGCAGCTCGGTCAGATGAGGACACACGTCAGCGAGGCGAGAGAAGAAAAAATTCGAGGCTGACGTGAGGCTGCCAGAGGAAAGGACTAGCTTTGTGAGGTTAGGGAAGAGCGACAGAGATTGAAGAAGCTGATGCGGATCCATACGGAGATCGTAGCGCAAGTGAAGTTCATTTTGCAAGCGGTAAGCAATGTGCTGCCATTGCTTGCTGACACGTGCATGCTCCAGCTGGCCATCAGGTCTAACCAGAAAATTAAGGACCTGAGAAAGCACCTCCTCCGGTAGCCGTTGGATAGGCGATTCGATTGGCATCTTAAAAACGAGAGGGACTAACAAGATACTAATGGCTTTTCATCTAGATGGTATGCCTTTTTCTATAAGCTAACACTGCAAACAAGTTGGGCTTGTGAGACTAGAAGCAGTTAGAGCTGTCAGGCAACAAGAAAGCTGGTCAGAAGGATCAGGACGTGTTACATTTGACACACCGAGGAAGGATCGGGTTCACGCACCGAAGATGTGTGCATCGATCACCTTTGAGCCACATGTGTCGCGATCGTCTTCAAGATCGAGATTTAGCGGGGTTAGATTTGGTATTGACAGTTGTAAACGCATTACGTATGTTTTTAGTGCGGTAACAGATCGATCTGGAAGAGACATCGCGCTCGATGACGTGTCTCACGTTCTAGCGATCATTAGCGAAATAGCGATACAAGACATGGCGACTTACTGTAGACCCCACAATCGATCCCCTGCAGGATCGATGTTTCAAATGTGACGCGTCCTTAGAGGTATCGGGGTCGAGGCATCCTTTCAGGAAGGGAACCTTGGGCTTGTCAGACACCGCACTACACCACTAGTTTTATCATACATTCCCGCCAAATTATTCCACGAGCTGATGATTTCAAAAATCGGATGCGACGTACGCCGCGGTTATGCGAACTTCCTTCCTGGCTCTGCGAGATTCGTGCGCCCTCCGTTCACGTCGATGGGCACGTACGGAGAGAGCGACCAAACCGTACCCGATAGTGGGACCGAACAACTTTGGCCCAATAAACAGTTTACAAGCGCATCATGCCAAGCAATTTTGGTTAAAACTGGGCAGCACAAGAAAGTTGGTAGGTAGACCAATGCAGTGGAGCAACAATGCTGCGACAATGCCATTGCTGGCTTTTGACTGAGTATGCATGATGAACACAGCACAACAGAACACATGTACACACAAGTCCTGATAACTGAAATAGCCTGTCTGTGAAACAATTACACCGAAGGGTGTGCTTCAGCATAAGGCTCCAAATCCCAAGCTCTAGCTACGACATAAATTCTGCCATATGCCCACGAATCCTTGGGGATGCCTGCATTAATTGGGATACGTGTAACCCAACACAATGAGCAATCCCATCATCCCATCCCATCCCAATCCCAATCCCACCTAAGAACACGAACTCCCATCCAACCATAGCAACCGTCTTCCCCTTGTTATTCCAGTCCTTCACATCTCCCTCAACACCTTTTCCACCTCACCAATTCCACCATGCTATTCCTCCTCATCATCACTCGCTCCCCAGCCCCCCACATCGTCATAGTCAATGTCACTGTCCACACCATACTCATGACAGATTTCCCAATCCTCACCATCACTATTCCCTGCCTCCTCTGCTGCCTCCCTGCCCGCCTCTCGCCCTTCCACCATCGCATTTCCCTCCTGCCCACCCTCTGCGTCCTCCCCCCCATCCTCCTCTTCCTCATCAGCCATCACTCCCTCTTCCTCCTCCCCGTCCTCCTCGACAACCCCTGCACGAATCCCCCTCCGGTCTCGCCATGAGAGCAAAGGGCACTCACTCACATCCAACTCACGCAGCGTCGGCATTCTCCGGAGAGAAGACGGCAGCCGGGCAAGTTTCTTGCATGCAATCACCAGCAGCACCTGTAGTTGAGGCAGCTTAGAGAACGACTCTGGCAAGCTGCGGACATGCTTCAGTCCCAGGAGCACCAACTCCTGGAGGGAAGAGAGCTTCCAGAAATTCTCAGGAAATGTTGAGATCGCAAGCTTGGTGAGGGTACAGGATTGTAGCTTGGAAAGATTTCCGAAAGATCCTGGAAGTTTCTTTATCTTGCAGCAGTCAATAATCTCCAGCGTCTCAAGCATCTTCAGCTGCCCGAACGACTCGGGAAGCTGCTGTATATCTAAGAAGCGAAGCTGCAAGACTCGCAGCCCTGAAAGCCCTCCCAAGGTTGCTGGCAGTGCCTCAATCCTCGAGGCAAAATCAATCCGGAGTCTTTTCAGGCGCGAGAGCTGAGAGATGGAATCAGGGAGCGATACCAGACTGTCCATCTCCATGAGCTTCAGCTTCGTTAGAGAGGAGAGCTGGCCAAGGGACGGACCAATGGTGTGGAACGGAAGAGATTTCAGCTTGAGACTTCGAAGGGATGGAAGCAGTGCCCTGCTGGTGGCGGTGCTGCTGGTGGCGGTGCTGCTGGTGGCGGTGCTGCTGCTGGCAGTGCTGTTGGAGATGGCCGAAGAACCCCTGGCGGTGCGTCTGACCACGACCTCATCTCCGAGCAGCGCGCTAACCTTATCACACACGCGCACCTCCAACACCCGCAGTCGGGGCAGCCTGACAAGAGACGAAGGGAGCTGTTTCAAGCCGTCCATCCGTGCGATCGTTACCGTCTCGAGCGCCTCCAACCGTCCGATCCCCTCAGGCAAGATCGTTACTTTAGGGCAGTTTATAAGTTCCAGGCTGGTGAGTGAAAAAACGCCAGAGAAGGAGGCAGGAAGGGCAGACAGGCGTGGCATATCCTGGACCACCAACTCCTTAAGGCTTGTCAAGCAGCAGAAACCGTCTAGTAGGTTGCCTTTGAAGCGAATAGCTGCCATGATCTTGAGGGTTTCGAGGGACGTCAGGGCGGAGGAGGATGGAGGGAGGTGGGTGAGAGATGAGCATTGCTGCAGATGCAGATACCGCAGACGCTGCATTCCGGTCCCCATTTCATCTGGCAGCACCGTGAGACGCGGACAGGTCTTAATCTCCAGGTGCTCGAGAGAAGACAGCTGCGATAACGAATCCGGGAGTTGCAGCAGCTCCCGAAGAGCTGTCAACTGCCCGAGAGATTCAGGCAACTCTGTGAGCTGCCCAAGGCAGTAAAGGCGCAGCTTTTCAAGAGCGATCAGCTGCCCGAAGTCCTTGGGCAGAGACGGCAGCTTCAAAAGATTATCCAAGGAAAGCTCCTGGAGCGTTGTAACCAGGCAGATGGAATCAGGAAGAGTTGTGAGGTCCGTCAACTCCAGCACGAGTGTCTGTAGCTTTGACAACCTCCCGATATCGTCAGGGAGTACTGCCAGTTGTGACATGTGGAGGGTGAGGCTGGTGAGCGACGGCAGGCGGAAGAGAGACTCGGGCGGAGACGTGATATCGCTGCAGCACTTGATAGTTAAAGCCTTGAGCCGCCTCAGATGTTCAAGAGCCTCAATAAGGTCGCGCAATCCCGTCACTCCTTCCAGAATGAGGGTTTCGAGCCGCCACAGTCGAGGGAAGTTGACGGGTGGCGGGAGAAGGAACTTGCAACGTCGAATCTCCAGGACGGCGAGAGAAGAAAGCTTGGTGAGAGAGGTTGGCAGCTGCATCGTTGAGCAGTCATTCAAGGATAACAGGTTCAGGCTGGCAAGTTGCCCGATAGATTCTGGAAGCGACGCCAGCGAGCAACTGTGCACCTTGAGCGACGTTAAGGAAACCAGATTGCCGAAATCAGCGGGCAAAGCCGCCAGTCTGTAAGTGTGCAGCACGATGCTTCTGAGAGACTGCAACGAGGTGAACGTGTCGGGAAGTCGCGTGACGCTGGTCCTGAGGTTCAAGTTCCTAAGCAATGTGAGTCGGTCAATCGACGGAGGAATGGCAGCATTATTCGAACAGTCCAAATGGAGATCTTCTAGCAGAGTACACTTCTTGAACAGAAACTCCAGGCTCGTCTCGCTTACACCTTCATATCTGTACTCACGTCCCATCGATTCGACTCGCAGCTCGGTCAGATGAGGGCACACGTCAGCGAGGCGAGAGAATAAAGAGTTGAAGGCTGTGTTGAGGCTGCCATACGAAAGGACCAGCTTTGTGAGTTTAGGGAACGAGGACAAGAGTTGAAGGAGCTGATGCGGATCCATGCGGAGGTTGTAGGGCAAGTGGAGTTCTTTTTGCAAATGGTACGCAATGTGCTGCCATTGCTTGCTGACGCGTGCGTGCTCCAGCCGACCATCAGGTCGAACCAGGAAACGCAGGACGTGAGAAAGAAGCTCCTCCGGTAGGCGTTGGATAGGTGACCCGACTGGCATCTTGAAACGTTTGAATAACAAGAGACTAATGGCTGTTTCTTGAAGAAGTCTGTTTTTCTTAAAAGTTTAAACGGCAAACAAGCTAGACTAATGAGACTTACATGAAGCTAGACTAGTGAGACGAGAGACCACAAGAAGTGTGACGAGGAGGATCAGTCATATGGCAGTGCAATCCCGCGGCAAGAAGGCCATTGGGCTTGCCAGTGGCATCGTACTGCATCGCTTGTTTATCCAAACCTTTAGCGCCAAAAGCATTCCACGAACAAGTGATTCCCGAAAATCGGACGGCTCGTATTCTCTTCCCCAACTATGAGCGTCGCGCGCCCCTCCGTTCGCGTTTGAAGTGTGGACGTGGGGCGCAATTGTATCCGCGTATCGTTAAGGATACAGCAGCTAGATAATCTGGTGTTGTAAAAGCGCAATATCATATGGTGGAACCAGCACAGTGCAACTTGACCTGGAGCGCCCCATCTAGGTGGTACTTTCCCCCCAGCATTGGACTTAGCCAGTGAAATGAATTGGATCAGAAAACACAGCAGCAGTCCCTGCTTATTTTGCAGAATGCGAACCACGGCAATTTGTAGCAGTGCTATGATGCCTTGCCAGTTCTGGCTTTTGACTTTACTATACACAAACACACCGCACAAAGGAACATATAAACACCACCCAGAAATTCCTGATATCTTACTGAAGCCACTAACCCTAAGGGTTTGTTTCTGCTGAAGGCTCCAAATCCTTAGCTCTAGCCACAACGTATATTCTACCATATGCCCATGAATGCTTGGGATTAGTTGGAGATGCCTGCATGCAAAAGGAGAATGGAATGCATGTGTCACAAAGCGAACCCAAAGTTGCCAACAATCACCCAATTCGTCAACCAACGCAATGAACCAAGGCAGAATCAGGCAAAAGAGATTCACCTCGACGAACGCATGAAAGACCAGAGGCTGGCCGCAGACATGACATTCGGCCTTGTGTCGATGCCTGCTCCCCCCTTCCAGTGTAACGAACGAGTAAACCTCCTCTCCACAGTGTGGACAGTTTCCCTGTAGTGCCACCACCTTACCCTGGCTTATGCGCTGCAGCGGGCGTGCTGTGGGATGGGTAAGCAGAGCAAGAATCAACAATTTCCATGATTAGGATGAACCAGACTGAATCTCACAGCAAGATTGGAAGTAAGCGAGAAACGAGGAGCCTCCCAGAAAGCATTGTGCCAATGGCGCGAGAAGGGCGAAGCCAAATGCAGATAAGCCTGGAAATATCAGAAAAAAAGATATTGGGGAGAATAAAAGAACGCACACACCCATACACCACAAGAAAGCAGAGCCATGGCGTACCTGCAGCTGAAGCAAGAATCGCCCCGAGCAGGAAACAAATGCCAGCTGCCATGGCTCCATCCAGTTGCCACAGCGGGCTTGAGAGAATAGGGTTTTCCACCCTATCCACGCCACTCGCGCCCATCACCACCACCAGAAAAACCAGTGGCATTGCTGTCAGCGCTGCTCCCACTGCTAGAATAATCGACCACATGGTTGACAGCGCTGCCATTTGGGAAGGGTCCGCCTGATGCGAGAGCATGGAACGGGGAAATGGAAGAAATGAAGGTCTCATGAGCGACAGTGTCTTGTGAGATTAAGTGGGGAACAAACCAAGAAATATCCGGTCAACAGCCAGAGGAGAGCATACAAAAGAGCCGGTATTAGCGATAGCGACTGCGCTCATGTTACGACACAGTCCAACAATAATAAAGCCGCTAAAAAGTTCTCTGGGCCCATGAGTGCCATACCTCGGCATCAGAGTAGCAGTAGAGAGCTCGTATGCTGCAGCGCGGGTACTTCTTGACCAGCGCTGAGTGAAACCACCGCAACCGGCGCTGCATGGAAAACAAGCACGAATGAGCTGACGCTTTTTAGAATCACGCCTCCACTTCCAATCTTCACACTTATTATCACTGCGAAACGCTGGAAAAGGGGGGCAACGTCCCGGCTTGCAAGAGAGCATACCTCGACCAGATCGAAAATGTCGTCTGATACTAGCGGTTTCCCGCTGTAGTACGCATCCCGAGCCTGAGCAGGTAGGCGAAAGAAGCAACGGGATCCGGGAACGAGGTGAAGTCAGGGAACGCGGGCAATACAAGCAGCATGACCTCTCCGAAATGTGTCATTTTGGTCCTACACGTAAGTTACTTCAAGTAAATATATCAGTCGTAAGTGCACCCCTTACATACATCATACCCTCAAGTTCCCATACCTGCGAATAAAACTGCTCGAGCTGCTCTCTCGTGGCGCTCTCTAACGGACCCAGAAACAAGCACGACGGCGCGTCGTTGTCTGGGGCTTCCCCTGATTGACTGGAGTCATTGCTACCCTCGTGCGGAAACGCGTTCCAGGGCGCTAAGCTCGCTTGTGTAACGCAAGGTGTGCGATGAAACCGCTCGGTACCGCGTGCTTGGAAACCGCCATCGCGTAATCTCCGAACTCCTAGACTTGCGCATGCTCTCCGTTTCAAATTATCAGTGCGTCGCGTTTTTCCCTGGCAAGAAAAAATGGGACTGCTGGTCATCTTTGTCTCACGTAAACACCCACCCGTTGATCTGTGAGTGTCAACATTGTATATTCTCGTAATCGCAGCGCCATAACACCTTTCCGAGCTTCCTATTTGACGTAGCGTGTTCATCACATACCACGAGCTCCCGAGTAAACGAGATTAATTACCGCCTATTCTGGTTGACCACTAGAGCTCAGTCGTGCATCTGTTGAACCATGCGGAGCCTGCTTTCTGGTTGTGAGGCATGCTGCGGTCTGCGACGGAGTGGGGACTTTCCAAGCCGAGCGTGGACTACAGAAAACGTCAGACCCGTGTCCATGGCAGTTGGATGCAGTGTTCGATGGTGGTGGTCGGAGGTCCTCTGGAGATCTGACATCGGGGCTGTTCGCCAGCACCATTATATCTAAAAACCACGGGATAACGACGGGATCAGGAAGGTGGGTCTCGCCTTCCTGATCCCGTCAGTTAGAGTTCGTTAACCTCCGTCAGCTTGGTCAGCCCGTGAAAAATGTGCCGAGCCTCACCTACCGTCCAAACCAACAAACAAACTGGGCGTCTGGCGAACGCACACTTTTGTACACCAATTTTGACGTTTCGATGGCATATGGAAGAGGGGACGAAACTTCCTCCCCAGGAACACCATCCCATAGCCATGCCATCGCCATGCCGCGTTTTTAGAAGCACAGCGATGGCACAGCCGTCGCATTGCCGTTCAAAAGGGATCGAGGGGAAGGTGGGAATGGAGGTTCCCGACGCGGTTGAGAAATTTCTCAACCGCAGGCGCAGAAGTTTCTTGAACAGCATTTCGCCCAAACCTCGGAGGAGGGTTCCGCCCCCGTTTCCATATGCCGTCGCGACGCTGATGCCATCGTTTTCAAGACAAAAAACGATTTGCTGGCGAACAGCACCATCAACTCCTCCAAGTCCGGCTAGGCAGATGCAAGGAAGGAGCTTCTCTTCTTTCCCCCCATGTCACCCAGCGGAGGCGGTGACGTCGACCTGAATCTGTCGGTTCGGGAAACGAATGAGCTCATTTGATTTCAGGCTCATTCGACGGTTCCAGTAATTTCAGCCACCACGTGTCACTAGTTTGCGAGTCCACGAGAGAACGTGTTGTGAACCAACCAACACTCGGTACTTGGTAGCTCCGCTGGATCTTTTTTCCAGGATCCTGGGCGCGGGGAGGAGACGAACAAGCGGCGACATTCAGAAAGGGCAAAGATGGTGGGGAAACGGGCCACGACGACCCGCTAATAGGCGTCCGACCACAAAATGTACGCCACGTGGCCCAGGGAAGCCCGTCAAAGTTCAAAGGCCTCAGGGTGGAAACTGGGCTTACTGCGTATACACCTGATGCCTGTTTGAGCCCCTCCCGGTTGCCTTACGAAGGGGGCGTATAAGCTGTCACGAGCATTTCGCATAAGTTTCGGCAATTCGCAGCTAGCTAAAAATGATTCGCATGTGCTTATAAACAAGATCTGTAACCTAGTTTGACTTCAGTCTCCTCTGCTTGACTTCGGTCTGTACCTAGTTTGACGTCGGTCTGTTCGTTACTACTGGTTGATAACCACGCGACGCGCTTGTAATGTAGGTGCATGAAGCTGGGGAAACAACCTCGGGTGCAGCGTATCCATCCGGCGCAAGGCAAATTCGCGTGCATGGGGTGAGCATCAGCTGTACCACCAATCAACCAACGTCACCCGCATTCCACCGTTCCAGCGTTGTATCTGCCTGCATACAAATTCATGAGCTCTTCCAAATTGTTGTAATCAAGCTCTCTTCACCGAACATCCGAGCTCAGTTCTGCATAAACTATAATAATCTTCCTCTTGCAGCGCCTTGTTCAGAGTAATTGCTGATCATCAACTTCAGTGGTCTAAACTCTCCGACACCATCCATTATGGCCCTCGTAACTGTTTCGTTGCCAACCCTCAAGGTCGTCTCTGCGCCCAGCCAGGAACTAGCAGGTCATGGGAAGAGCGAGCTCCTTAGCACTGTTAACAGAGTAACCCCGGCTGCACCCTCGAGAGGAGTAGTAACGATGAAGAACCCGCATGAGGGGAAAGGCCTGTTTGCCCCTATCGTAGTCGTCGCGAAGAATGTCATCGGCCAAAAGCAGTTCAACCAGCTTCGAGGGAAAGGCATCGCTCTCCACTCACAAGTGAGTATTACCCCTTGGAACGCTCATGATGCCATTGCGGTTAATTAAACTGTATTCTAACGTGCCCCTTCGTCTTGTTCAGGTGATCACCGAGTTCTGCAAGTCCGTCGGAGCCCCTGCCCAACAGCGTCAGGGTTTGATCAGGCTGGCGAAGAAGAACGGCGAGAAGCTAGGTTTCCTTGCCTAATTAAATCGCCAAAATAAGCCGCTAGCACATTTTTATTGTCCGCGAGTTGGTGCAGGGACAAGATTTTCGCGGAGGTCTTATATTGTAGTTTTAGGCCCCCACCTATTGGTGGACTTGTAAATGTTACTCCCAATTTTATTTCGAGTGAAAACTATCGTGACTAACCTTTTCAGTATATTTTTCGCGCACGCCTAGCCCAATGCCATCCTCCCTCAGTGCCTCCACCTGAAACGTAAGTTGTGCATTTATTTGGAGCAGCTGCTGGAATTTAATAACATAATACTACCATTATGCACGTCAGCAGCAGCTACACAGGCACTAACACGGTGTCCAATGTTAATAACATCCACTAAAGGTGAAATTAGTGACACAACCAACACAGATGCCTGGCGGTGCAAATGGTTCGGAAGAGCATCGAGCATCATCACCACATCTCCTTGAAATGCCCAGTCCAGAGTATAACTCTGGTGCTACCCAGTACTGCTTGGCTGCTGGCGAAGATGTGATGTGCTGGTATTGGTCGCTTGAATAAATATATTTGCGTTCTACAAAACCAAAGCGAATTAGCAGTGTGTTCGCTCCCACAAACGGGTATGGTCTGGTCTTAGATGTGCTCTCCATGTGCACACATCCACACAACAAGATGGTACACCACACGGATCTCGCAGAGCGGGGAAGGGAGTTCGCCAAACCGTGCCGTGTGTCACCGTCCGTGTTTCGCAACTCTTCTTTGCGTTGGACAAATTGTAAATGTTTTGATAACCCTTGTGGTGCAATGCGGTGCAAAGGACAAACTCAAGGTTTCTGCTGTGGTGGAAATCGGAAAACAGTACCGCTCCGGGATATCCTCTTGACAACAATGATACTGCTTGTGCTCTAGCTTCTTGAGGTTTGACTAGTCTAGCTTGTTAGCCGTGTTAGCTTACGGGAAGACAAACTATTTATTCGACGGAAAGCCATTTATTTCCTGTTATTCCCTCGTTACAAGATGCCAGTCGGGTCGGCTATCCAACGGCTACCTGAGGAGGTGCTTTTTCAGATACTGAGTTTTCTGGTTAGACCTGATGGCCAACTGGAGCACGCGCGTGTTAGCAAGCAATGGCATCGCATTGCGTACCGCGTGCAACATGAGCTCAAATTGCCTTACGACCTCTTTATGGAACCGCGTCTCCTCCTTCAACTCCTGTCGTCGTTCCCTAACCTTAAGAAACTCTTTCTTTCTGACGGCAGCCTCACCTCAGCCTCGGACTTTTTTTTCTCTCGCCTCGCTGACGTGTGTCCTCATCTGACCGAGCTTGGTGTTCAAACGATGGGAAGTGAGTATAGTCGCACAGCTATAAGTGAGAAAGGCATGAATTCTCTGTTTGAGGGCTGTACGCGGCTGGAAGATCTCTATATGGAGTGTGCGGAGCATGCTGCCATTCCGCCATCGATCGACCGACTCACGTTGCTCAAGAACCTGAACCTCATAGCAACCGTCACGCGGTTTCCCGACACACTGACCTCGCTACAGCCTCTCAGGAGCCTCATGGTGAACACTAATAAGCTCGAAGCTTTGCCCGCAGATTTCGGCAATCTGGTTTCCTTAACGTCGCTCTCGTTGCACAGTTACTGCTGCCTAGCGTCGCTTCCAGAATCTATCGGTCAACTTGCCAGCCTGAACCTGCTATCGCTGCGCCACTGCTTTAGGTTGCAGCTGCCGGCCTCTTTCACCAAGCTTTCTTCCCTCACCGTCCTAAAAATTTGAGCAGTGCAACATTGTTCACCCGTCACCCGTAATCTTTGTGAAAAGAACTAGGCAAGAATGATGCATTGAATGAAACAGTTGGGTACAAGTAGCAAACCCTAGTTGGGGTTGTACCCCATATTGGCTACCCCACTACAGCCTACCAACATATAACACATTACAATTTAACACACCCCCATAGGCAAAGTGGGGGAGAACAAAGGGTCACAAGACCAGTCCAGCAAAGCAACGCAAGCCCAGGGTGGATCACAACGTCACCACACTCCGAGCACAAGCAAAGGCCACAAGGCCAGTTCACATGCAGTGCTAGATATAGTACAAGACAAGCAACATAGTGATCAAAACCTAGCAAGCAAGCAACAAGATATATATAAAGTACAGTACAAAGAATGTCAAGCAGTGAGCAAGTGAGGAAACGTGGACACAAGGCCTAAAGAAGTACAGTGCCGCTGATGATCACTAGGCGGGAGCGCCTTGGTGAAGATATCAGCAGTGTTGGCCTTCGAGTCCACGTACACAAGCCGAAGCTGACCGCGCTGCTGAAGCTCTCGAGCAAGAAAGTAGCGAAGAGCAATGTGCTTCGTCCTGTGCTCCAGTCTGTGCTCCTGACACAAGGCAAGAGCCGCCTTGTTGTCACCGTACAGAACTGGAGGAGAACTAGGCCGCTCTCCCAAGTCAGTCAGCAGGTAGGTGAGCCAGCGTAACTCCTGTGCAGCCATGGCTGTGGCGTAGATCTCAGCCTCACAACTAGAGCCGAGAACAGAGGAAGAGCGGGTGGACCGCCACGAGACAGAACCAGAGCCAAGGCTGAAGGTGTAACCCTGTGACGACCGCTGCGTAGCCAAGTCGTCCACCCAAGAAGCGTCCGAGTGACCAGTGAGGACAACTCTGTCGCGTCCTCCAAGCACCAGCCCCATGCCTGATATACTGCACAAGTAACGCAGCACCCTCTTAGCAGCCTCCCAGTGCTCTCGCCTGTGTCTCCCAGGCGCAACGTAACGAGCAAGGATGCTAAGAGGGTACGCGAGGTCAGGTCGCGTGCAAGTCATCAGGTACATGAGGCAGCCCACAAGCTCTGGGTACGGGCCACTCGGCTCTACGGACTCGTCCGAAGGTGGAGCTGAGAGCGAGTGGCTGGTAGCCAGAGGTGTGGCCTGTGGTGAGGAGAACTGGAAGCCGAAGCGCTGAAGGACCTGCTGCACCATGTGTGACTGAGTCAGGGTGATGGTGCGGCGAGCTCTGTCCCGGGTGATCTGCAAGCCAAGGTAGCTACGCAGTTCACCCAGGTCAGTGCAGGTGTGTCTCTTCTGCAGCTCCGACTTCACACGAGCGAGTGCCTCAGTGTCAGCAGTAGCAAAGACCAAGTCGTCGACGTACACGAGAATGTAGAACGGCGGCAGCGACGTGTCTGTGCGCAGAAACAGCGACGGGTCAGCAGTAGACGGCGCGAACCCAAGAGCCGCAAGTGTAGTCCTTAGTGTGTCGTGCCACTCACGTGGCGCCTGGCGGAGACCGTAGACTGGCCGGCGGAGGCTCCACTGGGTACCAGGAGGAAACGACCCAGTAAAACCAGGTGGGCGGCGCAGCCAGATCTCCTCGTGCAGGCTGCCCTGCAGGAACGCTGTGCTGAAGTCAAGAGAGTGAAGCTCGTAGTCACGCTGAGCAGCAACGTGCAGCAGAACCCGAAGAGTGGTCATCTTCGGGGTGGGGGAGAAGGTCTGGAAGAAGTCGACCCCCTGACGCTGACTGAAGCCTCTAGCAACGTAACGAGCCTTGAAGACAGGCGGAGAACCTGGCGGCCGCTTCACCCTGAAAATCCACATGCCATCGACGATGTTCGCCCCAGGAGGGGGAACCTCGTCAACGTAGGTGCCTGTGGACTTCCAGGATGCCATCTCTGCGTCCATGGCTGTCTGCCACTGAGAGGAGTAGGGACCCGAGATCGCCTCTGCGTAAGTGCGCGGAGTGGGGATGTCTAGTGCATCCGGGTCTCCCTCAGGGGCAAGCAACCAGGCCACGAGATGAGGTACAGCAGCCGCGAGAGAGTCAAAGTCCTCCTGCCTGTCCTCAAGGACGTCCGTGCCAAGAGCACACTCACCCCCGACGGACGGAGGACAGACAGACGCAGACGCAGACTCAGCAACAAGGCTAGCAGCGTAGTCTAGACGACAGGCAGCAGCAAAGTTAACCAACTCAGCGACCAGAGCAGACGCAGCCGAGGACTCAAAGGTAGGGTCAGTGACAACAGTAGCTAGGAGACGCGTGACAGTAGGGTGCTCAGCGCGATACCGGTCAGACTCAGGGTCCGGAACGGCAGGCAAAGAGGACGCAGGAGGAGACGGTAGAGGGACACGCTGAGGAGCAGTAGATGGACGCAGAGTCATGTAGTGAGTGCTTGGGACAGGAGGAGGACGAGCACGACGGACACGACTACCAGTGCGAGCAGTACGAACAGGCGACGCAGGACGAGACTCAGGCTCACGACGCTCTGTAAGACCTCCTGTGGGACCAGTGTAAGGAGAGGGAGCAGGGAGAGGCGAGGTAGGCGGTAACTGTGACTGCGGCTGGACAGGCGGAGGACACTCTACGGAGGGAGGAGGATAAGGAGGAGGAGCCTGCCCAAGAACCTGCTGAAGGAGCGGTACGAAGTACGGTCGCGGCCGCGCAGCGTCTCCAGAAGCAGAAGAGACTCCAGCGGCCGGGTCCTCAGTACCAGCAGGAGCTCCAACGTCCGGGTCCCCAGCACCAGCAGCAGCGCCACCGCTCGGGTCCTCAGCTCCAGCAGCAGCTCCAACGTCCGAGTCCTCAGCACCAGCAGCAGCTCCACCAGGTGGGTCCGCAGCACCAGCAGCAGCGCCACCCCCAGGGTCCGCAGCACCGCTAGGAAGAGCACCCCCAGAGTCGGCAGCTCCAACTCCGCTAGCACCGCCAGCTCCAGAGTCCCCAGCTCCAGCAGCTCCAGTCGTAGTGCTCCCAGAACAACCAGTCCCGGCAGCTCCAGTACCCCCAGTACGAGCACCCCCAGGACGAGCAGCTCCAGCACCCCCAACTCCAGCCGAGCCACGAGGACGGCGAAAGCGCCGGACGTACCAGTCACGAAGCTGCTGCGGTGTGAGAGACTGCTCAGCACCCCGAACCGGAGCACCCCCAGACGCAGCAACCCGAGGCTCCGTAGGCTCAGTAGCAGCACCCCCAGGCTCAGTACCCGCAGGCGCAGCACCCCCAGACTCCGCACACGCAGGCTCAGCACTCCCAGTCGCAGCACCCCCAGGCACAGCACCCCCAGGCGCCGAACTCTCAGGCACAGTACCCTCAGCCCCAGCACCCGCAGTCCCAGCACTCCCAGGCCCAGCACCCGCAGGCTCAGCACCCCCAGACTCAGCACTCCCAGCAGCACCACCTGCAGCAGCACCTGAGTCACCTGTGACCTCGACAGGCTCAGCGACGGGAGGAGGGTCTACCTGAGAGACACCTGAAGGAGCAGGACCCTGAGGGGGAAGGGGGTCTACCGGAGGGGGACCAGGAGCAAGGAACAGCGGCGGGGGAGGGAGGGGGGCAGTGCGGTAGGGGAAGAGACGGTAAAAAGGGACCGACTCGTCAAAGGTGACGTCCTGAGAGGCGAAGACCCGGCGCGAGGTGGGGTGGTAAAACTGCCAGCCAGGCGCGTCAGGGACAAAGCCAAGGAAGACACAGGGAAGCGTGCGGGAGGAGAGCTTGTCCGCAGACGTATCGCGGACAAGGGCACGAGCACCCCACACCCGGAAGCGCGACGCATCGCCAACCTCCCCCGTCCAACGCAGTGTGGGCGAGGTCTCCGGCAAGGAGACACGGGGCCAGAGGTTGAGCTGATGCGCGGCGTACCGGACAGCAAACGGCCACAGAAAATGGGGAGCCGCCGCGTGGACCAAGGAGGTACGAGCGACCTCCATGACCAGGCCAATGCGGCGCTCAGCAACCCCATTCTGCTGTGGGGAGTCCGGAAGCGTGAAGGTCTGCTCGATGCCCTCCGCCTGACAGAAGGTCCTCAAGAGATCGGAGGAGAACTCACCACCTCTGTCAGAGTGCAGACGCAGGACAGGAAGATCCGTCCGGAAACGGCGGCGGAGCTGGAGACGAACTGTGCGGATCCAAGGGATCAGAACAGCAGGGACCTCACCCTTGGTGCGCAAGGGGAAGACCGTGGTGTAACGCGAGTAGTCGTCGACAACCAGCAAAAAGTACCGCTCACCGCCCTGGCCACGAACGCGGGCTGGGCCCCACACGTCCAGGTGGAGGGTCTGCAGAGGAGCCTCTGTCGGGGGGAACGAGGAGGAGTGAGGAGCGGCGCGCTGCCGCCCCTCGACGCAAGGAAGGCAAGGCGGCGCAGGCGAGGCAGGGAGGGGAGGGAGGGACCTGGGAAGACCAGACACAAGGCGGTGACGGTGCATGCCACGGAGGCGTGGCAAGGAGGGGTGACCCAGGCGGTGGTGCCAGAGAAGAGTCCGGTGCGACAGGGAACGACACTCACAGGCGTGGGCCACCAGACCTGACGCGGACACCTGACCGACAGCAGCGACCTGAGGAGACGCAGTGGTCAGTGTGTAGAGACTCGACCCCGGCCGACGGGTAAACGTAGCCAGGTGACGGCCGGTCCTGGAGCACGTGCAGATCGCCACACGCTGTCCTCCAGGGGTAAAGGTGTCAACCCACTGATCCTGGATGACAGCGTTGCTCACCAGGTTCGTCGAGAACGAGGGGAGGTGGAAACCCGACAACGAGCCAGACGGAACCGCCGGACAAGGGAGCACAGTGGTGGACTGGGCAAGGACTGGGCCCCCAGAGGGGTCAGCCAAGGAGACTGGGACCGGTGCAGGAAGCGGTGTGAGCTCAGTACTGTCACGAAAGAAACAACGGGAAGCACCTGAGTCAAGGGTGAAGGTGTGACAGGCCTCAGCCGGTGCGGTACCTGAGAGAGCAGTCTCTGTGGGTGCTGTACCTGAGAGAGCAGACTCGCAAACAGCCGGGACAGCACTGGAGGGAGCAAGTACAGGGGGCACCATACCAGAGAGAGCAGACTCACTAGTACCCAGGGCAGCGGGCTCTATACCTGGGTCAGGCGGCACACACAAGTAACAGTCTCCCTCGGCACTAACAGTCAATGCATACATGGCAGCAATAATAGCATCATAGTCAAGAGCAAAGATATCAACACCAGCCCTCATGAGCTCAGCCCAGCGGGGGCGCTCAACATCCTCGCCCATCTCCTCACGCCAAGCGTCGTCAAGGCGGGAGAAGCAGCGGTACGGGGTGTGGAACCTCCCACACGTCTGTCCCTTGCGGTCACCTGTGCGAATGACATAGGAACAGCGGCCACTGCCCCCCGACGTCCCACGCTGAGCAAGCCACTCACGAAGCTGCTGGGTCGTCTGGGGACGCTGCTGCTGCTGGGAGCTCTGGCCCGAGCCAGTGCCTCCACTCCGACCTCCGCCGCCACCACTACCACCGCTCCGACCGCCACCGCCACCACCGCCACCACCGCCACCGCCGCCACCGCCGCCGCCGCCACTACTGCCACTGCTTCCGCCGCCGCCCCCGCCTCCACCGCCGACCCCACTCCCACCAGCGCTCCCGCCACCGCTCCCTCCAGCACCGCCTCCCCCCCCACCTCCCCCACCTCCTCCCCCCCCAGCGCCACCACCACCACCCTTGCCCCCCTTGCCCTTGCCGGTGCGGCGCCTCCCACCAGGAGCAGAAGCAGCGCCAGCAGACTCAGCACCAAGGAAGTCAACAGCAGCAGCAGTAGCGTAGGAGGGAGCGAGGGGAGAGGGAGAACACCCCTCAAAGATGGGGGTGCGAGGAGCGCCACGAGCAGCACCGACAGCTACAATGCTCTTTTCGGCCGCGAGCAGCTGCTCCTCTAGGAGGGCGACTGTGAGCTCAGTGGGACAGCGAGCAAGGAAGTGGTCTCGAACTGAGCTGAGGGTGTCAGGGAGACGGGTGACTATGAAGTGGAGTGTCCAGTACAGTGGAGGGGGATTCTTAGCGCAGAACTCGGTGGGAAGGGCGGCACGCAGGCGAGCATCACTAGTGCGAAGGTGGGTGATAAGATCGGCGACTGTAGCAAAGGTGGACAGATCAGGGAACAGGTACGGCAGCATGAGGCGGCTAAGCTCGGCTGTGGCAGGCGAGGAGTAGCGAGCAACGACAGCATCGTACAGGGCCTTAGCGGATTTGCAGTCGCCAAAATGCTCGAGCTCAGCTAGCGGCAGGTGACTGCGAATGGCTAGGCGAGCAGCTGCGTCACGAGTCTGCCAGTGGGAACGAACACTAAGCTCAGCTGTGGCAGGGGGGGCAGGTGCAGCACCAGACGCGTAATCATAGAGCGACACATGCTCCTTGCTATCGCTCAGAAGGAACAGCTGCAGGTCATCCAGCCAAGTGGCGAACTTCACAGGGCGGCCCTCAGCATCGAACGACAGCACGCGGATGGAAGCCATAGCGACAGTGCGACTGAGCAAAGGGGGCTGCCACAGCGCTGCAGGTAGGTAGCTCGGCGGGAAGCGCGGCGGGCGGGCGACGCGGCGAGCGGGCAGTGCGGGGGGCGGGCTACGAAGCGGGCAGCGCGGTGGGCAGGCGGCGCTGCAGGCGGGAAGTGCGGCGGGCGGGCTGCGAAGCGGGCAGCGGGGCGAGCGGGCGACGCGGCGAGCGGGCAGCGCGGCGGGCGGGCTACGAAGCAGGCAGCGGGCGGGCGGGCGACGCTGCAAGCGGGCAGCGGGCGGGCGGGCGACGCTGCGAGCAGGCAGCGCGGCGGGCGGGCTGCGAAGCGGGCAGCGGGCGGGCGGGCGACGCTGCAAGCGGGCAGCGAGGCGGGCGGGCGACGAAACGGGCAGCGGGCGGGCGGGCGACGCTGCAAGCGGGCAGCGAGGCGGGCGGGCGACGCTGCGAGCGGGCAGCGCGGCGGGCGGGCGACGCTGCGAAGCGGGCAGCGGGCGGGCGGGCGACGCTGCAAGCGGGCAGCGGGCGGGCGGGCGACGCTGCGAGCAGGCAGCGCGGCGGGCGGGCTGCGAAACGGGCAGCGCGGTAGGCGGGCGACGCTGCGAGCGGGCGGCTCGGCGGGCGGGCGACGCTGCGAGGGGCGCGCGAGGGCGCTAACGAGAGGCGCACGAGGGCGCTAACAAGGGCGCGCGAGGGCGCTAGCGAGGGCGCGCGAGGGCGCTAACGAGAGGCGCGCGAGGGCGCTAACGAGGACGCACGAGGGCGCTAACGAGGGCGCACGAGGGCGCTACGAGGCTAGGGCACGGGGTAGCGTGGTAACCGCATGCGAGCGGTGGTGGGCCCTTAAAAAACGGTCGGTAGGTCCTAGGGACCTCCTGCTCTGAATACCATGTGAAAAGAACTAGGCAAGAATGATGCATTGAATGAAACAGTTGGGTACAAGTAGCAAACCCTAGTTAGGGTTGTACCCCATATTGGCTACCCCACTACAGCCTACCAACATATAACACATTACAATTTAACAATCTTTTCTCGACTGCGTGCGCTCGAAACCCTCATACTGGAAGATGCGACAAGATTGCGTGAGCTAATCGAGGCTCTTGAGCATATGTGGCGGCTCAAGACTTTAGCTATCAACCGCTGCAGCGATATCATGTCTCTGCCCGAGTCTCTTTTCCACCTGCCGTCACTCACCAGCCTCGCTCTAGATATGCCACAACTTTCAATACTACCTGACGATATTGGGCGGTTATCAATGCTACAGACACTTTTGCTGGAACTGAAGAAGCTCACAAGCCTTCCTGACCCCGTCGCTCAGATTACTATGCTCCAAGAGCTTTTCCTCGACAATCTTTGGAAGGTTCCGTCTTTGCCTGAGGATTTTGGGCAGCTGATTGCTCTTGAAAAGCTGCGCCTTAACAGCCTTCGCCAGCTCACACGCCTGCCTGAATCCCTAGGGCAGCTGAAAGCTCTCCGGGAGCTGAAAATAGTGGAGTGTGAGAAGCTGCAGCAGCTCCCGGACTCCCTTTCCCAGCTCTCTGCTCTCGAGCACCTGGAGATTACTGCTTGTTGGGACCTCACAGTGCTGCCAGATGAAATGGGAAACGGTATGCAGCGGCTGCGGTGTCTGCATCTGGAACACTGCTCATCCCTCACCCACCTCCCTCCATCCTTCTCCGCCCTGACATCTCTCGAAACCCTTAAGATTATGGAAGCTAGTTGCTTCAGAGGCAACCTACTAGACGGCTTCTGCTGCTTGAAAAGCCTCAAGAGCTGGTGCTTCAAGGAATGCCACGCTTGGCTGCCCTTCCCGCCTCCTTTTCTGGCGTTTTTTCACTCACCAGCCTTGAAGTGATACGTTGCCCTGAGGGGATCGGACGGCTGGAGTCGCTCGAGGTGGTCAGGATCTCACTGATTGACGGCTTGAAAGGACTCCCTGCTGAGCTTGTTAGGCTGCCACTGCTGCGGGTGCTGGAAGTGCGGGGATGCAGTGAAGTTGGTGCGCTTCTTGGGGATGAGATAGTGCTCAGACGCACTGCCAGGGGTTCTTCAATGATCTCCAACAGCACCAGCAGCAGCAGCAGCACCAGCAGGGCACTGCTTCCATCCCTCGAGAATCTCAGGATAAAAGCTCTCTCTTTTCATTCCATCGGTCCATCCCTTGGCCAGCTCTCCTCTTTAACGCAGCTGAAGCTCCTGGAGATGCATGACCTGGTGTCACTCCCTGACTCCATCTCTCAACTCGCGCGCCTGAAAAGGCTCCGGATTGATTCCGCCATGCGGATGGAGACACTGCCGGAAACCTTGGGAGGGCTTTCAAGGCTGCGTGTGTTACTGCTGGTTCGGCTATGTACACTACGGCAGCTGCCGGAGTCTATTGGGCAGCTGAAGATGCTTGAGAGGCTGGAGATTATTGACTGCTACAAGGTGATGCAGCTTCCAGGTTCCTTTGCGAATCTGGCCAAGTTACAATCCTGTACCCTGGCCAAGCTTGGGATCTCAGGGTTTTTAGATGATTTCTGGAAGCTTTCTTCCCTCCAGGAGTTGGTGCTCTTGGGGCTGAAGCATGTCCGCAGCTTGCCAGAGTCGTTCTCTAAGCTGCTTCAACTAGTGGTGCTGCGGGTGATTGCGTGCAACAAGCTGGTTCGGCTGCCGTCTTCTATCCGAAGAATCCCGACGCTGCGTGAATACTATGTCAGTGAGTGCCCTTTGCTCTCCTGGCGAGACAGAAGGGTTCCTGCAAGGATAGGCGAGGAGGATGGGGGGGAGGAGGAAGAGGGAGAGGAGGCAGAAGGGGAGGAGGGAGGAGATGCGGCGGCGGAAGGGGAAGAGGCGGACACGGAGGAGGAGGAGGGGGATTTTGGGAGTGGTGGAGAGGATTCAGAGATCAACCATGAGTATGGCTTGGACAGCGAAGATGACAGGGACGACTTTCCAGTCTTCTGGAGTGCGTGTTGACATGAAGAGGGGAGTAAAATGGTGGTGAGGGAGGAAGTGGGATCGTGGTATTAGAATATATATTTATATATATTTATGTACCTGCCTGTAGCTGTAGCTTTAGTGTAGTTATAAACTCTTTGTATTGGTGGTGCACCTCCTTTGTCTCCTATTTGTACCCTCGAGCCTATAGTGAACCCCCCTTCTTTCTCGACATTCCACTCTCTCGCCACTCTCCTAGGTTCCTAACCTAGCCTAGCTTCTTGACATGGTACAGAGCAATAATCGGTCCTAAGGACCTTTTTTTTTTTTTTTTAGGATCATGGGTCCCGCGTTTCGCTCTCTGCAGGCCCCACTCGATTCGCGCTCCGAAGGCATACTCGTCGCGCCCCGTGCGCCCTCCTTCCCGTCGCCCGCGGCCCCCCCGTTTCGTCGCCCCGCGGCCCCCCCGTTACCGTCGCCCGCGGCCCCCCGTTTCGTCGCCCCACGGCCCCCCGTTCCCATCGCCCGCGGCCCCCCGTTCCCATCGCCCACGGCCCCCCGTTCCGTCGCCCCGCGGCCCCCCCGTTTCGTCACCCCGCGGCCCCCCGTTCCCGTCGCCCGCGGCCCCCCGTTCCCGTCGCCCGCGGCCCCCCGTTCCCGTCGCCCGCGGCCCCCCGTTCCCGTCGCCCGCGGCCCCCCGTTCCCGTCGCCCGCGGCCCCCCGTTCCCGTCGCCCGCGGCCCCCCGTTCCCGTCGCCCGCGACCCCCCGTTTCGTCGCCAGCGCGGCCCGCCAGCGCGGACGCCAGCGCCGTGGCCAGCCGCCTGTGCCACAGTCAACGCTAGCAGCAGCTACCGCCGCCCCGCCCCCCCCCCCCCGCCCTCCCTTCCGCGGCTTCCGTCGTGTGGGGGGGGGGGGGGGGGGGAGAAGGAGATGTGGGGGTGGCGGGTGTGAGCTGCCTGCAGCTCGTCCCTCCCCCACTCTCCTTCCCTCTTACTCTCTCCCTGCAGCACTTGTTGCTGTCGGGGAGAGGGGGGGGGGGGGGGGGGGGGGGGGAGAGATGCTAAGGGAGGGTAAGAGAGAGTGGTGGAACCAGTAGCCACGCATCTGCAGCTGCCGTCCACTGCTATGTGGCACCTACTTCTGCAGCCCCTGACGCTTCTCTCTCTTCGTTCGTCTTCTTTGCTGTTGAGCTGCAAACTAAGCGCGCCACAGCACATCGTCTTCGTTCGCTTTCTTTGCTGTTGAGCTGCAAACTAAGCGCGCCACAGCACATCGTCTTCGTTCTCTCTTTCTTGCCTTAGGGCTTGCTGCAGCTGTCTCTGCCACCACTGCACTGGTTGTCATTGCACTTGCCTCCTGTTGCTGCTTTCTCTGTTCGTGGTGTACCCATCCAGGAGTTGTTGCTGCACAAGCTCCTGCTGCAGGCAGTTATGGGGGAGTGTTAGAATATATATTTATATATATTTATGTACCTGCCTGTAGCTGTAGCTTTAGTGTAGTTATAAACTCTTTGTATTGGTGGTGCACCTCCTTTGTCTCCTATTTGTACCCTCGAGCCTATAGTGAACCCCCCTTCTTTCTCGACATTCCACTCTCTCGCCACTCTCCTAGGTTCCTAACCTAGCCTAGCTTCTTGACACGTGGACTGGTAGGAGGTTGTAATGGTCGAATGGAAAACTGTGGACTTACTTGGTGGGGGATGCAGTTTTGATCTACAGTGTTGATTGTTTCCAATTTTTCTGGTGTCGGGGCAGTGGTGTGTGTACCGTAACTCGTTTTGTGGTTTGCTTGTGAGTCTGTTATGCAAGCTTCTATTCCTTTGTTGTGTTGTGGCAGTTGTTTCTGAGTCTAGTCCAGTCTGTTGCACCAGTGCAATGTATGGTATGCTAAATACTGTCCATACTGTCCCGCAACAAGAAACTAAGGTGCGGTTGGGTGAAGGAGATACATTTACATGCTTCACAAAATTGCTATCCTAGTGTGGTGATTTTGCTGAAACAGAAGTAATCCTCCAGACCCGGCAGGACTCATTAACTTACATATTGGGTATTGTATCGCACTGCACTAAACTAGCGAATGGATATTTGCACTCTATTGCATCTACTAAGTGTTTGTGATGGGAAGTGGTTGAGACTTGTTCCATTTCAAGGCGTGAAGGTCCATCAGCTGGTAGGATACCATACATTGTGACATTGCTATATTGCTGCATTCAAATACATACATACATGCCTCTACGAAGAAGAGGTAGCAGAGTTGATAATGTCAACAAACTCAGGCTGCAAAAGGAAACAAAAACGGCAGAGTTAACTATGCTTTATCTTGAAACATGAGATCAGCTGCAGTGGATAAAGCTGGGGCAAAACGAAAGAGAGAAGAACCCAAGATACATACCTTGAGAGCAGCTCCACCAACAAGGAAGCCATCGACATCAGGAAGAGCGGCGAGCTCTTTGCAGTTAGCAGCGTTCACAGAGCCTGGAGGTCAGGCGCACAAAGGGAGAAATGGTAGCATATGAAGATTACGGCGACCTCATCTGTTAGCCAATGCAAAGGTCGTACCAAGTGAACCACGTGCACAGGGGCAAAAGGTAAACGCCAGAAAAGAATCGTCGACCATGCAAGCATTCCACACGGATCCCTCATACCAGCCATTCCCCCATGCGTGCTCTAATTCCACCCCCTCACCTCCATATTGAATCCGGATAGCAGCCGCCACATCAGGGCTGACGTTCTCAGCGATGTACTTGCGGATGTCAGCATGCGTCTGCAATCACAGTGCCACGCAGGGCATAAGCACCAGGAGGACAGTGTGGATATCATACGATTATGTTCCCTTTTTTTTTTCTCTCTCACAACACTTTGAATTTTTAACTAAATGTGCCAACTGCCAAACATAACTTTCTAGGATCCGATGCTAACCTGAAATAGAAATCACCGCTCACCTCCTGGGCTTGAGCAGGCGTCGCGACCTTGCCGGTACCAATGGCCCAGATGGGCTCATACGCGAGAACGACATCGTCCCACTTGGTGATCTTATCTGCATACGGAAAGAAAGAAACTTTTAATATTGCGACAGAGACCAACCCCAAACTATGCGGAAAGTAACGATCCTACTCGGGGGACGACGCGGATGGATAACAACGCAAGAAGAGAGCACGCAGCACACGGACCTGCAATGGCCTTGACTTGAGCAGATACGACAGCGTCTCGCCGCTCTCTCTCTGCTCCAGGGACTCGCCGATGCACGCAATGACCTTCAGGCCCTTGCTCAGGGCGTACGCGACCTTGTCCGCAACGAACTGCACGAAATCAAAGAAAAAGGCGTGAGAAGAAGTTTTTTTGAGAAGCACCAAGAACGACATCCCCAGTAGGGAGGTTGAAGGGAAGACGTGCGTGGAGAATCAGGGAGGCTGACCTCGTTGGACTCCTTGATGAGGGTTCTCCGCTCGGAGTGGCCAAGGATGACCCAGGGAATGTCGAGATCCACGAGCATTTCAGCGCTGAAATGGCGTAAGTGAAAGAAACGAAATGTTAGAAGTTAACCAGGAACGCAGACCTCATTTCAGACGAAGAATGCGGATGTGTTTCCTACCAAAGGGGGGTGGAAACAGGGTGGCGACATACCTCACTTCGCCGGTGAAAGCACCGCCCTTGCTGACCCAGGCGTTCTGAGCAGCGACAGCGAAATCCTTGCGCAGCTCGGCCTTCACGAGAGGAATGTAGACGGCGGGAGGAGCAATGACGACCTCTGCAAGAGACGGAACAACGTATCCAACGGCAGTGAAGGCGAGAATGTCAGCGAAGGATGGAAAGAACACCAATGATGGAAGCGGTTCCGGGATATTCGAAGCGCATGCAGTTTGAAGGAGTATTCATGAGAGACAGTATCTCATTTTGTTTACTCTTCTTCAAAGCACGACAACACGTACCGACGACATCGCCGCTGGGAACAGTGGCGGCGTTGAGCACCCCGACAAGCTTCTTGATAGACTCCTGGGTGCCGTTCTGTGAGATGTAACGAGGAATACGGTAATCTTAGTATCCGGATCTGGTGGGTCTACATGTGAACAGTAGCAATGGAAGGATACTTACGCACTTCCAGTTGCCTCCGACGATGAACTTACGACCCATGGTTATGACTAGAAGTGAAAGAGACTCGGAGGGAAAGCTTGGAAGGCAGTCGTCAGAGGCTCTACTGGTGTGAAGTCTGCTGACAAGAACTGGACAGAGATGTGTGAAAAGATTCAGAAGCTAGAATTGTTGCAAAATGAGATGAAGAATCTGTTTATCAGGCAGGCACATGCCTCCGCTTGCTTTGCCCAATACCCACCCACCATGAGGAGATTGTTGTCAACCAGAATAGAGAGATTCAGTGAGTTTCATCACGGTTTCGAACGGTTCTTCAAGAATTTTCGTTTTACGATGGAGCGAACCGAACAGAACCGTGACGTATTGAATGCGAATATGCTGCACACCTTTGCGTAACTCCTCCTTCTCCCGCTCATGCCACCGTGGCTGTGACAAGGCCAATGTGACCTGGCACTATGCGGCAGATCCAGCGCACCTTGGCGCGCCCAGATTCTGGGGCCGTATAGCGATCGTGGCAGCCACGATCAGCGAGCAACAGTTCCATGCGTAGTCAGCAATTATACTTAGTACATACAAAGCTCAGCTTAGGGATAAGAAAAGGCAGATAATATCAAACACATAGCTGTGCGTTGTAGACAAGTATTTCTTCAAATGTCAATTGAAGTTCAGAAAAATGAGAAAATATTGAAAAAAAATATTACTTTAGTAACTTCTATGACACGATACATCACATCCATGTCTGATTTTCCTGCAAAAAAAGCCATAGATTGGCGTAAATTCAGATGTGTTCAGATGTGACAAGTAAATCAATACAAGTAATGGCTAGCAGGCAGACCTCTTCCATAGAAAATAGAATGGGGGTTTAGCAGTTCAAACACACTCAAATTGGAGGGATGGGCTGTAATGCAACATATATGTCTGGTGTACATTCACGGGGTCATTACTGTTACGGGGTACTTTAATGTTCAAGGGTTATTTACCCTAAACAGACCCCCAACCTTATCCCAACCCTATCTTCATCCAATCCCTTTGGGATTTCCTAGATTTCCTTGTGCCACGTGGCCAGGCCCCTGTCAAATGATATATATGTGTGATACATATAGGTAGGCTGTAGTGGGGTAGATGTTATAGGGGATAACCCCTTAGGGTTTTCCTACTTGTAAAATTTCTCTCGATAGTGAACACCACCTTGCCTAGCTATTCTAACATGGCATCTAGAGCAATGGTCCTAAGGACCTAAGATTGGGGCCCACCTACTCATGAGTTACTTTCCCTACAGCTATACCTACGTGCCTACCTTGCCTGCTGCCCGCGCGCGCCTCGGCTGCATGCGCGCGTGCATTTTTTTTTTAGCGCGCCCCGCTGCCTTAGCCGCCCGCGTGCTCGCTGCTGTCACGCGCAGCTCGGCGCCGCGCGCAGCCCGCCGCCACGCGCGACCCGCCGCCGCGTGCAGCCAGTAGCCACGCGCAGCCCGCAGCCGCGCGCAGCCCGTCGCCGCGCGCAGCCCGCAGCCGCGTGCAGTCCGTCGCCGCGCGCAGCCCGCTGCCGCGCGCAGCCCGCAGCAGCGCGTGCCCTGCCCTGCCTGTGCGCCACTGCCTCGACCTGAGCGCTTAGCCGCCCGTGAGTCGTGCGCTTGCCTGCCTTACGCGCGGCCTGTCACAGAACTGCGTGCTTCCTTACCTGCTACAGTTGCCTGCTGCCTGAGCCTGCTGCCTGAACCTGCAGTCTTTGCCTGCTGCCTGAGCCTGCTGCCTGAACCTGCTGCCTGAGCCTGCTGCCTGAGCCTGCTGCCTGAGCCTGCTACCTGAGCCTGCTGCCTGAGCCTGCTGCCTGAGCCTGCTACTTTTGCCTGCGCTACAACCATGGCGACCCTTACTGTTCTCGCCTTTGAGCCTGACGGCCGCCCCATCGAGTTTGACACCTGGCTTAGTGACCTGCGCCTTTACCTTATGACTGACGTCGCAGACGGAGTGTCACTGCTAGCCTATGTGACCGGCACTGTCCCTACTCCTGCTGAGACTGCTCCTGCCCCTGAACGAGCACAGTGGGAGCTCCGCGATGCTGTCGCGCGCCTTGTTATTCGCAATCACCTACCGATCTCTGAGCGCGCGCATTTCAACCAGCTTAAGACTGCTAAGACGCTGTATGATGCTGTCGTTGCCCGCTATTCCGCCCCGACCACAGCCACCGTTGGTAGTCTCATCCTGCCTTACCTGTTCCCAGACTTAGCCTCGTTTCACACTGCTGCCGACCTTATCACTCACCTCCGCGCTAGTGACGCCCGCTTTCGAGCCGCTCTTACCAACGAGTTCCTCGCCACGAACACCCCCCCGCTGTACTTCACCCTCTACATCCTCGTCACCCGCCTCCCTGACACTCTTCGCTCTGTCAGGGATTACTTCCTTGCCAAGGATCCTCCAACTATCACTCTGGACGACTTCGAGCAGCAGCTGGTCGCAGCAGAGAAGAACATCCTCGCTGTCGGTGCTGCTCGTGGCACTCCCCGCACTCCCCTCTTTGAGGGGTGCTCCCCCTCCCCTCTTGACCCCTCCTACGCCTCTGCTGCTACTGCTGTCGACTTCCTCGGTGCGGAGAAGGTCGCAGCGGCTTCCGCTCCTGGTGGGAAGCGTGGTGGTGGCAGGGGCGGCAAGGGTGGCAGGGGTGGCGGAGGTGGCGGTGGAGGGAGCGGTGGTGGAGGCGGCGGGGGTGGTGGAGGTGGTGGGGGTGGCCGTGGGGGTGGAGGCGGTGGGTGGGGTGGCGGCAGGACCGGGGGCGGTGGAGGCGGCGGCGGCGGTGGTGGGGGAGGAGGCAGCGGCAGTGGCGGTGGAGGTGGGAGTGGGGGTGGATCTGGCCAGAAGGGTGGCCAGCAGCAGCAGCAGCAGCAACAGCCACAGCAGCAGCAGCAGCTTCCTCCCCTCACCTCCCAGCAGCTCAATGACTGGTATGCTGGGCGTGGGGCGTCTCGGGGTTCTGACCGCTGCCCCTATGTCATTCGTACTGGCCCCCGCAAGGGTCGCCCCTGCAACGGTTTTCACACTGAGTATCGTTGTTTTGCTAGGCTTAGTGACGCCTGGCGTACTAAGTATCCTGATGCTACTGAGTTCCCCAACTGGGCAGAGCTGCTTAGGCGTGATGTGCCTATCTTTGATCTGGACTATGATGTTATTCTTGCTGCCATGTATGCATTGACTGTTAGTGCTGAGGGTGACTGCTACTTGTGTGTGCCGCCTGACCCTGGTATTGACCCCGGTATAAGGGCTGCAGCCCTAGGTGCTAGTGAGTCTGCTCCCCTTGGTACTGAGTCGGCTCAGGCCTTGCACACGTTTACACTTGACTTTGGTGCTTCCCGCTGTTTCTTTCGCGATAGCACCACCGTCACTCCCCTCCCTGCACCTGTCCCTGTCTCCCTGGCTGACCCCTCTGGGGGCCCAGTGCTTGCACGAGCCACGACTGTGCTCCCGTGCCCGGCGGTCCCGTCTGGTGAGCTGTCAGGTCTCCACGTTCCCTCGTTCTCTACGAACCTGGTGAGCAACGCCGTCCTCCAGGATCACTGGGTTGACACCTGGACTCCTGGAGGGCAGCGTGTGGCGATCTGCACGTGCTCCAAGACTGGCCGCCACCTGGCCACGTTCACTCGTGAGCCGGGGTCCAGTCTGTACACCCTCACCACTGTTTCACGCTCCGCTCCTTTGTCTCCGCAGCTGTACGCGTCTGCTCAGGTAGCTACCCAGTGTGAGTGCCGCCGCCTGTCGCACGACACGCTCCTGTGGCACCACCGCCTTGGTCACCCCTCCCTGCCTCGCCTTCGTAGCATGCACTCTCGCTCTCTGGTCTCTGGGCTTCCCAGGTCTCTGCCTGCCCTCCCTCCCTCGCCTGCGCCGCCCTGCATTCCCTGCGTCGAGGGGCGGCAGCGCGCCGCTCCTCACTCCTCCTCGTTTCCTCCCACAGAGGCTCCCCTGCAGACGCTTCACCTGGACGTGTGGGGCCCAGCCCGCGTCCAGGGACAGGGCCGTGAGCGGTACTTTCTGCTGGTTGTCGACGACTTCACGCGTTACACCACGGTCTTCCCCTTGCGCAGCAAGGGAGACGTCCCTGCTGTTTTGATCCCCTGGATCCGCGCTGTGCGTCTCCAGCTCCGCGAGCGGTTCGAGCGGGACTTTCCTGTCCTGCGTCTGCACTCTGACAGAGGTGGTGAGTTCTCCTCTGACCTCTTGGCAGCCTTCTGTGCGGAGCACGGCATCACCCAGTCGTTCACGCTTCCGGCCTCTCCGCAGCAGAATGGGGTTGCTGAGCGCCGCATTGGCTTAGTCATGGAGGTCGCTCGTACCTCCATGATCCATGCGGCGGCTCCCCATTTTCTGTGGCCGTTTGCGGTCCGGTACGCCGCGCATCAGCTCAACCTCTGGCCCCGTGTCTCCTTGCCGGAGACCTCGCCCACACTGCTGTGGACGGGGGAGGTTGGCGATGCGTCGCGTTTCCGGGTCTGGGGTGCTCGTGCCTTTGTCCGCGATCTCACCGCGGACAAGCTCTCTGCTCGCGCCATTCCCTGCGTCTTCCTTGGTTTTCCTCCTGACGCGCCTGGCTGGCAGTTTTACGACCCCACCTCGCGCCGTGTCTTTGCGTCTCAGGACGTCACCTTTGACGAGTCTGTTCCCTTCTACCGTCTCTTTCCCTACCGCACTGTCTCTCGCCCCCCCCCGCCGCTCTTTCTCGCTCCAGGTCCTCCCCAGGTAGACCCCCTCCCCGCGCCAGGTCCTGCTCCTTCAGGTGTTTCTCAGGTAGACCCTCCGGTACCTGCGCCTGTTGAGGTCACTGGTGACTCAGGTCCTGCTGGAGGTGGTCCTGCTCGGGGTGCTGTCTCTGGGGGTGCTGAGCCTGGGGGTGCGGAGCCTGAGCGAGAGGCGCCTAGAGGTGCTGAGCCTGGGGGTGCGGAGTCTGGGGATGCCGTGCCTGCGCGTGAGGAGCCTGGCGGTGCTGAGCTTGGGGGTGTCGAGTCTGAGGGTGCTGTGCCTGCGCGTGAGGAGCCTGGAGGTGCTGAGCTTGCGGGTGCCGAGTCTGCGGGTACTGAGCCTACGCGTGAGGAGCCTGGGGGTGCTGGCGCTGGAGGTTCTGGAGCAGCTGGGGGTGCTGGCGCTGAGGGTTCTGAGTCTGCTGTTGCGCGGTCTCCTTGGAGTAGCCGCCTTCGTCCACGTGTGCCTCTCACCCCACAGCAGCTGCAGGACTGGTACGGTCACCGTCAGCGTCGCGCTGCTGGAGCTAGGAGTGGTGCTGGACCTTTGTCTACTGGAGGTGCTGGAGTCGCTGGTTCTGGAGGTACTCGTACTGGAGACACTGAGGCTGGAGACCCTGGGACTGGAGGTGCTGGCTCTGGGGGTGCTGCTGCTGGTGACACTGAGGCTGGAGACCCTGGGACTGGGGGTGCTGGTTCTGGGGGTGCTACTGCTGGAGACACAGGGGCTGGAGACCCTGGGACTGGAGGTGACGACTCTGGGACTGGAGCTTCTGGAGCTGCTGGAGGTTCTGGAGCTGCTGGAGGTACTGGAGCTGCTGGGGGTACTGGAGCTGCTGGAGCTGCCGGTACTGATGCAGCTGCGCCGACACGACTGTTCTTCGCTCCGCCGTCTCCGTCGTCTCTGCCGCCGTCTGACTCTGTTCTTCGTCAGGTTCTTACTCTCCCGTCGTCTACTGGTCTTCCGTTACAGCCTGGCTCACCGCTGCCTGCTCCTTCTCCTTACACTGAGCAGACTGGTAGTCCTGCTGAGCGTCGTGAGCCTGTGTCGCGTCCTGTCTCGCCTGCTCGTCCCGGTCGTCGTGTTCCTCGTTCGCGTCAGCAGGCTGTCCCCAGCACACACCTCGTAGTTCGTCGTCCTTCCTCTGCTCTGCAGCCTGTTCCTCTTCCGTCTCCTCCTGCGTCCTCTCTACCTGACGTTCCAGACCCTGAGTCTGACCGGTTTCGTGCTGACCACCCTACTGTCACGCGTCTGCTAGCCACTGTTGTCACTGACCCGTCGTTTGAGTCTACTGCTGCGTCTGCTCTTGTCGCTGAGCTTGTTGACTTTGCTGCTGCCTGTCGTCTCGACTACGCCGCCAGTCTTGTTGCTGAGTCTGCGTCTGTCTGTCCTCCGTCCGTCGGGGGTGAGTGTGCTCTTAGCACGGACGTCCTTGAGGACAGGCAGGAGGAGTTCCAGTGTCTTGCTGCTGCTTTACCTCATCTTGTGTCCTCGCTACTTGCCCCTGAGGGAGACCCGGATGCACCAGACATCCCGACTCCGCGCTCTTACGCAGAGGCGATAGAGAGTCCCTACTCCTCTCAGTGGCAGGCAGCCATGGACGCAGAGATGGCTTCCTGGAAGTCCACAGGCACCTATGTCGACGAGGTTCCCCCACCTGGGGCGAACATCGTCAGTGGCATGTGGATTTTCAGGGTGAAGCGGCCGCCGGGTTCTCCGCCTGTCTTCAAGGCGCGTTACGTGGCTCGAGGCTTCAGTCAGCGAGAGGGAGTTGACTTCTTCCAGACCTTCTCCCCCACCCCGAAGATGACCACTCTTCGGGTGCTGCTGCACGTTGCTGCTCACCGTGACTACGAGCTTCACTCTCTTGACTTCAGCACTGCTTTCTTACAGGGCAGCCTGCACGAGGAGATCTGGCTGCGCCGCCCCCCGGGCTTCACTGGGTCGTTCCCTCCTGGCACCCAGTGGAGCCTCCGACGGCCGGTCTACGGTCTCCGCCAGGCGCCACGTGAGTGGCACGACACACTGAGGACGACACTTGCGGCTCTTGGGTTTGCGCCTTCTACTGCTGACCCGTCGCTGTTTCTGCGCACAGACACTTCACTGCCGCCGTTCTACATCCTCGTGTACGTCGACGACTTGGTTTTTGCCACTGCTGACACTGAGGCTCTCGCCCACGTGAAGTCGGAGCTACAGAAGAGACACACGTGCACTGACTTGGGTGAGCTGCACAGCTACCTTGGCTTGCAGATCACCCGGGACAGAGCACGCCGCACCATCACCTTGACTCAGTCACACATGGTGCAGCAGGTCCTTCAGCGCTTCAGCTTCACCTGGTCTTCAGCACAGGCCACTCCTCTGGCTACAGGTCACACGCTCTCAGCTCCACCTTCGGACGAGTCCGTAGAGCCGAGTGGTCCTTACCCAGAGCTAGTCGGCTGCCTCATGTACCTGATGACTTGCACTCGACCTGACCTCGCGTACCCTCTTGGTCTCCTCGCTCGCTACGTGGCTCCTGGTCGACACCGACCTGAGCACATGGCTGCTGCTAAGAGGGTACTGCGCTACTTGTGCAGCACATCAGGCATGGGGCTAGTGCTTGGAGGGACGAGCCCAGTTGTCCTCACTGGGCACTCAGACGCTTCTTGGGTTGACGACCTGGCTACTCAGCGGTCGTCACAGGGTTACACCTTCAGCCTTGGCTCTGGTTCAGTTTCGTGGCGTTCTACACGCTCGTCTTCAGTTCTCGGCTCCAGTTGTGAGGCTGAGATCTACGCCACCGCCATGGCTGCACAGGAGTTACGCTGGCTCACCTACCTGCTGACTGACTTGGGAGAGCAGCCTCGTTCTCCTCCAGTGCTGTACGTTGACAACAAGGCGGCCATTGCCTTGTGTGAGGAGCACAGACTGGAGCACAGAACGAAGCACATTGCTCTGCGTTACTTCCTAGCTCGAGAGTTGCAGCAGCGAGGCCAGCTTTGTCTTCGTTACGTGGCCACTCGGGCCAACACTGCTGATATATTCACCAAGGCACTTCCGTCCGGTGATCATCAGCGCTTTTGTACTCTGTTAGGCCTTGTGCCTACGCTTCCACACTTGCTGTAGTCTTTGCTTGTACTGTGATCTATATACATATATACCTGCATGCTGGCTCTTGCTAGGTAGCTCGACACTGTACTGTCATTGCTGCATATATATCTCTGCATGTGAACTGGCCTTGTGGCCATTTGCTTGTGCTCAGAATGTGTGGTGACGTTGTGATCCACCCTGAGCTTGTTTTGTTTCTCTTGACTGGTCTTGTGACCCGTTGCTCTCCCCCACTTTGCCTATGGGGGTGTGTCAAATGATATATATGTGTGATACATATAGGTAGGCTGTAGTGGGGTAGATGTTATAGGGGATAACCCCTTAGGGTTTTCCTACTTGTAAAATTTCTCTCGATAGTGAACACCACCTTGCCTAGCTATTCTAACAGCCCCTAGATTCGTTTTGCGGTAGTCTGAGGCCTCAGAGTACACCCCTCTTCCTAGTCTGGCTGTCAGAGTTACCTATTTTTTTTAGTCTGAAAATTCAGACAAGCACATTTTTTTTTGTCTGAACTGTCAGAGTTACTTCATTTTAAGATGTTCATGCAGTTTGATAACAGCATAGCTATAATAGCATTGAAGCACAGCATACCAACGCGATTGTGCGGCCAGAAATGGGGCACTCTGATTGGTCATTTTTCTCGAGGTGTGGGCATCAGACAATGGCCTCGTGCAAGTGCCAAGTGTGGCAAGCTCACAATCAGCTGACCTGGCAGCAGGCACGGTATCGCTCGGAAATTTTATGTGCTGGGCGCGCTGGCAGCAGCAAGAATTTTCAACTGTGTACACCCTATATGCGCGGAATATTTTCTCCTAAAGTTGCAGCTTCAAAATTTTGACTCGGTTTGGCAAGGGGAAATGATGTGCGGTTCTGCTGAAGTACGAGACTCTTCATATGTGGCAAGGCTTTCGTTTGCACCAATTCGCTTTTCGCCATGTGCGATTACCTAGTTTCACAATTTAAGGGTTATTTACTATAAGCCCCCAATGAATTCCACACTCGAGATAGCGTCGACAAAGTAGTGTATTCTGGTGCCCCTACTCGAGCAGTTTTCTCCGGAGGAAATCGTTAGTGCTGGCCCATAAACACGTGGGTGTATCGAAAAGAAGTTTCGAGGAAGTTTCGTTCCGATAACCTTTCATTCAGGCTGGCGGAAACCCCTGTATAACTGGTTTCAGAGTGGACCCCCGATACAAGTCTGAGGCTCAGCCTACACTACTATTGTCAAACTATATATGCTGCATATTGTTTAGGCTGTAGTGGGGTAGCCCATATGGGGTACAACCCAATTAGGGTTTACTACTTGTACTCCTGCATCCTGTTAGTTCATCCATTCCTGCTGCTAGATTCTGACATGGTATCAGAGCACTAAGGTCCGTAGGACCGTTTTTTTTTTTCGGGCCCACCTACCGCTGCGGTTACCGCGCTACCCCACGTACCTGCCTGCCTTGCCTTGCCTTGTGACGTGCTGCACTATGCGCGCCGTCCAGCAGCCCTAGCGCTGCCTCCTGCTGCCTTAGGCCAGCGCGCTGCCCCTAGAGGCCCGTAAGGCCCACGCGCCGCCCCTAGAGGCCCGTAAGGCCCGCGCGCCGCCCCTAGAGGCCCGTAAGGCCCGCGCGCCCCCTCTACACGCCCGTCAGGCCCGCGCAGCCCGCTGCAGCCGCGCGCAGCCCGCACAGAGCCCACGCAGCCCGCGCCGAGCCGCGCAGCCTGCTGCAGCCGCGCGCAGCCCGCACCGAGCCGCGCGCAGCCCGCTGCAGCCGCGCGCAGCCCGCAGCTGCCGCGCGCAGCCCGCGCCGAGCCCACGCAGCCCGCGTCGAGCCGCGCGCGGCCTGCTACGGCCTCGCGAGGCCCGCGCGCGGCCCGCAGCAGCCCGCGCCGAGCCGCGCGCGGCCTGCTTTTGCCTCGCGCGGCCCGCGCGCGGCCCGCTGTCAAACATTGCATGTTTATATTATGTAGGCTGTAGTGGGTTACACCTTAGGGGGTACTCAAAGTTAGGGTTTCCTACTTGTACCAAACTCTGTGCTAGTTCATTTCATTCCTGCTCAGTTATTTCTGACATGGTTTCAGAGCAGGTCCTTCGCTAGGACTGTTCTTAGGGCCCACCGACTTACCTACCTGCTTACCTTCGCTTGTTTCCGGCCCCGCTGGCCCCGTCGATCTAGCACGATCTAGCGGCCCTGCGGCCCCTTCGAAATTTTTTTTTTTCCTAGCGGCCTCTCACGGCCCCCGTCGCGTCGCCCCTTAGCGCCCCGATCGGCCCCGTCACGCCGCCCGCGAACCGCACAGCGCGCCGCGCTCACAGCCCGCGAACCGCCCACGCACAGCCCGCGAACCGCCTGCGCAGCCCGCGACCAGCCCGCGCACAGCCCGCGAACTGCCCGCGAGCAGCCCGCGACCTGCCCGCGAACCCCCGCGAGCCGCCCGCGACCCGCTTACGCAGCCCGCGCGCTGCGCGCGCAGCTCACATACGGCCCGCACGGCCCGCGCGCTGCCTGCTCCCGGCCCGCCGCTGCTGAGCCCGCAGCCGCCCGCGCACCGCTGCTGCTGAGCCCGCCGCCGCCCGCGCACCGCCGCTGCTGCGCCCGCCGCCGCCCGCGTATCACCGCTGCTGAGCCCGCCCCTGCTGCGCCGGCTCTCGCTGCCGCCTGCTGCGCCTGTGCACCACTGCAGATCCTACTACTACACTTCCTGCTACTGCTGCTTGTGCGCCACTACAGTCCGTAGGCCCCACCGGCCCCGCTGACCCTGCGCACGCCTTTTCAGTGACTTTACTGCTTCTACTACTGCCGCTGTCGCTATGGCTAGTCCTCCTGTTCTAGCTTTCGACGCCGAGGGCCGTCCGGTCAAATTCGAAACCTGGCTAGATGACCTGCACCTTTTCCTACAGCTCACTGCCAAGGAAGATATTACACTGTACGACCACGCTCTCGGCCATGCGACCGCCCCACTCGCTACTGCCCCCCCAGCTGAGCGCTCACAGTGGCAGACCCGTGACGCGCACGCTCGCTTTGCTATTCGCAACTCCCTGCCGCTAGATGAGCGCGAGCACTTCGGCCAGTGCAAGACTGCTAAGGACCTCTACACAGCTGTAGTGGCCCGCTACTCCTCACCCGCTTCTGCCACGCTAGGCCGCCTCACTCTCCCCTACCTGTTCCCCGACCTAGCCTCCTTTCACACTGTCGCAGACCTCATCACCCACCTTAAGACTAGTGAGGCTCGCTTTCGCGCTGCCATGCCTGACGAGTTCCTCGCTAGCAACCCCCCCCCGCTCTGGATCACTCTCTACCACGTTGTCACCCGCCTCCCTGACTCTCTGCGCCCTGTCAGGGACCAGTTCCTCTCTCGCTCCCCCACTGAGCTCACCGTAGACCTCCTCGAGAAGGAACTGCTTGCAGCCGAGGCTAGTATCGTCGCTGTAGGCACCTCTCGTGGCGACCCCCGCGGCTTTAAGGGGTGCTCCCCTTCCCCCCTCCTCCCCTCTGTCGCCTCTGCTGCTGCTGTCGACCTCCTTGGTGCTGAGAAGGTCGGGGCTGCGTCTGCTTCAGGCGGACGACGCAGGGGCAGGAGTGGCAGGAGTGGGGGTGGTGGCGGAGGAGGCGGGGGTGGAGGTGGTGGCGGTGGAGGTGCGACTGGAGAGGCTAGTGGCGGCAGTGGTGGAGGTGACAGCGGCGTTGGGAGTGGTGACAGGGGCGGAGGTGGCAGCGGAGGCGGAGGTGGTCGTGGCAGCGGCAGGGGTGGAGGTGGCCGGGGCGGAGGCGGAGGGGGTGGTGGTCGTGGAGGCCCGGGGGGCGGTCAGAGTCAGCAGCCTGCCCCGACCCTTCAGGCCGCCCGTGAGTGGTATGCGCGGCGCAGCGTCACCTGCCAGTACGTTATTCGTACAGGTGACCGCACTGGCCAGACGTGTGGGGGGCCGCACCAGACGGAGCGCTGCTTCGCCCGCCTCAACGATGCGTGGCGCACCCAGTTTCCTGGTGGGGGTGAGCTGCCGCGCTGGGCTGAGCTGCTCAGGAAGGGTGTTGATATTTGGGCACTAGACTTTGATGCTATTCTCACTGCCATGTATGCGATGTCTATTAGTGGAGAGGGTGCTCAGTACTTGCGTGTTCCGCCCGACCCGGGCATTCAGGCCAGCCCCGCTGCTGCTCTAGGTGCTAGTGTGTCTGCTTCCACAGGTACTACTGCAGCTGCTGCTCTAGGTGCTTGTGCGTCTGTGCCCCCTGGTACTGAGTCGACTGCAGCACTGCACACCTTCACACTGGACTCAGGTGCTTCTCGCTCTTTCTTTCGTGACCGCACTGTCCTTGAGCCTCTAGCTCGGCCGGTTGCTGTCTCTCTTGCTGACCCCTCTGGGGGTCCGGTCCTTGCGACCTCCTCCACCACCCTTCCGTGTCCAGCGGTTCCGTCCGGCACACTCTCAGGTCTCTACCTCCCCTCGTTCTCCACGAACTTGGTGGCAGGTAGTGCGCTCCAGGACGGGGGTGTTCACCAGTTCACCCCTGCCTACGAGCGTGTGACTCACTGCACGTGTGCTCGGACGGGCCGCCACCTAGCTACTTTCACTCGAGAGCCGGGGTCTGACCTGTACACACTGACCACTGAGTCCCCTCAGGTAGCTGCGTCTGCGTCAGCGTCAGGTCAGCTGTCCGCCCCCTGCTCGTGTCGCTCTCTGGCGAACGACACCGTCCTCTGGCACCACCGCCTTGGTCACCCGTCTGTGCAGCGCCTGCGGGCCATGCACAAACGGGACCTTGTTGCTGGTCTTCCCAGGGTGCTCCCTCCCCTTCCTGACTCCCCTGCTCCTGACTGCATTCCCTGTGTCGAGGGGCGGCAGCGCGCCGCTCCTCACTCCTCCTCCTTTCCCCCGACGACCGCTCCCCTGCAGACGCTCCACATGGACGTGTGGGGCCCAGCCCGCGTCCGTGGTCAGGGTCAGGAGAGATACTTCCTGATAGTTGTTGACGACTACTCGCGCTACACCACGGTCTTCCCCTTGCGCGCCAAGGGTGACGTCCCTGGTGTTTTGATCCCCTGGATCAGCCGAGCCCGTCTCCAGCTAGGCGAGCGCTTTCACTCGGACTTTCCTGTCCTGCGCTTGCACTCTGACAGAGGTGGTGAGTTTGCCTCCGACCTCTTGGCAGCCTACTGTGCTGAGCACGGCATTGAGCAGTCGTTCATGCTTCCGGCCTCTCCACAGCAGAATGGGGTCGCTGAGCGCCGCATTGGCTTGGTCATGGAGGTCGCTCGTACCTCCCTGACCCATGCGGCTGCTCCCCACTTTCTATGGCCGTTTGCGGTCCGGTACGCAGCGCATCAGCTCAACCTCTGGCCCCGTGTCTCCTTGCCGGAGACTTCCCCGACTCTACGGTGGACGGGAGAGGTTGGCGATGCGTCGCGTTTCCGGGTCTGGGGATCTCGAGCTTTTGTCCGCGACACGTCCGCGGACAAGCTCTCGCGTCGCGCTGTTCCCTGTTCCCGACGCGCCTGGATGGCAGTTTTACCACGTCACCTCGCGCCGGGTTCTGGCCTCTCAGGACGTCACTTTTGACGAGTCCGTCCCCTTCTACCGCCTCTTTCCCTACCGCACTGCCCCGCTCCCCCCCCCCGCCTCTCTTCCTCGCTCCAGGTGCTGAGGTACCAGACCCCCTCCCCCCTCAGGGTGCCGCTCCCTCAGGTGTGTCCCAGGTAGACCCGGGTGAGCCTGTCGAGGTAGCTGTTGACTCGCGTCCTGCGTCTGGGGGTGCTGAGCCTGGGAGTACTGCGTCTGAGGGTGCGGAGCCTGGGGGTGCTGAGCTTGGAGGTGCGGAGCCTGGGGGTGCTGAGCCTGGAGGTGCGGAGCCTGGAGGTGCGGAGCCTGGAGGTGCGGAGCCTGGAGGTACTGAGCCTGGGGGTGCTGAGCCTGGACGTGCTGAGACTGGGGGTGCTGAGTCTGGGGGTGCTGAGTCTGGGGGTGCTGAGCCTGAGCGTGCTCCACCTGGAGGAGCCCTCTCCTCCCAGCAGCTGCAGGAGAGGTACCTCGAGTACTGCCGCCTCCGGAGAGGTGCTTCTGGAGCTCGTCCCGGTACTTCCCCTCCTACCCAGGAGCTCCCCCCCATTCAGGTGATCCGCGAGTGGTACACGCGGCGCTGCAGTCTTCGTAGTGGTGCTCCTGGTGCTGCGGACCCGAGCGGTGGTGTTGTTGCTGGTGCTGAGGACCCGGACGCTGGAGCTGCTGCTATTGCTGAGGACCCGGGGGCTGGAGCTGCTGCTGGTGCTGAGGACCCGGGCGTTGGAGCTGCTGCTGGTGCTGAGGACCCGACCGGTGGCGCTGCTGCTGGTGCTGAGGACCTGACCAGTGGCCGTGCTGCTGGTGCTGAGGACCCGGGCGGTGGTGCTGCTGCTGGTGCTGAGGACCCGGGCGTTGGAGCTGCTGCTGGTACTGAGGACTCGGGCGTTGGGGCTGCCACTGGTGTCCCTGCTGCTTCTGGAGACGCTGCGCGGCCGCGACCGTACTTCGTACCGCTCCTTCAGCAGGTTCTTGGTCAGGCTCCTCCTCCTAGTCCTCCTCCCTCCGTCGAGTGTCCTCTGCCTGTCCAGCCGCAGTCACAGTTACCGCCTGCCTCGCCTCTCCCTGCTCCCTCCCCTTACGCTGGTCCCACAGGAGGTCTTACAGAGCGTCGTGAGCCTGAGTCTCGTCCTGCGTCGCCTGTTCGTACTGCTCGCACTGGTCGTCGTGTCCCACGTGAGCGTCCTCCTCCTGTCCCTGGCACTCACTACATGACTCTGCGTCCCTCCACTGCTCCGCAGCGTGTCCCGCTGCCGTCTCCTCCTGCGTCCTCTCTTCCTACTCTTCCTGACCCGGAGTCTGACTCCCGTCGTGCTGCCAGTCCCACTGTTACGCGTCTCCTCGCTACAGTTGTCACTGACCCGACCTTTGAGTCCTCTGCTGCGTCTGCTCTGGTCGCTGAGTTGGTTGACTTTGCTGCTCGCTGTCGCCTAGACTACGCTGCCAGCCTTGTCGCTAGGTCTGAGTCTGCGTCTGCCTGTCCTCCGTCCGTCGGGGGTGAGTGTGCCCTCGGCACGGACGTCCTTGAGGACAGACAGGAGGAGTTCCACTGCCTTGCTGCTGCTTTGCCCCGTCTCGTGTCCTTGCTAGTTGCCCCTGAGGGAGACCCGGATGCACCAGACATCCCGACCCCACGCTCTTACGCTGAGGCGATGGCGGGTCCCTACTCCTCTCAGTGGCAGACAGCCATGGACGCAGAGATGGCCTCCTGGAAGTCCACAGGCACCTACGTAGACGAGGTTCCCCCTCCTGGGGCGAACATCGTCAGTGGCATGTGGATTTTCAGGGTGAAGCGGCCGCCGGGTTCTCCACCTGTCTTCAAGGCGCGCTACGTTGCTCGAGGCTTCAGCCAGCGAGAGGGAGTAGACTTCTTTCAGACCTTCTCCCCCACCCCGAAGATGACTACTCTTCGGGTGCTGCTGCACATAGCCGCTCACCGCGACTACGAGCTTCACTCTCTTGACTTCAGCACTGCTTTCTTGCAGGGCAGCCTGCACGAGGAGATCTGGCTGCGCCGCCCCCCTGGCTCTTGGGTTCGCTCCCTCTACTGCTGACCCGTCGCTGTTTCTACGCACCGACACCTCGCTGCCGCCTTTCTACATCCTCGTGTACGTCGACGACTTGGTCTTTGCCACTGCTGACACCGCGGCACTCGCTCACGTGAAGTCGGAGCTGCAGAGGAGACACACGTGCACAGACCTGGGTGAGCTGACGAGCTATCTTGGCTTGCGGATCACCCGGGACAGAGCACGGCGCACCATCACCCTGACTCAGTCACACATGGTGCAGCAGGTTCTCCAGCGCTTCCGCTTCACGTACTCCTCGCCTCAGTCCACTCCTCTGCCTACCGGTCACTCGCTCTCAGCTCTGCCTTCGGATGAGTCCGTAGAGCCGAGTGGCCCGTATCCAGAGCTTGTGGGCTGCCTCATGTACCTGATGACCTGCACTCGACCTGACCTTGCATACCCTCTTAGCATCCTAGCACGCTATGTCGCTCCTGGCCGTCACCGGAAGGAGCACATGGATGCTGCTAAGAGGGTGTTGCGCTACTTGTGCAGTACGTCGGGCATGGGGCTTGTGCTTGGAGGGCGAGACCGGGTTGTTCTCACAGGGCACTCAGACGCTTCTTGGGCAGACGACCAGGCTACTCAGCGGTCGTCCCAGGGTTACACCTTCAGCCTTGGCTCTGGCTCAGTTTCTTGGCGTTCTACTCGCTCTTCTTCTGTTCTCAGCTCCAGTTGTGAGGCTGAGATCTACGCCACAGCCATGGCTGCTCAGGAGCTACGCTGGCTGACCTACCTGCTGACCGACCTCGGAGAGCGGCCTCGTTCTCCTCCAGTGCTGTACGTCGACAACAAGGCTGCCATTGCCTTGTGTGAGGAGCACAGACTGGAGCACAGAACGAAGCACATCGCTCTGCGGTACTTCCTTGCTCGAGAGCTGCAGCAGCGTGGTCAGCTTTGTCTGCGTTACGTGGCCACGGAGGCCAACACTGCTGATGTGTTCACCAAGGCGCTTCAGCCTTGTGACCATCAGCGCTTTTGCACTCTGCTAGGCCTTGTACCCACTGGGCCTCACTTGCTTACCTCTTGACCTTGCTTGTACTGTGATCACTATATATATATGCCTACTTGTTTACTTTTGCTAGGTTGTGATCACTGTATCTCTTGCTTTGTTATAAACCTGCATGTGAACTGGTCTTGTGACCGCTTGCTTGTGCTCGGAATTTGTGTGGAATCCTTGAGATCCACCCTGAGCTTGCTTTGCTTTGCTTTGACTGGTCTTGTGACCCTGTGGTTGTCTCCCACTGCGCCTATGGGGGTGTGTCAAACATTGCATGTTTATATTATGTAGGCTGTAGTGGGTTACACCTTAGGGGGTACTCAAAGTTAGGGTTTCCTACTTGTACCAAACTCTGTGCTAGTTCATTTCATTCCTGCTCAGTTATTTCTGACACCCGCAACAGCCCGCGCCGAGCCGCGCGCGGCCCGCTACTGCCTAGCGCGGCCGCGCGCGGCCTGCAGCAGCTCAGCGCGCTGTCAGCGCAGCCCGCGCCGAGCCGCGCGCGGCCCTCTGCCTCGGCCCCGACCTGCCGCTGATGCGGCCCCGCCCTGCAGCTGCCACGGCCCCGACCTGCCGCTGATGCGGCCCCGCCCTGCAGCTACCACGGCCTCGACCTGCCGCTGATGCGGCCCCGCCCTGCAGCTTCCACGGCCCCGACCTCGGTGTTGCGGCCCCGACGCCGCCGCTGTCGTGCGCCTACTCGGCCGCCGCCGTCGAGCGCCGGCCCTGCTCGCCCGGTGATCGCCTGCTCTCCCAGCCTTTGGTGAGCGCCTGCCTGCCTGCCTGACGGCCTGCCTGTCTGCCTGCCTGCCTGCCTGGCTGCCTGCCTGCCGGCCTGCCTGTCTGTCTGCCCGCCTGCCTGCCTGCCTGCCTGTCTGCCTGCCTGCCTGCCTGCCTGCCTGCCTGCCTGCCTGCCTGCCGGCCTGCCTGCCTGCCTGCCTGTCTGCCTGCCTGCCTGCCTGCCTGGCTGCCTGCCTGCCTGCCGGCCTGCCTGCCTGCCTGCCTGCCTGCTTGCCTGCCTGCCTGCCGCGCCTGCCCTGCCCGCGCTACTGCTGCTGCTACTGCTACTGGCAGGTGGCCAGATGCAGCTCCAGCGACGTTCACGCGAGCCTCTCACGCCCCAGCAGCTTAGTGAGTGGTATACTAGCTGGGGTTGTCGCAGTAGCCGTCGTAGCTGTCGCCCTGGAGCTGGTCAGTTGGGAGCGTCTGGCAGTGGCCAGCTGCAGCTGCAGGGGCGTCCACGTGAGACACTTACGCCCCGGCAGCTCCAGGAGTGGTATGCTCAGTGTAGCAGGTCTACGCGTACAGTTCGCTGCCCGTACGTCATTCGCACAGGTGCTAGGACTGGTCAGCCTTGTGGGACGCTTGGTCACACACAGTCCCGCTGCTTCGCCCGTCTGAGCGACGACTGGCGCACAGTGTTTGGCGACGAGGCTGAGCTCCCCACCTGGCTGGAGCTGCATGGACAGAGGGTAGATATCTTTGCGCTTGACTATGATGCTATTCTCACTGCCATGTATGCATTGCCTACTAGTGCTGACCGTGCCTGTTACCTGTGCGTACCGCCTGACCCTGGTATAGAGCCTGCTGCTCTCAGTGCTGGTGAGGCTGCTGCTCTAGGTGCTAGTGCGTCTCCTGCTCTAGGTGCTGGTGAGGCTGCTGCTCTCGGTGCTAGTACGTCTTCTGCTCTAGGTGCTGGTGAGGCCGTGGCTTCAGGTGCTGGTGAGTCTGCTCTCTCTGGTACTGCGCCCTCTGCGGTCTCGCACACCTTCACCCTTGACTCAGGAGCTTCCCGCTCCTTCTTTCGCGACTGCACCACACTCACGCCGCTCAGTCGGCCAGTTCCAGTCTCCCTGGCGGACCCCTCCGGGGGCCCAGTCCTTGCCCACTACTCCACGGTTCTGCCGTGTCCGGCCGTCCCGTCTGGCTTCCTGTCAGGTCTTTACCTCCCCTCGTTCTCTACGAACTTGGTGGCGGGAGCTGACCTCCAGGATGGAGGGGTTCACCAGTTCACTCCTGCGAGTCAGCGAGTGACCCGCTGTACGTGTGCTCGGACGGGCCGACACCTGGCCACGTTTACCCGTGCGCCTGGCTCGAGTCTGTACACACTCACCACTGAGTCCCCTCAGGTAGCTGCGTCTGCGTCTGTGTCTGGTCAGCTGGCGGCCCCCTGCGAGTGTCGCGCTTTGTCGCACGACACTCTCCTGTGGCACCACCGCCTTGGTCACCCCTCCTTGCCTCGCCTGCGTAGCATGCACTCTCGCTCCCTGGTCTCTGGTCTTCCCAAGTCTCTGCCTGCCCTCCCTGGCTTCACGGCGGCCACCCCCTTCAACCTCCCCAAACTATCCCACTCCCCCTGACACACACCCGCTGCTACACCGCTAGCTCCACTCCCCCTTCACCCCCCCTTAGTACCACTCCGACGGCTCCAACAGGTCCACCCCCCTCAGCGGCAGCTGCAGCACAGGGAGACGGAGGAGGAGGAGGAGCAGGGAACGGCACACAGAAGCTGCACCCCCATACCCCCCAACCCCAAACCCTAATCCAGGAGAACGGGCAGAAGGAGGGGTGGGGCGCCTTCAGAAGCACGGGGGACAGCGGGGAGGACAGGGGCAGCGAAGAACGGGGCGCCCACGGGCCTGGCACAGCCTCCCGAACCGCGCGCAGGCGGTCCGAGCCGCGCGCGGGACTGGCGCAGCCCGTACGGGCCGCGCGCCGGGTGTACGGGCCGCGCGCAGGCCACGACGGGCGACGGGGGGCGACGCGCGGGTCCCCGTCGCCCGTCGCAGCGCCTCCCGGGGGCGACGTGCCGAGTGACGGGGCAGGAACCCGTCGCGCGCCTCGGGGCACACGGCGGGCAGAGAACCGCCGCGCGCCTCGGGGCGCACGGCGGGCAGAAAACCGCCGCGCGCCTCGGGGCGCACGGCGGGCTGAAAACCCTAGTTTCGACGCCGCGCACCACGGGGCGCGCGGCGGACAGGGAGTAGCAGTAGCAGCGGAAGCAGTGAAGTGGGCCCACAGGCCAGGAACGTTAAGCTCTGATACCATGTTGAGATAAGCGGTAGTCTTAGGAGCCATAGCTAGGAGAGTCCTAGCTAGGCAAGAGAGTTTAGGCGAAAGAGAGGGGTTGCACTAGCAAGAATGGGGATACAAATAGCAAACCCTAGAAGGGTTGTACTCGCTACAGAGCACCCCACTACAGGCTAGAGCATAATATTCTGACACTCCCTCCCTCGCCTGCGCCGCCCTGCATTCCTTGCGTCGAGGGGCGGCAGCGCGCCGCTCCTCACTCCTCCTCGTTTCCTCCCACAGAGGCTCCACTGCAGACGCTCCACCTGGACGTGTGGGGCCCAGCCCGCGTCCAGGGACAGGGCCGCGAGCGGTACTTCCTGCTGGTCGTCGACGACTACACGCGTTACACCATGGTTGGCGCAAGGGGGACGTCCCTGATGTTTTGATCCCTTGGATCCGCGCTGTTCGTCTCCAGCTCCGCGAGCGGTTCCGGCGGGACTTTCCTGTCCTCCGTCTGCACTCTGACAGAGGTGGTGAGTTCTCCTCAGACCTCTTGGCAGCCTACTGTGCGGAGCACGGCATCACCCAGTCGTTCACGCTTCCGGCCTCTCCACAGCAGAATGGGGTTGCTGAGCGCCGCATTGGCTTAGTCATGGAGGTCGCTCGTACCTCCATGATCCATGCGGCTGCCCCCCATTTTCTGTGGCCGTTTGCGGTCCAGTACGCCGCGCATCAGCTCAACCTCTGGCCCCGTGTCTCCTTGCCGGAGACCTCGCCCACACTGCTGTGGACGGGGAAGGTTGGCGATGCGTCGCGTTTCCGGGTCTGGGGTGCTCGTGCCTTTGTCCGCGATACCACCGCGGACAAGCTCTCCGCCCGCGCTGTTCCCTGTGTCTTCCTTGGCTTTGTCCCTGATGCGCCTGGTTGGCAGTTTTATCACCCCACCTCGCGCCGTGTCTTTGCGTCTCAGGACGTCACGTTCGACGAGTCGGTTCCCTTTTACCGTCTCTTCCCCTACCGCACTGCCCCGCTCCCCCCCCTGCCGCTCTTCCTCGCTCCAGGTGCTCCCCAGGTAGACCCCCTCCCCGCTCCCGGTCCTGCTCCTTCAGGTGTTTCTCAGGTAGACCCTCCTCCCTTTACTGCGCCGGTTGAGGTCACTGGTGACTCAGGTCCTACTGAGGGTGGTCCTGCTCGGGGTGCTACTTCTGGGGGTGCTGAGCCTGGGGGTGCGGAGCCTGGTGGTGCTGAGCCTGGGGGTACTGAGCCTGAGGGTGCGGAGCTTGAGGGTGTGGAGCCTGGTGGTGCTGAGCCTGAGTGTGAGGGGTCTGGGGGTGCTGAGCTTGGCGGTACTGACGCTGGAGGTTCTGGAGCTACTGAGGGTGCTGGCGCTGGAGGTTCGGGAGCTGCTAGAGGGCCTAGTACTGGTGGCACTGGAGCTGGAGGTTCTGGAGCTGCTGAGGGTGCTCGCGCTGGAGGTTCTGGAGCCGCTGGAGGTACTGGTGCTGAGGGTACTGACACCGGAGGTTCTGGAGCCGTTGGGGGTGCGGGCGCTGAGGGTTCTGAGTCTGCTGTTGCGCGGTCTCCTTGGAGTAGCCGCCTTCGTCCACGTGTGCCTCTCACCCCACAGCAGCTGCAGGACTGGTACGGTCGCCGTCAGCGTCGCGCTGCTGGAGCTAGGAGTTGTCAAACATTATATATGTTGCATTTGTTAGGCTACAGTGGGTTAGCCTATATGGGGTACACAATTCTAGGGTTTGCTATTTGTACTGATTTCTCTGTTAGTTCAATCATTCCAGTCCGTTCATTCTGACATGGTTTCAGAGCAGGTCCTTCGCTAGGACCTAACTTCTCTTCGGGCCCACCACTACCTACTACCTACTACCTACTAGCGCCCTCGTGCGCCCTACTATCGGAGTGCGCTTTAGCGCCTCCCCCCTTAGCGCCCTCGAGCACTTTCTTTTTTTTTTTCCCGGCCCCGCTGGCCCCGTCGATCGCGCCCCGCTTAGAGGCCCCGCGGCCCCGTCGCACCTCGCCTAGTGGCCCCGCGGCCCCGTCGAACTCACGCGCGCCCCGCTTACGGCCCCGTCGACCCCACGCGCACCCCGTGTAGAGGCCCCGCGGCCCCGTCGTCCGCCACCACACGGAGGCCCCGTCGACCCGCGCGCGCCCCGCTTACGGCCCCGTCGACCCCGCGCGCACCCCGTCTAGAGGCCCCGCGGCCCCGTCGCCCGCCACCACACGGCCCCTCGACCCCGCTGCGCCCCGCTTAGCGGCCCCACGGCCCCGTCGAGCCCCGCTTAGAGGCCCCGCGGCCCCGTCGTCGCCCGTAACCCCGCTCGGCCCCGGCCCGCGCCCCGCTTAGCGGCCTCGTCGAGCCCCGCTTAGAGGCCCCCGCGACCCCGTCCCGCCCCTCTTAGCGGCTCCGCGCAGCCGCGCAGCCCGAACCGAGCCGCGCCGCCCTACCTGAACCGAGCCGCGCCGCCCGACCGAGCCGCGTCGACCGTTCTAGCAGCCCTGTTGATCCTACTGCTACTCCTACTGCTCCTACTGCTACTGTCACTATGGCTAGTCCGCCAGTTCTAGCTTTCGATGCCGAGGGCCGTCCAGTGAAGTTCGAAACCTGGCTCGATGACCTGCACCTGTTCCTACAGCTCACTGCCAAGGAAGATATCTCACTGTACGACCACGCCCTAGGCCATGCCACTGCCCCTGACTCGACTGCTGACAGCACTCTGCGTTCCCAGTGGCAGACCCGTGATGCGCATGCTCGCTTTGCTATTCGCAACTCCCTGCCGCTAGACGAGCGCGAGCACTTCGGCCAGTGCAAGACTGCTAAGGACCTCTACACCGCTGTAGTTGCCCGCTACTCCTCACCCGCTTCTGCCACGCTAGGCCGCCTCACTCTCCCCTACCTGTTCCCCGACCTAGCCTCCTTTCACACTGTCGTAGACCTCATCACCCACCTTAAGACTAGTGAGGCCCGCTTTCGCGCTGCTATGCCTGCCGAGTTTCTCACTAGCAACCCCCCCCCACTCTGGATCACTCTCTACCACCTCGCCTCCCGCCTCCCTGACTCTCTGCGCGCAGTCAGGGACCACTTCCTCTCTCGCTCCCCCACTGAGCTCACTGTTGCCCTCCTCGAGAAGGAACTGCTTGCAGCCGAGGCGAGCATAGTCGCTGTAGGCACCTCTCGTGGCGACCCCCGCACCCCGTTCTTTGAGGGGTGTTCCCCTTCCCCCCTCCTCCCCTCTGTCGCCTCTGCTGCTGCTGTCGACCTTCTTGGTGCTGAGAAGGTCGGGACCGCGTCTGCTTCGAGCGGGCGCCGCAGGAACAAGGGGGGCAGGGGTGGGGGTGGTGGCGGAGGAGGTGGGGGTGGAGGCGGTGGGAGTGGAGGCGCGGCTGGGGAGACTGGTGGCGGCAGTGGGGGAGGAGACAGCAGCGGTGGGAGTGGTGGTGGAGGCGGCAGCGGAGGCGGAGGTGGTCGTGGCGGCGGCAGGGGTGGAGGTGGCCGGGGCGGCGGCGGTGGGGGTGGTGGTCGTGGAGGCACTGGCGGAGGGCAGAGTCAGCAGCCCGCCCCGACGCTTCAGGCCGCCCGTGAGTGGTATGCGCAGCGTAGCGTTATCTGCACGTACGTCATTCGCACAGGTGACCGCAGCGGCCAGCCGTGTGGGAGGCCGCACCCCACGCAGCGCTGCTTCGCGCGCCTTAACGACGCGTGGCGCACTCAGTTTCCTGCTGCCACTGAGCTGCCACGCTGGGCTGATCTGGAAAAGAGGGGTGTTGATATTTGGGCTTTAGACTTTGATGCTATTCTCACTGCCATGTATGCGATGTCTATTAGTGGAGAGGGTGCTCAGTACTTGCGTGTTCCGCCCGACCCGGGCATTCAGGCCAGTCCGGCTGCCGCTCTAGGTGCTAGTGCGTCTGCTCCCACAGGTCCTGGTGAGGCCGCTGCTCTAGGTGCTCGTGCGTCCGTGCCCCCTGGTACTGAGTCGACTGCAGCACTGCACACCTTCACACTGGACTCAGGTGCTTCTCGCTCCTTCTTTCGTGACCGCACTGTCCTTGAGCCACTCGCTCGGCCAGTTGCTGTCTCCCTTGCTGACCCCTCTGGGGGTCCGGTCATTGCGACCTCCTCCACTGTCCTTCCTTGTCCGGCGGTCCCGTCCGGCACGCTGTCAGGTCTCTACCTCCCCTCGTTCTCTACGAACTTGGTGGCAGGTAGTGCGCTCCAGGACGGGGGTGTTCACCAGTTCACCCCTGCCTACGAGCGCGTGACACATTGCACGTGTGCTCGGACGGGTCGCCACCTGGCTACCTTCACTCGGGAGCCGGGGTCGGACCTTTACACACTGACCACTGTGTCCCCTCAGGTAGCTGCGTCTGCGTCTGCGTCTGCGTCTGCGTCAGGTCAGCTGTCCGCCCCCTGCTCGTGTCGCTCTCTGGCGCATGAGACTGTCCTTTGGCACCACCGCCTTGGTCACCCGTCTGTGCAGCGCCTTCGGGCCATGCACAAGCGGGACCTTGTTGCTGGTCTTCCCAGGGTGCTCCCTCCCCTTCCCGACTCGCCTGCTCCTCCCTGTATTCCCTGTGTCGAGGGACGGCAGCGCGCCGCTCCTCACTCCTCCTCCTTTCCCCCGACGACTGCTCCCTTGCAGACGCTCCACATGGACGTGTGGGGCCCAGCCCGCGTCCGTGGTCAGGGTCAGGAGAGGTACTTCCTGATTGTTGTTGACGACTTCTCGCGCTACACCACGGTCTTCCCCTTGCGCGCCAAGGGTGACGTCCCTGATGTCTTGATCCCTTGGATCCGCAGATCTCGTCTCCAGCTCCGTGAGCGTTTCCGCTCCGACTTCCCTGTCCTCCGTCTGCACTCTGACAGAGGTGGGGAGTTCTCCTCTGGCCTATTGGAGGCCTTCTGTCAGCAGGAGGGCATTGAGCAGTCGTACACGCTTCCGGACTCTCCACAGCAGAATGGGGTTGCTGAGCGCCGCATTGGTCTGGTCATGGAGGTCGCCCGTACCTCCTTGAGCCATGCGGCTGCCCCCCATTTTCTGTGGCCGTTTGCAGTCCGATACGCTGCGCATCAGCTCAACCTCTGGCCCCGTGTCTCCTTGCCCGAGACTTCTCCGACACTGCGTTGGACGGGAGAGGCTGGCGATGCGTCGCGTTTTCGGGTCTGGGGATCCCGAGCTTTTGTCCGCGACACGTCCGCGGACAAGCTCTCCCGTCGCGCTGTCCCCTGCGTCTTCCTTGGCTTTGTCCCGGACGCCCCTGGTTGGCAGTTCTACCACCCCACCTCGCGGCGTGTCCTGGCCTCTCAGGACGTCACGTTTGACGAGTCCGTCCCCTACTACCGCCTCTTCCCCTACCGCACTGCCCCGCTCCCCCCCCGCCTCTCTTCCTCGCTCCAGGTGCTGAGGTACCAGACCCCCTCCCCCCTCAGGGTGCCGCTCCCTCAGGTGTGTCCCAGGTAGACCCGGGTGAGCCTGTCGAGGTAGCTGTTGACTCTCGTCCTGCTCGGGGTGCTGAGCCTGGGGGTGCTGCGTCTGGGGGTGCTGAGCCTGGGAGTGCTGAGTCTGGGGGTGCGGAGCCTGGGGGTGCTGAGCCAGGAGGTGCGGAGCCTGGAGGTGCGGAGCCTGGAGGTGCTGAGCCTGGGGGTGCTGGGTCTGGGGGTGCTGCGTCTGGGGGTGCTGAGCCTGAGCGTGCTACACCTGGAGGAGCCCTCTCCTCCCAGCAGCTGCAGGAGAGGTACCTCGAGTACTGCCGCCTCCGGAGAGGTGCTGCTGGAGCTCGTCCCGGTACTTCCCCTCCTACCCAGGAGCTCCCCCCCATTCAGCAGATCCGCGAGTGGTACACACGGCGCTGCAGTCTTCGGAGTGGTGCTCCTGGTGCTGCGGACCCTGGGGGTGGCGCTGCTGCTGGTGCTGAGGACCCGGACGTTGGAGCTGCTGCTGGTGCTGCGGACCCGCCTGGTGGAGCTGCTGCTGGTGCTGAGGACTCGGACGTTGGAGCTGCTGCTGGAGCTGAGGACCCGGGCGGTGGCGCTGCTGCTGGTACTGAGGACTCGGACGGTGGAGCTGCTGCTGGACCTGAGGACCCGAGCGGTGGCGCTGCTGCTGCTGCTGAGGACCCGGGCGTTGGAGCTACTACTGGTGCTGAGGACCCGGCTGGTGGAGCTGCTGCTGGTGCTGTTGACCCGGCCGCTGGAGTCTCCTCTGCTTCTGGAGACACTGCGCGGCCGCGACCGTACTTCGTACCACTCCTTCAGCAGGTTCTTGGGCAGGCTCCTCCTCCTTGTCCTCCTCCCTCCGTAGAGTGTCCTCTGCCTGTCCAGTCGCAGTCACAGTTACCGCCTACCTCGCCTCTCCCTGCTCCCTCTCCTTACACTGGTCCCACAGGAGGTCTTACAGAGCGTCGTGAGCCTGAGTCTCGTCCTGCGTCGCCTGTTCGTCCTGCTCGCACTGGTAGTCGTGTCCGTCGTGAGCGTCCTCCTCCTGTCCCAGGCACTCACTACATGACTCTGCGTCCCTCTACTGCTCCTCAGCGTGTCCCTCTACCGTCTCCTCCCGCGTCTTCTTTGCCTCACGTTCCGGACCCTGAGTCTGACCGGTACCGTGCTGAGCACCCTACTGTCACGCGTCTCCTCGCTACTGTTGTCACTGACCCTACCTTTGAGTCCTCGACTGCGTCTGCTCTGGTCGCTGAGTTGGTTGACTTTGCTGCTGCCTGTCGTCTAGACTACGCTGCTAGCCTTGTTGCTGAGTCTGAGTCTGAGTCTATCTGTCCTCCGTCCGTCGGGGGTGAGTGTGCTCTTGGCACGGACGTCCTTGAGGACAGACAGGAGGAGTTCCAGTGTCTTGCTGCTGCTTTGCCCCGTCTCGTGTCCTTGCTAGTTGCCCCTGAGGGAGACCCGGATGCACCAGACATCCCGACCCCACGCACTTACGCTGAGGCGATGGCGGGTCCCTACTCCTCTCAATGGCAGACAGCCATGGACGCCGAGATGGCTTCCTGGAAGTCCACACGCACCTACGTCGACGAGGTTCCCCCTCCTGGGGCGAACATCGTCAGTGGCATGTGGATTTTCAGGGTGAAGCGGCCGCCGGGTTCTCCGCCTGTCTTCAAGGCGCGTTACGTGGCTCGAGGCTTCAGTCAGCGAGAGGGAGTTGACTTCTTCCAGACCTTCTCCCCCACCCCGAAGATGACTACTCTTCGGGTGCTGCTGCACATAGCCGCTCACCGCGACTACGAGCTTCACTCACTTGACTTCAGCACTGCTTTCTTGCAGGGCAGCCTGCACGAGGAGATCTAGCTGCGCCGCCCACCTGGCTTTACTGGGTCGTTTCCTCCTGGTACCCAGTGGAGGCTTCAGCGGCCGGTCTACGGTCTCCGCCAGGCTCCGCGTGAGTGGCACGACACACTGAGGACTACACTTGCGGCTCTTGGGTTCGCGCCTTCTACAGCTGACCCGTCGCTGTTCCTGCGCACCGACACTTCGCTGCCGCCGTTCTACATCCTCGTGTACGTCGACGACTTGGTCTTTGCCACTGCTGACACTGCAGGACTCGCCTACGTGAAGTCGGAGCTGCAGAGGAGACACACGTGCACAGACCTGGGTGAGCTGACGAGCTATCTTGGCTTGCGGATCACCCGGGACAGAGCACGGCGCACCATCACCTTGACTCAGTCACACATGGTGCAGCAGGTTCTCCAGCGCTTTGGCTTCACGTACTCCTCGCCTCAGTCCACTCCTCTGCCTACCGGTCACTCGCTCTCAGCTCTGCCTTCGGATGAGTCCGTAGAGCCGAGTGGCCCGTATCCAGAGCTTGTGGGCTGCCTCATGTACCTGATGACCTGCACTCGACCTGACCTTGCATACCCTCTTAGCATCCTTGCACGCTATGTCGCTCCTGGCCGTCACAGGAAGGAGCACATGGATGCCGCTAAGAGGGTGTTGCGCTACTTGTGCAGTACGTCGGGCATGGGGCTTGTGCTTGGAGGGCGAGACCGAGTTGTGCTCACAGGGCACTCAGACGCTTCTTGGGCAGACGACCAGGCCACTCAGCGGTCGTCTCAGGGTTACACCTTCAGCCTTGGCTCTGGCTCAGTTTCTTGGCGCTCTACACGCTCTTCTTCTGTTCTCGGCTCCAGTTGCGAGGCTGAGATCTACGCTACAGCCATGGCTGCCCAGGAGCTACGCTGGCTGACCTACCTGCTGACTGACCTCGGAGAGCCGCCTCGTTCTCCTCCAGTACTGTACGTCGACAACAAGGCTGCCATTGCCTTGTGTGAGGAGCACAGACTGGAGCACAGAACGAAGCACATCGCCCTGCGGTACTTCCTTGCTCGAGAGCTGCAGCAGCGCGGTCAGCTTTGTATTCGCTACGTGGCCACTGAGGCCAACACTGCTGATGTGTTCACCAAGGCGCTTCAGCCACGAGACCATCAGCGCTTCTGCACTCTACTAGGCCTTGTGCCTACTGGACCTCACTTGCTTACCTCTTGACTTTGCTTGTACTGTGATCACTATATATATATCTACCTGCATGTTTACTCTTGCTAGGTTGTGATCACTGTATCTCATGCTCTGTTATAAACCTGCATGTGAACTGGTCTTGTGACCACTAGCTTGTGCTCGGAATTTGTGTGGTATCCTTGAGATCCACCCTGAGCTTGTTGTTGCCTTGCTTTGCCTTGACTTGTCTTGTGTCCCCTATGGGGGTGTGTCAAACATTATATATGTTGCATTTGTTAGGCTACAGTGGGTTAGCCTATATGGGGTACACAATTCTAGGGTTTGCTATTTGTACTGATTTCTCTGTTAGTTCAATCATTCTAGTCCGTTCATTCTGACAGGAGTGGTGCTGGTCCTTTGTCTACTGGAGGTGCTGGAGTCGCTGGTTCTGGAGGTGCTCGTGCTGGAGACACTGAGGCTGGAGACCCTGGGACTGGAGGTGCTGGTTCTGGGGGTGCTGCTGCTGGAGACACTGAGGCTGGAGACCCTGGGACTGGAGGTGCTGGGTCTGGGGGTGCTGCTGCTGGAGACACAGAGGTGAGAGACCCTGGGACTGGGGGTGTCGGCTCTGGGACTGGAGCTTCTGGAGCTGCTGGAGGTACGGGAGCTGTTGGAGGTACTGGAGCTGCTGGAGGCACTGGAGCTGCTGGAGCTGCCGGTACTGGTGCAGCTGCGCCGACACGACTGTTCTTCGCTCCGCCGTCTCCGTCGTCTCTGCCGCCGCCTGACTCTGCTCTTCGTCAGGTTGTTACTCTCCCGTCGTCTACTGGTCTTCCGTTACAGACTGGCTCACCGCTACCTGCTCCCTCTCCTTACACTGAGCAGACAGGCAGTCCTGCTACGCGTCGTGAGCCTGCGTCGCGTCCTGTCTCGCCCGTTCGTTCTGGTCGTACCGTTCGTCGTGTCGCTCGTGCGCGTCAGCCGGCTGTCCCCAGCGCACACCTTGTTGTCCGTCGTCCTTCCTCTGCTCCGCAGCCTGTTCCTCTGCCGTCTCCCCCTGCGTCCTCTCTGCCTGCCGTTCCGGACCCTGAGTCTGACCGGTTTCGTACTGAGCACCCTACTGTCACGCGTCTCCTAGCCACTGTTGTCACTGACCCGTCGTTTGAGTCTACTGCTGCGTCTGCTCTTGTCGCTGAGCTTGTTGACTTTGCTGCTGCCTGTCGTCTAGACTACGCCGCTAGTCTTGTTGCTGAGTCTGAGTCTGTCTGTCCTCCGTCCGTTGGGGGTGAGTGTGCTCTTAGCACGGACGTCCTTGAGGACAGGCAGGAGGAGTTCCAGTGTCTTGCTGCTGCTTTACCTCATCTTGTGTCCTCGCTACTTGCCCCTGAGGGAGACCCGGATGCACCAGACATCCCGACTCCGCGCTCTTACGCAGAGGCGATAGAGGGTCCCTACTCCTCTCAGTGGCAGGCAGCCATGGACGCAGAGATGGCTTCCTGGAAGTCCACAGGCACCTACGTTGACGAGGTTCCCCCACCTGGGGCGAACATCGTCAGTGGCATGTGGATTTTCAGGGTGAAGCGGCCGCCGGGTTCTCCGCCTGTCTTCAAGGCGCGTTACGTGGCTCGAGGCTTCAGTCAGCGAGAGGGAGTTGACTTCTTCCAGACCTTCTCCCCCACCCCAAAGATGACCACTCTTCGGGTGCTGCTGCACGTTGCTGCTCACCGTGACTACGAGCTTCACTCTCTTGACTTCAGCACAGCTTTCTTGCAGGGTAGCCTGCACGAGGAGATCTGGCTGCGCCGCCCCCCGGGCTTCACTGGGTCGTTCCCTCCTGGTACCCAGTGGAGCCTCCGGCGGCCGGTCTACGGTCTCCGCCAGGCGCCATGTGAGTGGCACGACACACTGAGGACTACGCTTGCGGCTCTTGGGTTTGCGCCTTCTACTGCTGACCCGTCGCTGTTTCTGCGCACCGACACTTCCCTGCCGCCGTTCTACATCCTCGTGTACGTCGACGACTTGGTTTTTGCCACTGCTGATACTGAGGCTCTCGCCCACGTGAAGTCGGAGCTGCAGAAGAGACACACGTGCACAGACTTGGGTGAGCTGCGCAGCTACCTTGGCTTGCAGATCACCCGAGACAGAGCACGTCGCACCATCACCTTGACTCAGTCACACATGGTGCAGCAGGTCCTTCAGCGCTTCGGCTTCACCTGGTCTTCAGCACAGGCCACTCCTCTGGCTACAGGTCACACGCTCTCAGCTCCACCTTCGGACGAGTCCGTAGAGCCGAGTGGTCCTTACCCAGAGCTAGTCGGCTGCCTCATGTACCTGATGACTTGCACTCGACCTGACCTCGCGTACCCTCTTGGTCTTCTGGCTCGCTACGTGGCTCCTGGTCGGCACCGACCTGAGCACATGGCTGCTGCTAAGAGGGTACTGCGCTACTTGTGCAGCACATCAGGCATGGGGCTAGTGCTTGGAGGGACGAGCCCAGTTGTCCTCACTGGACACTCAGACGCTTCTTGGGTTGACGACCAGGCTACTCAGCGGTCGTCACAGGGTTACACCTTCAGCCTTGGCTCTGGTTCAGTTTCGTGGCGTTCTACAGATTCGTCTTCAGTTCTCAGCTCCAGTTGTGAGGCTGAGATCTATGCCACAGCCATGGCTGCACAGGAGTTACGCTGGCTCACCTACCTGCTGACTGACTTGGGAGAGCAGCCTCGTTCTCCTCCAGTGCTGTACGTCGACAACAAGGCCGCCATTGCCTTGTGTGAGGAGCACAGACTGGAGCACAGAACGAAGCACATTGCTCTGCGTTACTTCCTGGCTCGAGAGTTGCAGCAGCGAGGCCAGCTTCGTCTTCGCCACGTGGCCACTCGGGCCAACACTGCTGATATATTCACCAAGGCACTTCCGTCTGGTGATCATCAGCGCTTTTGTACTCTGTTGGGCCTTTTGCCTACGTTTCCACACTTGCTGTAGTCTCTGCTTGTACTGTGATCTATATATATACCTGCATGCTGGCTCTTGCTAGGTAGCCATCACTGTACTGTTATTGCTGCATATATATCTCTGCATGTGAACTGGCCCTGTGGCCTTTTGCTTGTGCTCGGAATGCGTGGTGACGTTGTGATCCACCCTGAGCTTGTTTTGCTTCTCTTGACTGGTCGTGTGACCCCTTGTTCTCCCCCACTTTGCCTATGGGGGTGTGTCAAACTATATGTGCTGCATATTGTTTAGGCTGTAGTGGGGTAGCCCATATGGGGTACAACCCAATTAGGGTTTACTACTTGTACTCCTGCATCCTGTTAGTTCATCCATTCCTGCTGCTAGATTCTGACAACTATGACTACTCTGAAATTTCAGACAAGTCAGTTAAAAAAACTCTGGAAAATCAGACAGGGTGCATAAAAAAATTCTTTGAGTTCAGACTAGGTACAAAAAAAAAGTCTGAACGGACTCTGAATCAGACTCCAAAGTCTGATATCTAGGGCACTGCACGTGGCACTCTAGTCTTCTTGCTTTACAATTTCTATCCCACGAACTACTTTCCAACAATCGCTCTTGCATGCTACTTAAACCTTGCTTGTACTTGCCATTATCAACCAATTCTCATTCAACTCTTCTTCAATTACTCAGTTACTTCTTCGCCTATTTCGCCAACACTCTCTTTCGCCAAAGTCTTCCGCCGCGTTTATCCTCGACTTAGTCGACCCCGCTAATTCTTTAGCGGACTTAGGCTGTCGGGCCTAACATTACCCGTGCAACACGAAAGCCTGTCAAGAATCTAGGAACTGGACCGTCCTCTCCCGACTTAAGGCGTGTGAGGTCGGATTTGAAATTCAAAAAAAAGTGCGAACTTCGTGTGGTTACCCGTTTCGCCAATATCGCATAGGGCTACGAGCGAAACTTCGTCAACTTTGGGTTTGGCAACATGCGAACTGCAAACTTGAACAAGACTCGAGTTTTAGTTGTGAACGTGCTTCGGCATGTTCACATTCACGTGTGTGATTTCCCGCACGTTCGAGCATCTGGCGAAATGTGCGAGCGACTCACGAGTAGCGACAGTACCACAACGAACTCACCACAGCCTTCGTGTACTGAATGGAGGCCACGTGGCGAGACTCGGGTAACCTACTTTTTAGAACCGGGTAACCTACTTTGTAGAAATGCGGTTCGGTGCGTTTTTACAAGTTCGAATACGCGCACTCGACCTTGTATATGTGTGTGCTTTTCTGCAGTGTTGTGGTCCAGATGTGCGAACCCCGATACAATGAAAGTCGAGTTTGGTTCGACATATGTTCATGTAGCACAACTCGCCCTTAAAATGTAAACTTTCACAAATTCTACCGATCACACGCGCCCTTAGCTCCAACCAAGTCAAGAGAGCGGAGAGGAGGGTAGGAGGGAGTTCACTCATCTCCAACGGAAATCAGCAGATAAGCAAATTCTGGAGGAGCAAGCCTTCACAGGCAGCTCTAACGATTGTTCCCATCACCAGGACCAAAATAGTAGTAGCCTGCACCTGGTTTGGCGGGCTGTAGCAATGTCAGACTGACCGCCTTCTACAGACATTCTTACTAATCTCTGTGAAGGGTCTCGGTTTTTCGTCAAAATGGGAGTAACCGAGACCTTCGTATGCCTCGCGTTCAATTTCACCCTGTGTTCCGTGCTGCCGTTCTCCCCCACCACGCTCCTCATGCCCGCTATAAGCACACGCGCTGGAGTCGCGCCGAGCCGCAGAGGATGCGACTCTTCGGAATTGTCGCGCGTCGTCGCCGTGGTCGCGAGCGCCGTGCAGGAGCATTACAGCGTGACCCGCATTTTCTGGTGCGTGCTCGACTGCCACCTGGCACATTGTCGCCATTGTCCTGCATTATACCGCCGTCCTAGATGTCGTATCCGTCGTGATTTTTGAGTTTAAAAAAGGCCACCTCGCATTGCTTCGTCTATCTGCTGCTTTCTTCCCCATTCCATTGCCCTGGCTGTTGGTCATTGTCATATTCCATGATTCTTTCCAACATTCCCGTACCTGCATTGCAAGGCGCTTCGCGACACTGCGCTACGACATTTATATTTCCGTGTCAACCCGTTCCCCACCGTGTCCTGCTTCGCGTTGTAATATTAAGAAACTCGCTCTGGTTGACGTCAATGTTGACGAATGCCCATCGTTTGCCGCTCGCAGTAACGACGACTTCTGTTACAACTTCCCGCGAATCAAGAACAGATTTCGCCGCTCGTTCGCGAGCGATCCTGACGGCAATCCGGCCGGTCAGGCGTTCCTCCGTGACGCGTTGTGCGGGGAGTTGTACCTGAAGCGAGGTAACTCACTCTACACCCTTTCCTTCTGTTTTTTTCCTCCACGTTGCCACGCGGAAATTTTACATTATTTTATCTTGAAGGCATTTTCCCTTCTCTGGACTGCACTTGCTTCAAGCTTAGAATATTCCCGCGCCTTTCTGTTTTCCCCTTTCCGTTTCCGCTTTTCCTTTCCCCTTCGATTTCCGCTCAGGCGCGCGCCTGTTCCCCATGGGCGCGCCAATGTCCCAGCCCGTGTCCATAATGCTGCGCGACCCAGTTCCCCCGCTCCCCCTGGCGGACGAGTCCCGCCTCTCCCTCTGCCTGCGCCGCGCGCTGCTCCCCCCGCTGCCCTTCTTCGTCCCGCTCGTCGCTCCGCCAACGGCGCTGGACCAGCAGCCGAAGAAGAAGGGCAACAGGGGGACCATGATGCCCCCTGGGGGCGGCGGGAACGTGATGACGCGGCAGTTCAATGAAGTGATGATCAACCTGGGCGTGCAGCAGGTCAACCAACAGAAATTCGACGAGGCCATCAACACCTTCACTCTGGTATGAGGGAGAGAGACTTGCACCTAGCTTTGTGAGATGGGAAACACTATCACTCTGATAGTATGTTGTAAAACACGTCTCCCGTCTCTCTGCTCCTTCGCTCTCCCCCACCCTACCCCTTTCCCCGTCCCTCCCCCTTCCGTCCCCCGCCAGCTCCTCGACGAGCTGGGAAACAGTGCGCCGGCTCTCATTGGTCGAGGCACTGCCTACGCGCTCTCGGGCAAGATCAAGGAAGCCATTGAGGATTACTCGCTGGTGGGTGGGAAGTTTGCAGATCAAAGACGCTCCCTGGTCTTGTTCCTTCCCACATCTGCCGTGTCTTCACTCGTTTTCGTTCTTGTTCTGCTTAAACCCTGGACCCTGCCTGTCCCCCCTCTTCTCATGCATTCCCACTCCAAAACTCACTGCAAGCGTCTACCTCCCATGCAAACCTCATTCCAAACTATACCATTGCTTCAGTCACATCGTATCCCACCACTTGGGATGGGATTGGCCTCAAAAGGGAGGTGAGTTCAGAGTCGCGTGTGAGTCACAACTCACCGAATGGAGGTGAGTAAGCTGGAGGCCATAATGGTGAATTCGGTTGTGTAGAACAAAGTGATGTTTTGAGACGTTCCAAAACATCGCTTTTACCATCTGGAGGCCATGATGGTGAAATCGGTGGCGCAGAAGAACTCAAACCACCTTTGAGGCGCCTCAGAAGTTCCATCGGAGTGCATTCCTCCTCCTCCACCACCCCCATCTCTCTCCCGTCTCACGCTCACTTTTCCGGGCCCAGGCCACCATGAGGCGCGTCACTGATTTGAGTGCATCCCACTGCCATCATCATCGCTCCCCTCTCTCCTCCCCTCCTCTTGCCCCCATGTCAGGCATGCGAGCTGGAGCCCAAGATGGTGGACGCGTGGCGCAGGAGGGCCCAGGCGCGAGCTGCCATAGGGGAAGTGGACGGGGTGAGTTGATGCTGCTCGGATTCTGGGGCTAGGAGGGTGGGTGGTATGTGATGCGTCAAAAAAATTGTAGTTTCAAGTGCATCGACGGGTTTTGGGTATAAGATGTGATAACGCATGGTGCCAATCACGGGGGTCGTTTCTGGGATTAGTGCACTATGTTATGGCTAAGACCAGCAGTAGCAGGGTCTACAAGGTAAGTCAACAAGGTCTAAGGGATTGGTGCCTCCTGCTCCTGCAGGGTGGCCGTGTCCCTCCTCACACACATGTGTTCCTTCCCAAACCCATCATCGCATCACGTTTCGTGCCTCTCTTTCCCCCTTGATGCCTCTCTCCCCCTGCCCACCCTTCACGCCATCAGGCCATTGAGGACTTCACCACGGCGCTCAGCCTGGAGAAGGGGCAGATGGACCTGCTCATGGAGCGAGGTGAGGGCAGATGGACCTGCTCATGGAGCGAGGTGAGTTGAGATGAGGGGCAAGCAAGGGGTGTGATGGCAGGGGAGGGACGTGGGGAAAGAGGTGGGGCTTTGCGTTTGGCAAGTGATTGACTGGATGAAAGTGGAAAGTGAAGGGAGAAGAGAGGGGCAAGAGTCTGCCGGCTTATTTTTGACAATTTGCTCACCACCACAACATTTCTGCCACCACCCACCACCAGGCATGGTGTATGCGAGGGCACGGCGCTTCTACGAGGTAGCTGAAATTTAAAACGTCTTACACCTGCTCTCCTCTCTCCCTCTGCTCTCCACCACCCCTCACCAGGCATGGTGTATGCGAGGGCACGCCGTTTCTACGAAGCAGCCAAGGACCTGAGGGCGGTGGTGGCCGTGATGCCCAAGGAGGAGATGGCGCACGTTGCTCTGGTGAGTGGGGTCATACACAAGTGTTGGATGAATGGGAAAACTGCACACTCTAAATAAGGGGGCCGACTGCACTGTACGGTGCTGCACTGCTGGCTGTTGCTTTGCGGTGTACAAGGCAGCCGACCTGAGGGCAGTGGTGTCCGTGAGGTGCTGCTTAAGGAGAAGCTTGCACGTGTCGCTTTGATAAGTGTTGAGGTGAAGTGCACGCTTCAACTGTGCCTGCTGCACTGCTGAGAGTGAAGAACCTGCCTTGTACGAAGCAGCAAAGGAAGGAGTTGAGGGCGGCGGTGGCCGTGATGCCCAAGGAGGAGCTGGCACATGTTGCCCTGGTGAGTGGGCTGTTGTGTGCTGCGTTGGCTGGTGCTGTGTTCCTAATAGGGCGGAAGCCTTGGCGAGGCTGGGAGAGGTTGAGGCAATGGAGATGTGGAGGGGGTTGTGGCTGCAACTCCAGCAACACAAGGAGATTCCACACCAGGTCTGTCTCGCCCTCCTTCCGCTTTGTGCACACGTTCACTCCTCCCCTCGTCCCCCTTCCGTGCGCACATTCCTTGCACTACAGGCGGAGTCCCTGGTGGGGCTGGGGGAGACAGAGGAGGCGATGGAGGTGTACGAGAGGGTGGTGGATGCAAACCCGGGCAACACATGAGATGCCACATCCACATGCACTCTGTTCTATTCCTCCGCACCGCTTTGCACCCATTCCTTGCAGGCGGAGTCCCTGGTAGGGCTGGGCGAGACAGAGGAGGCGATGGAGATATACGAGAAGGTGGTGGATGCAAACCCGGGCAACAGGATGGCGTGGCTGTACATGGGACAGGCCGCTAAGGAACTCGCCATGCCTGACAGGGCCGAGCAAGCCTACCGCAAGGCCACTCAGCTGGAGCCCAGGTGAGTGCGGTGAAGAGGGGTTGGAGACGGTAGGTATCTATCAATTGCATGGGTCCAGCAATGGCATGGATGGCGTGGCTGTACATGGGACAGGCAGCTAAGGAGCTCGCCATGCCTGTCAGGGCTGAACAGGCTTACAGGAAGGCCACACAGCTTGAGCCCAGGTGAGCATGAAGGGCTTAGTGAACCAGTCTAGTGAGTTATCCCCTTCGGTCTTGAGGGTCGAGGCAGCAAACCCGGGCAACAGGAATGCGTGGCTGTACATGGGGCAGGCCGCTGGGAGCTCGCCATGCCTGACAGGGCTGAACAGGCTTACAGGAAGGCCACACAGCTGGAGCCCAGGTGAGCGTTGAGGCCTTACTCTAACGATCTAGTAAGTCATACCCAGACTAGGGGCATTGAGGGGCGAGACAGGCAACAGGATGGAGTGGCTGTACATGGGACAGGCCGCTGGGAGCTCGCCATGCCTGACAGGGCCGAGCAGGCTTACAGGAAGGCCACATAGCTGGAGACCAGGTGAGCGTTGCGGCATCTATGTGGGTTGAAAATCGGTTTAGAGGGTGCTGAATGGGTTGGATGGCGTGGCTGTGCTTGGGGCAAGCAGCTAAGGAGCTCGCCATGCCTGACAGGGCCGAACAGGCCTACAGGAAAGCCACGCAGCTGGAGCTGAGGTGAGTGTAAAGACAAGCTATGCCATGCCCGGATCAGAAAAGCCTGTATCATGGCATCGTAACCTGGTGAAGCGAGGGCTCTTATGATTCATGTTCTTCTCTTGTTGCCATAACATGTTCCATGCCTTCATGCCTCCATTCTTCCATCCTTGCCTCCTGCCCTCCATCCCAGGTTCGCCCAAGCGTACCGCGTGTGGGCGCTGCTCAAGCACGCAATGGGCGACCACAAGTGAGTCCGTGCCCTGTCATCCCAACGATACCTTCGCCGTAACCTCTGCACCGACCTCAGATCCATGCCACCACTCCAGGCTCGCCCACAGGTGACAGGTACCGCGTGTGGGCGCTGCTCAAGCACGCAATGGGCGACCACAAGTGAGTCCGTTCATGCGCCCCTCATACCTAACCTAGTGTAGCCTAGTCTCCCCCCTCAACCCTGCTTGTCTGCACTGCACGCTCGCCCGTGCTAGCTCCCAGCTGTCCCTGGGGCCCAATCTTACCGTGTGTGGGCGCTGCTCAAGCATGCAATGGGCGACCACAAGTGAGTTCCCTTCCCTGTCATCACTGTCATCACACCCATACCTTGCTTGTCCCTAGCCTCTGGACCGACCTCGCAACCATACCTCCTCTCCAAGTTTGTGGGTGCATACCTTCGCCTGCATACACTGTTTCTGGCCTCTGCCCAAGCACTCCATGGGCAACGGCACATGAGCTCGTGACCCATCATACCCCATGTTCTGGACAGCAACTCACAGCGACCCTCGTGTTCCTCCCCTTCTGTTTCCTTTCTTTTCCCCCCTCGTTTCACTTCACCGCATGCAGGCATGCACTGGAGCTGGTGCGGGTGGCAATGAAGCTCGAGCCGGAGAATGTGGAGGGGCACTACATCAAGGGGTCGTGCCACCATGCACTGGGGCAGCTGCAGGACGCGGTGAGTGGATGCGTACCGTATGTCATGCTCTCTCAACCCTAACCCTTGATTGTGGAGGGGCACTACATCAAGGGGTCGTGCCACCACGCGCTGGGGCAGCTGCAGGACGCGGTGAGTGGATGCGTACCGTATGTGATGCTCTCTCAACCCTAGACCCTACACCTTAAACCTTAAACCCTTGATTGTGGAGGGGCACTACATCAAGGGGTCGTGCCACCACGCGCTGGGGCAGCTGCAGGACGCGGTGAGTGGATGCGTACCGTATGTGATGCTCTCTCAACCCTAGACCCTACACCTTAAACCTTAAACCCTTGATTGTGGAGGGGCACTACATCAAGGGGTCGTGCCACCACGCGCTGGGGCAGCTGCAGGACGCTGTGTGAGGGTGGAATTTCTATACTTGCTGCATGTGATGCCCATGCTCTCATTGGTGGATAAAGAAATCATGCTTCAAAATTCGCACCTGTATCCTGCCTTCCCTCCTTCCTCCCTGCTCTCCCCCACTCCTTCCCGCCCCTCGCATCACCAGGTGACGACATACGATGGTCTGTTGGCCAAGCCCACACTAGGATGGAACCACCCATATGACCAAAGCGCCCCTAACCCACTTCTCCCCCGCTCTCGCACCACCAGGTGACGACATACGATGGTCTGTTGTCCAAGCCCACACGGCAGGAGGAGCAGCCATTGCTCTTCATGGCCTTCTACCAGGTGACCTCCCCTCCCCTCTCCACTCCACCCTTGCACCCTGAGCGTCTTGTACCAGTCGAGCACTTCTCAGCAGCCTTGGACCCAGGTGACTTCTGAATCGACTCAGAATCGACCAAGCCCACACAGACAGAGAAGCAGTCTTTGCTCTTCATGGCAGTCTATGAGGTGCGCTGCTCTCAGCAGCATTATACCCCCTAAAACTTGTGCTACCAGGTGAGCTCCCCTGAGCAGTCTTACACTCCCTAAACATGTGCTACCAGGTGGGCTCCTCTCAGCAGTGTTACACCCAAAATCCAGAACCCTAAACCCCTCATTTTTTGTTCCCACAGGGAGGTTACTGGTATGACTATTCCATCTCATCGTCCCGCACTGCAAAATGCATCTCTTGCAAGAATTCATGCTTCTCGCACCTTCCCTCTCCTTTTGCTTTGTGTTTTTTGTTTGCTGCCTTTGTGCTGTCATGTGGTTCCTCACTCAAGCCACCCGCTCACTTGCTTGCACTCGCTCACTCTCACCAACCCTCAATTGCTCGATCTCACTCTCTTACCTGCTCACTCTCTCCCACCCGCTCACTATCTCTCTCTTTCACCACTCCCCACGCACCATTCACTGTCATGCACAGAGGGAGATGGAGCAGCTTACAGCTTCTCACCTCAATAAGCCTCTCCGTCTCACTCACGCTCTTCATGCATCCAACACTCTTTCCCACTCCCTCTCCCTCGCTCTCTCCCACCCCCGCTCCATCACTCACTTTTATACACAGAGGGAAGTGGCGCAGTTCACAGCGTCTCGTCTCAACAAGCCCCTTCTGCCTACCTCACCCTCTCCATGCATCCATCACTCTTTCCCCCTCCCTCTCCCACTCTCTCTCCCACCCGGGCTCCATCACTCACTCTCATGCACAGAGGGAGGTGGCGCAGTTCACAGCGTCTCGCCTCAACAAGCCTCTCCGCGACTTTGACTTTGAAGACAACTTCGGGCCTGAGTTCAAGGTACGCTTCACATCTCAGCTTGGCAGAAGCTGCGATTTTTAGTGAATTCAGTTGTTATTTGACTTTCGAAGTCAAATTTTGGGCCCGAGTTTAAGGTACGCTTCACGCCTCATCTTGCCAAAAGGTGAGGTGGGGTTTGGGGCACGAAGCGAAGGTCATTGATGCAAGGTCTTGGGCTCAGGAAGGCTATACCCACTGACTCTTATACTTTTCCACCTCCACTGCCCCTAACAACAAGCATGGCGTGCCGTGCCGTGCCCACCAGCCAACCTCTTTGCCCTGTTCCTCTTTTTCCTCCTCTTCATACCCTTTCTGTCATATCGCTCTTCCTCCTTCCACCCCACCTTCCACCACCCCTCACAGCAGGCCTGGGCACGGCAAGCCATCCACCGACCTCTTTTTGTTGTCTGATCCCTGCTCCTATTTCAGATTCCACTTCCTTCATCTTCTTTCTCCTCTTCGCCTCTTCCCCCAACCCCACTGCCCCTCGCAGCAAGCATGGGCCCGTCGGTCCGTGCCCACGGACCTCTTCCCTGCCTACCGCCCACAACCATACCGTGCGGCATTCGACAACCAGATGAAACCAGAGAAGTGCGTTAGAGAGGGCACGGGAGACTTGGATTGAAAGAGAGGGATGTGAGAGAGATGCATGCACAGCCAGGCTCCCCGCCCCGCCTACCGCCCGCAGCCATACCGTGCGGCATTCGACAACCAGATGAAACCAGAGAAGTGAGTGAGAGAGGGCACGGGAGACTTGGATTGAAAGAGTGGGATGTGAGAGGTACGCACATCAAGGCTCCCCTTCTCAGCCTATCGCCCGCAACCATACCGGTCGGCGTTCGAGAACCAGATGAAACCAGAGAAGTGGGTGAGAAGGATGAGAGATGTGAGAGGCATGCACAGCAGGGCGCCTTCCCACACCCCTCGCAACCGTACCAAAGGGTGTTTGACAGCTGAATGAGATTCAAATCCTGCTGCTGCTGTGTGTGTGTGCATGCTTGTCTGTGCGTGTTTGTGCATGTGTGTGTGTGCATGCATGCGAGCTTGCATGGCACGCGAACACACACATATGGTATGCGTGGTACACGGCACACCACCTGCACGTGCCATACATCATGCATTGTGCTTGATGCCTTCTATGTGCACACCATGCATCACATCAAATCATGCACCATCATGCACCATACATCATGCCACACCAGGCATATGAGTGAGCAGGTGAAGCGGGGCAGGAAGGAGCTAGTCAAGGCTGCAGACACCGTTGGTGCTCGCACTCAGTACACTTCCCCCGGTTTCCTGCCCAACCAGAGGCAGGTAGGCTCGGCATATGCCAGTAGGTTCAGCTACATCATACATCATGCCACACCAGGCACATGAGTGAGCAGGTGAAGCGGGGAACAAAGGAGCTCATCAAGACTGCAGTGCAGACACCGTTGGTGCCCGCACGCAGTACACTTCCCCTGGCTTCCTGCCCAACCAGAGGCAGGTAGGCTCGGCATCAGAGCGTTCTGCCCAACCAGAGACAGGTAGGCTCGGCATCAGAGCGTTCTGCCCAACCAGAGACAGGTAGTCGCAGTAAGCCGTGTCAGCGTAGTAGATGATGCAAGCTGCACGGCACAAATGCACGAGAGATTTTCCCCCCTTGTCCCCCTTCTCGCTGGTTCTTCTTCTGCATGCTCTCCATCCTTCTCCATCCATCCCAACCTTTACCTCTCTCCACCCTTCTCCACCGTTCCTGCTACCCCAGCACCGTGCAGCAGGCATGGCAGCACTGGAGATGATGCAGGCAGCACGCGCGACGTGTAGAGAGCCTTGGGTCATGTAGTGCCTGAAGGTCACTCCCTCCTGCTCTCGTTTTCCTTCCCCCATCCGCCCCTCCGCCCCAATTAACAGCACCGTGCAGCAGGCATGGCAGCACTGGAGATGATGCAGGCAGCACGCGCCACGTGGAGAGAGCAGGCAGCAACAGCGAGCAAGCAGCAGAGCAAGGGCGGCAGCAGCAGCAAGGGAACCAGCAGCAGCAGGCGGAGTGACCACTACGATGATTACGATGATGATGAGGAGGAGGAGGATGAGGATGAGGAGGAGGCGGGGGTGACGGTGGGAGGGTGGAGGGACCTGTACTCCATTGCGGTGCGCTGGCGGCTGTTGTCAGAGCCCTGTGACCCCATCGTGTGGGTCGACCAGCTCACGTGAGTGCGGTGCTGGTGCTGTGCGGCTATGTGACGGAAGACGCGTCTAGCGTCTTAGACGGTTGCGTCTAGACGCAGCGTCTAAGACGCTAGACGCATTTCAGGCCAGACTAGATATTAGACGAAAACCCGGGCAGGCCTAAAAAAAACGTCCGGGCAGCGAAAAAATCCCTCTTATAGGGCGTGGAGAGGCGGGGAGAAGGACATTGCACACATTTTGGCAAAAAGGGTTGAGGGTTTCTGAAGAAGAATTGAGTTAGCGTGTAAACCCCAAGGGTTTTTGAAGGAGAATTGAGTTGCACTTGATGTGAGGAGCACAGATGAGGTGGTTGTGCTCCTATATGCCTTTGGTGGTGGTCCACAAAGACCTTTGAGGTTGCAATTTGGGTTGGGGGGTAACAAAAGTTGGTTGGTTGGGCTGTTTTTCATTGTCGAAATGGGTGGGAGGGTGTTCAAATGTTGCGAAATTGAATTTCGCGTCAAAATTGCGAAATCCAATTTCGGCCGCGAGAATTGGGCTGACCGAAATTTTTTTACCCAAGCGTCTAGCGTCTAAACACGCGTCTAGCGTCTAGACGCTGCGTCTAGACGCTAGACGCAAGACGCGTCTTGCGTCTTCCGTCACATAGCTGTGCGGTTGGTGATGGTGCTGTGCACTTGGTAAGGGCGCTGTGTGGCTGGTAAGGATAGGAGGAATGAGGGGTGACTGTGGGCGGGTGGAGGGACCTGTACTCCATTGCATGCTGTGCTATTGGTGATGGTGCTATGCTGTTGGAAATTAATCAACATAAAGGTCGTGCAACACATGACGGGATAATGGTTGAGTATTGGGGCCGCACGCACGGCCCACAATGCGTCTCTGTGTTACTGTGTCTGTGTCTGTGTGTCGCTTTGCTCCTCATGTGCTCTTCACAGCAGGGGGTGATTAACCCGCCAACATCCGCACGCATAACTGAGCGATTTCAATGTCTCTCTCTGTGCTTCTTGTGTTTTTCTCCTTCGTGCTCCTCATCTGATTCCCATCTGCTCCTCACGTTGCACTTGCAGCCAGGAGGAGTTCGAAAAGGGCTTTGGTGCCGTGACTGCAATGGTGCAGGGGCACTCCAAGAACCTCCGCTACTATGCCAACTACGACAGGTGGGTGCGTGGGTGATAGGCTGGGCAGAGCAGCGGTGGGAGGCACACACCGGAGACACAGCAGTGGAGAGGAGACAGCGGTAATAGCAGCAATGGTGCAGGGGCACTCCACGAACCTCCGCTACTATGCTAACTATGGCAGGTGGGTTGGGGATTGGTGCTGTGGCCTGCTTGTTTATGTACACAGCACGGTAATTGCATGTGTAGCAGCAATGGTGGGTGCGTGGGTTGGTGAGAGATAAGCAGTGGAGGCGACTGGTGTGAGGATGCACTGAAACACAGCAATGGTGAGAGCAGCAGGGGAGGCAACAGGTGTGACTGCAGTTGTGCAGGGGCACTCCAAAAGCCTCCAATACTATGCTAACTACTACATGTGGGTGCAAGGGGTGAGAGAGGGTGGGAGACCTGTCGCATGGTAGCTGTGGGAGACACACTCTGGAACATTGCTAGTGGAGACCTGTTGCTGGAACACAGCCGTGGAGTCAGTGCTAGTAGAGACAGTGCCCTGGGAAAATTGCCCCCCTTATTTCACCCGTCTCTACTTCCCCCATTGCCCCTAATCCCTCCTTTACTTTCCTGCACGTCTCTCCCTCTTGTACTGTCCCTCACATCTCCTCTTCCAGGGCTTTCGCACTGATCAGAGACGAGATGTTGGAGCAGGGAGCAGTGGAAATTGGGGACCTGACACAGAAATACGAGATTCCCGTTGAGATGGACGCTGAGGTGAGGGGGTGTGTGCGTGTGCTGATTCCCAAGGCTGCATGCGAAGTACTGTTATGCTGTTGAGTGGCTGCCTCGTGGATTATCGTAGAGAGACACTGGAGGAGCCGTGGAGCGTGGTGGGGCAGAGCCTCCTCATGACTGTGCCCCTCTCCCATTCCTTCCTTTTCCTCCCTCTCCTCACTGTATGCCCTCTTCTTTTTGATGCACCATGCAGGTGGAAGCAGCGGAGACACCCGAGGAGCTGTGGAACGTGGTGGGGCAGAACTTCCTCATCACCGTGCCATGCTTCTCCACAGCGAAGCCTGAGTGAGTTCCGTGTCCCCCTCACTCCAACCTCACTCACTTATTCCAAAGCATTCACCACATTCTGTCTTCATCCCCTTCCCCCACGTTTCCCTCACTCACCCGGTCAGCCCGCCTCCTTGCTAAAGGTTATACACTCTGTACTTTTGCGGCGGCTCCCCACCCTCCCCTCACACACTCCTCTCGCCCCCCACCCTTCCCCCCCCCCAATACTACTCTGTCGGCAGCTACATGCTCAACGGGACTACCCTAGCCATCCGAAAGCTGTAAGCCCCACCATACCCCCTTTCTTCGCTCACATGCTCCCACAGCTAGTGCCCTTGACCAAATTATTGTCTGACAGGCAATCACTTTCCTGCTAGATGGGATCCTTTTACTGGATTACGCAATAACGAATTCAGCAGTCCGGACCTTCGTTTTTCTGTAACCAGTCATCTTCTCTCAGGCTCTCTCTCCCCTCTTTTGAGCCCTAAAGCCATCGATATCCTCTGTGCATTCATCATTCCTCTTTCGTCGCTCACTCTTGCTGCATGCGCTTCTCAGAAAGATGAAGCATTTGATATTTCAGGGGCGTCAATGAACACTTTGCATCCTCCACTCCCCTTCCGGTGCCCACTCTTGCTACGTGCATGCATGTCGCAGGGGCGATGGGGCGTTTGACTTTGCCATCAAGATGCCCCTCACGCCCCCCCGGTGGAAGGAGTACGATGCTGAACTCACTGCTGCATGGAAGGTGAGGACAGTGCTTACAGCAACGTAACGTGGTAACCGCAGTGTGACATGGTAACATACCCCTCACGCCCCCCCGGCGGTGGAAGGAGTATGATGCTGAGCTCGCTGCTGCATGGAAGGTGAGCGCGAAACGTGGTAGCAGCAGTGGTAACCACACAGTGTGGAAACAGCAGCGTTTCCATTAGTATGCCCCTGACACCCCCCCCCCCTCGGTGGAAGGAATATGATGCTGAGCTCACTGCATGGAAGGTGAGAGAGAGTGTAACGTGGTAACATCAGCGTAGCAGCATGGAAGGTGAAGGTGTAACATGTTTGCTACAGTACATTGTGCCACGATAATATGTCCCTGATGTCCTCCCAATGGAAGGAGTATGATGCTGAGCTCTCTGCAGCATGGTAGTGACGGTTGTGATTGCAGCAATGCGACATGGTAGCAGCAGTGTGGCATGTTAACAGCAGTGTGGCAGCAGTGTGGCATGGTAGCAGCAGTGTGGCATGTTAACAGCAGTGTGGCAGCAGTGTGGCATGGTAGCAGCAGTGTGGCATGTTAACAGCAGTGTGGCAGCAGTGTGGCATGGTAGCAGCAGTGTGGCATGGTAACAGCAGATGCATTGCATTGTGGTTGCACTGCAACCATCACGTCTTCCTCCCTCACCTCCCTTCCTCCCACTTTCATCCCCCACCAACTATCCCCCATACGAACAGAACCTGTTTGAGGTGATGGCAGACGCCAAGAAGAGCAAGGACGACAAGCTCGTGAAGAAATGACACGTGCCCTACAGACACTTGTGTAAGGTGTAAACACTTGCCTTACAGACCTCCCTGTAATCTCCCCTCCCCTCCTCTCAACCCGTCCACCTCAACAGAACCTGTGTGAGGTGATGGCAGATGCCAAGAAGAGCAAGGACGACAAGCTGGTGAAGACCGCAATTCTGCGTGTCGTCTACTACTGGTGGGTACCCCCTTGGCTGCCCCTTTCCATGCAGCAAATGTCACTCCCCTAGGCTGGTAGGTACCCCCTAGGCTGCCCCTTCCAAGCTTGTAAAAACCGCCATTCTGCGCGTCGTCTATTACTGGTGGGTACCCCCTAGGCTAGACTGAGAGCTGTGATGATCTTTGGGAAGGCTCCCATACATGAAGCGCATGTCAGTCTAGATGCTACCTGTACTTGCTCTGATCCCTCTAGAGCGTCCAGTTCTCTTCAAGTGTCTTCAAGCACCTGCCTTCCTTTCACCCTCATTCCCACCCGCCATCACGTACAACTTCTCCCCACTAAGTCGGGGCTCTGCTGTGGCCGCTACTCCAGCCTGTCCACCCTCTGAGCCACCTCACAAAGTACCCCATGCCTCCCACATTTCCCATGCCCATCTCCCCTCTTCCCCACCATCAGGTACAACTTCTCTCCCCTCTCCCGGGGATCCGCCATGGCAGGCTATTCCAGCCTGCTCGGCCTTTTCCTGGCGGCAGGCAAGGAGATCACTGCCAAGCCGCCTCCTGATGTTCAGGTGGACTGGGAGGCCATTTTGTCGCCGACACTGGAGGAGTTTATATCGAGGATATCCAAGTGGCTCTTTGTGGGGGCAACCGATGCCGCGGATTTCCATGATCTCTTGGATGTGCACGAGGCGTTCCCCACCGTCGGATCGGCCATCCGCATGCTGTCCAAATACTAGCTAGTTAGGAATGCACTGTTTAGGACTCATTACCATTGAGATAGCATTTTTTATGGATTATTAGCTTCAATTGCAAAGTACCATTAGTCAAAATTGTCATGAGTTTTTTTTATCCGCAGTCCAAATCATATGTAGTCCGGTTTTGAACACGTCCCATCTAGTTTTTGTTTGAGCTGCGAATTGGCAAACGCGATGTTTCTTTTAGGGCGAATGCCAATAATCCCTAGGGTGATGATCTCGGGGAAACGAGTCGGCCCCGTTCCTACATTATTCCCCAACTGACATTCCTTGAGAATACTTATCGCGAGTTGGTCTTCGCGGGCCATTGGCGATTTGGCCTTCTTAGGCCGTGTAACTCACGCTTCTCCAACCATCTTCGACTAATCAACACCGGCAATTCCTACATCCGCGACATAATAGTTCGATCGTGGGAGAGTTGACTAAAAAATCGTTTCTTAGCTTCGACAGCAGCAGCGCATGGCGTCGTATCCGTCAGCAGGCCGACCGCAACAGCCGCCGCAAAACCTGCAGCAGCGGCCGGCGCAACCACTACCCCAAACAGGCGCCGCCAAACCGCCTGTCAAGCAAGAACCAGGCGGAGCGGCGGGAGGCGCCGGCTCCGCGGGGGGAACTGGCGGAAGCGCTTCCGCTTCCGCCTCCGCGAAGAAGGCGCTTCCGCCAGCCGCGTGCAGCGGGTGCGGAGCGACGGGAGGAGACCTTTCGCAGAGCGAGTGCGGACACATGTCGCTCTGTAACGCGTGCGGACGGAGCATGGCTGAGAAACAGGCCACGTGTCAGCAGTGCGGCGCGGTGGTGGATAAGCTAGTTAAGGAGTTCCTAGTCCGCGTCAAGCCGGTCAGCAGAGACTATTTTATCGGGAAATTTCCGCAGGGGCTGCCCGGACTGAAAAAAGGAGATGAGAGGGGGTGGACGATGAAACGAGAAGGGGTGCCTGCCGGGAGAGTGCTGTCCGAGGCTGCGCGGGTGAGCAGGTGGTTTATTTTGTCCTTTTATGCCTCCCTTTTGTGTTACACGTTACCTCAAAAATCCCCTCCAAACCACCATCAGCCCAGAGTGACATGGATGCATGTAGTTGCAAGTTGCAACAATGCTGCTGCTGTTCCTGCCGTTTGCGCCCCATGCCCCCATGCACCCCCCATGCCCCCATGCCCCCATGCATCCCCATGCCCCCACGCAACCCCATGCCTCCATGCCCATCACCCATCACCCCGCCTCACATGCCACTCCAGGCGAAGGTGCGCGTGTAGCTGCTTATACTAGAAAAGACACGGGCCAGGCCAGTTGTCCCTCTTTCCTGCTCAAATGCCTCCGTGCCCACCACCCTCACCCCGCTCCTAACATGCCACTACAGGCCAAAGCGCGCACGCGGCCATTGCTACTAGAGGACGACACAGGCCAGGCGTCGTATGTGGGGCACATGGAGGGTGGGTGGCAGCACTCGGCGTATTATCTGCTCGTCATGCACGGCAAGGAGTTTGTCGCCATCCCCGCTAGCCAGTGGTGAGGTGTGGTGCAGTGCGGTGAGGTGTGGTGTGTTTTCGTGCGGCGTGGTGCGGTGCAGTGTAATCTGGTGTGATGTGCTGTGGTGTGGTGTGGTAACTGAGCTCCTGTTGTTCCCACTCCCCATCCCATCCCATCCGAAGTACGCCTTTTCAAGACAAGCCCAGCACAAGACGCTGACTCTAGAAGAAGAAGTAGAAATGTGAATCTTCTTAAGCATCTGCATGCGGTCACTGAAGCACTCACCTGGCCCCTTATTGTTCAAACTCCTCTTTCAATCCCCCCCTCTCCTCCCCCCTCCCCCTTCCCCTAGGTACGCCTTCACAAAGCAAGCCTGGTACAAGACGCTAACCCTAGAGGAAGCAGAGCTGTGCATGCAGTTTCTAAACCACTCACTCACCAAGCCCCTCCTTGTTCAAACTCTCCATTCCCCCCACCACCGTCCCTCCCACCTCCCAGGTACGCCTTTACGAAGCAAGCGCAGTACAAGACGCTGACCCTAGAAGAAGCAGAGCTGTGCATGCAGTCTAAACGACGCAAGGCCGATGGGTTTCGGCGGTGGCTCACCAAGGAAGAATCCGAGAAGCTTCTCGCCGGGGGAGGGAAGGAAGGGGGCGGTGGGGGGAGGGGAGGAGGGAGGAAGAAGGGAGGGTTGGATGATGGGTTAGGATCGGACGATGAGGGGATGGGGGGAGATATGGAGGACGGGGAGGGGAGGAGGAGAGGGAAGGGGAAGAAGGGCGGGGATGATGACGATGACGATGAGTTGCCCACGGAAGATTTTGAATTGGAGATGGATGGGGATAAAGGTGAGAGGGTGTTGTCAGTAGTGGTTTTATTAGTACTATCTCAGATTTAGTTTGACATACTACTGTGAGTTATGAGGAGATGATGACGATGATGATGAGGTGCCCACGGAAGACTTTGAACTGGAAATGGACGGGGATAAAGGTGAGAGGGTGTTAGTCAGTAGTGGTAGCATTAGTATTGCTCTGAATACATGAGAGGAGGAGGAGAGTGCAAGGGAGGGGATGACGACGATGATGATGAGGTGCACACGGAAGATTTTGAACCTCTATGTGAACCTCTATGTGAACCTCTATGTGAACCTCACCGTTGCTCCCACCAGGCGAGGACTGGGAGCATGACGAGCTGTTTTTGGACAGTGACGAGGCACCTAGAAGAACACTTACATTATGCTTACTCTCCCTTCCTCCCACCAGGCGAGGGCTGGGAGCTTTTGAGACTTCTCAAAAGTCGGTGACGAGGCACCTAGAAGAACGTTACATTATGCTTACTCTCCCTTGTTCCCCTGCAGGCGAGGACTGGGAGCACGACGAGCTGTTTTCAGATGATGACGAGGCGACGGCGATGCAACCAGAGGACAAGGAGGACGAGAAGGAGCAGGAGCGAAGTCCGACTAAAGAGGTGAGCGAGGCTTGATGCATGGGCAGGGGTGTTTGTGTGTCTGTGCGTTTGTGTGACGAGGCAGCAGCAGCAATCCACCTAGCAGACAAGGAGGACGAGAAGGAGCAGGAGTGGAGCCCGACTAAAGAGGTGAGAGAGGCTTGATGCATGGGCAGAGGGTAATAATGTGGTATGAGCAGGGGTGTGTTTGTCTCTCTGCGTGGTTGTGCTGCTGAGGCAACGGCGATGCAGCCAGAGGACAAGGAGGACGAGAAGGAGCAGGAGAGGAGCCCGGCTTCAGAGGTGAGAATGGCAGAGGGTGGCTTGATGGATGGTTAGAGGTGTTTGTGTGTCTCTGCGTGTGTGTGTGACGAGGCAGCAGCAGCAATCCAGCTAGAAGACAAGGAGGACGAGAAGGAGCAGGAGCGGAGCCCGGCTTAAGAGGTGAGAATGCCTTGATTGATGGGCGCCCTCTCCCTCTCCCACCCCCCTCCCATTCCCCCCTCCCATTCCTCCCTCCCCTTTCCACGCTTCTCCTCTCTCCTTTCTTTTCGTGTCTAGAAGGGTTTCGAATTTTATTTCGCCCCTCTTCCCTTCTCCCTCTTCCTCCCCCCTCCTCCCTTCCCCCTCTTCCTCCCCCTCCGTCCGTCCTTCCCCTCTCCTCTGTCCGTTCAGGAGGAGGAGGAGGAAGAGGAAGAGGAGGAGGAGGGCGAGGGGCAGGCGGAAGGGGAGGGGGGAGCCCTAAGCCTCTCAGGCAAGGCCCTAAAGAAGCTGCTGCATAAGGCTGGGGTGGAAGGGGAGGAGGGGATGGGAGCGAGGGGACTCGGGGGAGCAGGAGAGGAGGAGGACGGGGAAGACGACGAAGAGGATTTAGACATTGCCTTCTCCCCTATTTTCCAGAAGGGGAAGGGGGCTGGAGCAGCGGCGGGTGGGCAGGGGGCAGGAGGTGGGAAGGGGGAGGGGGGGGCAGCAGCGGCGTCTGTGGCTGCTGGTGCTGCTGCTGCGCTAAGTGCTGCTGCAGCAGCAGCGGCGGCAGCAGCAGGGAGGGGGCTGAAGCGGAAGGACCTGGAGAAGGGTACAACTGGGGGAGGTGCATCTGGGGCAGCGGCAGCAGGGGCAAAGAAGGGGAAGGTGGAACCGGGGAAACGAACCCCCCCTCTGCCTGCGAAGCGGGAACCAGGGGCAGGGGGAGCTGCAGCAGGGAAGGCAGGGGGAGGTACATCTGGGGGAGGTGCATCTGGGGCAGCAGCGGCAGGGCCTAAGCCGACAGCGGTGACAGAGGAGGCGGTGAAGGGTATTTTGAGGCAGGCGCCTATCAAGAGTGCCGATTTGGTGAACCGCTTCCGATCGTGCCTCAAGACTGCCGAGGTGAGTCGTGTGATCTGTAAAGTAGATACTTGACTTGTGAGTCCAATCAAAAGAGGAGGCAGGCGCCTATCAAGAGCGCCGATCTGGTGAACCGCTTCCGATCGTGCCTCAATACTGCCGAGGTGAGTCAAGAGATGAATGGGTGAGAGAGACAAATTCTGTGTGCAGTGGAATGTGGGCATGGGAGTGGAAGGTGGGCATGGGAGAGGGGGTGGGCGTTCGGTTGGGAGGTGGGAATTGCGGTGGGTGGGTCAATTCAGGCTTGTCTTGTCATGGTGGCCCTTTAAAAAACCAGATTGTGTCCTGCTGCTGTGCCCATACCTGCTCTCATCTCATCCCCACCCTTTGTACTCATCCTTGCATCGTTTCTTTCCTCTTCCATGTGTGTGGCTGGCAGGATAAGAAGCGGTTCCAGGAGATTATCAAGAGGGTGGGCAAGATCCAGGCAGTGAACGGCGAGAAGTTCATCGTACTGCGCTGATTTGGTTGGGGAACAGTTGGGCAGCTGGACAGTTCGGATGGCTAGCTGGTTGCTCGGCCAGACACCTGGAGAGAGCATGCATACCAGTCACAGCTACGGTACTAGCAATCTGGAAAGTGCTTATATGACTGATAGTATTGAAAAGAGAACTGTGCTGGCGCTTGAATGCGCAGCAGATAGAAGGGGGGAGTACAGGTAGAGAGATAACTATGTACTCACAATATTGTGAAAGAATTGTTTTGTTATCGACATAAATATAGTAATTGCTTGCTTCCACACAAATTGCACATGAGGGTGGATTTGGAGTGCTGTGCCAAGACAGGTTCTCACAAGGTCATGATTACATTACATCACTGCCTTTTGCCATGGCGTGTCCATTGTAACATTCTTGAAGACAATGCATTCATGTCTTCTAGAACCTCCATGGATTTATCCCACTCTCCATTCATCTCATAGCTCTCTATCAATGTTCTGTATGTCACCCCATCCGGCACACACCCCTGCCGCTTCATCCTCGAAAATATTTCTTCTGCCCGTTGCCACTGCCTGCAGGCACCGCAAGCCCAGAGCAGTGCGGTGTAGGTGTATTTGTCAGGAACCACCCCGAGTCCGGGCATCGCCTCGAAGAATTTCATGGCCTGCCCGAACTGGCGGGCACGTGTGTACGCTCGCACCATCGAAGCACACACCACTGCGTTTGGCCTTTAGCAAGAAGAAATTTATAGATGGGCAAGAAACAGAGGGAATGGGAGAAAGGCAGGAAGGAAAAGTGAAGAACAGGAATCTCCATAATACCAACGTTCATTTGATCAGAAGCACTAGTCAGCGCAAGTCAGGAGTCACCCTAAACCCTACCTGTGCATCCAGCATCGCATCCAACTTCCTCAAGCTCTCCTGCCCCACTCGCCCAATGACCCCCCATCAACACCCCTTAGGTCACCACAGAAGAAAGGAAGGGGGGGTGCGGGAGAAGAGGGGGAAGAAGCCACATCTACCTCCTTCAGACTCACCTTAACCCTGCTGATAGCATTGCATCAAACGCATCTCTCGCCGGTCTTGCTTGCCCAGCCCGTCCATACCCCCCCACCAGCACCCCATAGGTCACCACAGAGGGGGGGCACCTCAGAGGAATGGTATTTCCTTCTTTCTCACCTTATCCCTGCCGATAACATTTCATCAAACGCTCCTCTTGCCAGTCTTGCTTGCCCCGCGCGCCCATACCCCCCCACCAGCACCCCATAGGTCCACCACAGAGGGGGAGCACCCAAGAGAAATGGTATCCCCTCTATCCTCACCTTATTCCTGCAGACAGCATCGATTCAAACGCTTCTCTCGCCAGTCGTGCCTGCCCCGCGCGCCCATACCCCCCCACCAGCACCCCATAGGTCACCACAGAAGGGGGACAGCCCACCTCCTGCATCTCCTGCACGAGGTTTCCCAGAAGCTTCCACTTGCCGGCCTTGGCACACGCATGCAGTGCAGCGTTCCAGGCAGACGGGAGAGGTGAGGATTGAGGTGGATTAGGCGGCTCAGATGGCGTTGCTGCTGCTGGTACTACTGCTGCTGCTGATGTTGCTGCTTCGGATGATGCTGATGGTGACCCGTTACTGATCTCTCTTCCTTCAACATCCTTTGGATTTCCACTCCCACTTTCCCTCTCCACTTCTCCCTTCTCCTCCATCCCCCTCTTCTCTTTTTCCCCACCTCGTCCCCTTCCAATGGCTCTGAGGGTGCTGATAGCCTTCTCCCACTGCCCGCCCTTGGCATACGCGCTGATCAATGCCGCCCAGGAGACCTCATTTGGCATCACTCCGCTTGTCTGCATCTGGGTGAACAGTGCCTCTGCCTGCTGCCACTCCCCCGCCCTAGCACATGCAGTCAGCACCACTGTCCACGTCACCACATTGGGCCGACAATCTGATGTGGCGTCTGACATGGCATCCAAGCAAGATACTGAGGTGGCACCTGTCATACCCAGTCTCTCCTCCTCCTTGCTCTCTTTCCTTCGTCTGTTCATTACTCTCTCCTCCTCCTTCCCCTCACCCTCCCCTTTCCTCTCACCCTCTCCTTTCCCCTGACCTTCCTCCCCTTTCCCTTCTTGCATCATCCGTCTCAGCACTTCCCTTGCCACGTCAGCACGTCCTGCCATCGCACATGCTGACATCACCGCCGTCCATGTCACCACGTTCGGCCGAAGTGCAGGCTTTCGACGTACCTCCTGCTTTCCCCGAACCTCCAGCTTCGGCCGAGCCTCAAAACCAGGAGGCATGGAAGAGGCTTTCCCAGTCCTGCCCATTTCTTTTCCGATTGGCTGCTGCTGCATCCTAGTCAGCAGTCGGATGGCGTTTTCCCATTGACCAACGCTCGCACATGCTGAGATGGCAGCTGTGTAGGCTGCCACGTCAGCATGGAGGTCGGGGGAAGGGTGAGAATCGAGGCGGTCGAGCAGCCAGAGAGCTGGAGCTGGCTGTGCTGACCTGGCACAAGCTGTGATGACGTCAGTGAACATGGCAGATGAGGTGGCAAGGGGCGGGTGGTGTGGGGAAAGAGGAGGCGGAGGAGAGGCAGCAGAACGAACACCACCACCATTACCAGCACCACCACTACCATCACTGCCATCAGCAGCGGCAGCACCAAGACCAGAACCAGAAACGGCACCATCAGCAGCAGCAGCAGCAGCAGCAGCAGCAGCAGAGCAACCAGAACGGGGACGAGCATAACCAGAACCACGAGCAGCAGCAGAACCAGAAGCAGCAAGGGCAGCAACAAACACATCATCAGCAGCGAGCAGCAGGTCTCTGGCGAGCTGCCACCTGCCTGCTCGTGCACATGCTCTCAACACCAGCGCGAACTGACTGGCAGTTGGCATGCGCCCACTGCTGCTGCTGCTGCTGCTGGTGATGGTGATGGGGATGTGAGTGGGACAGTGCTGCTGTTGATGCAGGTGGTGTTGCTATTGCTCCTAATGACGATGATGATGATGCTGCTGCTGCTGCTGCTGCTGCTGCTGCTGCTGATGTGGCAGCAGACCCATGTGCTGAGAGGTGGTGGTAGATGGCTAGGGCACCTTTCCAGTCCTCGCACTGGGAGGACAAATGGGAGAAGATGAGGAGGGCAAGCGGAAAAAGAACACGGAAACGGAATCACTGACCATACAATGGGCAGTGGCCCAATCACAGCTTCACACGAACCCACTCATCCTCCTTCCTTTCCCCCTCTTCTGCGTAACATCCCTCGTCCGCAATCCCACCTGCACACATGCCCCCAGCATGACGTCATAGATATTCTCTGGAAGCAGCGAATGCTTCCCGTACGCAACCACCACCCCTCCCCACTTTCCCGCTTCCCCAGGTTCTCAATTCACCTCCCCCGTGCTCACCTGTACACATGCCCCCAGCATGACGTCATAGATATCCTCTGGAAGCAACACATGCTTCCCGTACGCACCCCCCTCTCCTTCCCCCTTCTTGCCTTCGCGTTCCCCCTCCTTCCCCCAGCCTCTCTGCTCCCCGCTCCTCTCTTCCAACCTCCCCTCAGCCTCCCCCTCCCCCTGTTCTCCCCCGCCCGCGCCCTGTACTTGCGCCTCCCCTTGCACTTCCGCCACTGGTTGCATGTGCGCTCCCATTTGCACTTGCGCCGCCCCCCACTGCCTCTCCATAGCGCGGAACCACCGCCAGCAGTCCCCCATGCGCCCGCCCTTGCTGCAGCGCGCAGGGGAAGGGGGAGAGCAGAAAATGGAGGGATGGGGGGGAAGAAAAGATAAGATAGTCGACTACAAAATCCCCCCACTGCCTCTCCATGGCGCGGAGCCACCGCCAGCAGCCCCCCATGCGCGCGCCCTTGCTGCAGTACGCAGTAGAAGGGGGAGCTAAAAACACGGTGGGTGCTTTGGTGGTGACGGCAACCAGAAGACAGGGCAAGAAGGGGTGAGAGGGGGCGAGGGAAGGAGAGAAGGAGACAGGGGAGGGACCATGAGGTCACACTCACCCGAAGCATGAGATCAGCGTGGTGAAGACTCGCTTATTCAACTCCACTCCTTCCGCCTTCAAAAACTTTCGAAGCGAACTCATTTATTACCTCAACTAAATGTTATCTGAGGCAACACAAAGGTCACCTTGAGATCACACTCACCCGAAGCATGAGATCAGCGTGGTGTAGATCCGCTCATTCAACTCCACTCCTTCCGCCTCAAACGCCTCCGCCACCGCTTTTGCGCCCTCCCAATCCCTCTCCTCTAACCCTCGCTTAAACCCTGTCCCCCCTTCTCCAGACACAGCGGGAAGCCTCCTATCTGCGGCTCTCCCACCATTTCTCTCCTCCGTTATAAGATCTCCACTATCCTGTACTGCTCTTCCCCCCACCATCACCCCGAGCAGCAGGTTAAGCGTCCGATTATCAACGGCCAGGCTGTGGCGTGTGACACACTCAACCACCTCCGCTGTTCCCCTCAACCCCCGGGATCTGATCTCCGCCGCTGCTTTCGCCGCCCGTTCTCTCGCACCCTCTCTCCCACGCCCCACCCCCCCACCCATGTTGCTTTTAGCATCAGCAGCAGTGTCATTTCCCCAGCGTCGGCTGCTGCTGCTGGTCGGGCCTGGAGTTAACGCTATGGATGGCTTCGGAAATGTATCACCAGCCGTACGCACCTCTGTCAATGGAAGCTTCCCTACCTCCTCACCACGCCCCTCGATGCATCTAGGGGTCCCCACCTCCTCCGCAGGCCTCTCCGCATCGGACGATCTTGCTTCGTTAGCCAGCCTAGCAGCAGCACACCGACTCTCCCGATCTGCCACCCTCTGCCGGCCTGGCGACGCTGACGCATTCTCATCAGCTTTTCCGGCAAAAAGCTCCCCCCTAAGCCAATCTGAAGCCGCTGAATTCGTCTCAAACCGGTCGCGCGTTTTCAAGACCACATTCCGTCCCTGCCTGACAGGCTTTCTCACCAAGCCGTGCGATTCCTTGTCTTGAACCTCAACCAGCCCTTTAACCCTCTGATCGCTTCTGGCTACATCACCCTGCCTGTTCCCGGTGACTCTTCTGTCTCTGCTGACTCTTCTGTCTAAAATTTCTCTGCTTTCTCTACTCGTCCTGACAATTCCTTCAACCTGTTCATCTGTGGAAGGCCACGAATGCGCGTTTGATGAGTCACCGACGGCGATAGGGTCCCTAGCAGGCTCGTCACGCTCGATGCCAGACGGCCTTCTCCTAATGGTCAATCCCACAGGTTTCGTCGGCTCAGGATCGCGATCGTTGTCGCTCGTTCGCCATTCATTCCTGGTTACCATAACATGCTTCGCGGCTGAATGAACTTCTCGCGGCGGGTGGATCCCCGAAATGGCCTTGAAAATAGGCTTGGGGCCATGAGGTGTGACGATGAGTGCCAATGCCATTGTCTTCCCTGATCTAGAAAGCTAAGATCTGCTGCCACTTTGTAGATCCGAAACATTTGTTTCGTAGCTTATTACCTACTCGTGTACACACCGCACTAAGTATGACTACGGTATCTGGAATCATAGGCTGATCAGCACCTAAAATAGGCATCAACTATCATAGGCTGATCAGCACACGTAACCTTACCGCAGCCGTACAAGCTCTCACAAGGAACTTCACCAAAGAATTTGTACGCGTAAAGAGCGCCTCGCATTAATTTCAGTCTTAGATATTACATCACAGCATTTTGTCATGTGGTTTGATGGGTTGTGGGGAGACCACTTTCGATATCCTCTTATCCTTTGCGATACAGAACATTTCGGACAGTCTTCAAAACGGTTTAGAGCAGTGCGGTACATAAAATTTTCCGTGATTTCATCCCCCAAGTAAACGGGAATATCAATTGCACATCGAATATCCTCAAACGGATGTCCACACATTTTCGGTCGATTTCGATGGGTCGCGTCAAAATCACCACCATCCACAGTCACCACGTGTGGACAGAACGTCCTCCTTTCATCCTGTTGCGGTCTGCACGGAAACGAAACTGCAACATCATCCATTCACCGCCAGTCGGAGCCTGCGCGCCAAGCCCGCCTCCAGTGGTAACGGGTTTCCAATCGGCGCCATTGATTGTGCCACGATCTACCGCAGCCACTAATGTGGCTCCACATTGGGAGGGATGCTACCTCTTCCTCGTGTAAACATTCCTCCTCAGCGGATCACAATCCCTTTTTTATGCCATGTCACCTGACCTGACATCTGCCCGATCCTTCTCCATCTCCCTCCTCCTCCCCTCGGCCCATGTGACTGACTGACCTCCCCCCGAGAACTCTTCTCCATTCCCTATTCCCTCCCCACTCCTGTTGGAACTCCCAACAAACGAAGGCGATTGTCGGCTCCTTTTCAGTGCTGGACTGCCCTTGCTAGGTTGTCACAGGCTTTCTGGCTGTTTCATGCCGAGCATTGCAAACGCCGCCAACCACCATCGTTGATCTCTCCGATATTTTTTTATTTGATGCTCACCTTTTCCAACGGGTTTTGAAGTCATTAGAATTTTTTTAGCTATGGCCGCCTTCTCAGCGAGCTCCGTAGTCTTGAAGGATTGCGCGTGTTATGGGCCACTTAAAAGTGAAGAGCAGGTAGCTCAGAAAGGACGAACCGTGCGCTCGTCAATGTCCTCGATGTTTGGAAATAGTCAATGTTTAAAACTCTCTACTAAAGTCTGTTGCAATCGCGAAGTCCGGCGACCGAAGGCCTGGCGCATGGAAGTGGCCGATCCGCTTGAGAATTTTCGCGACTCTTTTGGAAATGACTGCGTTGTGGAGAGGAGGGCTAGGAAGGTGCGTCTTTCCCGTTCTTGGCTCCTTTTATGTCGTGTTTCTATACCCTTCGTGTTCGTAACGGGCCTCACTCACTTTCCATTGATTATGCAGGAATTAGAAATGAGCGAGTCATACGTGGTCGTGTCGTCTGAGGTGAAAGAGCTGCAAGACCGGATGGCAGCTCTGGTGGCGGCAGAACATTACGAGGAAGCATGCGTGGTAGGCTGCATTCGAGATTATGCTTTTGTAGCACCGGTGTTTCCAAATTAGTCATTAACGCTGTCGTTTTCTTGCAGGTCCGCGACAGCCTAGCTATGATGGAGTTTCGGAAGCGTTTGTTAGAGATTCAGGCCAAACCGCGCATTATGTACCGTGTGGGAGATGTCATCGTGCACCGCAGATACGGTGAGTGTTTGTAACGATTTTCATCTCATTATCACTCTTCATCACGGCCAGTCCAATAGACCATCCTTGTTCACCCCCTTCCGTGTACAGGCTATCGCGGCGTTGTGTACGGTCACGATCCTGAGTGCTCGGCCCCTTCCAGCTGGCAAGATGCGATGAAAGTGGACCTATTGACACATGGGAGAAGCCAGCCATTCTACCACGTCTTGGTAGACACTCGAGATAGAGCAGGAGGTGTCTCCACTTACGTCGCTCAGGAAAATCTCGTAGCCCAGAGTGATGCTTCACCAGTTGTTCACCCCTGGATTCCCAAGGTAAGCTAGGTTCTGGTTCTATTCTCTCCGTTGCGCATCCACGAATGGGGAGCCTGATTGTGGATCTTTTTTTGTGCTCGTGCAGTTTTTCGTGGGTTTCCAAGATGGCACGTATGTACCTGGAAAGAAGCTCCGGCAAGTGTATCCTAATGACTGGTAGAGGTCAATTTTTCCTCTCCAACCGTTTTTTTACCTGTGATCCAATGAGTGGTTATTCATGGTAGATAGTATTTAACCATTCACGAAGAGGTCAAAACAGTACGGTAGCAGCAGTGCCTGCTTGGAAGCTCAGCTGGGTTATGAACTGCTTTGCCCACGTGAGCATAGCGCTTATAGCTGTTTGTGTGTAAGGCTTTGTGTTTTAATTGCTATCTGGTTTTGCGCTGCAGGTAAATGCAGCGGCTGAATAATCTTGGCAAAAGACATAACTGGCCATTTTTACATTGTAATATATTGAGTAGAGAAGAACAGCGGTATTTGGGTCAACTTGGTCATGCTGCTTGTACTGTGTTTGCATGCTGCCTGCTCAGCGTGTACACGCTGTTCCTCCACCACAGACTGACAGGACATCTACAGCACAGCATCTTGGGGGCTCCTGCAATTTCATTGGATGTGCCACGAAAGCAAGTCATGTCTTGTCCCACGTGGAGCCAGCTCAGCCCGCCTCGAGCTTGCGGGACTTTCTCCTGGCCTTTCTTGTGCCTCTGTTGCGTCCAGCGCAGTGGCACCCGGCTTTTCCGGCTGTGCGCTGGACTTGCCACTGCCCACCCAGCAACCGCCAAGGATTTTTTGTAAGCTGCCCCAGCAGGGTGATTTCAAATGATTGACCATTCTCCAGTTTCTAGCGTCACCACGCTGTACATTATGCAACATAGCGTCACATGGTTCGCCAAGTTCCAAATCCTTTTTTACACTCAATGATTTTCCTTCCAGCAATTTCGTCCCCTAATCCAGATTTTTCGCGATGCGTGCTCTGGGGGTAGGACATTCCCCAGAATTCACCTCGCCAAGCTGTTTCGGGTTAGGTCGTGTCCGTAGGGATGACATGTCAAAGCGGGCAGTGTCAATTTGGCATTTTGACACTCAGCCAACATTGTTGGCAGGGTGTCAAGAAATTGCATGTTGCCATCCAATACAAATCGTCGGACACTTTCTAAATTGGCACAGTCAAACCTACAAACGAGAGAAGATGGTCGCAGGTGCCTATCTCACGACCAGATGCTGCCCAATCAGCACACAATCTGTCTTTTGAATTGTTCGCTACCTGGCAGATCCACCCATGACAAATTCTCAAACCAATGAAATTCCGTCGCTGATGTTCGTACATGCGCTTCGACTTGACACTTCAGCTACAATGTTTTACACGCTAATTTGAATGCGCTTCGGGTTGACACGCCCTCACTTGACATGTCAAGCCTACGGACACGAACTTATGCTCCCCTCACCACTTCCTCCCATTGCTTCCAAAAGAGAACAGTTCCTTCTTGCCTTTGCTCTCCCTTGCTCTCCAAGCGGGGATCTGCATCGTACGTACATGCATCCATTACTCCTTCACGCAGCAGAAACTAACACAGGAAACGTCAAAACAGCACGGACCCATTCGCTTCCCGCTTCCTCCAGCACTTTGGAGCTTCCGTACCGCTGCGTCTTGAAAGACAGATGTTATTTTCCGTTTGTTTACATTCTAGATTTCGTCAAGCCTAGGTCCCGTCACGTGGCTGGTCCCAACCATTCGCGAGAGTCCCTTCAGGCATCCGTTTCCCGTCATGACGTCACGGAAGTAGGCAGAGACTAACAGAGGCTACGCATTTTTCAAGGGACGAAGATAGCAACAGCGGTTAGGCTAGCTAGCCTACGGAGGAGACATAGCGTCACCACGACGTTACATTCAGCTCACTGGGCGAAGCTGCGGCATTGTAATACGTAGCGTAGCTAGCAGCTAGCAGCGAATCTGAGCCGTAGATTCAGCCACCCCGCGACTCCGTGGATGGTTCAGATGGTCTCGCACGAAGGCACCAGCGGCACCGGCGGAGCCAACAGCTCCACCGTGAACGTGTTCGTCACCGGCCAGCCAGGTACTTCGATATTGTCACACCCGATCATCGCGGAAAAGTCTTTGTAGCCAGGGACCTCTTTGTAAGCACACCGACTACTGTCCTGTGCCATCCGCCCGCTATTTCACATAAAACAGCCAGAGTAACCCGCATAGCGATCGCGTCTCGTTTCCTGAGACGTCTAAAACAGCAGACTAGCAGCACTGTAGCACCTCAACCTGCCGCTCGTCGTGCCGCATCCTGCGGCGCAACCAACGGTTGAGACGAACCGGAAGCAGCACAGGGTGACCACTCAAGCTTGACCCATCCGAAAACATCTGAAAACGCGTGTTCTGGTTTGCTTCCCGTGCGGCTCCATTCGTGTCCTTCTCTCGCCTCTTCAACCCGCCGCCCCCGTGCATGTTGCTCAACTGCCCCTGCTATGTTTCCAATCCCCACCCCTCCCGCCTCCCGTTTCCCCCGTTTTGGCGCCGTGCGTGTGCATGGCACGCGTGGGCGCGTGTGCATGGCATGCGTGGCGCGCGCATGACACGCGTGGGCTCGTACACGACGTGCGTGGGCGCGTGTGCGCCAGGCATCGGGAAAACCTCGTGAGTGCACAGACACCCCTTCTCCTCTTGTCCCATTTATGTACCAGCGTGCTCTCATTGCCCCGTATTTGAACTGAATCTCTGTAGCGATTTCCGTTTGTCAGTTCTGCTGTCTTCCCCGTTGGTACTCGCACACGCTTGATGTCTTGGTGGTGCTAGGCCGCTTTGAGTGGGTTACGTTATTGCGAATACACCCCTGTGGTTTCGTATCGCGTGTACACTGCAGGCTGGTTCTGAAGGTGGCGAAGCGCTTACCACAGCATCTAGTAGCGGGGTTCTACACGGTCGAGGCGAAGGCGGAGGGCACGGGGGAACGACTCGGGCTGGATGTTAGTGAGTATGGGAGGAGGGGAAGGGGAGGGGAGGGGAAGGAAGGGGAGGGGAGGGGAAGGAAGGGGAGGGGAGGGGAGGTGAGGACGTGAGGTGGAAGGGAGTGGGAGGAAAGGGAGGAAACGAAGGCGGAGGGCACGGGGAAACGACTCGGGCTGGATGTTAGTGAGTATGGGAGGGGGTGAGGGGAAGGGAGAGAGGAAGTGAGAGGAGATGAAAGGAGGAGAGTGAGGAGGGGAACGAGTGGGGGGAAAGAGAGAGAGTGCAGAGTAACTGGTAGGGGGTTTTGAGTAGGAGCGAGGCATTGAGGTCTGTGCTTTTCTCCATCCTTCCTATGCATCTCTGTTTTCCCTCCACCTTCCCCTCCGCGTCGCCCTCCCGCTCCCCTCCTCGCCCCTCCCTCTGGCCACCCACCTGTTCTCAACTCAATCTGCGTCCACTCATGTTTGCGTTGTTTCCACTCTCGCTCAACCCCTCGCATTTTCCCCATTTTCTCCCGCTTTCCCCATTTTCTCCCGTTTTCCCCATCCCCCTCCCCTTCTCTTTCCCCCGTTACAGTCACTTTCGCGGGCGAGCGCGCACCTCTGTGCAGATTACGAAGAGGCTGCGGACCCAAGGTGGGGGGGATGGGGGGAACGGGGGAGAAAGGGGGGAAGGAGGATGATGCAATGAGGTAGGGGAACGGGGGGAAAAGAGTGTGAGTGAGGTGGGAAGAGTGGAAACGGAGGGGGAAGGAGGATGGGGAATCCAGGAGGGGTCAAGGTCGTCTCTATGCAGAATATGAAGTGGTTTCAGACCCGATCTTGGAAACCAGGGTTTTGGTTCATGCGGGGGATTTGGAGAGGGGGGAGAGGGGGGACTGGAAAGACGACGGAATGGGGGACCGCTGGGGTGGGAAAAAAGGGGAAAGGGGATAAGGTAGGAAAAGGAGGGTGGGCTTGACGGGTGGGGGCTGATGGGAGTGAGAAGGCTTGAGAAGATGGGTTGGAGAAGGGTGGAGGTGGAAGATGCAGTTGGGGCAGTAAAGCTGGTTGGTGAAACTGGCCCGCGCGTTGCGATGTGGTTGCAGGTCGGCATGAGCTATGCGGCAATCGATGAGCCCAACACGTCTCCACTTCTCTCCCTTTCTCTTTCTCTTTCTCCCTCATCACTTCTCCCTTTTAGATCGGCAAGTACTACGTGGCAATAGATGAGTTTGAGCGGGTAGTGTTGCCGCACCTCATGCCGTCAGACACTACACGACTGCACATCGTGGACGAGGTGAGATGGCGCTTGTAGGTTCTTGGGTCATCCTTGCCATACCGCACCTCATGCCGCACCTCATGCCGCACCTCATGCTGCACCTCATGCCATCGGACACCACACGTCAGATAGGTTTGTGTCCTCGCCCTTCCCCGTCCATCTCCATCCAACCTCTTTCCCCTCTATCTCCCCACAACTCCCCTTCTCCCCCCCTCTTTTTCCCCCATGCAGATCGGTCGCATGGAGCTCTGCAGTGACAAGGTCAGAGCCGCCGTTCTCAACCTGCTCGCCTCTTCTGCTCTCCCCCCACCCCACGCGCTTTCTCTGCTGCCCCCCCTCTCCCTCCTCTGCCTACCTCTGTCCCTGTCCCACTTCCCCCTGCCCTCGTCCTTCCCCTACGCTCCCATGCAGATCGGGCGCATGGAGCTCTGCAGTGACAAGTTCAGAGACGCTGTTCTCAACCTGCTGCCCTCTTCCCTCTCTTCCGACCCTACTGCCTCCCTCTCCCTCTTCCCCCTCCCTACATTCCCCTCTCTCTCCCTCTCTCTCACCAGATCGGGCGCATGGAGCTCTGCAGTGACAAGTTCAGAGACGCTGTGCTCAACCTGCTCGCCTCTCCTGTTGCTGTAAGCCCTTTCATTCTCACCAAACTCCCTGCTGCACAGCCTTTAGGCTATCCATTCAACTCCGTAGAACCTGCTCCTCCTCTATACGCTCTTCCTCCTGTGCATTCGCAACGCGTTCACACTTTTCACTTCTATCTCGCTCTCGTTTGTGTGTGTCTTCAGGTGTTTGGTGCCCTGCCCGCCCCTCGTTATGGTCACACGTTGGAGCTAGTAGAGGAGATCAAGCAGCGCGCCGACACAGGTGCTTATGCAATGGATTCGGTGCACAGGATTCTTGCCATGGATGCGTTTCGGTGCGTATCACATTATCTATGAGGCGCTCTAAGCTCGTCTCACAATGTCACAATATCTATGACGTGCCCTTACAACAAGGCATCACTTCATATGAGCAGGCACGTAGCAACCCCCCCACTCCTTTCCCCCCACCCCCTCTTTTGCAGCCGTGCTCACCCTAACAAAGGCAAACAGAGACGACACGGCAGTGCAGATAGAGGAGCTTCTCACACGGCTCATCCAGGAGGGGGATAAAGAGGGGGGGGAAGGGAGAATCAACCATGCCCTTCTGCCTCATACCATTCCTCCTTATCCTCCCTTCTCTCCCTCCCCCCCCCCCATTCAGCCGTGCTCACGCTGACTAAAGCCAACAGGGACGCCACAGCAGTGCAGATAGACGAGCTGCTCACACGGCTCATCCAGGAAGGGGAAAAAGGGGCAGGGGGGGCGCTGGGGGAAGAAGGGGAGGGGGACGGGGGAGTGGGCGGAGCGGGGGGTTTGGGGGGAGACGGTGGGGGGAATGAGGGCGAGGGGGAGAGCAATATTGGGGTAGGTGGGGGGAATCTAGGGTACGGAGGGGTGAGGGGAGCAGGATCTGGTTCGGCGAATGCCGTTCCGGCAGCAGCAGCAGGTTTGGGAACCGGAGCGACAGGTCCGGCGTTGATAAGCGGAGGTTCGGGAGCGGGGATGAATCATGTGCTAGCCGCGGTGCAAGCACATGTGGCAAATGCGGACCTCTTTGATGGGTCACACACTGTTCATGGGTAGAGAAATGGCATGTTTTCCTACTGTTCATGGGTGGTAAGATATGATCAGGGAAATGCATCCTTTTCTTTCTTTTTTGGGGCTTAGAGACTTAACGTGTTGGGCGTGTGCCACTTCCTGGGTTATTCCAGTAGGTTATACTTATTCGTGGGGTATACGGACTGGGTATTCTTTGTCTTTCGGACCTCGTGTAACTTGTAACAGAATTGGCACAATTAGTGCCAATATATGCTACCGTACATTGCTGATACATTGCACACTGAAAGCTCGGACAGCTTACAGAAGTAAGTTTAAATCATTTCAAGGCTGGCAGAATTATCAAGTCTGGGGGCTGCAGCGGCAGGTATTGCTTCACACAACACCAGAAGCAGGCACAGGAAATATGGGTTGATTGAAGACCCTCCAGTCCAGCAGCAGCACCAGCAGGTGCAGAAATGGCAGCCTCACCAAGCCAAAGCTAGTGAGTGGGGACAGTGTTAGTGAGAGAATATCTCTCAGGAGGTTGACGGAGTGATATGCGGTCGGTTGCAAGGCTTTAAGAGCGATTCAGAGCCTTACAGAGGAGGACCATACTGCGGTGGCCAAGGGGAAAAGCACAAGGGAGTCAACACTGGTAGTGATTGGCATTACCACTGGAAGGGTGAACTAAGGAATTTGATCAGTGCGAATACAAATGCCCAGCAGGTATCCATTCCAAGGGAAGAGGAACATTAGCACTGACCTGCTGACTCAGCTCACCTCACTTGCAACTTCTGACTCGATTCATTACCTTGATCAACAGCAACTCTTGCATGGCACACGATCATTACCTGTAGCAGTATGGCATGCCCTGGTGTGCCAACCGCTGCTGTGATCTGCTGACTCAGCTCGCCTCGCTTGCGATTCAGGTACGCGGCGTTCTGACTCTCCGCCATTGCCTCGTCTGTTGCTCTGTACAAGACTGTAGAACAGAGAGGAGGGACGTGAGAGGAGCAAATGGGGAAGGAGAGGAAAGCGGAGCAAGTGGGGAAGGAGAGGAAAGCGGAGCAAGTGGGGAAGGAGAGGAAAGCGGAGCAAGTGGGGAAGGAGAGGAAAGCGGAGCAAGTGGGGAAGGAGAGGAAAGCGGAGCAAGTGGGGAAGGAGAGGAAAGCGGAGCAAGTGGGGAAGGAGAGGAAAGCGGAGCAAGTGGGGAAGGAGAGGAAAGCGGAGCAAGTGGGGAAGGAGAGGAAAGCGGAGCAAGTGGGGAAGGAGAGGAAAGCGGAGCAAGTGGGGAAGGAGAGGAAAGCGGAGCAAGTGGGGAAGGAGAGGAAAGCGGAGCAAGTGGGGAAGGAGAGGAAAGCGGAGCAAGTGGGGAAGGAGAGGAAAGCGGAGCAAGTGGGGAAGGAGAGGAAAGCGGAGCAAGTGGGGAAGGAGAGGAAAGCGGAGCAAGTGGGGAAGGAGAGGAAAGCGGAGCAAGTGGGGAAGGAGAGGAAAGCGGAGCAAGTGGGGAAGGAGAGGAAAGCGGAGCAAGTGGGGAAGGAGAGGAAAGCGGAGCAAGTGGGGAAGGAGAGGAAAGCGGAGCAAGTGGGGAAGGAGAGGAAAGCGGAGCAAGTGGGGAAGGAGAGGAAAGCGGAGCAAGTGGGGAAGGAGAGGAAAGCGGAGCAAGTGGGGAAGGAGAGTGTGAAGACGAGGAAAATGTGACGGCTGAGTTCACTCTATGGGGCGATTTTTGAGTCGGACCAGGAGAGTGACAAAGAGAGACAGGAAGGAGGGAGAGGGAAAATAAGAAGAGAGGAGGAGGCCAAAGATATACACGGGTGCTGAGTTGAGTCCCACCCTGCCTCTTCCACCCTCCCCCTCAAACTCACGTGATAGCTCTGACGCCACAGTCACCACGCCCTGGGTCTCCCTTGCTGCACACGATAGAGTCAGCCTTCATAACTTGGCTCAACTGTCCCCTCCTCCCTCCCATTCCCCCCCCCCCCCGTCCCCTACCTTTCCCCCCCTTCAATTAGACTCACGTGATAGCTCTGCCGCCACTGCCACCGCGCCCTGAGTATCCCTCGCCGCCCGGAACAGAGTCAGTCCCGATCTCAGGATGTCCTTTGCTCCAACAAGGTCCTCTGCCCCAACAAGGTCCCTTGCCCCCATCTCCCCCTGTTTTCTACACTCACGAGACAGCTCTGCCGCCACTGCCACCACGCCCTGTGTGTCCCTCGCCGCTCGGAACAGAGTCAGTCCCGACCTCAGGATGTCCTTTGCTCCAACCAGGTCGCTGGTGCGCAGTGCGATGCCGCCTATGGCCAGCAGGAAATGGGCGGCAATCTGGTGGTTGCTGAGCTGGCGGTGAGTCACCAACAGCCCTTGGGCGAGTCGCGACCTGCCATGTGGAAGGACAGGGAGAAGGGGGAATGGATGGAACAGTGTATCACGTTTGCCTAAGAGACTTGACCTCAGCCAAGTTATTCTTCAGCAATCAGTGAGCTCATAATGCCAGACTTACCCTGCATCCACCTAGAGACCCACCTGGCATCCACCAGGTTGCCCTGTCTCAAAGCCAGAAGAGCCGTTGCCAGCAGCTGCGCGCACTGCTCCCTCTTCCTCTCGTCTCCTGCTGCAACCGCTGGTGCTGATGTTGAGGGCAATGCTACCCCTTGCTGCTGCTGCTGCTGCTGCTGCCGTGCTTGGGCGTGCTGTGCCTCTTCGTGCTCCAGAGCCGATAGAATGTCCACTGCCTGGAGGGAAGGGGATGACGCAGAGACAAGGAGGTAAGGACGAGCAAATTGAGCAGGAAGGAAGCGACTCGGAGTTGCTGCTGCTGCAGCTGCCGCGCTTGGGCGTGCTGTGTCTCTTCCTGCTCCAGAGCTGATAGAATGTCCACTGCCTGGAAGAACGGGCGAGAAGAAGAGAAGAAGTGGAGGTAAGCTTGTCATGATGCGCCCAAACTAGCATTCAGGTGTGCTCTGCTTCTTCCTGTACCAGAGCCAACAGAAGCTTTGAGTACGCCTGAATGCTAGTTTGGAGGGGAAGGGATGAACTGGAGAGCTTTGAGTCTTGAGAAGACTCAAACGTCGTGCTGTGCTATGTTGGAGTTTCTTTTGAGAATTCTAAAAAATAACTCCAGCATTGCTAGTTCGTATTCCAGAGCCATTGCCTAGAAGGGTTAATTGCAGAAGGAAAGGCGGCAAAGGGAAAAAGTCAGAACGAACTGTTTATAAAATTCAAATCGCATAGCATACTATTAGCTAGAAACTACTGGAAGCTTCCCACAGCAACAAGGGCTTCGAGGTTTGGCTTCAGATTCATAGAAACACACCTGGGATATGTGGCCATGGGAGGGGTCATCGATGGTGAGGTGGACAATGGCGGATAGGCACAGGGCGAGGCAGCGGATGGGGCGATGGTGGAGGTGGTGGGGGGAGGAGGATGCAGCCTGGAGGGAATTGTGTGGGGGGAGAGACACAGAATAAGTGGTCGTGATGGTGGCGTGGCACAGAGCGAGGCAGCGGATGGGGCGATGGTGGAGGTGGTGGGGGGGGAAGACCCTGGCTGAAGAGGAGTGGGTGAGAAAGACAGAGAACGAGTGGTTGTGATGGTGGCGAGGCAGAGAGAAAGGCATTGAATAAGGCGGTGGTGGAGGTAGTGGGGGAAGGAGGATTCTGCCTGGAAGGGTGTGTGTGTGAGAGAGAAATACAGTATAATACGACGGGAAAAGGAACGATTGTAAGGAGGACAGGCAAAGGCCAATGCAGCGGATGAGGCAATGGTGGAGGTGGTGGGGGGAGGAGAACCCGGCCTGGAAGGGTGAGGGTGGATGGGGGAGACACAGAGTAAGTGAGTCATTGTGAGTGATGGGTGGTTGTGAGTGGTTGTGAGTGGTTGTGAGTGATTGTAATGGAGGTGAGGCACAGAGTGAGGCGGCGGATGGGGCGATGGCGGAGGTGGTGGGGGGAGGCGGACGCTGCCTGCGAGAGCATGTGTGTGTGGGAGGTACAAGGTTAGCAGAAACGAGAGTGGTTGTGGGGGTCAATGGCACGTTGGTGGAATATGGAGCGGCGTGGCAAGAGGCCAAGAAAGCAAGAACGCAAGAAAGCAAGAGAGATCAAAACATTTAGCAAGCAAGGCAGTCACAAACCTTGGCAGCAGTGGTGCTGAAGTGGTGGATTGCAATCGGCAATCTGCTGAGCGATCAGAAGAGCTAGCAATCAAATCTGCTTCTGAGTCGACTCAAAGGCAATCTGCTGAGCGATCAGAAGAGCTAGCAATCAAATCTGCTTCTGAGTCGACTCAAAGGCAATCTGCTGAGCGATCAGAAGAGCTAGCAATCAAATCTGCTTCTGAGTCGACTCAAAGGCAATCTGCTGAGCGATCAGAAGAGCTAGCAATCAAATCTGCTTCTGAGTCGACTCAAAGGCAATCTGCTGAGCGATCAGAAGAGCTAGCAATCAAATCTGCTTCTGAGTCGACTCAAAGGCAATCTGCTGAGCGATCAGAAGAGCTAGCAATCAAATCTGCTTCTGAGTCGACTCAAAGGCAATCTGCTGAGCGATCAGAAGAGCTAGCAATCAAATCTGCTTCTGAGTCGACTCAAAGGCAATCTGCTGAGCGATCAGAAGAGCTAGCAATCAAATCTGCTTCTGAGTCGACTCAAAGGCAATCTGCTGAGCGATCAGAAGAGCTAGCAATCAAATCTGCTTCTGAGTCGACTCAAAGGCAATCTGCTGAGCGATCAGAAGAGCTAGCAATCAAATCTGCTTCTGAGTCGACTCAAAGGCAATCTGCTGAGCGATCAGAAGAGCTAGCAATCAAATCTGCTTCTGAGTCGACTCAAAGGCAATCTGCTGAGCGATCAGAAGAGCTAGCAATCAAATCTGCTTCTGAGTCGACTCAAAGGCAATCTGCTGAGCGATCAGAAGAGCTAGCAATCAAATCTGCTTCTGAGTCGACTCAAAGGCAATCTGCTGAGCGATCAGAAGAGCTAGCAATCAAATCTGCTTCTGAGTCGACTCAAAGGCAATCTGCTGAGCGATCAGAAGAGCTAGCAATCAAATCTGCTTCTGAGTCGACTCAAAGGCAATCTGCTGAGCGATCAGAAGAGCTAGCAATCAAATCTGCTTCTGAGTCGACTCAAAGGCAATCTGCTGAGCGATCAGAAGAGCTAGCAATCAAATCTGCTTCTGAGTCGACTCAAAGGCAATCTGCTGAGCGATCAGAAGAGCTAGCAATCAAATCTGCTTCCGAGTCGACTCAAAGGCAATCTGCTGAGCGATCAGAAGAGCTAGCAATCAAATCTGCTTCTGAGTCGACTCAAAGGCAATCTGCTGAGCGATCAGAAGAGCTAGAAATCAAATCAGTCACAAACCTTGGCAGCAGCAGTGCTGAAGTGGCGGATTGCGACTGGCAGATCAATCGTGGCATGGGCGTACTGCCCGAGCAATAGGTGGAGGTTCGGCCCGAACGACGCCAGCAGGGTCGGGAAGCGACTCGACCAATCACAGATTTCCAGCAGAACCTGGTAGGGAGGTTGGAATGATCGGGCAAAGGAGAAAGATGTGGAAGAATGGAGAAAAAAAAAGGAAAAAGGATGTCCACAAACCAGGGAAGTGCACTTGTCTGCTCCAATCCCATGTTGTTCCTCAGTTTGACTTACCCGTTGAGAGAGGGGGTACTCAGTAGAAGTTAGCGCCAGCACTGCGTGGGCTTCCAAGATGTAGAGGAGCAAGAACAGGAGCGTCATTTTACCTGCGTCCCCTTCCAAACCCCCCTTTCCCCCCCCCGCTGTGAGAGGGGGTATTCCGCGGAAGTCAGCGCGAGCACTGCCTGGGCCTCCAAGACGTAGAGCAGCAAGAGGAGATACTCGTTCCGGCCCACGGCACACTCCACCATCATCCCTTCCTCGTTTTCACACGCTTGTATTTCTCTGCTTACCCGTTGCGAGAGGGGAGACTCCGTGGAAGTCAGCGCCAGTACTGCCTGGGCCTCCAAGACGTAGAGGAGCAACAGGAGAAGCGTGCCGGCCCAAGCTACACTCCATGGCTCCAAACTCGATTCTGGGGTGGCAAATAGCGTGGGAGCGAGAGGGAGCAAGTGTATCTTACTGAAAAGACACAGCAGCTGAAAGCATATGACAGGGTAGTTTCAGAAATGCTGACACCATGGTGGAGGGCTGTAGGCTGTAATATGCATCAAACAGGAGCTGCCCTGAGTGCACAGGCACCTTGAGGAATCTAAAAAATGACTCGACATTTCCCAAAAGAGGCAAAGGTGTGAGTGTGGTACCTGTCGAGCCTGGGAGGACCCCGATGCGGTGTAGCTCATCTGGGTTTTGGGTTTCAGGTGTAGGGTGTAGGATTTCGAAAATGATGAGAATGAGAGAAGGATGACAAGGAGCAGGCGAGAAAGGGTTTTGAGACGAAATATGTAGAGGACCGAAAACTAGACGCAGTTAATGAAAACAGCGAGAAGAAGATGGGGAGGACGCGGCATGAGAGGTGACGAAAGGGAGGGATGGGAGGGATGGCGAGTCAGCGCCGGAAGGGTTAGCAGCAATACATAGCAATGACTATGCACAACGATGCTATATCACACCCCACAAACCGCATTCCCACTCACCCACACACACATAAACAGCCGCATCGCTATACAGCCTATACTACACACACACACAACCCACTCACCTCGCAACATCTCCCTCTCCTCCTTCAGCGCCCCCTCAGATTCCAGGAGCTTTCCTCCCGGGCGGCTCAGCATGACCTTTAGCAGGCCTGCCACCGCCCTGACAGCTGGCAGCGGCAGCCAATCAGCATTGAGCATGTGGGGCGGGCCGAGTGGTAACCGCATCAACGGATCGTCCCTGTAACATGCTCCTGGCGCTTCTCCTGCTTCCCCTGGGATCACTGCTCCTGCTGCACCCACTGCTCTTACTGCTCCCGTATCCTGCCCCAGTCTCTGTGCATGCATATTCCCCTGCTGCTGTTGCTGCTGCTGCTGGCATGGCGCTGACACAGCAGCTGGCGAGCTGCCAGCTGGCACCTCACGATTCGGCGCAGCAGGACTTATTACTGCCAGCGCCTCCTCTGCTGCTGCCACGTCAGCCTTGGCCTGGTTGTAGTCAGCCACGCGGAGGTGCCACGTGGCAGCTAGCAATTGGACGTAGACGAACAGGCCACGGTACTCTGGCTGCTGACGTGGCGGAATCTGCTGCCACAACGAGGTGCAGTCTGAAAGAAGGGCTGAGATCTGCTGTGGCGTGTGATGGACGGTCGAGATGCGAATGTGGAGCAGGGAAGCGGATAGCAGGAGCTGGAGGTGGATTCACCATGTGGGAGGGACGGAGGAAGGGAAGAAAGGAAGAGGCATGTGAATGTGAGGGCAAAGGCATGCGAGGGCAAAAGCATGCGCTTACGCCAACCGACACGTCCTCAACCATCAACAAACAGCAGCCAAAGGCATGTGTTCACACAAACACACTTACCATCATGCTCCTATCCCCTGTTGATTGCACAGCAGCCATTCCCTTCCCCAGCGCAGAAGCAGCCCCCTCCACATCCCCCTCCCCCAGCAACCGCCCCGCCATCCCCACTGAAAACACCCCCATCCACCGAGCCAGCTCCCCCGCCGAACCTCCACCCGAGCCTCCGCCCAAACCTCCTCCCAACCCTGACCCCGAACCTGCAACCGAGCTGGGACCAGGCTCAGAACCCGAGGCTGAGCGTGGAAGGGTGGCGAGCTGATGTGTGATTAAATCGAGGCCCTTTTGAAGCACGTGCTTGTGGAAGTGGGCGTGCCCAATCAGGTGGTAACACGTGGCGAGCAGAGAAAGGGCTGTGCACTTGAGGGGGATATTCCCAGGAATGGCCTTCAGAAGCACTTGCTGCATTAGAGGCGAAAGGGGAGGTGGCGGGGAGAGGGAGGAGGAAAAGAGAGTGCACCACAGGTGGGATGGGACGGAGGGACGGAGGGGAACTGAAGGAAGCTGTTGATGGCACAGCAGCACATGCGCCAACCAGCCAGTACCAGGTTAGATGACTATCAGATTATACCAGACCCGTGCAACCTCTACACACCGCACGCCACCCCATCTTACCGCTCTCTCAAGGTGCCCCTTGGCGTGCAGCACGTTGCTTGAGAGTTTCAGCACATAAGCCAGCCAGCACTCCACCATACCCTACTGGAACTGTTAATCACCGCACATCACCGAGTCTCACCGCTCTCTCGAGGTGCGCCTTCGCGTGCAGCACGTTGCGGGAGTGTTTGAGCAACACATGGGCCAGCCAGCACCGCGTGCGAACCTCCACGAGAGGGAGAAACGGCTGGGGGCTCTGACACACGGCCTCCAGGCACTTCACTAGCTGCAGAGGTGGGGTGGAGGGGGAAGGGGCGTGGGAGAGAAGCAAGGGGAAATTTGAGTTGAGCTGCAACGGCTGGGGGCTCTGACACACGGCCTCCAGGCACTTCACTAGCTGGCGGAAGGAGGTGGGGGAGGGGAGGGGAAGGACGTGGGAGGGGGTGTGCTTTGACATTGACCCACGACTTGTGTCTCTGACACACACGGCTTCCAAACGACTTAACTTGCTGGAGCTGGGGTAAACACGTCAGCACACCTCACCTCCGGAATCTGACGTGTGTCTCAAAGTGTGAAGCATGAGCCATAACGCACTCGCTGCCTGTCGCTCAATCTTGAGTTGACTCAGAAGGAACCTCACCTGTGGAATCTGACGTGTCCGCTCGAAGTGTGAAGCCATGAGCCATAGCGCGCTGGCAGCCTTGCTGCTGTCGCTCACCGACCCCGCTGTAGTCACACCTCCCGCTGCAGTCACATTCACACCCCCCCTTCTAGCCACACCCGATGGCGACAGGGGTCCGCTGTTTGCGCTATTGCGAGGGTTACTAGATCCGCTATAGGCATGAGCAGCCATGGAAACAATACGGTACCCCCAACAAGAGTTTTCTGCTTATACGTGGCACTACCCGTTCATGCACACCATGCGTCTGGTCGCGCCAGCTGGGTGCATGAGAAGCTGCCACGTGCCTTCAAGAAACGTGATCGCGTCACGAGGATCTGATCCTAGGAGGTAATCGTGAATGCTGAGGACTCGCGAAAGTTTTTTCGACAAGGCTACTAATGAATCTCGCAAAACCTACGGCCGCGGAAGCTAACGAACTCGCGAAACGAATGAGGACTAGCGATTGAACCTTCCCGATGACACCACGAAACAGCAGTCACGCTGATCCCGGGCAAAAGCATTTTAAGCATCACAAGCTAAGAGCCTCAATAGCAGAGGCGAGAGACTAGGTCTTTGAAGGCAGGGCTGGAACGAGCAGCGCGAGCTAGGTTTGGCTGGGAGAATGACTACGGTGTGCCTGGCTGGTTGGAGTGTCTCAGAAAATGACCTTGGGAATGTCCATTCTAGGACGGACCGCCAGGGTGTCAGAATGACCTTGGGAAGTGAATTTGAATACTCGTAACGAGACACTCCGTGTAGAAGGTAAAAGATCGATGGTTTACACCACAATATGTTGTATGTTCGAGACAAACTTGCAAAGACAACCAGCCCAACCAAACCTATCGGCCTTGTCACCCTCCAACCCAACTCAACCCCTTGCCCAATCCCCTCTCCCCTTTCACTTGTCAGCTTTCTCCCGCTTTCCCCGTCACGTTTTCGTTTCTGACAGCCAAGTGTTCCGCACCTCTTCCGCACGAACCAGTTTCCCGCGGATACTTCCGCGCGACTTCTTCTGCAAGGATTCCCTTCCTCGCATCGTCGTTCCGCGTATCCTCCCACTCAGCGTGCCATCTTCCCCCTGAGCATGGAGCTGCGCAGCGGAGCGATTCTCCCCGGCCCCGTGCCCGTCCCCATAACGGCGGCGGAGCAGCACGCGGACGGGTGGTTCCGCGAGGGCGTGCGCCTGGTGTTTGCGCGCTGGACCGCGCTGCAGCTGGCGGTGGAGAACCAGTGGGGAGGCGGAAGGAGCGCGGAGAAGGCGCAACACATGCAGGCGGATTTGGTCCACTTCTGCTACAGCAAGCGCGGTAAGCGGGGGTGGGTGGGGAGGGGATGCGCGATAAGCGTGGGGGGGTATGCGCGCTTGGGGGAGATGGGGGAGGAGGGGGATCGGCGGTAATTTGTTGTACCTGCGACCTCCACAATTCCTCCTTCGCCTATTCACACAGTGCAAATGTTTTAACCTTTTACTACTACGCCGAAGTTCCGGGATTCAACAGGATATGAAATGTTCTTTTGTGTTGATTCATTTAACCTTTTTTTTTTCAATTTATTGTGGGTGTACCAGGAGCGGTGTATTCGGACGAGCTGGAGGAGTGGCTGGACGAGGCGACAGTAAAAGATTTCAGCATGGAGGTGGAGGATGGGAGCCTGCGAGAGGTGAGTTGGGCTCCAGAAAGAGGTGAAAGAGGGATTATGTTCGAGTGGAGAATCGGTGAATACAGCTGTGGCACGTCAGGGACTTGAGGAATGAGAGGAGGATTTGAAGCTCAGTGGGCAACAGGGGGGGTTCATTTGGGGTGGACGTATTAGGGAGCTGAACATGCAGTGAAGGAAGGATTTGAACATGGAAGTGGAGGATGGGAGCTTGAGAGAGGTGAGAGTGGGAGCCTCAGAGAGGTGAGGATGGGAGCTTGAGAGAGGTGAGTGAGGGAGTCACGTCACAGGGAGGCTAAGGACTGATTCCCATAACTATCCCAGATGTTCCTGTCTTCCTCTTTCTCACTCTCCCCTCGTTTCCCTCTACTCTCGTTCCTCTTGCAGGTAGCAGACAAGATAGTTGAAGTGTTCAAGGCATGTAGGGACGGAAATTTTACTCTCGTGCAGCAATTGCAAGAAGCGGAAGCAGCTGCTGCTGCCAAGGGAAGGCGCGCGGCACTGCAGCAGAGCAGGGCGGTGAGTCAACGTAGGCTGGATGATTATGCATGCAGACAAGAGGAAATGAATGTCTTAAATGGTACAAGAACTAATTCGTTTTTGTGCTTGATTCGTTTCTACTTGTTCAATCACTTCGTGTTTGTGTTTGTGTGTGTGTTTGTTTTTACAGGCAAACCGCAATGCAGACAGCGATGACAGTGATTCTGATGTGGAGGAAGTGGGGAACGGAGGAGCCATGGATGAAGACACACCCGAAAGGGGTGCTGGAGTGGGAGCTTCTGGTTCGGGTTCGCGTAGAGCTGCCAAAGAAACTCCTCCGGAGCCATTGCTGACACAAGAGGAGGTGGCCGACGGTTGGGAAGTGGCTCCAATCAGACGATCTCGCAGGCTTTCAAAAGGACCAGCGAATGCCTGAAGTTGATCGAGGCGTTCGTTTAGCCAGCCCACAATGGGTGCTGCTTTATATGCTGGAAGAAGTTTTGCTCCAACCTTCAAATAATAGAGTTATGCTTGTCTGTAATTTCATTAATCGAATCAGTGTTGCTTCGTACACGAACACTCCCAAGCACTGCCGACAACTGCCACGTCACCTGGTTGCGCCAAGTGTCACTCGAGCACTGGAGTCGACATTGCCTTTTCCCGAGCATGTTTAAATCGAACGGCAGCCAAGAAGCAGGTCTCGTGCAGGTCACAGATACCCCCCCATTCCCCTCCCCCTATCTGACCCCTGCAACCACACCACACCACAACCCTTCCCTCTACAATACGTACAATACCCCTAGCCCAGCCTAGGTACGCACACTCCCCCCCAACCTACACAGCCGTGCGTGTCAGGCACAACAGCTTCTGGTAACAGCACTTTTGTACGTAGCCTTCCGTTCCGTGACCTCAGCGGAGTCTGCGTGACTGTTGAGAGTGACGGCCAACGTTGCGTGAGAGGAGGGTCGTTGGTCTTCAAGCAGAGTGATTAGGTTTGCAATTACAGAAATTACACAAGTATAGTCTGCTTCTTTTTTTAGGGGCTGCTGAAACTTGTGTGGTGGAGCGGGTAAAATATCGTTGACGCTCTTAACCCAAGTTCCGCTGAACCATGGCAACTATCTCGCTTCGTCTCGCTCCATTCAGTGGCGTCGTCAGGGAAGCATCGACGCTAGTCAGTTCAGCAACCGTTCCGTCACGTCTAGGTCGCCAGGTGAGGCTTAGCTTGTGGATCACGTCATTTCCAGTCGTATTGTCTTTTTCAACTTGTTTCGCTTATGACGGGAAACGTTTCTACTATGCAGTTTCGAGCTGCACCCCTAGTCAGAAACGCGGAGATTATTGGGGAACAGAGGTACTCCAGAAGAGAACCTACAGGTACGCTGGCGTAAAACTCTCACAAAAAAATACATCATGTCAATTAGCCGGAGCAATTTAGCATCCTTGCTTTTGTGTATTGCAGCAGCCGCTCTTGCCTCACAAGGTGATGTTTCCACCGAGGGCTTGGAGCTGACTGAGGAGAACGTCGAGAAGGTTCTTGACGAGGTTCGGCCGTACTTGATGGCGGACGGCGGCAATGTGGAATTGTACGACATTGATGGTCTCGTCGTGAAGCTGCGGCTTCAGGGTGCGTGTGGTTCGTGCCCGAGTTCCACAATGACCATGAAGATGGGGATTGAACGGAGGTTGATGGAGAAGATTCCAGAGATAGTCTCCGTCGAGCAGATCACGGACCAGGAGACGGGCCTTCCACTGGACGAGGAGAACGTGGAAAAGGTGAGACTTTCTGTGGCTGATGCATCGTGTTTTACCTGATTATGGTGTGTTGTTTTTTCAGAGATTTGTACTGATAGTTCTTTCTTGCTTTCAGGTGCTGTCCGAGATCAGGCCATATCTGGTAGGGACGGGTGGTGGGGAGCTGACTCTTGTGAAGATTGATCCGCCGATTGTGAAGGTCAGAATTGATGGGCCCGCAGCAGGAGTAATGACGGTTAGAGTGGCTGTTACTCAGAAGCTCAGGGAGAAAATTCCATCCATTGCTGCTGTACAGTTGCTTTGAGTGGCTTTGTGTTCAACTTGTTATAGAAAAGGATACCTCTGAAGATAGATAGACATGTGAAGATCTGTCACCATTGTGATTTCCATGCGATCTTCAAGCTTTTTTTTATTTCTCAAACTAGTAGACTGTTTACTCTGATAAATTATACTACACTCATTCACCATGCCTTGGATTTGGCTAGATCACAGTGGTAAGGTAATCTATGGTAAAAATGTTATGGCGTGGCACTCTTTGATCATGAAGGACAATCATTCCGGAAAGAAATGGGGGAAGCAGGTTGATTACTTGGACAGATGTGAGATAACCTGATGCAGTACGTAGGTACCCTACCTCAACAGTCACAGCCACCACAGCAAGAGGAGAGACCTTGGTTGGAGGCAATAAGGTACTGCTGCCATGTATTTCAAGAGAGTGGATGACAGTAATTTTTTATGCCTAAAAGAGCCTGTCAGCTGAATAGTTCCTTGATAATACTCCGTAGGAGCACCAAGGAGCTTCACAAGTGTACGAAAGTTACAGCATGGTACAAAACATACCGTGCATGAAAGATGTGCCATAAAGCCTAGAGGACAGCGAAGTGGGAACCTCTTAAAATAAAATAGAAAGAAATACGGTAGAAATCGCAACTAGGCGTTGAGTATTGACAAATTGTTTGTTTTCTAGACACAGGTTATGATTGGCGACAGAGGAATGATGACGCTTGTTCGGTCAAATCCTCTGCACCAGCCGTATGAGGTCGCTGGGGTACTATCTTATGCCCCTACTTGCTGCTGAAGTTGCTGCGTCGCTGGCGGAACCTGCTGTCCGTAGTTCAGTGGCCGACGGAAAAGCATGATGTGAGGCTCGGGCCGATGAATAGCGTAGTGAACCCATCCTCTAGATTGCTGCACGCCAATGCTCCTCCATTCAGCCTGCACACATTCAACGTCAGCAACACGAAAGCTGTCAGGTTCGAACTCTGACCATGCATGCCATAATCTCTGTCAGAAAGCCAATAGCATCAATTACCTCGGACAGCAGCCTGTTTTTCGGAAGTAACTTCGCCACATCAGGAGGGAGAACTACATGCCTGCAAGAGGCACCCGACAAAACGAAACGTTCAGTATCAGGACCATGGAGTGAGCTTGGTTGCTGTCCTGCACTAGGGTGGATGGCAAGCGGTAACAAGTTGAATACCTGTACTCGTAGACGTCGTCAAAATATTTCTCAGAATACTGGATCTGCGGCATGATGACGCTGTCGACCAGCTATGATAAAAAAACGCGAAGAAGCTAAGAGAGCGAAATGGAGCAGCGACTTCAGATAATGACACTAACTTGAGATGGTATGATATGTGAATAAACTAGTTGGTGGCTTGAGAAGCGGAGATGGTAGAATCTAGGAAACCAGATGCAGGTGCCTCAAATGGGTTGGATGAGGTGGGGTGGGCGGACTGATGGGCTTGCCTACTGAGCGAATTTGTCGCAGGACCTTGATGGCCATCGCATCGCAAGGCTCAAACGAGGCTTCCCTCCAATGTCGTCAGACCGTCGCCAGGGATGTACAGAGTTTTCGAAAATTTGCGACAGGAACAACCATTCGCGAAACGCAAGTCGACGGCGACCCCGAGGTTTCAAAAGTCGTCAGACAGTCGCCAGCAACGACTCAAAGGGTGGACGTGCGAACGAACCCATTCGATCAGGAAAAGCAGGCTGTTCGACCTGTCAGTGCGGGATTCCTCGTCGCGCTGACAGAAATTTGCGCCACCATTGGCCACTGTGCCATGTGCCACATTGGGATTCTGATATACGCGGCAAGATGACATCCGGGACAAATACGCCGAGAAGCAGCAATCCTGCTATGCACTTCAGGCCTCTTATCCACATGAGATAATCAGAATACACACCAGAAAGACCTGTAAATGTAGATATTTCAGGAATATATAACTCCTTCAAGATTTTATGATAAGGTTTTTATTCTTTTTACGCATCCTTCTACGGTAGAAAAATCTCAAACACCACAGAGGAGTACAAAGCAATATGTATTCTATATATTCCTATTACACTTCAAAGATGTTACATTGTCAGATCAGCAAATGCCCGTCCCGCTTCTGATCTCGAAGGTCTACCCTAAAGAGAGGCTCAACCCTAAAGCTCCTCATTTTTCTTCGAGCCTCCCTTCTGGTCAATCCCGCTGATACTCCCCTCTCGCCCCTTCACTCGTGTCGTGAGAACTCTTAGTATGATCTGACAAGTCGTCCTTTTGATAATTAATCCTCTCCCCCCCCGTCGACGGCGCTGAAAATCGAGGCGTCATGTCGATGTCCAAGGGATCTAAGCTGCTACAGTACATCAACTACCGCATGCGCGTCACCGTCACCGATGGCCGCGAGCTCGTCGGGAAATTTATGGCCTACGATCGCCACATGAACCTCGTCCTGGGAGACTGCGAGGAGTTCCGCAAGCTGCCGCCCAAAAAGGGTTCCAAGGCGCCTGAAGACCGCGAGGAGCGCCGGACATTAGGGCTACTTATTCTCCGCGGGGAGGAGGTAGTTAGTCTTACCGTTGAAGGGCCGCCGCCGCAGGATGAGTCCCGCGGGAGAGCCGCCGGCGCAGCGGCAGGGGGTCCTGGTGTTGGGCGCGCAGCAGGGCGCGGAGTTCCGACGGTTCCGCTCGGTCAAGCGCAGCCCGGGTTGGCGGGACCCGCGCGCGGAGTGGGTGGACCTGCGCCGTCGCTGATGCAGCCGCGCCCGCAAGTGGCGGCTCCGCCGATCTCATACCAGGCTCCTGGCGGCGCGGCTGGCGCTGCGCCTGGCCGTCCGCCTCCGGTCTCGTTCCCCCCGCCCGCGGGTTTCCCTGGGGGAGCCCCGCCGCGGCCGGGGATGCCGCCTCCGCCAGGCGGAATGCGCCCGCCAGGGATGGGCCCGCCGCCGTCCATGTACCCCCAGGGTCCCCCGCGCCCGGGCATGCCTCCTCCGCCCGCAGGTTTCGGACCTCCCCCTGGCGGTCCGCCTCCGCAATTTCCCCCGCGCGGGCCTCCGCCAGGCGGTGCGCCGCCCATGCAGTACGGGCGGGGAATGCCCCCGCCGGGGGGAATGCCTCCGCCAGGGATGATGGGTCCGCCAAGGCCGGGCATGCCCCCTCCGCCAGGGGGCCATCCGGGGATGTACGGCCCCCCGCGCCCAGGCATTCCCCCCCCGCCTGGCGGGCAATGAGGACGGGGAGGGGAGTGACTCTGGCAGATGTGACTGACGCGGATGTGATTGTTGCATATGCAGATCTGAGGAGCCACAGGATGGTGATTTGGTTGTGCTAGGGGGGGAGGGGGGTGGTAGGTGGGGGATGGGGCAGAGGGGTTGAGTTTGTGGGAGGAGGGGGCTGGTATGTGTGGTACCACTCCACTCTGCTTCTTACGGCTTGTGGAAACCTGCAGCTCTTGTGGGGGAAGTGCAATGATGGCAATGTGAGTACAGTTTGGGTTTAATACAGCTTTGGCCAGTGGCCCTACTAAGGTTGGTTCTTATTAGTGAGGTTTGTATTAGCGAATTGTCTTATTAGGAGCGTGTGAAATGATTCATTTTCCTAATGGTTTGCAGACTAGACTGGACCAGTAGGTATTCGTGTTTGTGCATGCAGTATTATGCCTGAAATAGTACTAACCATTACATCCTCACCTCATGCAAAATTCTGCAAGGTGTTTTTACCTTCCAGATGGCCGTCCCGTTCCCCATGGCAGGAACTAAACCATAAAGCAAAAAATCGCATACAGAACCTCGTACATAAGAAATTGTACTTAAGAAACTATTCTGTATATTAACCGTGTTTTCCTAACAGCGTACGCACGTCCCACCATCCCCACTTCCACCACCTCTTTCACCCTCGCGCCGCGCTCTTACTCCCCATTATTCTCTGGCGTACGAGGCGAACCTGTCCCGGTCCCTGCTCCGTATCGAGTAGACAAGTCATCAGCTTCGGTAAGGCTCGGTTTCCGTAGGATGATCGACGTCCACTCACGGGAAAACGGAAGCATACACGGAAACATTTTCCTGTACCGTATCGTCTTTCCGTCCATTCGAAATCTCTCTAAAGTGAGCTATAGAGTTTGCGATGTTCCCTTGCGCGGGTGGGCTGAAGCGTCCGAACGCTAGGCAGCTACATGAGAGTTGAGGCGATTTTCGTGTCTGACTGGAGAAAGAGAAGCGTCATACGGGACCTTGACTCTCTTGCACAAAAGTTTGAAAGTCTCGCCAGGGTGCTGAAGAGAGCCCTGCATTTGCATGGGGCTGAGCTGTGCTCCCCACGCTCTTTCCTCCTCCTTCCCCTTCTCCTCTCCTCCTCCAGCGGCATGGCATCCGCGGCAGCACGCAGCACAGGCACGGAAGTTGAGCTAACGCCAGAGGTCCTCGCCACGGGCATGCTTCCCACGCTTCCTTGCCCTTCCTTCCCCTTCTTCACGTTCCCCCACCAGCAGGGGTAGCATGGCAGCACGCAGCACAGGCACGGAAGTGGAGCTGACGCCAGAGGTTCTAGCCACAGCGGGGTGCTTCCCACTCCGCTTTCCCCCTTCCCTCTCCCTCACCCCTTCTCCTCCACCAGCAGGGGTAGCATGGCAGCACGCAGCACAGGCACGGAAGTGGAGCTCACGCCAGAGGTGCTCGCCACGGGCGTGCTCCCCACACTGCCCCGATGATCATCCTCTCCCTCTTCCGGACCTTCTTACTTTCTACCAGCAGGGGAAGCATGGCATCGGGCGCACAGCACAGCAGCACGGAAGTGGAACTAGCGCCAGAGGTGCTCGCCACGGGCGTGCTTCCCTCACTGCCTCAATCAATCCTGCCTCTTCCTCTCCCCTCTTCTCCCCCACCAGCAGGGGGAGAATGGCAGCACGCAGCACAGGCACGGAAGTGGAGCTGACGCCAGAGGTTCTCGCCACGGGCGTGCTTCCCACGCTGCCTCGCCTTGACCCTGCTGTTGCCAGAGCGCTGGACCGCGTGCAAGGTGAGCCTCTCCTCTCTGCCTTTCCCCTTCCATACCTCACCCCATCTCAACCAAGAGTCTCTGCCGTTGCGTTGCCAGAGCGCTGGACCGCGTGCAAGGTGAGCCTCTCCTCTCCGCTTCTGCCATTCCTCTTCCCCCCCTCCCGTTCCCCTTCCCTTTTCCCCTTTCTCACTTCCTGTGCTCCCCATGCTCCCTCGCCTTGACTCTGCTGTCGCCAGAGCGTTTGACCGCGTGCAAGGTATTTTATTATTTATCAGAAATTCATCCTGTCTTCCTATGCCGTCCCTTTCCAACTTCTGCTCCCCTTTCCCCCTCTTCCCCTTTCCCTTTTCCTCCTCTTCCCTTTCCCTTTTCCCCCTCTTCCCCTTTCCCTTTTCCCCCTCTTCCCCTTTCCCTTTTCCCCCCTTCCCTTCTCCCTAAACCACACCATCCAAGACTCCCCACGCTCATATGCATTCATCAATGCTTCCCCACCGCTCACCCCTTTTGCTCATAATCTTGTCTTTTTATTCCCCCGTTTCCTTCCCCTGGGTGGTTTGTGCAGTGGTACACAAATTTATTCCTTCATTCCCTCTCATTTCCATCCATTCCCTCTCGTTCCCTCTCATTCCCTCTCACTCCCCCTCATTTCCTACTCTGATTACCTCTCATTCCCTTCCACTCACTCCATTTTTTCCTCATTCTTCACCCCTTATTCCTTTCCTTCCCTCCCGCCAGAGAAATGCATCAGCAAGGAGCAGTGGGGGGCGGCGCTGAATCAAGTGAAGGCAGAGGAGCCGCTCCTCTTGCTGAACAGCTCTCCACCCCTTTCTTCCTTGCCTGCTTCTGAACTACCTTCTGCCCCCACACACCCCCCTTTGCCTCCCCCATCCACACACATCAGAGAAATTTGGCAGCAAGGAGCAGTTCGAGGCGGCGTTAAGCAGAGTGAAGGCAGAGGAGCCGGCACTCTTTGTGAAACAGCTGTTCCGCATCCGAGGGGATCTGAATGCTCTGTTTTCTTGGTGCATGCTACAATGACGTCAACACACCTCTGCCCCCCCGCACCCCCGCTACCCCACTCCTGCCCTCCCACATCCCTCCCCCTGCTGCCCTTGCCCCCTGCTCCAGAGAAATTCGGGACAAAAGAGCAGTGGGATGCGGCGTTGAGTAGAGTGAAGGCAGAGGAGCCGCCTTTACTGCTGTTGCCTTATGCCCCCCTCCCTCCCACCCTCCCCTGCTCCAGAGAAATTCGGGACAAAAGAGCAGTGGGATGCGGCGTTGAGTCGAGTGAAGGCAGAGGAGCCGCCTCTCTTTGTGAAACAGCTGTTTCGCATCCGAGGGGACCTAGATGTTCCCTTGGACGACCCTGATATTGCACGCTACATTACCAAGCTCTCATAATGGTACAGTACTGAACAAGCATCACCATTCTTTCTAATATAGTTCTGAAGACATTAACGCCACCCTTTTGCACCACGAAACATGGGCAAGAGGTGGACAAGGAGACAGCGGGGGAAAGAATAGAGTGGATGGTGGTGAGGATCGGAAATATGTCATGTCATGGCTTGGATAGGAGACGGTGATAGAGGCTGTGAAGGAGGTTGGGGGGCGTGTGATGACGAGGAGGAATACACGGTGGAACTTGTGCGGAGTGGAGGAAAAGGTGAAGGACTGGAAGAACGTGGAAGGAGCTTGTTATGGTCGAATGGGGAGGTTGTGATATTGGATGGGATACGAGAGTCAGAAGTAGTGGTAGATTAATTTCGCTTGTACAGGTGAGTCGGTTTAATGTTGTTCAACATGGTGGTTGATGACCATAAGAGATGCGTCCTTTGCACCCACATTTGCGCATAATACTGTACTATATTCCATTCCATGCACATTAGGGAAAAACCACTGTCATGTTATCTCTAGGATATAACCTGGTACACTCTCACCACACATACAAACACCAATGCACACGCAACCGCGGGTCGCGAAGGGCACAGCGGGTGAACGGGCCGCAAATGTGGTGTTGCTACTGCATGTGAAAGAAACCCAAGCCCAAGGCCCTCTGAAAGAATTTGGGGGGAACGGTTCCAGAGAAACCGAGCGGTTGAGCACGGTGCCACTGACAAGCCTGTTGAGAATCCTGGTTGTTCTTGTTCAGGATTCTCAACGTCTTATCTTCGTGAATCCTGGTTGTTCTCGTTCTGTCTGGTGATTGACATAGCTTGGTTGAGGTTTAGGAGTCAGGTTACCTTAGCAGCAGACGGTCTGGTTTTCCTACACAGCCATTATTGTTTTGTTCTCTCCTTCTTTCATGATGTCAGACGTGTCACCGATCCAGCTGTTACCTGAAGATGTTCTCTCTCAGATCCTGCGTTTTCTGGTTCGACCTGATGGGCAGTTGGAGCACGCACTTGTTTCCAAGCAATGGCATCGCCTCGCCTACCGCGTGCAATACGAGCTTCATTTCGCCAGAAACCTCCGCATGGATCCGCGTCGGCTCGTTCAGCTTCTGTCGCTGTTTACAAATCTCAAAAAGCTCATTCTATCCTCAAACTGCGTCACCCCCGCCTCTAACTTTTTCTTCTCTCGCCTCGCCAGCACGTGCCCGCATCTGACCGAGCTTTGTGTCGAACCGATGTCACCGATTCCACGTGGATGCGTATCTGAGAAGAGCCTCCTTTCGTTGTTCGAGGGGTGTACGCAGCTGCAAGATCTTGATCTGAATTGTTCGGAGATTGGTTCCATTCCCGTGTCGATCGACCGACTTACACGGCTCAGAAACTTAAACCTCGGTGGCAGCTTTACGCGTCTTCCCGACACTTTTACCTCGTTACGGTCTCTCAGAAGCCTCGTGCTGAAGGCTTGTAGGCTCGAAGCTTTGCCTCAAGATTTCGGCCATCTGGTTTCCTTAACGACCCTGGAGCTGTTTAATTGCCGCTTCGGGTCACTTCCGGAATCTTTTGGGCAGCTTACCGCGCTGAACCGATTTTTCTTAATTCACTTCTCGACGTTTCAGCTGCCCGTTTCTTTCACCAAGCTTTCTTCCCTCGCTGCCCTGGAGGTTAAATATAGCAGTATCCTTCTTCCATCGCGGGTTAATTTCAGTCGATTGGGGGCTCTCGAAACCATTATTCTCGCTGGAGTCACGGGATTGCGCAGCTTAGTTGCAGATCTGGATCGTTTGCAGCGAGTGAAGACTCTAACCATTAATCACTGCAGTGATATCACGTCGCTGCCCGTCTCTCTTCCCCGCCTACCTGCTCTCACCAATCTTGAGTGATATGAGACAACTTTCAGTGCTGCCCGAAGATCTCGGGCAGTTGTCAGTGCTTCGGAAACTCGTGCTGGATTTAAGGACTCTCACAGCCCTACCTGATTCCATCGGCCTGCTTACCACGCTTCAAGACCTTACTCTCTATAACCTTCATCACCTGACATGCCTGCCCCAAGAGTTCGGCCAGCTGGTTTCTTTGGAGAAGCTGTGGATGTGGGACCTTCCACTGCTCACGCATCTGCCCGAATCCTTCGGGCAGCTGTCAGCTCTTCGGGAGGTGGAATTGTGGGGGTGTAGGCAGCTGCAGCAACTACCGGACTCCCTATCCCAGCTGTCTTCTCTTGAGCACCTGGAGATAGACACTTGCCCGCGCCTCACTATGTTGCCAGACGACATGGGGAAGGGTCTGCAGTCCCTGCGCCATCTGCTTCTGCTGCATTGCACCGCTCTCACGCACCTCCCTCCGTCCTTCTCCTTCCTCACGTCTCTCGAAACCCTCAAAATTCTGCACGCGACACGCTTCAGGGGCACGCTGCTAGACGGCTTTGGCTGCTTGAAGAGCCTCAAGCAGCTGTCGCTCGGCTCTATGCCGCGCCTATCCGCCCTTCCTGCCTCATTCTCGGGTGTTTCTTCACTCACCAGCCTGGAAGTTGGAGATTGCCCGAAAGTGGCTGTCCTGCCTGAGGGAATCGGATGGCTGGAGAAGCTTGAGGAGGTCTGGATTTTTATAATGGATGGCCTGATTTGTCTCCCTCCGTCGCTCCTTGATCTGCCGCGGCTATGGGCGTTGAACGTGCGGGAGTGTGGTGGGTTAAGCGCGGTGCTAGGCGATGAGAAGGCGCTTAGACGTACTGCCAGGGGCTTTGTGACCACCACTGGCAGCACCAGCCGCAGCAGCAGCAGGCCTTTGCTTCCTTCCATTCTAAGCCTCAAAATCAAAGACCTCAATGTTGAGTCTTTTGGCCTGTCCCTTGCTCGCCTATCCTCTCTGACTGAACTGAAGCTCCTTCAGATGCACAAACTCGACTCTTTCCCTGACTGCATCTCCCAACTCTCGCAGCTGAAAAGGCTCAAGATTGATTCGGCTTCTAATCTGAAAGCACTGCCCGAGACCCTTGGAGGGCTAGCAGGGCTGCGTGTCTTGCAGCTGGTTCACATCTCAACAATGCGGTGGCTGCCCGAGTCTCTTGGGCAGCTGAAAATGCTCGAGACACTGGAGTTTATCGATTGCTACAAGCTGATGCAGCTTCCAGCGTCATTTGTGAATTTACCCAAGCTACGATCTTGCTCTCTCATCAAGCTCGGAATTTCAACCATTCCAGATGACATATGGAAGCTGTCTTCCCTCTAGAAGTTGATGATGCTGGGACTGAAGCAGTTGCAAAGCCTGCCAGATTCGTTCACCCAGCTGCCTAGGCTTTAGCGGCTGGAGGTGCGTGCGTGCAAGAAGCTGACTCGGCTGCCGTCTTCCCTCCGGAATATGCCGACTTTGCGTGAGTGCCGCATCCGTGAATGCCCTTTGCTGTCAAGGCGAGACATGAGAGGGGTTCCCGCAAGAAGAGAGGAGGGAGACGAGGAAGGGGAGGAGGAGGGGGAGGAAGGGGAGGAGGGGGAGGAAGGGGAGGGAGGGGATGCGGAAGAGGAAGAAGGGGAGGAGGGAGGCGATGTGGCCGCGGGAAGGGAAGAGGCGGGCGGGGAGGCATTGGAGGAGGAGAGTGGTGGTGAGGATGATGATATATACCATGTGTATGCTTATGATAGTGACTGTGACGACATGCGGGATGATGATCCAGGCTGGAATGAAGGTGATGATGATGATGATGATGGCTAGTAGAATAGGATGATTTTATTGGCGAAAATGGTATGGCGTGGTGGAAGTTAGGAATTGGCATGAGTATTGTTTGTGAATCCAGTTTTGGAGTGTTTAGCATCACTACAATACATACATTAGTTCCTTTTACATTCTTGAGTTGAAGAGAATATGTGTTCAGACTCTATACGCATAAGAAGTTGCGCTGACCGGTGGTGGATTCCCACCTGCTGACGGGTACGCTGGCATTTCTTCGCGTGTTATGAGTTGTAAAAGAGAGTGCGCAGGTAAACGAATAACGAGACTGTGACTGAATGAATCTGAGAATACAATGAATGCGAGAACTAATGTAGGCTAGCCTAGCTAGGAGGAAACCTCGGGTGAGCGAGGTTGGGTGCAGGTTTGGCGATGGAAATGCCGAAAGCGACGCGAGGAGCTTCGGCAGCGTGGAAATCGCCCGAACGTGCGAACTCCGAAAATCGGGTTGTACGCGCAGCAGTCAACCCCGATAAGGAATTCGAGAAAATTCCTTACACCACCCCCCCCTTAAGAAAGGCGGTCAATATCCGAAACACGCTTGCGCGCCAAATAATCACCAACAAGTGGCGAGGCGTCGAGCGAGGCGGATGGCACCCACGTGTCGTCTTCACTGGTGCGATCAGTCCAGCGGATTAAGAAATCCACGTGTCGGCCAGCTGCGTCAAGTCGAACTCGATGGGCGAGAATTTTCAATGGGTCGAGTGTCGGCTCTGGGACAGGTCGAGCTGTCGGGGCAGCTTGCTGACGTGCAATGTCGGTCGTGGCTGGCACGAACTTGCGAAGCAGGCTTACGTGGAAGGCGTCGTGAATGCACCAATCGTCTGGTAGCAACAGCTTCGCGGTGACAGGTGTCACCATCTTGATAATCTTGAACGGTCCGCAAAATCGGGGCCGTAGCTTCGATGGGCCGGGCAGATGCAGGTTCTTCGTGTCGAGGAGCACTAATTGCCCAGTGGTCAAGACGAGTTCCCGGCGTAGAAGGTCGGTGTACTTGCGGGAAGTAATATTCGCCTTGCGAATTGCGTCTGCTGCTTTCTCGCGGATGTGCTGAAGTTCCGTCACAAAAGTTTGGGCTCGTGGGACCGGGTTGTCGAGCGAAGTTGCCGTGGGCACCGTCGGATCCATCCCGTAATTCAAGAAGAACGGGGAGTGATTAGTCGTGCTCGATGGTGCGTTGTTGAAGGCAAACTCCAACATGGCGAGGGAATCTTCCCATCGTGCGGGGTCGGGGCAGTTTGTCCGTATCAGCTGCTCCATCGTCTGGTTGGTTCGCTCGGTTTGTCCGTCCGTCTGTGGGTGGTAGGCCGATGAGAACTGTAGCTTCGTGCCGTACTGCGCCCATGTCTCCTTCCAAAACTTGGATGTGAATTTCGGGTCCCGGTCGGTGATGATCGCCGAAGGGATGCCGTGTAGTCGCACGACCGTTGAGATGAAGAGGCGCGCAGTTTCTTCGGCTGTGATCGTCGTTCGGCATGGTGCGAAGTGCGCCATTTTCGTGAAGCGATCGACGACGACGAGGACAGCGTCGTTGCCGGACGGCCCAGCTGGCATCCCCGTGACGAAATCCATCGTCACCTGTTGCCACGGTCTTTCGGGTGGCTCGAGGGGTTGCAGCAGCCCAGCTGGTCGCTGACGTGTCGATTTCATGGCTTGGCACACCCTGCATGAGGACACATAACGCTGCACATCGTTAGAAGAATCGGGCCAGTAATATTGACGGTGCAGTAATTTCTGGGTTTTATCAACCCCGAAGTGTCCGGAGTAATTCGAATCGTGGACCTCCTGGATGAGGAGTTCACGCAGTAGCCGGTAAGCGGGGACCCAAATCCTGTCGGTGCCGGCTTTTAGGTAATAATCCCCCTTCTGCGTCGTGGCTTGCTGATGATTGCCTGTCGTGAAAAACGGGTCCGTAGTGTAGCCGTGGGTGAATAGTCCTGTAAGTAGCGGGTTCGAATGGGTTATCAGTACCGCAGCGGATTGTACGGTCGGTCTAGTCAGGGCGTCGGCGATGTTATTCGCCCCTTTCTTGTACGTGATGCGGTAGGTGAAGTGGCTCTCCATGTAATCCAGCCACCGAATTTGTCGCGGGTTGAGGTTCGGTTGAGCTCGCAGGTACTGTAGGGACTTGTGGTCCGTGCGCACAGTGACGTCGGCGCCCACCAGGTAGCATCGCCACAGTTTAAACGCGTGGATTATGGCGAGCATCTCCTTGTCGTGGATCGGGTAGTTGCGTTCGGCAGCTTGCAGCTTGCGTGATTCGTAGGCGATCGGCTGCAGCCCGTTCCCGAAATCCTGGAGAAGCACTGCTCCGATGGCGAAATCAGAGGCGTCGGTTACGACTTCGAACGGCTTCGATGGGTCGGCGATGCGCAGCACAGGAGGGGAAACGAGAAAATTCTTGAGCTCCTGGAAAGCCGCCTCTGCCTCCTCCCCCCACACGAAATTCTTGTCCTTGTGCAGCAGGTCAGTCAGCGGGCCAATTATCCCCGCCATATTCGGGATAAACCGCCTGACGTAATTCACGAACCCCAAAAAACTCTGGAGCTCCGTGACATTAGTCGGGGCCTTCCACTCCTGGATGGTTTTAATCTTCGCCGGGTCAATTTTAATGCCGTCGCGGGAGATGACGTGCCCTAAAAACTCCAACTCCTGCTTAAAAAACTCGCACTTAGAGCCCTTGGTGATGAGGCGGTTCTCCTGCAACCGTTTAAATACTGCGTCCAGGTCGCGGAGATGCTGCTCCCGTGTCTTGCTAAAAATCAGGATATCGTCCAAATAGACGATGACACATCGGTCTAGAAGATCGCGAAAAACCCTGTTCATGGTCAGTTGGAATGTCGAAGGCGCGTTCGTGAGGCCGAAAGGCATCACTGTAAATTCGTAACTCCCGTAGCGTGTACGAAACGCGGTCTTGTGACAGTCGTCGGCGAAGACCCGAATCTGGTGGTAACCGCCACGTAAGTCGATTTTCGAGAAGTAGCGAGCGCCGCGAAGTTGATCGAGAAGGTCGTCGGTGCGTGGGATTGGGTAGCGAGATTTGATGGTCACCCGGTTCAACGCGCGATAATCGATGCACATGCGAAGCCCGCCGTCCTTCTTTGGAGTGAACAGAATCGGTGCCGCGAACGGGGAGGTGCTCGGCCGAATGAAGCCTTTCTCCAACTGTGCAATAATTTGTCGGCGTAGTTCCTCGAGTTCCGGCTGGGTCAACCGCCACTGTGTCCGAACAGTAGGTTGCGCGCCAGGTTCCAGCTGGATTTTATGGTCTTCGGGTCTTTCGGGTGGCAGCCCAGGTGGCAAATCGTCCGGGAAAATGTCGGGGTACTGTCGAATTAGCTCCGCTAAATCCGGAGGAACAGCTGCACACAGCTTTTCGATGTCCTTTCCGTCGGTGTCGACTGCCAACTCGCGCAAGCAGACGGCGAACAGCTGCGCACCCCTGTTGAAGTGGTGGGCGATGGTGATGGCTTTGACGCACGGGGCTTGTATGTAGTCAGGTGTCCATGCAGGCAACTTAATTAGCCCCTCGTGCTTGCTGACGCAGCACGATCCCGTTGTCCAGTCGATGACGGGGTTGTGTCGTCGCAGCCAATCGCGTCCCAGCAGCACGTCGCAGCCATCCAGCGTCGTCGCGAGGAACTTCATGCTGAAGCCGAAATCTTCGCCGCACTCGATCCGCACCATCCGTGTTTCTTCCGTTCTTCCGTCCCATCCACGAGTCGTGCGTCGATTTCGGGCAGACACCTGTCAAGTTGCATGTTGCATTTTTTTGGGCCGGCCCCTCCATCGACGAACATTTTCAAATGATGTTTCCCCACCTTGCCAGCGACCAGCACAGGGTGATCCACATGATTATCCCCGTTATTCGGCCGAGTGCGATCGATTGCATGAATCGGAACCACGACTCGGTGGGGATGGTGGTGTTCGGGCGACGGAGCACAGTCAGTAAAGGGCCCGCTACTTACTGACTCTTCCCATTTCCCTGCTCCTTCCTGTCGTTCTCTGTCAGCGGCATTTTCTCCTTGCATTCGTTCTTCCAGTGACCCACCTTCCCACACCGGAAACACTGACCCTTAGGAGGGCGGTCGGGTGTATGGACGGCGTTGATTGTGGCCCGATGGGTCTGGCCACGAAAACCTCTCCCATCCCTGGAAGCCGTTCTCGCGTACTGCATCAGCGCATCCGTTGACTCTGCCACGCGTACTGCTTCGAGGAACGATGTCGGGCGGCTGCGGCGAACTTCGAACTGTATCTCGTACTTAAGGCCGCTCACGTATTTATCCAACCGCTCAGCTTCCGACATGTCATCGATTTGGTCGGCGAAGCCCATAAATGACGCCGTGTAGTCTTGGACAGATCCCATCTGCGACCATGCACGCAGCTTCATGCGAGCTTGCTCCGAGGCGGATACGTGCTCGAAGCGATCCCGTAAGGCTGCGCCCCACTCCTTCCATGTGCGTATCTTGGTCACACCGAAGATTGGTTCTGCAACTTGATTAACCACTGTAGAGGTCCCGTCTGCCGCATGTGTCACACCTGTCGGCGTCCCTGTTTCCAAGGTCCGGCGCCACCATTCAAGTGCTGCACCTCGAAGAAGCGAGACTGCGTAATTAATGCGCGTGGCATCGTCATTAACTCCGGCTGCAGTGAAGAAGACTTCAACCCCGAACAGCCACCCTTTTACCGTAACCGCTTTATCCGTAGGATTGAACGGGGGCGGGTTGACGGGCTTGATTTTGATCGTCGTGACTGCAACTGGTGCTGCTGCCGCTCGCTGCCTATCTTCTTCTTCGAAGTCACGTGTGAGCTCGTCCAGAGGATTGCCCATCACTTGACTGTTGCCCTCGCCTTCGTCCACAGGCGACGTCTGACGCGCTTCACCTCGCGTCCGGCGTAGCTCGGCGTTTTCCTCCTTCAGTGTTGTCACTTCCGCTTGCAGCGATTCCATGCCCCTCGCCATTTCTGCCACTTGCGCCATCAGCCGGTTAACAGCCTCCTGATCCATGTTTCTAGCACTACGTCTGGTGGGCAGTTGGGTACCCGTGGCCACCCGGCAAGTGAAAACACGAACTATCGGAGTCGGGCAGGGTTGAGTTAACAACCTCTGCAGCCAACCGTCGTGTAGTCACTAAACCAACCACACCCTATGCCACCAAACTACCCTCGAAAAGCGGGGTGAACTAGGAAAGTAGCTCTGATACCAGGTGTTATGAGTTGTAAAAGAGAGTGCGCAGGTAAACGAATAACGAGACTGTGACTGAATGAATCTGAGAATACAATGAATGCGAGAACTAATGTAGGCTAGCCTAGCTAGGAGGAAACCTCGGGTGAGCGAGGTTGGGTGCAGGTTTGGCGATGGAAATGCCGAAAGCGACGCGAGGAGCTTCGGCAGCGTGGAAATCGCCCGAACGTGCGAACTCCGAAAATCGGGTTGTACGCGCAGCAGTCAACCCCGATAAGGAATTAGAGAAAATTCCTTACATCGCGGGAAGCGCATACACCACATCCAGAAGGCGGGTTATCCTCACAGATTCGCGAGGGAAATTCGTCATTGGGGTTTCCGTCGCCTTCCTTTCGCAGGCGTCGTAACATTGGGGTATCTGGGAGAAATAGTTCGAGAAAAACAAACGGTTGAGTGCGGTGAGCCTGACAAGTCCGAAGGTTTGCTGCTAGAGAATTGTATCTGCTGATCTCTCTAGGGACGCAGTCGCTCTCATCCTCCCAAGCTATTCCCACTAATCATCCCCCACTAAACTACAGTAGCCAGTCTGACTGACCTTCCTCATTGACATTCAGGAGTCAGGTTTCTGATTTCAGGTTATCTGTAGTTGCAGACTTGGCGAGGCAACAGCCATTCATTTCTTATAGTCTGCTCCTCTCACAATGGCAGCCGGATCGCGTATCCAGCGGTTGCCTGAAGATATTCTTTCTCGGATCTTACGTATTTTGGTTCGACCTGATGGCCTGCCGGAGCACGCACTTGTTAGCAAGCAATGGCATCGCGTCGCGTACAGCGTGCAATACGAGCTCCGCCTGCCTGATAGCCTCCGTATGGGTCCGCATCGGCTCGTTCAACTTCTGCCGTCGTTCCCTAACCTGGAAAAGTTAATCCTCCCTACTGGCAGCCTCACCTCCACGCCTATTTTCTTATTCTCTCACCTCGCTAGCACCTGTCGCCATTTGACCCATCTTCATGTCGAAACGATGTCAAAATCTGGTTACGGAGGTGTAACCGAGAAAAGCCTCATTGCGCTGTTCGAAGGGTGTACGCGGCTGGAAGAACTCTACGTGTACTGTTCGGATCATGCTGCTATTCCCACATCAATCGACCGACTTTCTTTGCTCAAGCATCTGCACCTCGAGGCAAGCGTCAAGCGACTTCCCGACACACTGACCTCGTTACGGTCTCTCAGAAGCCTTGTGCTGGACAATGATGTTCTTGAAGCTTTGCCCCCAGATTTTGGCAAACTGGTTTCTTTGACGTCGCTGGAGCTCCACAAATGCCGCTCGGCGTCGCTTCCGGAATCTTTCGGGTAACTTACCGCTCTGAACCGTTTTATATTGCATGATTGCTCGACGCTGCAGCTGCCGACAACTTTCACGAAGCTTTCTTCTCTCACCGTCCTGGAGTTTCGAAGTTGCAGCATTCGTCTTCCGTCGCCAGTCAATTTCGGTCAACTGAGCACTCGAAACCGTTATCTTGATCAAAGTGAGCGGAATGCATGACCTGGTTGCGGATCTGGAGCATTTTCAGCGAGTGAAGACTCTTATTATCAAGGGCTGCAGTGATATCACGACTCTGTCCGCGTCTCTTCCCCACCTGCCTGCACTCTCCGACCTCACACTCGACATGCACGAACTCTCAGTGCTGCCCGAAGATTTCGGGCAGCTGTCAACGCTTCGGACACTCGTGCTAAATCCGGAAAGTCTCACAGCCTTACCCGATTCGATCGCCCTGGTTACTACTCTTCGCCAGCTTTCTCTCAACAACCTTGAACGGCTGGCCCATCTGCCCCAGGAGTTCGGGCAGCTGATTTGTTTGGAGAAGCTGTGTATGAAAGGCCTTGACTGGCTCAGACAGCTGCCCGAAACATTCGGACAGTTGACAGCTCTTCGGGAGCTGAAATTTTGGTACTGTAGCCAGCTGCGGCAACTCCCGGACTCCCTGTCGCAGCTGTCTTCTCTCGAGCACCTGGAGTTTCACTTCTGTCCGATCCTTAGGGTGCTGCCGGATGACATGGGGAACGGTTTGCAGTCCTTGCGCCATCTGCTTCTACTGGAGTGCACCGCTCTCACCCACCTCCCCCCATCTTTCTCCGGCTTGACGTCTCTCGAAACCCTCAAGATTGAAAACGCGAAATGCTTCAGGGGCACGCTGCTGGATGGCCTTGGCTCATTGGAAAGCCTTAAGAAGCTGTCACTCAATACTATGCCGTACCTCTCTGCCCTTCCTGCTTCTATCTCGGGCGTTTCTTCCCTCGCCAGCCTGGAAGTGGGGAATTGCCCTAAAGTAACGGTCATTCCAGGAGGAATCGGACGGCTGACGGCGCTCGAGGAGATCAGGATCTTTGGGATGAGCCGCCTGAAAAGTCTCCCACGGTCGCTCCTTTACCTGCCCCACCTGCGGGCGCTGGACGTGCGGGCGTGTAATGGGTTAAGTGCGGTGCTAGGCGATGAGAAAGTTCTTAGATGTACTTCCAGGAGCGTTGCGTCCTGCGTTGGCAGTTGGAGCAGCAGCCGCCCTTTGCTGCCTTCCATTCAGAGCCTCAAGTTAAAGGAGCTTAACGTTGAGTCGTTTGGCCCATCCCTTGGTCGGCTCTCCTCTCTGACCCAGCTGAAGCTTCTGGAAATCTTTATGCTTGAGTCTCTCCCTGATTCAATCTCCCAACTCTCGCAACTGCAAAGGCTCAAAATTCACTCAGCTTCTTATTTGAAAGCACTGCCCGAGACCCTTGGAGGGCTGGCAGGGCTGCGTGTCTTGCAGCTGGTTTCCCTCACGACAATGCGGCAGCTGCCCGAGTCTATTGGGCAGCTGAAAATGCTCGAGACTCTGGAGATTATTGACTGCTACAAGCTGATGCAGCTTCCAGGGTCGTTTGTGAATTTAACCAAACTACGAACCTGCTCCCTTATCAAGCTCGGAATCTCAGCCATTCCGGATGAAATCTGGAAGCTCTCTTCCCTCCAGGAGTTGCTGATTCTCACTGGGACTGAAGCAGTTGCGAAGCTTGCCGGATTCGTTCACGCAGCTGCCTAGGCTTGAGGAGTTGGAGGTGTGTGCGTGCAAGAAGCTGACCCGGCTGCCCTCTTCTCTTCGGGAAATGCCGTCGCTGCGAGAGTGCCACATCAGTGAATGCCCGTTGCTTCCCAGGCGAGACACAAGAGGGCTTCCTGCAGGGGGAGAGGAGGAAGAGGAGGGGGAGGAGCGAGAGAAGGAAGGGGAGGGAGGGGATTCGGAAGAGGAAGTGGGGGAGGAGGGAGGCGATGTGGCGGGCGGGGAGGCATCGGAGGAGAGTGGTGGTGAGGATGATGATATTGAGCATGAATATGCCCTGGACAGTGACAATGAGATGGGTGATGATGCAGGCTGGGGGGAGAGTGATGATGATGAGTAGTAGAATCAGTCAAATGGTGAAATTGGTGTGACGGGTTAGACACCAGGAATTAGGAGAGCATGTATGAAAATTGGCTGTGATTTTGAATGGGGAGTTTAAATGTTTTCTGAAATAGTCTGCGCTCATTGCCATGTGTATGCACTCAGCATTGTGCAGCTTGATTTTCACTTTTATAGATTGAGCTCCCTGAAAATGGAAGTTACCGTAACATTTTTGAGTGCTGGATTTGCACGCTCAAACGGGTACGCTACCACATGCACATGCAGCCACCACAACCCGTTTCCGGGCACGTGGCGGCGTGGGTGATCCTCGCAGGATCGAGTTTGAAAGTTCGTCCTCCTGCACCTTCAATTTCGCAGGTGGTGTTACGCGAAAGAATCTTGAAAATGGTTTGACTCGGTTGAGTGCGATGAACTTGACAAGCCCAAGGGTTGAAAATGTTCACTGATCCTCTGAGAAATGTATTGACTGCTCCCCCCAAGGGTTGAAAATGTTGTCTGAGGATTAGCAGTCGGCTTACCTAATTAGTGGCGGACAGGCATCCATTAATTTCATTTCTTATCTTCTCCTCATTTCACAATGTCAGTCGGATCGCCTATCCAGCGATTACCTGAAGATATTCTTCCTCGGATCCTGCGTCTTCTAGTTCGGCCTGATGGCCAGTTGGAGCACGCACGTGTTAGCAAGCAATGGCATCGCGTCGCGTACAGCGTGCAATACGAGCTTCACTTCACCAGTAACCATCGTATGAATCCGCGTCGGCTCATTCAGCTTTTGTCGCCGTTCACGAACCTCAGAAAGCTCATTCTATACTCAAACAGCCTCACCTCCGCCTCTAATTTTCCTTTCTCTCGCCTCGCCAGCACGTGTCCGCATCTGACACAGCTTTGTGTCGAACCGATGTCGTGTGGATTTTTGTCAGAGAAGAGCCTTCTCGCGCTGTTCGCGGGGTGTGTGCGACTGGAAGATCTTAAACTGTGGTGCTCGTATGGTGTTGTCATTCCCACGTCGATCGACCGACTCACACGGCTCACGAATTTAACCCTCCGGGGCAGCTTTACGCGTCTTCCCGACACTCTTACCTCGTTACAGTCCCTCAGAAGCCTCACGCTGAACAGTTATGGGCTAGAAAGTTTGCCTCCAGATTTTGGCAATCTGGTTTCCTTAACGAGGCTGCAGCTCCACATGTGCCGGTTGACGTCATTTCCAGATTCTTTCGGGCAGCTTTCCGCACTGAACCGTCTTACTCTGAGTTACTGCTCGGCGTTGCAGCTGCCGGCCTCTTTCACCAAGCTTTCTTGTCTCGCCACTCTGGAAATCCTAAATAGCACGATCCTTCCTCCGTCGCGGGTTGATTTCAGTGGCTTGGGGGCTCTGGAAACCATTACTCTCCTTGAAGTCACGGGAATGCGCCGCCTGATTGCTGCTCTGGAGCATTTGCAGCGAGCGAAGGTTCTAACCATCAAGGAGTGCAGTGACATCACGTCGCTGCCCGTGTCTCTTCCCCGCCTGCCTGCACTCACCAACCTCAACCTTAACATAAGACAACTCTCATTGCTGCCCGAAGATTTCGGGCAGCTGTCAACGCTTCGGACGCTCGCCTTAAATCTGGAAAGTCTCACAGCCTTACCTGATTCCATCGCCCTGGTTACCACACTTCAAGAGCTTTTCCTCTTTAACCTTCAACACCTTACACATCTGCCCCAGGAGTTCGGGCAGCTGCTTTCTTTGGAGAAGCTGGGCATGGAGCGCATTCCCCTGCTCACTCATCTGCCTGAATCCTTCGGGCAGCTGGCAGGTCTTCGGGAGGTAAAACTTTTGGAGTGTGGGCAACTGCAGCAACTCCCAGACTCCCTCTCCCAGCTGTCTTCTCTCGAGCGCCTGGAGATTAACAATTGTCCGCGCCTCACAGTGCTGCCTGACGGCATGGGAAAGGGTCTGCACTCCTTGCGCCATCTGCTTCTACTGGACTGCACCGCTCTCACCCACCTCCCTCCGTCCTTCTCCTGCCTGACCTCCCTCGAAACCCTCAAGATTGAGCGCGCGCAGCGCTTCAGGGGCACGCTGCTAGACGGCTTTGGTTGCTTGAAGAGCCTCAAGCAGCTGTCGCTTGATTCTATGCCACGCCTCTCCGCCCTTCCTGCCTCCTTCTGGGGCGTTGATTCCCTCACCAGCCTGGAAGTGGGAAACTGCCCTAAAGTAGCGGTCCTGCCTGAGAGGATTGGACGGCTGGATGCACTCGAGGAGGTCAAGATCTTCAAAATGAACGGCCTGACACGTCTCCCTCCGTGGCTTCTTGACCTGCCCCGTTTACAGGCTTTGGAGGTGCGGTCATGTGGTGGGTTAAGTGCGGTGCTAGGCGATGAGAGGGTGCTTAGACGTATTGCCAGGGGTTTTGTGACCGGCACCGGCAGCACCAGCCGCAGCAGCAGCAGGCCTTCGCTTCCTTCCATTCAGAGCCTCAAGATTAAGAAGCTCAATGTTGAGTCTTTTGGACCATCCCTCGGTCGCCTCTCCTCTCTGACGCAGTTGGAGCTCCTGGAAATGAACAGGCTTGAATCTCTCCCTGATTCCATCTCTCAACTCTCTCAGCTGCAAAGGCTTAAGGTTGATTGGTCTTCTAATCTGAAAGCACTGCCCGAGACCCTTGGAGGGCTGGCAGGGCTGCGTGTCTTGCAGCTGGTCTACCTCTCGAGAATGCGACAGCTGCCCGAGTCTCTTGGGCAGCTGAAAATGCTCGAGACTCTGGAGATTATCAATTGCTACAAGCTGATGCAGCTTCCAGCGTCGTTTGTGAATCTACCGAGGCTACGGTCCTGCACTCTTATCAAGCTCGGAATCTCAAACATTCCGGATGACATCTGGAAGCTGTCTTCCCTCCAGAAGTTGCTGATTCGGGGACTGAAGCAGTTGCGAAGCTTGCCAGATTCGTTTACTCGGCTGCCTAGGCTTGAGGAGCTGGAGGTGTGCGTTTGCAAGAAGCTGACTCGCCTGCCCTCTTTTCTTCGGAAAATGCCGTCGTTGCGGGAGTGCCGCATCATTGAATGCCCTTTGCTGCCCAGGCGAGACACGAGAGGGGTTCCTGCAAGGAGAGAGGAGGGAGAGGAGGGGGAGGAGGAGGGGGAGGGGGAGGAGGGGGAAGGGGAGGAGGAGGAGGGGGAGGGAGGGGACGCGGAAAGGGAAGAGGCGGGCAGTGAGGCATCGGAGGAGGAGGAGAGTGGTGGAGACGATGAGGAGAGTGGTGATGAAGAGGAGGAGAGTGTTGATGAGGATGAGGAGAGTGGTGGTGAGGAAGGGGAGAGTGGTGGTGAGGATGATGATATTGCGCATGAATATGCCTTGGACAGTGACTATGAGAGGGGTGATGGCGGAGGCTGGGAGGAGAGTGATGATGACTAGTACGGGAGTAGGATGCATTGATTGGCAACATTGGTGTGGCGGGTTGGACGTTGGGTTGGGAATTTGGGGAGCAGGAGTACGTATGAAAATAGCCTGTTATTTTGCATGCAGCATGGGAATTGATGTGTTTCTAAAAGAGGTAGCCCTTTTTACCAGCTGAATGCACTCAACAATGTGCTGCAGCATGCTTTTCTGGAAGTGCCTCTGGTGAATCACAGGGCACCATCTTCCCCTTACTATAGGGGCAATAGTGGCTCTCATAAAAAACAAGGCATTAAGATAAGCAATAAGCACCATTCATATTGCTAATGATATTGTACAAGGCAGAAAGATTGGTTGGTCATCCTTATGATGGTAACATCATATCACCTAGCTGGCTGGCCTATCAATATCCGCCACCATTTTCCATTGTTGGTCTCGATATAAGCAGTGAAGCAGCCTCGGCATCCCTCACCTCACTCACACTCCCAGGCACCCCCACACACACTCCTCTCGACACACTCTCTACCACACCCCCCACCGCCGCCCATGCCCCCGCCGCTGCTCCTCCCACTCCTGCTACCCCTGCTACAGTAGACCCTACACCCCCCCCTGCCTCCCCGCCCATTCCTCTCCCACCTCCTTTCCCTCTTGCCCCTTGTCGTTGCTTTCCCTTGGTCTTGCCTCCCCCCTTAGGAGGTGGGGCAGAAAATCCGCTCTCTAGAAGAACGCTGCTGTCTGCATCCCCCTGCCCAGCATGCCCTTCGATATAAGCACCCCCAGCAGGAGCAGCAGCAGCAGCACTCATGGAGGCGACAATTTTCGATGCCCAGTTGCTAGTGGAATATTGAGATGCCTCAGAAGCAGCAGGGGGAGAAGGAGCAGGAGAAGTAGAAGCAGCGACAATGTCCGAAGCAGCACCAAAAGCACCATCACCAGCGGCAGCATCTGCATGACCCTCCATGGTCCCAACATGGCCCAGTGGCACATCCCCCAGGTCTGGTTCCAGGGAGTCTAGCACCTGAGGTTCCACGTCCAGGGGCTCAAACACCTGAGGATCCACCTGAAGGTGCTGCTCATACGCCTGCCGTATCTCGTGCATCGTGGGCCGGGCGGCAGCGTCGTCCTGTGTGGGCACATGGGGCAAGGGATGGTACAGAGGGGGAGATATACCAACGTGGAACCAGACGTGGGGATGGTGACATGGCAAGATACATACAGCATGGTGAGACATGGCATATCTCCCCCTCAGCATGGGGCAAGGGATGGTACAGAGGGGGAGATATGCCAACATGGAACCACATGGTGACATGGCGAGATGCATACAGCATGGTGAGACAAGCCGAGACGGGGTGGGTAATACAGCACGGGGAATGGGAACAGCTCACCGTGCTGGCTCGCGGTTTCTCACTACCCCACCAGGAATGCGCACCAAGAAGACAAAGGCGTGGGGCCATGTCCTAAAAAACGTCTCACCAGTACACATGCGCACGCCAGCGATGCCAGCACCTCCAGCTGTGATCGGTCAAAGTGCCCTCCCATTTAGGGGAAGGTGGCATAGAGGCCTCTAGATACACATGCCAAGCACGAACACATGCCATGCCCTCAGACGTCTCACCAGCACACATGCACGAGCCAGCGATGCCAGCACCTCCAGCTGTGGCCGGTCAAAGTGCCCTCCCAACTGAGCGTCTGCCATTAGAGGCATCATCTGTGGATCGTCCAGGAATGGTGCTGACTGCACGAGGGAGGAGGGAAGGGTGGAGAGCAAGCAGGGAAAGCAGGTGGGGAGCAGCAGGGGGAGGCGTCAGCGGCATCATCTGCAGGTGTGCCCTCCCAGCTGCGCATCTGCCATGAGAGGCATCATTTGTGGATCGTCCAGGAATGGCGCCGACTGCATGAGAAGGGAAGGGGGCAGCAGAAGAAAGAAGGGAAAGAGGGAACGAAGAAAAACCAGAGGAGTGAGCATCATGCTGTTATGCCTGAAAGGTGCTCTCCTTTCAATTGGGCGTGTTTCGAGACGTCTCAAAACACTCTCCTTTCAGCTGGGCGTCTGACATGAGAGGCATCATTTGCAGGCAGCAGGTCGCTCAGGAATGGGGTTGCCTGAGCAAAGGGCACAGGAGGGGATCAAGTAGAGGGAAACGAGCAGCATAGTCACAACAAAAGCAGACCCATAGCATAGCAGCAACATCTCACACTACAATTGCTGGTTACAAGAACCCAGAAACACTCACTGTAGCGACGATCTGTGTTGTGCCATCTGCAGTCTGCCCCGTTATAAGCTTCAGTAGCAGCACGCCATAAGCCAATCCCGCCTTTACAAGCCGACTCAATACGAATAACAAGTAAAAGAACACTTACTGTAGCACCAATCCGTGTTGTCCCGTCTGCCGTCGGCCCCGTTATAAGCTCCAGCAGCAGCACCCCATAAGCCATTTCCTTTACAAGATGACTCAATACAAATCAAACGGCACTCACTGTCGCAACGATTTGTGTTGTTCCATCTGCAGTCTGCCCCGTTATGAGCTCCAGTAGCAGCACGCCATAAGCCAGGACGTCCGCAGTCGTCGCCACTCCAAGGGACGACTGCAACGGACGAAACCCCGAAGCATCGGAGCTGCCTCGGGCCAAACCTAGGTCCGACAGCTGGTAAGGGAAAGGGGAATGGAGGGGGGTGTGGTGGGGTTTGAGATAACAACAATTGGAGGGGCAGATGGGAAAGAGGGTGCGGGGACTGGGGGAAAGAGGGGGCAGCGGGAATGGAAAGGCGGGGGAAGCATGGGAATTATGGGCGTTGGGGGTGGGAAACGTATGACAACCAACGCTCGTTAGGCAGATGTCAACCCTCGCTTCACTAGCCAGCGACTTTTGAGACGTCTCAGAAGATGTCAACCCTCGCTTCACTCGCCAGCGAAACAGAGGAAAACATCCGTCAGAGGGTTGTTTTGAGCGACTCAGAACCCAGGTCCGACAGCTGGCAGGGGAGGGGAGGGGCAGACGGGGAGAAACATGCTTCACTAGCCAGCGAAACAGTGGGAAACATCTGTCAGAGGGTTGACTAAGAAATACATTACCTTGGCTGTCATGTCTTCCGTTAGAAGCACATTGGAGGACGTCACAGCGCGGTGCACGAAGGGCGACGTGTGATTGTAGTGAAGGTGATACAACGCAGCCGCCACGTCCACTGCCACTTGCACCCTCTCCTGCCACGTCAGCGCGTCCAGGTCACCTCCTGTCAAGATCCGGGCAGAGAGAAGAAAACGAGGTGGGAAATGAGAATTGAGGAGGTGTGAGATTAGCCGCATTGTTGCAGCCAGTAGCAAGAAATATACACCATCACCATTTTGACCCAAAGAAATGGGATGAATTGAGGCACTCACGGATCATGCGTTGCTGCAGAGAACCACCATCCTCTCCCCGCCTCTCAAGCACGACCAACCTTTTGACACGAGGGATAAGTTGATGCGACATAGACACTCACGGATCATGCGTTGCCGCAGCGTGCCCCCTGTAACCAGCTCAAGAACCACCATCCTCTCCCCGCCATTCGCACAGAACCCCCTCACGTGCACCATGCACGGGTGGCTGTTGCTTGCTGCTGCTAGCAGCGCTACCTTCTGGCAGAAGGCAGATTCCGAGAAGCCTGTGGGAAAGGTGCAGGGAAGGTAAAGTGGGGGGGACGGAAGGCATTCGCACAGAACCCCCTCACGTGCACCATGCACGGATGGCTGTTGCTCGCTGCTGCTAGCAGTGCAACCTGCAGGCTTCTGAGAAAAGGCAGATTCCGAGAAGCCTGTGGGAAAGGTGCAGGGATGTTGCAGTGGGGGGGATGGAAGGCATTTGCACAGAACCCCCTCACGTGCACCATGCATGGATGGCTGTTGCTTGCTGCTGCCAGCAGTGCCACCTTCTGGCAGAAGGCAGACTCCGAGAAGCCTGTGGGAAAGGTGCAGGGATGTTGCAGTGGGGGGGACAAAAGGCGGGTGGAGGGAGCAACAGGGACGAGAGGGTTGAGGGGGAAGGGGATGGTAAGGGAAAGGGAGTAACAAGGGGAAAGGGAGTGACAAGGGGAAATGGAGTGCAATGGCAAGGAGGGTTGGCAACAACGGATCGGATTTAGGCATGGCATAAGGATGAGGATGAGGATGAGGATGAGGATGAGGATGAGGATGAGGATGAGGATGAGGATGAGGATGAGGATGAGGAGGAGGAGGATGAGGATGAGGAGGAGGAGGAGGATGAGCAGAGCATGACACGAACAAAGATAAAGAAAAAAAACCAATCACTGTCAGGGTCTCCAGCTCGTTTGAGGATCCCGTGTCTCTCTGGGTTGGGAATCAAAGGTGGCATGGCATGGGAATTCGCCTGCATGCCCATACCCATGCCCATGCCCATGCCCACGCTCATGCCCACGCCCATGCCCGTGTGCTGCTCCCTGCCCACTTCCTCCCTCCTTTTTCAGTCGACTGAAGTATCCACTTACTGTCAGGGTCGCGAGCTCGCTTCAGGAGCCCATGCCTCTCCGGATTGGGAATAGCAGGTGGCATGGCATGGGAATTCGCCTGCATGTAACCATGCCCATGCCCATGCGATGCACCGCCACGCCCCCTTCCTCCCTCCGCTCCTCCGCTGGCCTCTGGAAAGAGGTCGTACGCGATATAAGCAGTCCCAAAGCTGCCTCTTCCGTGCTCTGTAGAAAAACCTCTGGTCGTGGCGCGGAGGCGTGACACTGAGAACTCGGGCAGGTGGGCTGGCAGGTGGGAGAGGGGCGGGGAAGGATAGGGGGTAATGCTGAGGGGAAGAGGGAAGCTCCCTCTACCATGCTCCGTGGAAAAGCCTCTGGTTGCGCTGCAAAACACTGAGAACTCGGGCAGATGGGCTGGTGGTTATGAGGAGGGAGGGAAGGAAAGGGGAGAATAGGTTGATGGGATAGGTTGATGGGGAAGTGGGAAGGTCCCTCTACCGTGCTCCGTGAAAAAGCACCTGGCGCGACGCGAAGGCGTGACACTGAGAACTCTGGCAGGTGGGCTGGTGGGGTGGAGGGGGGGGGGGGGGGGGGCGGGTGAGGGGAAGAGGTGACGGGGAAGTGGGAAGCTCCCTCTACCGTGCTCTGTGGAAAAGCCTCTGGTTGCGGCGCGAATGCGTGACACTGAGAACTCAGGCAAATGGGCTGGCAGGTGGGAGAAGGGGGGGAAGGAAAGATGCCTCTTCTGGGATAGGAGGATAGGCTGGTGGAATAGGTTGATGGGGACGAGGGAAGATGCCTCTTCTGTGCTCCGTGGAAAAGCCTCTGGTTGTGGCACGAAGGTGTGACACTGAGAACTCGGGGAGGTGGGCTGGCAGGCGGGAGGGGTAAAGGGGGAAGGAGAGGGCGGGGATGGGCTGACGGGAAAGAGGGAAGCTGCCTCTACCATGCTTCGAGCCTCTGGTTGCGGTTCGAAGGCGTGACACTGAGAACTCGGGGAGGTGGGCTGGTGGGAGGGGAAACAGGCAACGGGAGGGGGATGGGGATGGGGAGTGGCGGAACAGGAATGTACACCAGAATGTGTCTCTCTCATCACCACCTCTGCAGTGTGCAAAAATGACTTCGAGAGCTCAGACTGATGGGCTTTACAGTGAAGCAGTATGTGGCGAGCAAGAGAGAGACGAGCACAGCGGCAGCAACATGCAACGCAAGCATCACCCGCACTGCACATACACGAAGACACATGCGATCCCTCACTCACTCATCTGCTTCTTCTTGCTGGCTTTCACTTTGATGAGATGCTTGGCGCCGAAGAGGCCGAAGAGGCTAAGAGCACAACGCACAACACAAACACTCAAGGGACAAAGCCACATGTATCTCATGCCCTCTTTGCGTCACTCACTCATCTGCTTCTTCTTGCTGGTTTTCACTTTGATGTGATGTACCTTGCCAAGGAGCACAACAATATACTAACACTCACGGGACAAGCAATTTTAATTCAAAACCCCTTTTCTTCACTCACTCATCTGCCTCTTCTTGCTGGCCTTCACTTTGATGCGATGTACCGTACCGAAGAGGCCAAAGAGGACAACAAAGACCACGGTGATGATGAGCAGCGCTAGCAGGACGTATGCTAGAGTTGGGATGGACGCTGGTGGTGTGAGGAAGGGAAGAGAAGGGGAGGATTAGAGAAAGAAGAGGACAACACAAAGACCACTGTGATGATGAGCAGCGCCAGCAGGACGTATGCTAGAGTTGGGATGGACGCTGGTGGTGTATTGGAAAATAGAGGAGAGGAGGGAAGGCAAAGTAGAGGAGGATTGAAGAGAGGCAGAAGAGGGCGACAAAGACCACTGTGATGATGAGAAGTGCCAGCAGGACGTATGCTAGAGTTGGTATGGACGCTGGTGGTGTATGGGAGGGAAGAGGAGAGGAGGAAAGGCAAATAGAGGAGGATTAGAGAGAGAAGAGGACGACAAAGACCACTGTGATGATGAGCAGCGCCAGCAGAACGTATGCTAGAGTTGGTATGGACGCTGGTGGGTGGGGAAGGGAAGAGGAGGGGAGTAGAGAGAGGAGGATTGAAGAGAGGAGAGACAACAGGTCGAATAGCACAAGACGGACCACCCGTGATGTTAGCAGCGCTAGCAGGACGTATGCCCAAGGAGGTATGGATGCTGGTGGGTGGAGGGGGGAAAGGAAAGGAGAAGAGAGGACAACCGAAGAGAAGCCGACTAGCACAAGACGGACCACCATAATGTTAGCAGTGCTAGAAGGAAGTATGCCCGAGGTGGTGCTGCTGCTGTTGCTGCTGGGAGCAGAGGTAGGAGGCACATAAGGGGTGTCAACGAACAGTGTATGTGACGCTCTGAGCTTTGAGGCATGGCGAACGCACAGGTGCTGCTGCTGGTGCTGCTGCTGCTGTTGCTGCTGGGAGCAGGCGCAGCAGGCACATAAGGGGTGGCAGCATGATGGTACAGGTGCTTTTACATGCACAGAATACGCACAGGTGCTGCTGCTGGTGTCGCTGTTGCTGCTGTTGCTGCTGGGAGCAGAGGTAGCAGGCACATAAGGCGTGGCAGCATGATGGTACAGGTGCTTTTACATGCACGGAATATGCACAGGTGCTGCTGCTGGTGTCGCTGTTGCTGCTGTTGCTGCTGGGAGCAGAGGTAGCAGGCACATAAGGCGTGGCATGGAGGCCTGCAGCGCATGCCTGCTCATGCGTGTTTTGAGTCGACTGAAAACATGCTTTGACATGCGCGCAGAACGTACAAGTAGTGTTGCTGCTGCTGTCGCTGCTGTTGCTGGGAGCAGGGGTAGCAGGCACATAAGGGGTGGCAGCATGATGGTGCAGGTGCTTTTACATGCACGGAATACGCACAGGTGCTGCTGTTGGTGTCGCTGTTGCTACTGTTGCTGGGAGCAGAGGTAGCAGGCACATAGGGGGTGGCATGGAGGCCTGCAGCGCATGCCTGGTCTGGCGCATCGTCGAGACAATTGTGGTCGTAGCTGGGGGGTGGGAGGGGAAAGAGGGAAGAGAGAGGGGAGGAGGAGGAGGGAGGAGGAGGAGGAGGAGGAGGAGGAGGAGGAGGAGGAGGAGGAGGAGGAGGAGGAGGAGGAGGAGGAGGAGGAGGAGGAGGAGAGGTTTGCCTATAGTGTGACTGGGTGGCAACATGAAGGCCTGCAGGCACATAGGGGGTGGCATGGAGGCCTCCAGCGCACGCTTCCTCGGGCGCATCGTCCAGACAGTTGTGGTCGTAGCTGGGGGGTGGGAAGAGGGGGAAGAACAGAGGGGAGGAGAACGGGGAGGAAGGGGTTGCCTGTAGTGATAAGTAACATCACAAGGGCCTGCAGTGCATGCCTGGTCTGGTGCGTCGTCCAGACAGTTGTGGTCGTAGCTGGTTGGTGAAGTGCGGGGGAGAGGAGAGAGGGGCAGAGGGTTGCTTGGAGTGACTGGTTGGTTGCATGAGAGGATAGGCTAGGGTGGATACCTTCTGAGGCGCGTTATTCAAGACAGTCGTGATTGTAGGTAGGAGAGGGAAGAGAGGGGGAACGAATAGCCAGAACGATAAGGTTGAAAACTATATGAGAGAATAGTAAGCGGCGCCCACGAACAGAACTGTAGCTCATAACGTAAGAGGTTTACATAAACTGTAGCCTGTAAAGTAAGAGGTGTACACGAATTGTAGGCCATAAAGGGGTATACATGAATTGTAGCTCGCTGCCGTCGGGTAATTCAGGAACTGGCCCTGACAGGTTGTTAAATGCAACTGACCTGATGGGGAGGGAGAGGAGAGGAGAGGAGAGGTGGTGGAGGAAGGGTGAGATGGCCAAGAGGAGTGATGGGATGGGATGCAAATAAGGACGTAACTCACAGCTTTTTCCCCTTGAGATGGCACACAGGACAGGTCTCGTTAGGGGAAATTCTCAGCTCAAAATTGTTGGACTGGACTTACAGAATCCGGAGCATGGCACCAGGTTCGGCGCACAAGGCTCGGCGCACTCAAAACTTACAGAATCCGGAGCGTGGATCTGGACTTGCACTGAGACAGATCCGTCAGATGGGCATGGCACCCCAGGTTCGGCGCACAAGGCTCGGCGCACGAGGTTCGGCGAAGGCTCGGCGGCGCACTGTGCTGCACTTACAGAATCCGGAGCGTGGGCATCTCGACGAGGCAGGGAGGGATGGTTCCTTGCAGCTGATTGGCCGACAGATCCAGGTCAGCAACTATGGGCATATCACAGATTGGGTCAGGGATTACACCCGAAAAGAGGTTGTGTGCGAGGTGGAGGGTGGTGAGGTGGAGAGCGAGGAGAGGAGGGGAGGGAGAGGGCCCGAGAGGAGGTTGTGGGAGAGGTGGAGGGAGGAGAGGAGCGGGAGGAGGGTGAGGGAGGGAGGGAGTGAGCCGGAGAGGGAGCAGTACTGGAGGGACCTGATGGGGGGAAAGAAAGGGGGGATGGATGGGGGAGAGATGGACGTTTTTCTAGGCGGGTAAAATATCATCTCACTGCAGAGGGAGGATGGGTGAGGAAGGAAAGGAACAGGAGAGAGAGCAGTACTGAAGGGACCTGACGGGGAGAGGATGTGGGGGGGGGGGGGATGGGGGAGAGATAGACGATATTTGAGGCACATTTTTTTTTCTCGTTTTGTTTCATTACAGTTGGCAAGAGGACCAGTCGCTTTTTGTAGGGGGGAGAAGAGGAGTGAACCAGCAAGGGAAGTTGAAGGGAGGGACATACAGAACACAGTTCACACGCAGACATGCGAGTCACATGTGTGGTGGTATGAGAAACAAGAAGAGAGAGAAAGAGAGAGGGAACATACAGTGTCTGGAGTGTGGTCAAGACAGCCAGCGATCCTGGTATAGACCCGTTGATCCCTGTGTTATGGCTCGTGTCACTGGTAGTAGGGTAGGCCCGGAAGGGTGGAGTAGGTGGGGGAAGGGAGGGCGGTGAGGGGCATGTGAGAACAGGCAGAGACAGGGACGTCACAGGGAGGTTAAGCAGGTGGGGGAAGGAAGGGTGGGTGGTGAGAGGGATGGATGTGAGAGTGGGAACACCCAAGGATCCCGTAGAGAGAGCTGTTATGGCTCGTGTCACTGGTTGGGTGGGATAAGTGGGTGGGTAAGAGAGGGCGATGACAGGAATGATACGAGAAGAGAACAATTGTACACTCGAGTGTAAATTCAGAATCTAATGAGAATACGTCCAAAAAGAGTCGTACATCTCCGTGCTATGACTCTCATTACTGGTAGGGTGGACGTTGGAGTGAGAAGTCTCACGAGTGAGCACTGTGACTGTACAAGATGGCCGTAAAAATGGGAGTGCGTACAGGTGAGCGAGGAGGGGCAGGTATTGAAGGGACTCTGGAATGGGGCCTTCTAGACGGTTGTTGGAGAGAGTCCTGCCCAGGAGAAGTGGGGCAGGTGGAAAATCAAATCACAATAAATGTAATAAAGGTGAAAGGTTGCGTAGAAGAAGTAAGCGGAACATAGCAGCACATACTAAGCACGGGTTTCTACATGCATGCACCATGGGTGCATGCATATGGACATCAAACAAAGCAGGATGGCGTGGTGAAACTCGGTTCAAAGCGCTTTATTGAGGTTCAACGAGGTGCGGCCCCCTGAATTGAGGCGCACTTCTGGATTGAGGCGCGCCCCCAGATTAAGGGTCACCCCCGGATTAAGGGTCACCCCCGGATTAAGGGTCACCCCCGGATTAAGGGTCACCCCCGGATTAAGGGTCACCCCCGGATTAAGGGTCACCCCCGGATTAAGGGTCACCCCCGGATTAAGGGTCACCCTCGGATTATGGGTCATCCCCGGATTAAGGGTCACCCCCGGATTAAGGGTCACCCCCGGATTACGGGTCCCCCCCGGATTAAAATCGCCCCCAGATTAAGGGTCATCCCCGGATTAAGGGTCATCCCCGGATTAAGGGTCACCCCCGGATTAAGGGTCACCCCCGGATTAAGGGTCACCCCCGGATTACGGGTCGCCCCCGGATTACGGGTCCCTCCCGGATTAAGGGTCGCCCCCGGATTACGGGTCACCCCCGGATTACGAGTCACCCCCGGATTAAGGTTCCCCCCCGGATTAAGGGTCGCCCCCGGATTAAGGGTCGCCCCCGGATTACGGGTCACCCCCGGATTAAGGGTCACCCCCGGATTAAGGGTCACCCCCGGATTAAGGGTCACCCCCGGAATACGGGTCACCCCCGGATTAAGGGTCACCCCCGGAATACGGGTCGCCCCCGGATTAAGGGTCACCCCCGGATTAAGGGTCACCCCCGGAATACGGGTCACCCCCGGATTAAGGGTCACCCCCGGATTACGGGTCACCCCCGGATTACGGGTCCCTCCCGGATTAAGGGTCGCCCCCGGATTAAGGGTCGCCCCCGGATTACGGGTCACCCCCGGATTACGGGTCACCCCCGGATTAAGGGTCGCCCCCGGATTAAGGGTCACCCCCGGATTACGGGTCACCCCCGGATTAAGGGTCATCCCCGGATTAAGGGTCACCCCCGGATTACGGGTCACCCCAGGATTACGTGTCACACCCGGATTACAGGTCACCCCCGGATTAAGGGTCAACCCCGGATTAAGGGTCACCCGTGGATTAAGGGTCACCCCCGGATTAAGGGTCACCCCCGGATTAAGGGTCACCCCCAGATTAAGGGTCACCCCCGGATTAAGGGTCATCCCCGGATTAAGGTTCACCCCTGGATTAAGGGTCACCCCCGGATTAAGGGTCACCCCCGGATTAAGGGTCACACCCGGATTACGGGTCACCCCCGGATTACGGGTCACCCCCGGATTACGGGTCACCCCCGGATTAAAAGTCACCCCCGGATTAAGGGTCACCCCCGGATTAAGGGTCACCCCCGGATTAAGGGTCACACCCGGATTACGGGTCACCCCCGGATTACGGGTCACCCCCGGATTACGGGTCACCCCCGGATTAAGGGTCGCCCCCGGATTAAGGGTCACCCCCGGATTACGGGTCACCCCCGGATTAAGGGTCATCCCCGGATTAAGGGTCACCCCCGGATTACGGGTCACCCCCGGATTACGGGTCACCCCCGGATTACGGGTCACCCCCTGATTAAGGGTCACCCCCGGATTAAGGGTCACCCCCGGATTAAGGGTCACCCCCGGATTAAGGGTCACATCCGGATTACGGGTCACCCCCGGATTACGGGTCACCCCCGGATTACGGGTCACCCCCGGATTAAGGGTCGCCCCCGGATTAAGGGTCACCCCCGGATTACGGGTCACCCCCAGATTAAGGGTCATCCCCGGATTACGGGTCACCCCCGGATTACGGGTCACCCCCGGATTAAGGGTCACCCCCGGATTAAGGGTCGCCCCCGGATTAAGGCACACGCCCCTGGATTAAGGCGGCTGTGGTAGACATGCAGCACTTGGAATGCATCTAATCAAAAAGCAGAACTTCAAAGTGGCACAAGCAGATGTGTGCAGTGGAGTGCGGTACGGTGAGACTCACAAGTTACGAAGAAGAGGCAGCTTGCCGAGAGAAGGCGTGATTGGCCCCGAAAGGAGGTTGCTGTTGAGAGATCTGCAAGCAGGCAGATATTGGGCAGTAAGCATCGAAGCAAACTAGCAAACAAGAAATCAAGCAATCAAGCAATCAGGCAGACGGGCAGAAAGATAAGGAGTCAGCATGCAGAAGCATTAAGAGGAATGTGACACAAGCAAGATGGATGAGGTGAAGGGGCATTACAAGAGAGTGAGAGTGGTGTCCTGCCCAATTTCTTTCGGTATGGATCCTGAGAGTTGGTTGCTCTGAAGGTCACTGGAGGTGGGGGGGGGAGCAGCATCACGGGAAGCAAGGGAGAGTTGCAGCAGCAGCAGCAGCGTGATAGTCACTTGGGTTTGGGTGGTGGCTTGCCCGATTTCTTGCAGGATGGAGTCAGGCAGTTGGTTCGATTGGAAATCACCGGAGATAAGGGACCATCCTATCTTCATTAATGGGAAGCAAGGGAGAGTTGGATCAGCAGCATTGGAAAGGGTGTTGGAAAAAGGTAATGCTTGCTCACTCACAGTGCCTGCAGGCTCCTCATTGACCCGATAGACGCTGGGATGGTGCCGGTGAGGGAGTTGAACGCAAGACTCCTGCGCTTGTGAGACACGTAATTGTGATACAAATTGAGCAGAAAGTGATCCTTATGAGACTAACATCACGGTCTGCAATGATGAGTGCATGATTCATGAAGCAGGAGCAGGGTGTGCAATCCAAAATGAACGAAAAGCAAACCATGACATGCATGGTTGATGGCGGAATGAGCAATATCAGGACTCCTGTAACAGCTGACAGAAATGTGATAGTAGCATGTCTACCCAAACTTGCACAAATTTCACCCCATCCCTCCCATCCCCACATCCCTGCACTTCCCCTCTCTCAAGGGCGTGTGGCGGCCTTGCATCACCTTTTATCATTCTTGAGAACGATACAAGCACTCATCCCAACTCCCCAACATTGAGCCTGTCCCCTCTCTCGCATATGGCGGCGTTGCATCCGAGGATGCTCTGAGGGATGCTTCCTGTCAACCTGCACTTGCGCAAAAGACCCTGTTGTGACAAGCTCTAACCCCATCCCCCTCAGCCTCTCCCATCCCCACATCCCGGCCCAATCAATCTATCACAGGCGCGTGACAGCGTGGCACCGATGCTCTGGGGGTTGGACTGGATTGCTGCCTGTGAGTCAGTCTGCTCCAACAATTAAGACCCTGTTGTTGTGGCAAGATCTGAGCCCATCCCTCTCAGTCCATCCCTCCCATCCACATCCCCACGCCCATCCCATCCCATCCCTTAACTTACAGGTAAGTGGCAGCGTTGCACCCATGGATGCTCTGAGGGATGCTGCCTGTCAGCCTGTTCCGACTCAGGTCCCTGTTGCAGTAAGGAGGATGGCATGCATGCATGCATGCACGGTAGCACATACATGAATGCATGGCAAGGCCACATGATGAACGTATGGAGGCACATGCATACGTGGTGATGGTGGCACATTAAGTCAACACATGGCACATGAAACGAGCGCACGGAGCCACACATGATTCATGGATAGACATGCCATTGTTAGATCCAAAACCTCGACCAAACTGCTACGTCTTAGTTGTTTCTGGGACGCTTTTGGGCATTCTAAAATACGACCCAAATTAGATGTGGTCGATGCCATGCCAATCGCTTCATGTGCCGACGAATGCACATGCTCTGAAGGATGCGTCATGTCACTCTCTCTCACATTGTTCGCAACACCTGAAGGCCGCCTATGCTCTCAGGTAGAGGTTTCTCCAGCAGGTTGTTGCTCAGGTGCCTGCAACAGGGGCCAGACGCAGCAGCACGAGAAATGGGGAGAGAATTTATGCATGCTGATAGAAATCGGACTCAAGACAACTTTTACAATGCCTCGAAAGTAGAAGCACTGCATTGCACTGCACCCCACTGCTCCGCATTACACCGCACATCACCGCATTGCACTCCTTACAGCTCGACGAGGTTGAGGAAGGAGAGACCTAGCCATGAGGGGACTTTGCCTGTGAGGTTGTTAAACGCCAGAGACCTGCAGAGACGTGAGGGGAGGGGGGGAGGGGGAGAAGAGGGGAAGGGGGTGAGGGGGAGTAAGTTTCGATGAGAAGCCAAGCCACCACGAGGGGACTTTGCACGTGAGGTTGTTAAACGCCAGAGACCTGCAACGAGATTCGGTGAAAGAGGGAAGGGGTGTGTGGGGGGACTTGTTACATTCGGAGCAGGCAATATTGCATATGAGAGAGGTGGGGGGGGAGTGATCAGAGGGACAATGGTTGGGCTGGTAGGTGCGCGTGACAAGTTGGGTGTAAAAAGAAGACGTACAGATAGGTTAGGGAGGTTAGTGATGCCATTTCCGGGGGAATCTTCCCCGTGAAACTGTTCTGCCCAAAATTACTGCAGAGGGGAGCAGATGCAGAGGAGTGACAAGAGAAGATCGCATGTAAAGTGAACACTGAACCTGCATGACATGACCACTCACATCCAGACTGCGCTAGCTCGACATTTCAGTCAACTCAAGAGAAGATCGCATGTAAAGTGAACATTGAACCTGCATGCATGACCTGACCATTCACAACCACACTGTTCCAGCTCCTTATAAGAGCGTTCCTTCAAGACCCCTCTAAGCTAAACCACTCATCACTACTCTCAGTTCCTCTGCACCACATTTACAGCACACTGAACCACTCACAGGGTTTGTAGAGTGCGAAATCTTGACAGCTCCTTGCCTGGTAAGGGCCCTGTCAGCCCCTCCGCTGTGAAGTTCCTGTGGTTGGGTGGGGAGGTGGAAGGGAGACGGGTGGAGGGAGGGGGTGGAGAGGGGGTGGGGATGGGGTGTGGAGCATTGCGGGTCACCTTGACAGCTCCTTGCCTGGTAAGGGCCCTGTAAGCCCCTCCGCAGTTCCTGTGCTTGGGGGGAGGGAGCCGGGGGCGGACAGGTGGGGGGACGAGTGCAGGCGGTGGGGAGTAAGTGAAGGGAGGAGGAAGTGGGTGGTTGGGGTGAGTGGGATATTAGAGTCTTCTCGACAGCTCCTTGCCTGGTAAGGGTCCTGTAAGTCCCTCCGTGTGAAGTTTCTGTGGTTGGGGGAGGGAAGGGAGCCGGGGGCGGACGGGTGGGGGGACGGGTGCAGGCGGTGGGGCGGGAGTGAGGGGAGGAGGAGGGTGGTGGTTGGGGTGAGTGGGATATTAGAGTCTTTTCGACAGCTCCTTGCCTGGTAAGGGCCCTGTAAACCCCCCTGGTGTAAAGTTTCTGCGGTTGATGGGGGAGAGGGGGCCGGGGGGAAAGGGGGACAGGTAAGGGGGAACGGATGAGGGAAGGGGGTGGAGGTGGAGTGTAGTGTGGGGGAGTTGTGAGTCGGCTCAAAGGCTCCGTGCCTGGTAAGGGAACTGTACGCCCCTCCGCTGTGAAGTTTCTGTAAAGCTTCTACAATCACCCTTTGAGAGGTATAAGAACGTTACTAAGTAGGACCTACCCAAGAACACCGTTAGCCTACACCCAAAGAACACCCACTTACAGAATGGGGATCTAATTTGGACTGTTGCACGTGACCCTGACTCCTCACCACATCCTACTGCGCGGATCCCCGAGTCCCAATAGGTGAGAGAGCGCCAGGGACATTTTGCTAACAGAAAGAGCGAGTGATATGTCCATACTCACAGTGTGATGATCTGACCCGCCTCGTTGCATGTTACTCTGTCGCCCCACGCCCCACTGCACGGATCCTCGGTGTCACTGTAAGCGGAAAGGGCGCCAGGGGATGATTCTGCTAACACGCGCTTTAGTGACACCAGCTCCCACACTGGAAGTAGGCGAGAAAGGGGAGAGCGGGGGGAGGCGGGGAGAGGGGGAGAAGAGTCACTGTAAGCGGAGAGGGCGCCTGGGGATGATGCTGCTAGCACGCGCTTTAGTGACACCGGCTCCCACACTGGAGGTCGGGGGAAAGGGGAGAGCGAGAGAGGGAAAAAAGCGAGAGAGGGGGATGAGAGGCGCTGTAAGCGGGTGGGAAGGACGCTGTTAGCACGCGCTTCAGTAAAACTAGCTACTACAATGTAAGTAAGGTGGAAGCAACAAAGCGAGTACACGGGAAATCGGGGGAGCGGGGAGGGGTAGGGAAGCGGGGACGCCTTTGGTAGCACGCGTTTCAGTGACACTAGCTCCCACACTGCGGGTTGGAAAAAGGAATAAGCCGAAAGCCATGCACGATTGACAACCTAACTTGTAGAGGCGTTACGCATTAGATAGCTTCGACGACAGAGGCGACAATGACGACGACTTATGAGAATTCTCAAAAGCGACTCAGAAGACGACAATGGCGATGACGACGAAGATGACGGAAGCACTTACGCCCAGGACTAGCGGCCGTCGCGAGTATGGTGTGGTAACCAGCTGTTGTAACGGTCGCGAAGACTAGCGACCAGAACACGGCGAGCTCGCGACGCATGCGACTCGTTAGTGCGTGCTTCGATAATCGGCATCGTCCTAGCGTGACCGACGGAGCGAATGAACGCCTACGATTGCCTTTCGTTAACGTGGCCATCATCTGGCCGTACGATCGCGATGTTTCTGTCATTGCGTCCTGAAGAGTCTCCCAGCAACGTGAAAAGCCTGCATGATTGCTGTCCCCGATAACGCGATGCTTAAATGCCTCCGATAAGAGGTCACATAGCTCTACCAACAATATGACACCCAATAAGCTCTTGAAGCTTAGAAAGTTCTGAACGCGAAAGTCCCAGGACGAGTCGCGGACTGAGGATCTGTCAGCTGCTACTCTCACGGCGATGCGGAAACGGTATTCTCTAGAAACTGATTTGATGGGTGGTGCTGGTGGCGGCAACGAAACCGACTTTCTGCATTGTCAGACTGCATCCTTGCTATTAGTTGAACCGTAACTTGAAAAGTACACCAGCCGAACACTTTATCTGACAACCCGTAACCAGGAATTGTGTAAGAGATTAAAACAGCTCTGGATAAAAGCCAAGGCCGATGGCAAATCTACAGCTGCTCTAAGCTCCCTCTGCACCTTTCGCCTTTCAAAGAACACGGGGCAATCAAGAGACACGCAAGCTACATCAAAAGTATCCAACCCTTGACAATTAGACGGATTGTCTTCACCTTGGCTTGTTCCAGAGACAGCAGGAAATGCACCACAGTCAAAGCAGATCTGCCGAAAATATTGCAACAAGTGGTTATTCAGGATTCAGAGCATGAAGGGTCAAAACGGAAGAAACAAAATAAGGCAAGCAGACAGACAAACAAGTACACTCACCGCTGAAAGATGGCGGTATTCTTTCTCCAGAAGGGCAGCTCTCATTGTCAGCACCAGCGCTGGCACCTGCCCTAGCTCCCCTGCTTGACCTCCTTCACCTTCCTGACCCTCAGCAAAAACACTCACACCCTTACCACCACCACCTCTGCCACCACCACCTCTACCACTACAACCACCATGAGCCTCGCTGGGATCTGCCCCAATGCCTCTACACGAGCTACAGATTGGCACCGCACAGCACCCATCTGCATCCCCTGCTCTGCTGCTTGCGTCCACGCCAGGAGCAGCCAGCCCTGATGTTTCCACCCCATCCTGCCCCATCATACCCTGCTGATTACCCCCTCCCTCTTCCCCCGTTTCCACCGTTTCTCCCCTGCCTACTCCCACTCCTCCCCCCCCTCCCCCTCTTCCTAATCCTCCTCCGCTTCCTCCTACTCCTGCTCCTTCCATTCTGCCTCCTCCCCATCCTACTCTGTCAACACTACCTCCCATCACCCTCTCTCCCCTCGCCTGTTTCACCACCACCCTCCCACAAACAACACAGTGAACGCTCCCATAGTATTGATCGATCCTGCCTTGCCCCCTGCCCCTTCCTCTCCCTCTTCCCCTCCCTCTCCCCCTCCCTCTCCCCCATACACCTCCCCTCCCCCGCCCCTGCCCCTGCCCCTGCCCGGGAAAAACACTCCCCCTAGTCCCCACCCCCTCCCCCCCCTGCCACGTCAGCAGGGGCTGCTTCCCCAACCCGACCCGCTGCGACAGCGGCAGCTCAGCGAACCACGACGCGACACGTGTCCCGACCAGCGCAAACACCCGATGCAGCGCGGGTATCACCTTCCTCGTGATATAATACCCCACATTCAGCCGGAGACACTGCGAATCTACCACCGCCCGAGGCTCCACCACCAAATCAACCAGTCTGGACCCAGGGTCACCGCACACAATCACATACTGAACCCTCTCCTTGTATTTAGGCTCGGCACGGGGGTCTCTCTGCATGGCTTTGGTGGCTACGATGGCCGCGGGGGGGAGCAGCGCGCGGGGGTTGGTGCTGTAGGTGCCCAGGCGAACCTCCTGTGCGAATATGAAGTCTTGAAGGGATACTCTGCCTTGTAGCATGCGCTGCCACTGCCTCACTAGGTAGGATCGCACCTGGAGTGGGAGAGGGAAGAAAAAGGGGGAGCAAGGCCCAAAGGGTGGTGCTGTAGGTGCCCAGGCGAACCTCCTGTGCGAATATGAAGTCTTGGAGGGAGACTCGGCCTTGTAGCATTCGCTGCCACTGCCTCACTAGGTAGGATCGCACCTGGAGTGGGAGAGGGAAGAAAAAGGGGGAGCAAGGCCCAAAGGGTGGTGCTGTAGGTGCCCAGGCGAACCTCCTGTGCGAATATGAAGTCTTGGAGGGAGACTCGGCCTTGTAGCATTCGCTGCCACTGCCTCACCAAATATGATCGCACCTGGGAGAGCAGGAGGGGGGGGCGAGAGAGGAATGTAAAGGAAGGAGGGCTTGGGGGTCTCTCTGCATGGCTTTGGTGGCCACGATGGCTGCCGGGGGGAGGAGGGCGCGGGGGTTGGTGCTGTAGGTGCCCATGCGAACCTCCTGTGCAAATATGAAGTCCTGGAGGGATACCCTCCCTTGCAGCATGCGCTGCCACTGCCGCGCCAAGTAGGCCCGCACCTGGAGTGGGAGAGGGAAGAAAAGAGGGGAGCAAGGCCTAAAGGTTGGTGGTGTAGGTGCCCAGGCGAACCTCCTGAGAGAATACGAGGTCTTGGAGAGATACCCGGCCCTGCAGCATGCGCTGCCACTGGCGTGTTAAGTATGAGCGCACCTGGGATGGCGGAGAGGGAGAGGGATGAAAGAGGAGGAGGGTCGAGGGTCTGGAATGCATCTGAGGGTTGAATCTTGGTGTATGAACGTAAAACCTTTCAAGACATTCCCAATAGCTTGCACACAGTGAAATGCCTCTCCTTCCTGCCTCATCCCCTTTCGTGTTCAGAATCACCCAGGATAGATCGTTGGTGGGAAACAAGATTTTGACAGTCTCTCAATGAGAGATGTCTCCAATAGCTTGCTCACAGCAGGGCACAGGTCCCTTCTTTCCCTCTCATTTCCCTTGGTATTCAGTCTCACTCTGGATAGATCGTTAGTGGAAAATAAAACCTTGAGGGACTTTTCCAATAGCTTGCTCAGGGCAGGGCACAAGTCCCGCCTGACCGTCTCGCCTCGATACCCTTGGTGCTCTAACACACCCCTTTCCATGTCAAACTCACCCTAGACAGGTCGTTGGTGGAGAACAGAACTTTGAGAGACTTCTCAAGTAGCTTGCTCACAGCAGGGCACTCGTCCCGCCTGACCGTCTCGATCCCCTTGGCATTCAAAGCCACTCCTTTCCACCTCTCCTTTTCAAACTCACCCTGGATAAATCGTTGGTGGAGAATAGAATCTTGAGGGAATTTTCCAGCAGCTTGCTCACGGCAGGGCACCTATCCCGTCTGACCGTCTCGTCTCGATACCTTTGGTGCTCTAACACACTCCTTTCCATGTCAAACTCACTCTGGATAGATCGTTGGTGGAGAACAGAATTTTGAGAGACTTCTCCAGCAGCTTGCTCACGGCAGGGCACCCGTCCCTTCTGACCGTCTCAATCCCCTTGGCGTCAAACACAGGGGGACACGTGGCAGCAGGGGATTCGTAGGCGAGGCCCACGTATCGCTTCTTGGTCTGCAGCACGCACGGGTGGTACACCTTCTCTAGCTTCAGAGCCACCGGTGCTGGGGAGAGCGTGGTTACCGCTGTAACGATCTCATTCCCGATGGTGAAGGCCTGCTCTCGCGTGCGACCTTCCAAGAGAACGAACATGCTGCAGGGAAGCAGGGCGAAAGAAAGGGACGGGAGGGGAGGGAAGGGAAAGGTAGGATGAAGGGAGGAAAACGCATCGGGCAAGAGAGGGAAACGGAAGTTCCAAGGGCGAATTAAGGGATGCAAGCAGCCATTGCACACATGTATTGCTTCCTGATATGCAACCCTAAACCCTAAACATTTCAAGCTTCAGCACCAACACAAGAGCTCCGTGCACGCACCTGTCGGTGTCACCATAGACCACCCGAGCGTTCCAAGATGGGTGGCTGTTCACCAGAGCAATCGCCCTCTCCAGAGTTGTTCGCCCCGCCTGCACATGCGAAGTAAGGACGAGGTTGAAGTCATCATTCCAGTGTTGCGGTTACAGTGTTGCTTTGAGACAAGTCAGTCAGACCCAGTTCCATTCACTGTTCCTGTGGATTCTACATCCTGCATCAACCCAGATTCCGTGAACTTGAAACTTGCTCTGAAAAGTCTGCCAGCTCGGCCTGACCTGGACAATCCCCACCGCCAGCTCAGCCTGACCTGGACGATGCTGTCTGCCAGCTCAGCCATGGGCATGCGGCCGGAGAACGATGCCGCGGTGTACCCGTAGGTGACATTGGCGATGAGCTTGAGGGCAAACTGCCGTGCGTTCAGCACGCGGTGAAGCACTCGTGTGTTCTTGCTCCTCCCTGGAGGCAGTTTCTTCATCGCCTTCTTCACCATCACTCGCGTTGCGAGAATTTCCTTCAGCAGCCGCGGCAGCACGCCTGGGCGCACCTGGGAGGATGGGAGGGGGTGGGAAACGGTGGGACGAAAGCCTTAGAGAACGAGGCTGCAGTGTACCCGTAGGTGACGTTGGCGATGAGCTTGAGGGCAAACTGCCGTGCGTTCAGCACGCGGTGCAGCACCCGGCTCTGCTTCCCTGGAGGGAGCTTCTTCATTGCCTTCTTCACCATCACTCGTGTTGCCAAAATCTCCTTCAACAGCCGCGGCAGCACACCAGGGCGCACCTGGTGGTGGTGGGGGAAGGGCGTGTGCAAGCAGGCAAGGGGTGGGCCAGGGTGGGAGGGTGGTAGCATCAGCTCAGCCTTAGAGAACGACGCTGCAGTGTACCCGTAGGTGACGTTGGCGATAAGCTTGAGGGCAAACTGCCGTGCGTTCAGCACGCGGTGCAGCACCCGGCTCTGCTTCCCTGGTGGGAGCTTCTTCATTGCTTTCTTTCTTCACCATCACCCTTGTCGCTAGGATCTCCTTCAGCAGCCGTGGTAGCACACCAGGGCGCACCTGGGGAGGGTGGGAGGGGATAGATTCTTAAGAACGAATTCGCGGTGTACCGAAAGGTAATGCTGGCAATAAGCTTGAGAAACTAGTCAAATTTAAGTCTCCTGGTGAAGATCGTCTCACCTGGGGCGGCACATACATCACTGCGTTGGGCAGCAGCAGATCACATGGCACTGCACGGCACAGCACAGCTCAGCATGGTGCAAAACCCTCATTCAGCTGCCAGCAGGACTCACTCACCTGAGGCGGCACATACATCACTGCGTTGGGCAGCAGCAGGTCATCCTTCAATGACGACACGACACCTGGCGGCACGCGATAGGTCGTCACGCCCAGCGGCCTCTCCTCCTCCCCCCACCACTGCCTCTCCCCCTCGCCACCCTGGAAAAAGTTGCCTCCAGCGGACGCTTTCTCAGCCGCTGCTGCTGCTGCAGCAGTGGCAGAGGCAGGAGCACCATTGGACAGCAGCGGCAGAAGCAGCAGCAGCAGGAGCAGTGGCAGTGGTTGAAACACCAGCCTCGGCAGAAGGTGCACCATCAGTCAGCAGCAGCAGCAGCAGCAGCACCACCACCACCACCAGCAGCAGCACCGCCAGCAGCAGAGGAGGAGGGGGGCGGGATGCGGCCGAGGCAGGAGGAGAAGCAGAGGTTGTGGGCGATGAGCATGGAGGGGTAGAGCGAGTGGAAGTCCAGGACTACAACGGGGCTGGTGTAGTAGCGACACTCTGGCTCCATCACTAGAGGGATGCACGCTGGGGCGGGCTGGGAGGATACCTGTCAGGTGAAATGAGGAGTAGCGACTGGGAGATGGGATACAAAGACTGCATGGCAGGGAAGACATGTGTATAATATAATAACATAGACTTCATAACATGGCGATTGTACACGTGGTAACGGGGTTACTCACTTGAACTGTAACATGCACATACCTGCATGCGAGAGGGCGAAATTAGCAGGTAGTTCTGGGAGTGTACGAGTCGCAGCATCATTGACTCGACTCGGTACTGAGAGCCCCTTGATAGCACCGAGAAGAAGTCGATTCCAAACACCTGCGCTAGCTCTGCCGTGCGGTTCACCTTATAACGAGGATGGTTGTGGAGGGGCAAAGGGGTAAAAAATTCGGGAGGGGATGGAAAGAGGATGGGGACAGGATGGATGGATGGCGCACATGACAATTGTGGTCCATTTGGCACCACTCAAAATGTTCCCGTGTTGACCCATTCGCGGCACCCATGTCGCACCATTAACAAGATAACACGCGGCAGCACTCACCACGTCCAGGTGTCGCATCATCTCAAGATTCAGCCGGGCTCTCGCCACAAAATGCTCGATGCACCGCCAACGTTGCACCCTCCCCACTGCTGCTGCCGCTGCCGCTGTTGTTCCTCCCTCTCCGACCCCCCCTCCACCTGTTGCTCTTCCTGCTGCTGCTCCCCCTCCCCCTCCCCCTCCCCCTCCCCCCCCCCCTCCCCCCCCCCCCTCCCCCTCCCCCTCCCCCTCCCCCTCCCCCTCCCCCTCCCCCTCCCCCTCCCCCTCCTCCTCCCCCTCCTCCTCCCCCTGCACCCCCAGCCCTCCACCACCCAGTCAGCGTGCGCCAATCATACTTCGCCACGTGTCGCCTCAGCACAGCAAGCACCACCGCATGGAACGAGTACACAGGTAGCTTCACCTCAGCCCTCATGACTCTCCACAGGTTTATCATGATCCGCCCGGCTACATGCAAGCCGCTGCCGTGCGTTTTCCCCCACTCGTCTGCCACTATTGCGTCATCGTCCCCCCGTCCCCGACCTACCCCTCTCCCCCTCCTCCACCTCTCCCTCTCGCTGCCAGCTGTTGTGCCTTCACCTCCTGTCCTCCCTCCTCCAACCCCTCCACCTATTCCCCCTGCCCTTGTTGCCCCTCCTGTTCCCCGTTGCTGTTCAACCCCACTACCCTGTTGCCCTGCAAACCATGTCCTTCCTTGTTGCCTTTCCCCCATTCGTCTGCTCCCACCACTATCTGTGATCCCGCCTGCTCCTGGTGCTGACGTGGCATGGATGAGGAGAGGCCACGTGGCGGGATCATCAGCACAACGTTTCCTCACTTCATTCCCCTTCGCATGCGCATCTACACGACCCTCCACATGCGTCTGTGCACCTGATTCTTCAGGCACATGTGCATGTGCGTGCATGTGCATTGGCACCCCTGTCTCAGCAGCATGTGCGTGTGCAACTACAGAGGGAAGGGCGAATCCCCCGAACCCATGGTGCCAGGCGCTCATGTCTTGAGGCACGGGGACGGATTGGGTGGGGGAGAGTGGAAACGAGAGGATGGGGGGAGAAGAGTGGATGGGGGATGGGGCTGCTGCGGCTGCTGCTGCTCCTGCTGCTGCTGTTGTTGCTGCGAGATATTGAAGCCGGCGTCAGGAGTGGTGGTGTCAGGTGGAGTGGCGTCAGGAGTGGTGGTGTCAGGTGGAGTGGCGTCAGGAGTGGTGGTGTCAGGTGGAGTGGCGTCAGGAGTGGTGGTGTCAGGTGGAGTGGCGTCAGGAGTGGTGGTGTCAGGTGGAGTGGCGTCAGGAGTGGTAGTGTCACGTGGAGTAGCATCAAGAGGGGCAGTGGCAAGAGGAGGTGAAAGGGGTGACTGGGAAGGGCCCATAGTAGGGAGAGATGGAGAAAGGTGCAGCTGGGAGTGCAAGGGGGACATGGGGATGTGCTGGGAATCCAAGGGCTCTTGGGATGTGACTGCTGCATGAGGTGATTGTAACGGGAGTGGCTGTGCTGGATGTGACTGTGGGGCGTGTGACTGTACTGGGTGTGAATGCACCGGCTGCGACTGCACCAGAGCTGGTGGCGTTGACGAGGCAGGTGCTTCAAGAACCCCAGCTCTGTCACACTTGAACGGTGCCCTTCTCTGCGCTATTCTCGCATCGTGCACGGGCGGCACTCTAGAGAGCGATTTGAGGAGGTTAAAGCCCAGGTTCTGCGCTCTCTCCGCCAGCCACCCCCACGAGCCCCCCTGCACCTCCCACCCCAGCAGTATGTCCGGGTCATACTCCCTCACCACAGATACTACCCTCTCCAGAAGGGCAACCTCTGAGGACAGCAGGTGCACGCGGCAGGACGAGAGGGCGTCAGGGTTCCTGGGGGTAGGATGGGCGAAGGAGACAAAGGAGGCAGGTGGAGAAGGTATTTAACACAACTCAGCGCCCCTGCACCTCCCATCCCAGAAGTATGTCGGGATCGTACTTCCTTACTACAGATACTACTCGCTCCAACACGGCGACTTCTGATAACAGCAGATGAATACGGCAGGATGAGAGGGCGTCAGGGTTCCTGAGGTGGAGAAATGGGGAAGGGAACGGAACAGAAGACCCAGCAAGTTTCCTGAAAGCTTAAAGCCCACGTTCAGCGCTCTCTCTGCCAGCAACCATCAGGCATGCCCTTACCTCCCAACCCAATTCAAAGCAAGTTTTCTAAAATGTTAAAGCCCACATTCAGCGCTCTCCCTGCCAGCAACCATCAGTCGTGCCCTTACCTGCCAACCCAATGAAAAGCAAGAGCAAGGAACACAAGAGGAGCACAGTACCTGCGGGCGAGGCCTGAAGGAGTTCCTTCCAGAACAAGCACGTCCACTTGCGTCTTCCCTCCAACTCGCCTCAACCTGACTCGCCTCGACTACCACTTGGCACTTGCAGCTGCTAGGAGCGCCAATAATAAACATCCAAGAGCGGGAACGCAAGAAGCGGGCACAAGTACCTGCGGGCAAGGCCTGAAGGAGTCTCCTCCAGAACAAGCACGTCCACCTGTGCCTTCCCTCCAACTCGCCTCAACCTGACTTGCCTCCTCCCTCTCCCTGGCCCGCTCTCTGCTGCCTCCCCTCGCCTGCCTTTCCACTCCCCTTTCCCGCTCTCTTCCCCCTCCTCATCCTCATCCGCTTCTTCCACCTCCGTATCCCCCTCCCCATCTCCCTCCCCCTCCCCATCCCCATCTCCATCCCCCTCCCCCTGTGTGGCCAGCACGACACAGCACAGCGCGTCCTGTGCAGGGTCAGGCAGTAGATCCCCTCTGGTGCATGCAAGCACCTCCGCACTCATGCTCACCACGTGCTCGCAGCAGGAGGACGAGGCAGGGGACGATGAGGAGGAAGGGGAGCTGGAGGAGGAAGAAATTGTGCTCTTTTTCTTGCCTGTGGTTTTTCCTGTATCTGCTGCACCACCCTTCACTGCCTTGCCTTTCATTCTGCCTTTCTCCTCCTCCTTCACTTTCCCTGGCGTCACCTCCCCCTTCTGTTTCTCAGGCCTCAGCTTCTCTCCTCCACCTTCCCCTGCCCCCCCTCTTTCCGCCTCTCCCTCGTCCTTCTCTCCGCTTCTACCTCCTCCCCCATCCCTCGTTTCCTCTCTTCTCATCGTCTCTCCACCAACCTTCCCTTCACTCCCCTTCTTTCCACTCTTACTCTCCCTAAATCCTGATTGGCTGACAGGAGTGGCAGCCTGAGTTGCTGGGGTGAGCTGGGAGAAATCACGCCACCTGGCAGCTCCTGATTGGCCAAGAACATGCCCCTTCCACACGCCAGAACCAGGTTCACCGAACGGCCTAGAAACACCTGAAATTCCACCTGGGGTCCTGCTAGATTGGATATGATACGATTCTGGAGAAACAGGAGAGGTGGAGGAGGGGGAGGGCGGCAAGGTGAAGGGAGAAAGAGGAGGGCGGAAATCCTGTGTGGGGAGTGCGAGAGGGGGTGACTGGAGGAGAGTGGATGGAGGGTGAGAGGGGTTCAGACTGGTGGTGGCAGGAGAAGGAGGTGTGGGTGGGGATTCTCCAACAGGGAAAGATGAATTCCCTACAGGTGAGTCTCCCAAAACAACAGGCGCAGCAGCAGCAGCAGCAGCAGCAGCAGCAGCAGCAGCAGCAGCAGCAGCAGCAGCAGCAGCAGCAGCAGCAGCAGCAGCAGCAGCAGCAGCAGCAGCAGCAGCAGCAGCAGCAGCAGCAGCAGCAGCAGCAGCAGCAGCAGCAGCAGCAGCAGCAGCAGCAGCAGCAGCAGCAGCAGCAGCAGCAGCAGCAGCAGCAGCAGCAGCAGCAGCAGCAGCAGCAGCAGCAGCAGCAGCAGAAGCAACAGCAGCAGGGGTGGTGTTGGTGGGACTGGCAGCAGCAGCAGAAGCAGCAGCAGCAGGGGTGGTGTTGGTGGGACTGGCAGCAGCAGCAGAAGCAGCAGCAGCAGGGGTGGTGGTGGTGGGACTGGCAGCGGCCCCAGCGCTTGAGGACATGCGGAGGACAGAAGGGGGGATGCGAGGAGGCCGCATGGCGCTGAAGCTGACTCGAGATCGAGATTGAGGAGAATGGAAACGAGCGTGATCAGTGGGTGACTTCAGAATTCCCTGGGGCTGAAACGAGAGTGGGATCAGAGGTTCCTCCTTCCTTCCACTCTCCTCTTCGCCTGCTGCCTCTTCTTCCGGAATTCTCCTCCTCCTCCATTCTGACATTGATTTCGCCCCAGACCCAGACCGTGAAACTGACTTCCATCTAAGCCCTGTGCTCCAAGGGGGGGATTTGAGGCGTGATTGTGACTGTACGGGGGGTGAGAGCAGCTGCGTTGTAAGCACGTGCCCCTCATTCCACTTGGGTGACGCAGGCCTTTCAAACATCTCTTCATCATCGTTATCACTACCCTTCTCTCTATCCCCATAAACAACACCTTCTTCCTCGCCCTCCTCACTCTCGTCTCCCTCACTCTCCTCTTCCCCCTCTTCCCCCTCCTCTCCCTCATCCCCCATCTCCTCAACCTCTCTCCTCCACCTTCCCACATCACTCCACGTCCCCCACCCAAACTCCCCCTCCCCCTCCTCCCCTTCTCCCCCCACCGCCCCACTCCTCCTCCCACCTCCTCTCCTCGCCTCCCCAGCCCGCCCACCCCCTTCCCTCCTGATTCCACCTCTCCCACAACCCACCTCCCTTTTCCTTGGTTTCCCACCCACCAAACCTTTCCGAGCCTCCGTACCTGCCCCGTCCAAGCCTATCACACCAGCCCCTCCCACAAGCAACTGCCCTGTGTTTGGATCGAGAGTGAACTCCGCCTGTTGCTCCTCACTGGGTTGCACCGCACTACCTTCAGCAGCAGCATGGGTGAGTGGGGCACTAGAATCAGCACCAGTAGAGTCAGCACTGCAAGCACTGCCAGCGGCAGCACCACCAGCACCACTTTTATCAGCCTCATCACCCCAAACTGTCATAGATCGTTCCTCTCGTTTACCACCCTTCCTACCCTCTCCTCTGCTTCGCAAGTCAGAAACACGAGTATCCTTCCTCCTCTTCAGCAGCCCTTATCTCAACGCCCAAACCTCCACCCGCTGCCGAGAGGGCGGCTGCTGAGCCGGCACAATCTGATAAGTCGTACGGCCGAGCCTGTCAACTCGGCTCGGCACGCCAGGTACGGGCTCCCCCTCCCGAGCCAGCCTAGGGGCGGGCCAGCGCACCGAAGCAGCTGCAGCTGCTGCTGTAGGTACAGCAACCGGCGCTGCAACTGAAGTACTGCTGCTGCCGCCATTGAAGGGGCGAAGGGGACAGATGGGTGCAGAGTGGTCTGGTGCGTCGAGGAAGCCAGGGAGGGAGGTGGAGGGGTTGAGTGAGGCGAGAGTGAGGAATGGTGTGGTTGTGTTGAAGGTGGAGTGGGAGCGAGGGCCGGAGGGGCCGAAGGGGAAAGGAGGGAGGTGAGCATCATGCGCTGAGAGGACTGCAATGGGGTAGTGGGAATGGGTACAGTGGGATGGACAGAGGGGCTAGAGAGGGTAAGGAAGGATAATATGTTGATGATCCAGCGAGTGGGCGTAACAAAAAAAGGACACCTACGTGGGATGCACACACATGTGCTAACCGGACAACAAAATGCATGTATGCCCGCCCACAGACTTACTTTTGAACTCCTTCCCGCCAAACACCGGATGCCTCTCTGGCACGTCCCTGACGTCACCGTAGTACACGTCAGGCCACTGCACACGTGGCAAGCCATGGGCCTGCCACGTGTCCCTCAGCTCCTGCAACGAGGGAGGCGCCCTGTGATACACCAGCGGGCCCACCGACCGTTCTTCTGTAGAATGTGATTGTAACGAGTGGCAAGTTGCAAGATGTGTTCTCTGTTTAAGCACATGCGGGATGTGGCGGGATGGAAGAAAGGCGCAGGGAAGCTGAGGTGGGGAGGCAGCAGCAGGAGGAGGTGACAAAGGCGTGTGAGGTGCCTGGGGAGTCTGGGGAGTTGGAGGAGTTTGAAGCGTCTGAGGAGACTGAGGACTTAGAAGGGTCTGGGGCGTGTGAGGCGTGTGGAGAGTCTCAGGAGGCTGAGGCGTTTGCGCCGTCTGCTGTGGCGGGTTCGGTGTCTGAGGGACCCTGCTTGGCACAGAAGTTTCGACTTGAAGATCAGCGGATAGCTCTGGAGAAACTGTGTGGATGACAGGAGTAGGTTCAGCTTCGGGAGAGGGCGATGGTAAAGGCGTGGCACAGGCAGCTGAATTTGTACTGGCTGAAGGTATCGTTGGAATGGAAACCTCTGCGGCTGAACCTGCGGCTGGTTCTGCTGCTATCTCTGCTGCTAGTGCTACAGGAATAGCAGAAGCCGCTGCTTCTTCAACCTTGTTTCTAACGCCTGGTGCTGCAACCGGCTCGTGAAGCTCATATTGAACTGAAGCAGCAGCAGCTGCTTTTACGCGAGGTGGAACGGTGCCATCTAGAGCAGCAGGTACAGCAGCCGCAGGCGCTGCTGCCGGCTCGTGAAGCTCATCCTGAACCAAAGCAGCAGCAGCTGCTTCAGTGGCGAGAGGTGCGGCAACGCCATCTGGAGCAGCAGTGGCAGCAGGTGCAGCAGCTTGCAGCACATCACGTCCAGCTGCCTCAGGAATTCCTCGTTGATCTATCCTTTGGAACAACCCACAGCTCACGCCTTGGCTCATGCCTTCTTCACCTTTGCCTTGACCCAAGCCTTGGCTCATACCCTGGCCTTTGGCAGGCAGCCATTCCTCCGAGCCCTCGCTGCTGCTGCCTCTGCTGCCCTCTTGACTGCCCCCTTGACTTACCCATCGACTGCCTCCCTCACTGCCCGCTACACCGCCTCCTCGAATTCCCTCTCTGCTGCGCTCCATCCCATTACCACAACCACTGGTCCTGCATCTGCCGTCCTTCTTCTCTCTTTTCTTCACCTCCTTCTGGCTGCACGCAGATTTCGACCTCCTCTCTGGGCCTGAACCATTCGCAAGAGCCACGCCACCCAAAGGCCCACGGGCAGTACCAGTGCCAGAGCTACGCAGACGTGTGCCTTGCAGCCGCTGCTTGTGGCGCCTCCTAAGTGACCTTAGGTGCAGTCGGGTGGTTGGTGGGGTCATCACTATCTCGTCCTCCTCTTCTCCCTGCTCTCCCTTCTTTCCCTCCTCTCCCTCCACTTCCCGTCCCCTCTGCAATCCCACCTCTTTCTGCTACCCCTGCCCTCCTTCCTCTTCCTGCTCCTCTTGCTCTGTAGAATCGTCATCCTCGTTATCACCATCCTCACTATCGTCATTAGCACCATCCGTCTGATTCATCTGCCAGGCCATCAAATCACCACGTACAAACTCGTTTATCCACTCCATTCCCTCTTCCTCTCCCTCCTCTCTGCAACCCTTCCTTCCCTGAACTCCTGACCCCTCCCTTTCCCCCATACTTCCCTTTTCTCCCATACCCTCCCCTCCGTGCAAAGTCTCCAATTTTGCCTTACCCTTTCCACGAGCACCACCATCCACTGATACTCCCCCCTGCCCCTTGCCCTCTCGTCCGATTCCTCCTAACACCTGAGGAAGCCGCCCCTGCCCATGCTCTACCCCCTCCCCTCCTTTGGCTTCCCTCCCTCCAACCTGCTCTCTTCGCCCCTCCCCCTGCTGCACCCATTCCTCCCACTCTTGTCCAAACTCCTCGTCTCCAATTTCCCCTTCCCTCTCATCCTCCTCCTCCTCTTCCCCCTCTCCTTCCCACTCCACCCCCATCTCCCTCGCACTCGCCAGAATCCCCTCACACTCCTCCGCAACAGCTGCTTCATACGCCTCCCACGCTCGCTCCAAGGCCACCTTCCTCCTCTCCCCCTGAGAACACCCCTGTGACCCACCCATTCGGAACTGAGACCCTGATCGCATAAACTCCTCCTGTGACCCACCCGCTAGGAACTGAGATCCTACTCTCATGGGTCCCTGAGAACCAACCACTGCTGGTGCCTGTGACCCTTTCACGTTCCCCTGTGATCCAACCACATCCACTGCTTGGGCTTGTGTGTGTGCTTGTGCCTGTGCCTCTGCTGCCTCTGCTCGTTCCTGTGGCACTGCTTGTGCTTGTGTGTATGTGTGTCCCTGTGCTGCCTCCCCTGCTGCTATATCTTCGCTCAGTAGCAGCCGCTCATCATCGCTCGCACTGTCACCCTCGCTGTTGTCACGCTGGCTATTGGCAACCCATCTCAAGAGATCCAGGGCTTCTTCCTCATCCTCCTGATGGAAGGCAGGTGGAAGGGGTGAGGAGGGGTGAGGCGGGGTGAAAAAGGGTGGGGCTGGGTGAGGAGGGGTGGGGCGGGGTGACACGCTGAGTATTAGCATGGAAACCCATCTAAAAAATGTCAGGGCTTCTTCCTGGTCCTCCTGAAAATGGCAGGAATGGGGAGGAGAGGGTTGGGGTTGAGGCGAGACGGTGGAGAGGAAAACACGAAACAAAACGACCGTTGAAGTCACCAGTTGCTGCTGTGAAAAGAGACACGTCAACACACGAGCACAAGGGGGGGTTACCTGCTGCATCTGATGCTGTGACAGCTGTGTGACCACCACTTGTTCATCCACCAACGGCAACATGGCATTATCACAATCGACCATGTGCCATTTGAGTCGGCTCAAAAGCAAATTATGGGGGTTACCTGCTGCATCTGTTCCTGTGATAGCTGTGTGACAACCACTTGTTCATCCACCAACGGCAACATGGCATTGTCATCATCGCCTATCTTGAAACCACCACCATTTGCACCACCATCTTCAACCCTCCCTTCAGCAGTATGCCATCCCTCCTCTGCCCCAGCAGCAACTTGAAACGTCACCCTTCTTCTCCGCTTCCTTGCACTCTCCATCCCATCACCACTCTCCACCAATCTGTCCCAGCCATCACGCGTAATCCTTCCTCCTGGAGTAAAACCAAAGGTTCCCACTGCTTCTGTCTGTGCTGGGGATTGCAAGTTGGCAGGCTGGGAGCACGACAGAAGAGGGCTCTCAGCAACAACAGCCGGTTGTCTGGGCTCTCCAGAAGCTGTCTGTGCTGGGGACAGCAGGTTGGCAGGCTGGGAGCACGACAACAGAGGGCTCTCAGCAACAACAAGAAGTGACTGTATACGGGTTTCCAAGTTCACAGGTGTCTGAGCTACAGGGACATTCGTTTCTCTGGGAGATACCATTTCCTTCTTCTCGCGTGAGTTACGCACGCGACACTCCTCCCCGTCATGCTCTGCCGCTCCACTGATCGCCTCTCTCCCCTCGTTAGGCTCCTCATACATCTTTTCCTCCGCTCCTTCCCTCACCTCACCTCCCATCGCTCCCCTCTCCTCTCCCCCTCCCCCCTCTCCCTCGTGCTGTGAGGAAAACAGACGGCGAGTGGCAGGGGCCCTGTCTCGCTGCCCTTCCTCCCACTCATCTCCCCTCCCCTGTCCACTTCCCATTCCTACTCCCCTTCCCCTTACCATTCCCATTCTCATCCCCATACTCATTCCCCTTCCCATTCCCGTTGCCCTGCTCCGCCTCTCCTCCCTCTCTCGCAGCACGGCCTCTTCCTCCGCAGCCAGCTCGTACACCACTCTCCTAAGAGCCCTGTCCAAGTCACTAAGGGGCGGCTCCATTCTCTGAGTGGCAGGAGTGTCGGCAGCAGGGGGCGTTGCTCCTGCTTCTGCTGCTGCTGATGTTTCTGCTGCTGTTTCAGCTCCCGCTTTTCCTCCGATTCCTGAACGCCCAGGAGTCTCCACACTGCTTTTCCCTCCCATTCCCTTCCTGCCGCTGGTTCTGTTGTTCTTACCTGCGTCTTCTGCTTCAGCTGCTGTCCGCCGCCGCTCATCCTGCAAGTAATAAAGAGAAACAAAAGTTACATGTAACTGTTGTTCCCGACCCGAAATGACATGTCCTTTCGTTTCTGATGTGCCTTCTAAATTAGAACATACCTCCCATATGGGAGCAAGCGAGGGCATGAGTGTCATGTCATCCCCAGCCTTGTGGAGAGGCATTCGCATCGCAGGCATGGGCATGGAGGCATGTATGCTTGCCTTCATGCACGCACAGAAGAGCAGGAAAAGAGCACAACATCCCGCATGAGAGCATACCTCCCAGATAGGAGCGAGCGAGGGCACCATCTGAATGTCATCCCCAGCCTCGTGGAGAGGCACTCGCAGAAGGTCGTTCACGTTCAAGATGTCTGCATGCATGCATGTATGACGCATCCACGTATGCACACGCAGAGGTGACAGGGAGGAACAGAGAGACATGACATGTAAGGCAAGGAAGAAGGTCATTCACGTTCAAGATGTCTGCATGCGTGTATGATGCATCCATGTGTGTACGCAAAGAGGTGACGGGAAGGAGACGCAAGGCACTGAGTCGTTCACATCACATAAAGATGCTTCCAACACGCATATATGCATGGAGAGAGACAGGGACAAGGGAGGAGAGACAGCGGCAAGGGCATGTCTGCACTGAACAATACATTATGCTTTTCAGGTAACTCAATAACCATTCACATTCATGCATACCCAGCTCACACACTCTGCCGCCTGTACCATTCCCCCCCCTGCAAACCCAGCCCTTCCTCCCTTCTAAGCCATCTCCCCACACGCTGTTTCCCCCTGCTCCCACGCACCTGACACGCACCCATCAGCGCGAACTGAGACGACTTTTGAAGCGCCTCAAAAAAATGTTTCCCCCTGCTGCCACGCACCTGACACGCACCCATCAGCCTCCAACTCGCACACGCTCTGCCTCCTGACACCACTCCCTTGGGAACCGATCTCCTGCCACCCCCTCTTCCTCCCTATCAACCTTCCCCTGTCCCCTGCTGCTGAGCGTCCGTCTCTTGACATTTGAGGCCAATCGTGAGCTTGCCCCAGGCCTTGGCTGTTCGTTAGGCATCCGTCATTCTTCCCTCCAGCCCCCCATATGCATCCTGGAGAGACGTTGCCTGCAAAAAACACCCCGCTGATTCTTTTGGAAACGCCACAAGTGTTGCCAGCAGCAGCTGCAGCAGCAGGAGGAGGCGGAGGAGTGGGAGAGGCGTGAGGAGGGGGATGGGCGGGAAGGGGCGGTCTGAAGAGGACATGAGAGAGGCGAACGAGACCCATGCCCACGAGATTGTAGTCCATCTGATTCATACGGCATGGGGAAGGGGGCACGGGGCATGGGGCATGGGGCATGGGGCATGGGGCATGGGGCATGGGGCATGGGGCATGGGGCATGGGGCATGGGGCATGGGGCATGGGGCATGGGGCATGGGGCATGCGGCATGGGGAAGGGGGAATGGAGAATGGAGAATGGGGCACGTGTGGAGTGGTCTGAAGAGGTTTGCAAGAAGCGAATGGGATCCACTCACACGATATTGTAGCCAATCTAATTCATTAAAGGTATGGTGGAGCATGTTCGGTACCTTGATTTGAAGGAGGTATGGAATGTGGGACTCGTATGGCTGGAAAACCCGTCCCATCACTGCTCCTGACTGCACATGGACCAAGCAATGGGTAAACCATCCACGTCACATGAATCAAAGACCTCCGAACCGAGAAGGGCCCTCACCAACCTGAAGGATGGATGCAGCACGTGTCACTTCATCTGGATAAAACCTGCATTCGACTCAGAGCATGGATGAGAGGGTGTGAGGCTGGTGATGCATGCACGGGGAAGCATGGATGCAGCATGCATGTCATACAATGCTGTAACATGCCATGCCATGCCACCGCATGCCATGCCACGCCATGCAGATAGTGGCCATCACAACAGGCATCACACCTCTTTCCACCGCATCATACCGCGCATCACCCACATCTCCAGCTTGATAAAGAGGCACTCGTCGGGGTAATAACCATAGAAGGGCAGAGCTCGCACCAGCGAGCATGCATGCACGTGCTGTCGCTTGCGCGCATAAGGGCTTGCGACCTGATGAGATAGAAGGGCGGTGTGTGTTAAAAGGGAAGAGGAGGGCGGAGGAACAGGGAGGACAACATAACACGTCAAATGAAGGGCAGAGCTCGCACGAGAGAGCATGCATGCACGTGCTGCCTCTTGCGCGCATATGTGTTTGCAAATTGGAGGACAAATGTAGTCGTAGAATGACCACTACACTCAGAAACTGCACCTTGAGTGGCTTTTGAAAAATAGGAAAGACATATTTTAGTTGTAAAATGGCCACTACGCTCAGAAACTGTACCTTGAGTGCATACTCCAGTGCTGAAGCGAGCTGACGCATGAAGACCTGTGCTGGTGTGGAAAATGAGGGGAGAAGGCGAATCAGGGAGGAGAGAGATGGGAGGGGAAGAAGGAAGCAGGAATAAGTGTGACATATCATAAGGTCCAAGATTGGCCAATTCTTACTCTCTCAAGTCAGATCTAAGAGGTTACTGGCGCCTGAATATTCAGCTATCACGAGCCATACCTTTGGCGATATCCTGAGGTAGGTCGTCATCATATGGCACGTAGAAGTACGGGAGAGCCTGCAGAAAGTGGTGGGTGGTTAATAAAGAGGTACTGTTTTGAATTTAAAGAACGCTAAAAGCTTGGACCCAATATTCAGCTGGAAGTGCAATAGCTCAAGTACAGGAGTGCTTTCCGCCTCATGGTAACAGTGCCACCCACCAAGGTAAGATCAGCCTGGAGAGAGGTTGAGTTGTGGGACGCATACATACCCCATGCAAGTGCAGGCAGGTTCGTTGCCCCATGGTGGTGGATCCAAAGATGCGCACAACTGGCACCTTATCCACTGCTCGCCCTGCCACGTGGCACACAAGGAAGGGGACATGTTACATCACAGCGCGAACTGCCACGTGCCACACACAGAAGCTGAAATCTGATACCATTCTACAGAAATGGAACCTCGAAAGTCAGAGGTCACCTAATCTGCTATCAGGAAAGTGAGATGTCATCTAATGTGCAACAGGAAAAGTATGATGTCACCAACTTCGTAACCAAAGCAGTCAGAGGCCACCGAATGTGTAACCAGAGCAGTCCGATGTCATCTATTATGCGACCATATCAATTAGATGTCACCATAAGTGCATTCAAACCAGTCTGATACCAACAAGGTGCAATCAGAGCAGTTTAATGTCATCTAAAGTGCAATAATAAAAGTCAGAAGTCACCGGCCGTGTAATCACGGCAGACAAACGTCCCCCATGACGCAACCAGGGCCACCATGTGTCACCGAATTTGCAACCAGGACAGTAAGATGCCACCAAATATACAACCAGGGCCCTCAGGTTTCACTTGATGCGTAACCATTGATGTCAGATGTAACCAGAGCAATCAACCTTCACGAGACGTGCAACTGCGGAACATGGGAAAATTCTTTTTACCGTGGAAGGGTGAGAAGGAAGCATCAAGGAAAGGAATGGGAGCATCCATGTAGTAATCAATGCACACCAGGCGCATCGAAAACACCTCCTCTTCCTCATCCCCTCTTTCCTCCTCTCTTTCCTCCTCTCCTCGCTCCTCCTCTCTTCGCTCCTCGTCGTCTTCTTCCTCGTTCCCCTCATCTCGCTCATCTTCTTGCTCTTCCTCACGTTCCATCTGTTCACTCGCATCTGCCTCGTGCTCCTCCCTCCCCGCATCTTCCCCCTTTTCTTTCTCTTTCTTCTCAAGACTATCTCCTTTCGCAGTCATCGCGAACAAAAACTGGCTCGATTGCGTATCTAAACTGCACACGCTAGGTTCGACAGTCGGACAATGATGCAAAATAACTCTCGCTCTCAACTCGAAAAATCGTCTCAAGTTCAAGAGAGTGTTTATCGGAAAGCTAGCAGCCGCAAGCGTGCAATAAAATAAGCGGACGGCAATTACATCTCATAAGATACCAGCCTGGCTTACCATATCCTAAACAAAATACCTCTATATTAGAAACAGTTCTGATCACCTAACCCTTGATATTAGAAGGATGGCCTAACGCGAAACAACGTGCGAATTGAGCGAACGCGTCATATCGGCAAACCGGGGCGATCTGCTGGGCTCGACTTCGTTTTGCACCGGAAAGTAACCGTAGTTGCAGTGCTGAAATTCGTCATCCCACGAAATCGCCAGCTTGACGTTGATCCAATACTAACTAGCTCGCTTTGCAGTGCAAGAGTTTATCTCGAATAGTGGTTTGTGTCTCAGCAATTCCTGCAATTTGCTCATCTCCGCATTCGTCTAGTATACAGAGCAAATCATACACTGCCGTATCCTTCACATCATAGGTGATTTTTCAAACGCGTATCTCCGCTGTGTAGCCTTCTTCAGCCCAAGCCACATCATCAGTCAACGCAGTCTGCACTCTTCGCACAACACCATCGCCACCACATCCAGCAGGAAGCTGAGTCACCAGACAGCAGTGCAAGGAGAACTTCCCATGCCCAGCTGGCGAATCCACCTGCAAAATATGTACTAGGGAGGTCGATGAGGTGGAGCTATCACGTGGGGACGAGCCAGGGCAAGAAGTTGAACCTTGAGTGAAGCTCGTGTTACAGAATTCGCACGAATCATAAGCTTTCCTAACAAGGGTCGTAACGAGACATTGCGACAGTCGTTAATTAGATGTTACCGCAGCTACTTCCGTCCGTTTCGCCCTCTCCACAAGAAGGGAAACACAGCCCTCTCTTCCCCCTTATCTCTCCGCTCTCATCCCTGAAACCCTTATTAGACAACTTCGTTCTTTTCAGGACGCAAGCATTAGCTGAGAGCTATTGTCCGTGTTTCGGTAGCGATCGTTTCTTTCTCTGTTTCTAATCCAATGATATAGTTATCATCATTCGAGCTTCGAACGAAACGGTAGCAAGCAGTCGCAGTAGCAAGAGTTTCAATTCAAGCAAAGAGCGACCAGGCCGCTGCAGCGATTTACGGATGCGAGCCGATTCTTAAGGAGCCTCAATATCAGTCTTCGTCCAGGAAAATGGAGCGCTCAATCTTTCTTCTCGCCGCGCTGTTCTTGCTGACGTGTCTCGCGTTTCCCCCTGTTGGATGTGTACCGTTGAATGACTCCCAAGGTTCGTCGACAGACTAATTTCGCTGTTTAAGAAGATGAAAAAAATTAACCGTTTCCTCCCGTTGGATGTGTTCCACCGAATGGTTTTCAAGGTCCGTCGTCGTTTGAATCGCTTTTCTTAGTCGCTTTTCTGAATCGCTTTTCCGAGTCGCATTTTGAGTCGCTTTTTTAGTCGACTCAAAAAACGTTTTCCCGCTTTTCCTCCAGTCGGATGTGTATCTCTAATTGATTTCCATGGTCCGTTTTGCGGCATTGAATCCCCCCGGGTGGTTGAAGCACTCTAAGAACGTAGTAACTGCATGCAGCCGTCCAAACCATCGTTTCCTCTCCCTATCTTTCCCTCCCCATTCCCTCCCTCGCTCTCTTCTCCTGTCTTCAGGGCAAATTCTCCAGGAGCTGAATATAGCTTGGGGCAGGAACTTCAGTGGGTGGGAACCAGGAGCGGAGTGCAGCACTAACGGAACTGTGAAGAATAATTTGATGGACCAGATTAGTTGCAACGCCGATGGCATCGTCACAAGCATGTAAGACACGTCGTGACAAGCATGTGAGGTGCATTTTCCATCATATGCATGTCTCATGTATCTCTGCATGTCCCATCATCCCTGCATGCCCCATCATCCCTGCATGTTCCATCATCCCAGCATGTCCCATCATCCCTGCACGTCCCATCATCCCAGCATGTCCCATCATCCCTGCACATCCCATCATTTCTGCATGTCCCATCATCCCTGCCTTTCCCAACAGGGATTTATACTACGTTCCCTTGAATAGAATTCTCCCGTCTATTATCACAGATTTGATTGGCCTCACACATTTGTAAGGCTCCCCTTCCCTTCTTCCAATGCCACTAAGTGTTTTTTTCTTGTTTGTTTCCGAGCTACCTCAAATGCGAGCCTTCTATACAGAGAGGGGCTCGTCTGCCCCTTTTAAACAATATCAGTGAAACTCACTAAATTTGTCATTTTTTGTTTGAGTTACTGTCATACAACCCCTTCAATGACCCATGAGAGCGCATTGGTGCTAGTGTCCAGTCTTGAAGGTTTATGCCCCTGTTAATGTTTTTGTTTTCCTCCCACTCCATTTCCATTGCGAATATATATCTTTCAGAAGGCTTTCAGGAGTTCACTTTACCGGGTCATTTCCTGATCAGATCACCAACCTTCCTAACCTGTCTTATCTGTGAGAATCTATATTTTATGCACTGCAAACCTGTCCTATCTGTGAAGTGATTATTAGATGCATGTTGTTGTGCTTTGACTGTACAATTCCTGCTCCTCTTCCTCAATGTTTCTTCCTTTGCTCCACTGAGTTTACTCCCTCTCCCCGTTTTTGTCTTCTCCCACGCCCACGCCCTTCAGGGACCTCTCATTAAATTATATAAGTGGCCCCATTCCTTACTCTATCGGCAATTTGGACAGCCTTACCTATCTGTCAGTATTATTGCACTAAACTATAGTGAGGAGCCTTTTTGTTTATCTAATTTGGCATCATAGACCAGCAGTAAAGACCATTTGTTTATAACATTCTCTTAGAACACTTTTATCCAGTTTCAATGTGTTTTCATTGTGCTTTAGGTATTTAGCATACAACGACCTAAACGGATCCATTCCCAACAGCATTGGCAGCATGAATAGCCTTGCACATATGTGAGTTGGTATTGCCTTCCTGCTTAACTCGCTTCTACAAACCTTCGTGTTATCTGGTCTTGAGAAATGTTTCGTAACACTGATGGTCTGATTGTAACAATGACGGTGGAATTGACAAGTTCATTACTCTTCTTCTCTTCCAGGGATTTAGGGGCAAATAAGCTGCAAGGGAGCATACCGCCTGCTATGTACAGCCCTGGCATGACCAGGCTCACTCATCTGTACGTCCCATGCAAACCATGTATGGCCATGGATGAGCTTTGGGATGCTTATGCACAGCCCATTGGTATCGTGTGCTCCTGTACATGGTATCCTCCCTACTACAGTTTTGAGTGTACCCAACTTCTTTAATTCATGCATGATTGCAAATCCTTTTCATCATGATTTGATACACTTATTTCTTTCCTCATTATTTCTCATTCTGTCCCGCTACTTGTTAATCCCCATAACATTCATCCCGCTACTTGTACGTTCATCCCGCTACTAATACGTTCATCCCGCTACTCCTACGTTCATCCCGCTACTTGTCAATACAGAGACCTGAGCTACAACTTCATCGATGGGCAAATCGTGGGAACTGTAGATAATCTACGGAACTTGAGATACCTGTAAGACCCGACACTGCTCTTTTTTTTCTATAATTATCATGTATATCATATCTAATTTTTTTAAAGTGTAATCATTCATCAGATACCACAAAGCCTTGTCAACTAGCACTATGTTCTTCCGTGAAACATCCTAGTTGCAATATGCATGCTGCTTTTTTGTGATTATCTTTGCCACAGCGACATTCGTGCGACCAATTTGACAGGACCTCTCCCTCGAACACTTGGTACCTTTTCGAGCCTAACATATTTGTAAGATTTTTTAGATGCCCAAAATAACTACATGCTTGGTATCATATCAGAAGTAGTACATGTAAGGTGTATGACTCATTCTCTCTGTGCGCTCAACATGAATTTGTGAAAGAGTTTTCGCTAATAACAGGATTTGCCTCTTATGCCATGCACACATCTGTATATGCAGGAATATCTCACAAACTGGTTTGACATGCCCAGCTGACAACAGTGAATGCGGATACACACAGATTATTAAATCAAACGCATTCTGCCAGCTGTGCTCTTCATTCTGCAACACTTGTGGTAAGAAAACAATTGAGAATGTATAGGAAGCAACTATCGGGTTAACCACCATTGTTCAATCATAAAATGCATATACAACTATTCCATCTGGGATTCAGCATGCTTTCATCCTATTTGCATTCTTGAAATCGCAATAAATGGGATAGCTGGGAACTCTGGAATCGCAATAAGACAGTTATTTGTTTTATCATTGTGATGCCTCCACCTTCTTTCTTTTCTTGTAACCCGCAGTACCTCCAAAGCAAAGTGAAGGAGGGGGGGTCTCAACAGTAGGAATCATCCTTCTTGTGGTGGTGATTCTGGTTGGGCTTGCCGCTTTCCTGTTCGTCGTGCTATTCGTGTGGCGTTGCTACAAAGCAAGGGCTGCAAGGAGACTGGCTAAGGATGGGCTGGAGAGCGATGCATCTTTGGAAGTGGTGTCTCAAGGCAAGCCTTGTTTAAAGTTGATTTTTTTTTTTTTTTTTTCAGCGTTTTCCTGTATGCTGTGAGGTTACGGATGCTCCGTTGCCACTATGATGATGCAACCGTCTCTACTTCTATTTGAACCTCTATCTGACCACCACCCACCGCACACAACCTGCAGACAAGGAGGACGACGACCCAGAATCCCAAAAAGCAGCATCAGATGCAATAGCTTTGGCACCGGCAGTTGTAAGGAGGGAAAATGATGCCTTCGCAGTGAAAATCGACACTAACGCCAAAGGAGAAGAAGAAGCAGAAGCAGCAGCAGTCGCAGCATCGGCAGCAGCGGCAGTGGTAGCAGCAGCAGCAGCAGCAGAGAGACAAGATGATGCAATTATAGCAGATATGGAAGCAGCACGGTTTCAAGTATGCAAAGAGTATTCGCTAGCAGAGGTGACAGCAGCAACAGCGAACTGGGCTGAGGGGAACAGGCTCGGCAGCGGCAGCTTTGGAGATGTTTTCAAGGGCGTGTCTCCTCACAGCTGCGACCAGATATGGGCTGTCAAACGGGCCCGCATCCTCACCAACGACTTTCAGACCGAGGTAACACATGGCACTTGTCACCACCACTTCATGTGAGATCAGATTGGCACTTGCTAGGCTGCAGCAGTGGCTTCAACGAGATCGAATCACTCTGTCATTGTTCACATCTCTCTCCAATCACTGTGTCATTGTTCACATATCTGTTCATGCTTCATCTCGTGTGCCTACAGGTGAAGGAGATGGCCTGCAAGCACCATCCAGGTCTCGTGTTAATTAACTGCATTGGGTTCAATGTTAGGAAGTCACTGTGTCATTATTCCTTGTGCCCGCTGCAGGTGAAAGAGATGGCGAGCAAGCATCACCCCAACCTTGTGCGTCTCTTGGGCTACTGCATCGACTTCAACCCAGCCACAAGACACATGGAGCAAATCCTCATCTACGAGTTCATGCAGAACCACGACCTTGAAAGCTGGATCGGCCCTGGTGCTACCCTCCCGCTCTCGCTACCCCAGCGGTTGGACGTTCTGATTGGGGTCGCGAAGGGGTTGCAGTATCTGCATGACTTTGGGATTGTGCACCGGGATATCAAGCCCGCCAACATTCTTCTTGGGGCGAAAATGGAGGTACATCCAAACCTGCTTTACTCCCTTAAGACATACAAGATCATGTCAACATAGTGTGTGTATGTTTTTGCTGTTGCTTCGCCTCTCATCATTTCCTTTGTCTCGGTTGCTTACCCACCCTCTCATCCTGCTCTCTCTTGCAACTATGTGATTGTGAGCAGGCAAAGATTGCAGATTTCGGGCTTGTGAAGCTGAGTGGAGGCACGACCATGGGAACATCTGTGGCTGCTACTAGAGTGATGGGAACTCCAGGCTATGTGGACCCTGCATACTACAAGTCACACAAAGCCACTCCAACAGCAGACGTGCACAGGTGAGAGGACAAAGAAATCAGATAGGCTCCGAATTCTTGAAGATACTTAGCAAACAATAGACGTGGAGCCCAGGGCAGAAGTAATGCCCGAGAACAGAGGCTACATCAATGCTTTTCACTTTCTGTTCTGCCTTGTGCCCTTTGATTGTGTTGTCTTGGCAGCTTTGGAGTGGTGATGCTTGTGGTAATCACGGCTCGCAAGGCAGTTCATGTGACAGAGGACACCCTTTTCAACCTCAAGCAATGGGTGAGATAGGAGGGACGGGTGGGGCAGGAGTGATGCGCCTTGTGGGCTTTGGAGGGGTGATCACAGCATGCAAGGCGGTGCATGTGACAGAGGACACCCTTTTAACCTCAAGCAATGGGTAAGGCACGAGGGATGGGAGAAGCATGTGTGATGGCGGGGCATGAGGGATGGTTGGGGCATGAGGGATGGGTGGGGCATGAGTGAGGGGTGAAGAACGAATGATGGGTGAGGCGGGAAGAATGAGGTGTGTTGCACGGGCAGTGGGTGAAGTACCTGGCGTTGCACAATGCTACCTCAGGCATGAAATGAACAGCACATCCATACCATCCTCATACACCCAACTATTGCTGCTGTCTTTCAGTTGCTTCCCTTCGTACTTCCGTCTTCCCTCATATGCACCCTCATGATTACAACCATCTAAGCCACCCAATGTTGAATGTTGCACTGTGCATTGGCGCAATCAATGAAGGTGGCTCCCCTGGTGGCATCCAGCAACGTATCAGCCTTCAAGGACCCTATCTAACCGCACCAAACGATCTGACTCTCCGCATGGCTTGCCTTACTCCTCTGTACTGCCTTGCCTACCCAATGTTTTTCATTGCGCAAACCATGCAGGTGGCTCCCCTAGTGGCATCAAGCAACGTAGCAGCCTTCAAGGACCCATATCTCACCGCACCAGACGATCTGATTCTCCGCATGGCTCGCCTCGCCCTCTCCTGCACCGCCATGCCCACGGCATCTCGCCCCACAATGAGCCAAGTGCTGGTGGAACTGGTTAAAATGAGGAGCGAGGTGGTGGAGAAGGGGAGCAGAGCCTTGTCACGCATTGACAGGGAGATTGACAGCTCTGCTGAGGCTGATTTTGATGCCCAGATGGCTCGTCTGGAGTTTGTTGGCAGCCAGAGTAACCCATCTTCGGACATGGTCTGAGTGCGCTGTTTGTAGTGCAGTGTGAGTTGACAATGAAGTAGGTGAAACATTGTAAAAGTAATTGCCATGTGCAGTTGTAGTTTCATCTAATGTTTTGGGGCTAGTTCTTGGCCTTCCTGCATTGGCGAGCTTGAAGAGTGTACCGCGCATGCTGCAATGCAGGACATTATTTATTTCTATGGCCAAAATGGGCAGGACAAGTATGCTTGGGGCAGATAATGCCTCCTGACAAGTGGCCCAGCAGCTTACTGAATCCACCATGAGTCACATTAATGAGCCAGTACAATCTAATACCCCTCTTTGTCACGATTTGGATCAGACTGCTATTCCAGGTTCTGTTCTAGAAAGAGTGAAGCTGGTCAAACAGCGCACGTTCAACATAAGAGGGAATGAAAGTGAAGGACGGAATGATAGGGGAGCAAGGAGGTGACTGGGAATGTACGGGTGCAGGAAATGGGAGGACAAGTGCAGGGTGCTGAGAGATGAAGGCCTAGAGAATAGCAAGGTTAAAACCATACGTGCAACAGACAAGATTCGCCTGCAGTGCAGACGTGAGACCAGGTTTTTGTTCGTATAGTCAGTTGTTTCCCCGCAGCATAATCTGAGAAAACGATGCTGGCAATTCACATTTGAGAAAATCCAAAATCGATTGATAAAGCGAATATCAACAACGCAAAACGACAAGGCACTGGCAAATTTTGAAATACATGCCGTCCGGAACCCGCTTATCGGCCACGGGAAAGAGCACGCTCGGCAATGTCAACCTCCTCAATTATTCTGTCGAGCCGCTTCTTCGGGATGGGGTAGGTAGGTCCGAAGCTGATGTAGTGACCAGAAATCGCGTTGAGGACGGAATACATGTTGCTGTAGGACGGCCTGCCGGCCACGCTCTTCTCACGGCGATACCTCGCCACCCACGTGTTGGACAGCTCTCGGAGATCACTCACGGCTTCGCTCCTAGCGGGGTCGTCTCTAGCGAGGCCCAGAGTGTACCTCACTCTCTCGATGACATTTGAAGTAGCCTTAACATAGTCCTCCTCGAAGTCAGCCAAAGCAAGACCGGGAGCGGAGAGCACAGCGGCCAGGGACGCAACTCCGGCGAGAGAGAGAGTCCTGCGGGAAACGGCAGGCTCCAGGGAAGCCTGAACCGGTGAGACCCGCTTCACGGGAATGCTGACAACCACAGAAGCATCGGCAAGCTTCTCGGTCTTAGGCAGGAACGAGGTCTTGAGGGTAGCGCTGGAGGTCGAAGCAACAGCGCAGAGAGCCATCTTGATAGTTAGATGACCAAGCACGAGCAGTTCAGTACCAGCTATCCGAACAAATCAAGAAACAAGAAACCAGCAACAAGAACTGCACAATAGCAGAATATGAAATGCAAGAACTGGATTTACATTTGAGACCAACATCTGTGGAGTCTGCTGGTCTGGAAAGCATCAGTAGCAACCCAAGGAGCAATTCCCAAGGCAGGCACAGACGAGCTGGCAGGGAAGCATCACCAGAAAGCGGGCGGAGATTCATCGCTGGAAGGTCTGGAGCCAGCGTGTCATCGACCACGCGTCTTGCGTGGAGTGGATATGTGCTGATTCGGAAAATTTGATGCCTTGTTGGATGCCGTGTGGAAATGTCCACATCCGCGGTCACCATCGATCTGCACGAGCGCCACGTCGAAGCGGGGTGGTTCTGTGCTCTTGAAACTGCCACCGAACCATCAGTGACAACTTCAGGCTCGACGTTGTCGAAGCACTGCGTCAAAGCTGTTGTGGAGGTATGGAAATACAGTGAAAGTGCAACACAACCATGCAATTCATGGAAAGACAACAGACACATAATCTTTACAAAGAAAAGCATCGCACAAGAGGAGAGGAACGGGAAAGAAAGACACCAGAAACAACTCAAACGCAACACCCATAAAAAGCCCCATAAAAATACTCTATAAAGAAAAAACCCAACCAGGATCCCCTACCAGACGTCCCATCTCGCACCCCATTCCCCCTCCCCCCCCCCCCCCCCCCCCCCCCCCCTCCCCCCCAAGTCACATCTGCACATCCACCATGTAGGGGGCCTCCACCCAAAGAGGCCCGCCCTCCACCTCGACATCGTCCCTCTCCCGATCCACCAAGTCCACATTCAACCCCCCCATGGAAGACGCCGCCCGAAGCAGGATGACACGAGCTTGCGCCCGTTGTAACGCCACTCCGATGAGCGCCTTCAGAGACCCCAAAAGGTAAGCCGAGAACGAAGTGTCATCCTCCCGACAAGCCCCCCGTGACACAGCTAGCCCCACGTGCGCGTCCCCCTGCTGTCGAAGCCACCGCCGGAAGCGACCGCCGAGACACCCCCACGTCTCCACTATCAAAGGGGTGAACTGCACGCCTCGGTTCCGTGCAAGAAGAGGCGCGTAATCCCCCGTTTTGCGACGCTCCCACTCCTTTGCCGCCACGCCTATAGACCGCCCGCACTGCCCTAGCAGAGATGGAGACAGTGATAGCGGGTCCGCGACACTAATCTCTAAAGCATGAGCCTCCCCAGCCATTGGTCGTCGCACCGCTACGTCAACCCGCTTCCCCGGCAGCACCGCACTATCCTCCATCGTCACCACCCCCCCTGACGCCTTAGCGATCTTTGCCACCGCAAACTTCACCTCATCATGCACCCGAGATGGACCGTGTTGGTGCTTGCATCTCAGCGCATGATGCGGGTCTGCTGGGTCATCATACGCTGCGCCACAAACACACTTCCCCGCCACTTGCAGCTGCTGGATTGGGAGACCAAGCCGTATAGCAGCAGCAATGCCCCACTCCGCTGCAGTGAATGTGAGATCTGAATGAGCCGGAACTGCCGAAACCCATGCACCAGCCCCCGGGCCCTGAAGGGATGTGAAACGGGCTAGGGTGGCATCGTCACGAGCCAAGCGGCGGAGTGCCTGGAGCTCCTCAACAGCCAACTGCCGCTGCCGCGCCTGGAAAAGCCGAAGAGGAGGGGCCGCCACACACAGGGGTAAGTCCGGCAGCTCCTGGCGTATAGTCGCGGGCAACTGCTCAATGGCCTTGGCAAACCACGGGTCAAGAAGCTCCGCCCCCGCCGAAGTGGTGAGGTACTCTGCGAACATCGCCTCCTCGCCCGCCACCCCCAAATGTGCAATATCCCGTGCGGCCTGCGCCCACCCACAAACATAGGAGAGCGGACTCAAAGAGGCCGCCGCCCGGATCCCAAACCCTCCGAGGCGCACAGGGAGATGCAGCTGCATGCGTGCGCGCCTAGACCTGCCGGGATCCTGCTCCCAAGTGCCAGGGGGGAAAAGCTGCTCAAAGCAATCCTCCAGACAGCTGTCCCACTCTCTAAAGGCCTCCACCACCTCCGGCCGCGGCGGCATAGTCCGGGCCAGGTACATCGGCCGTGCTGAAACTGCAATAGCGAGGAGATGCGAGGCCATCTGGGGGTGGTCGAGCAGGGGGAGCCACGGCAATGGCGCCTGCAACTCGCGAAGCCGCTTCCGTAATCGGGCCCCCTCCCAATCCTCCTCCCCAATAGGCACGCCCACCACAATAAGACCCTCCTCCTCCCGCTGCATCCCCAAAGGCAATGCCCGCTCCATATCCCCACCTCCACGCTCCCAAAACCTGCACTTGTGCGCCTGCACTTCCAGCCCCACCCACTCCAACCTCTCTCGCAGCACCCCAAAAGCCTCCAGAATCCTAGCCGCTGGTCCCAGGATGTAGGTATCGTCTGCATAGCTCAAGAAAAGTAGGTCCCTGAACTCTCTAGTCACCGTCCCCAGCACCTGCTGCTGCGTGAAAGCGAAAAGAAAAGGGCCGAGCGGGTCCCCCTGTCGCGATCCTCGTGCCGACTCAAGACTCTGTACGAAAGGGCCCGCTCGGAGGTACAGGTCGCTAGGTGTCCCATAGAAGACACGCAAGAATGGGATCATTCCTGAGAAAGGCGACTCCTTCAGCCCCTCGAACATCGCGTGGCGATGAAACGAATTGAAGGCGTTCGCGACATCTATCTGCAGCGCACACCAGTCGGGGTGAGTGGCCAGCGCTGACCGGAAAGAATGAGTAAGAATCTCCACCCCAGCCCTAGTGCCCACTCCCAGCTGGTTACACGGCAGAAAATAAGAAGCCATCACAGGGCGAAGCGAGATGCAGAGAGCTCGAGCGAGGATACGCGGAAGCACCTCCCCGATCGCCACCGGCCGGACGTCACCGTTGGGTTTGGAAAGCCCGACTAGGTTGGATGCGGCGAGCCAGGGCCGAGCTCGCTCGGGGACCTGTCCCGCCACCCATTGGTTGAACACTTCCAGCAGGTGGGAGAGGCAGGAAGGTTCCGTGAGGAAAGTGTCGCGCAGATGCTCTGTGACCCATCCCGATGGCCCTGCAGCTGAGGCGCGAGCAGCTGTGTGGATAGCTCTAGCCAGAATGTCGGTCGTGAGTGGAGGCCGCTGAGGAGCGTCGACAGTAAACTCACGAACCCACGGTGGTACCTCGCCACTGCTAGCTGGGTGCTTCCCTCGCAGCGACTGCACCATAGCCTCAGACGGTCGAGCCAACTCTCCTGCTGTGAGGCAAGACAAACCACGGCTCCACTCTCCCACTTTACACCGAGATCGGCACCGTGACAGGCGGATGGCCTCCGGGTCCTGGTCAGAGCACGTGTAGGCAAGTGGGCGAACTGCTGGCCGTGCCGCCGCCATGGCAGCGTCGAACAACTCCCGCCACCTCCCCTCCCAGAAGGCCCCCAGCCGCTCTATGATCAGCGCCTTCTGACCTATGCCTGGCTTGGGAGGCACGGCTAGGATGAGGCGCGGAAACGCCAGGAGTAGGAGGGTAGCAGCTTCATCTCCCGGTCGGCTCTTCAGCCGCTTCAAGATGCAACAGAGTGCGTCTAAGACCCCGGACCGGGCCCGCTGCGGGATCCGGCGCACTGTCCTCCCTCCAACCGCCTCCACACAGAAAAATGCCTCCCACTCCCATGACTTAACCCCTGCCCACGCCTCGTCCCCAAATTCCCGCGGCGTCGGTCGCTCCTGTGTGTCGGTCTCCACCAGAGACGGGATCGAGCCAAGTGCCTGCGCGCGTCTCTCCGCCTCAGCCGCCCGGCATACCCTCATGTGGTTCGCAGCGGCCCCTCTCGTGGCGAACGTGTGGAAACACGTGTCACACGGGAAACGGGGGCATGGGGAAGGCGGACTGGGTGGTTCTCCGTCCGCCTCTGACTCCTCCGCAGTCGCCATGGGGGTATCAAACTCCAAAAGTCGGCACCACTCCTCCAACTGCTGTTCCCGGTCGTCCATCGATCCCCCCCCTGCCTGCTGCGTACCCTGGGGTGCCCCGGGCACCCCCGGCTGCCCCCCTGCCTGCTGCTCTCCCTGGGGTGCCCCGGGCGCCCTCGGCTCCCCTCCTGCCTGCTGCACTCCCTGGGGTGCCCCGGGCACCCTCGGCTCCCCTCCTGCCTGCTGCACTCCCTGGGGTGCCCCGGGCACCCTCGGCTCCCCTCCTGCCTGCTGCACTCCCTGGGGTGCCCCGGGCACCCTCGGCTCCCCTCCTGCCTGCTGCACTCCCTGGGGTGCCCCGGGCACCCTCGGCTCCCCTCCTGCCTGCTGCACTCCCTGGGGTGCCCCGGGCACCCTCGGCTCCCCTCCTGCCTGCTGCACTCCCTGGGGTGCCCCGGGCACCCTCGGCTCCCCTCCTGCCTGCTGCACTCCCTGGGGTGCCCCGGGCACCCTCGGCTCCCCTCCTGCCTGCTGCACTCCCTGGGGTGCCCCGGGCACCCTCGGCTCCCCTCCTGCCTGCTGCACTCCCTGGGGTGCCCCGGGCACCCTCGGCTCCCCTCCTGCCTGCTGCACTCCCTGGGGTGCCCCGGGCACCCTCGGCTCCCCTCCTGCCTGCTGCACTCCCTGGGGTGCCCCGGGCACCCTCGGCTCCCCTCCTGCCTGCTGCGCTCCCTGGGGTGCTCCGGGCGCTCTATGGGGTCCCCCTGTCACCCCCGGCTGCCCCCCTGGCTGCTGCACTCCCCGGGGTGCCCTAGTCCTCTCCGCCCGACCACCGGTCTGCCACCCTCCCTGGGTTGCCTCTGTCGCCTCCGGCACCTCCCCGGCCTGCAGCACCCCCTGAGGCGCCCTTGTCGACCCCTGCTGACCCCCTGGCTGCTGCTCGCCCTGGGATGCTCCTTGCAACTTGGCTGCGTGTCGTCTCCCTCTTCGGCCCCGAGCTCGCGACCTTTTCGCTTGGCCTGCGCCGCCCGGGCTAGCGACCCCCTGCTGAACCCGCGCCTGTTGCTCTTGCAACCCACTGATCGGCTCTTCAAGTTGCATGCTTCTACGCTCTTGGGGCCGGTTCCTTTCTCGACACCCTTGCTGCTCCCCTTCTTGCGGCTGAGACTGATTCTCCGTTTGACACCCCTCCTGTACGCTTCCCTGCCGCTCTCCCCCCCCCTCCTCCTGTGCCTCCTCCATCTCCACCTCCAACACCTGCGGCCACTCAGCTTGCAGCCCAAGCTGTCTCTCGACCTGCTGCTCCGTTACCATTCCTATCTCTATCTCCATGTCCACTTCCGACTCCTGCTCCCCCCCAGCCTGCGGGTCTTCCTTCCCCTCTGCCGGCAGCTCTTGCTGCCTCGTTGCCTGCGGCTCCTGCTGCCCTCCAGCCTGCAGCTCTTGCTGCCTTTCAGCCGGCAGCTCCTGTTGCCCCCCCATCTCCATCACCATCACCGCCTCCGAAGCCTGCTGCCCCTCGACCTGCCGGTCCTGATCCCCCCCAGCCTGCGACTCCTGCTGCCCCCCAGCCGGCCCCTCTTGCTGCCTCCCAGCCCGCAGCTCCTGCCGCCTCCAGGTCGGCCCCTCTTGCTGCCCTCCAGCCTGCAGCTCTTGCTGCCTTCCAGCCGGCAGCTGCTGCTGCCCCCCCATCTCCATCTCCGCCTCCAAAGCCTGCTGCCCCTTTGTCTGCGGCTCCTGCTCCTTCCCAACCTGCGGGTCCCATTCAACCCCAGCCTCCAGCTCCTGCTGCCTCCCAGCCTGCAGCTCCTGCTGCCCCCCATCCTGCAGCTTTTGCTGCCTTCCAATAGGCAGCTCCCATTGCCTCCCCATCTCCATCTCCAACTCCAACGTCTGCTCCCCCTCAGCCTGCAGGTCCCGCTCCCCCCCAGTCTGCGGGTCCTGCTCCCCCCCAGTCTGCGGGTCCTGCTCCCCCCCAACCTGCGGCTCCTGCTCCCCCCCAGCCTGCGGCTCCTGCTGCCCCCGGGCTTGCGGGCCTCGCCGCGCTCCTTCCCCTTGACCCCGCGGAACTCCTGATTTGCGCCTCCGTTCCTGTCTTCGGGCTAATCGGGGACCACATGTCGTTGAGTTGTCGCATTTAGTGAGTGCCGGGCGTGCTAAAGGGGTGTTAAGTTCTCGCCGACGCTTGTCATGCGACTCCTGTAGACGCTGGCGATGTGCCTCCCAAGCTGCCATCGCCGCGTCGGAGGTGTTGCCTTGCCTGTGCTCTCCATTGCCACTTTCGACCACTTCTCTAGTGGCCACGCCTAGGTCGGTATCGAGGCGTTGCCTCTTGGTCAGATTGTCGTGGAGGCACCTAGTGACTTTGTCGCACATGCCGCGGACGAGTGGTCCCTCCTGCTGCTCCGTAGGCTCTCTCCCCCTCTTGTGCCCGGCTATTGGGCAGGTCGCCTTTGAAGTCATCGTTGTCATTCGTTCCTCCGTGCTTCCGGTGGCCCATTTCGCCTTGCCGTCACGTCCTCCTCCCTCCCGGACCCCGGCATCCCCGGGGTCCGGGCTGTCTTCCATGGTTCCGCTGTGACGTCACGTGTCTCGATGTCGGGGCGTGGATCCCGCACCTGGGCAGCCGGTCTCAATGTGGGGGCGCTGATTTGCAGCGCCGGATCTGAGGCTCGTCCTAAACGGCGATTTCGCTGGCTGGCGCGCTGCAGAGCGTCCTAAGCGGCGATTTCGCTGGCTGGCGCGCTGCAGAGCGACCTAAGCGGCGATTTCGCTGGCTGGCGCGCTGCAGAGCGTCCTAGGCGGCGATTTCGCTGGCTGGCGCGCTGCAGAGCGTCCTAAGCGGCGATTTCGCTGGCTGGCGCGCTGCAGAGCGACCTAAGCGGCGATTTCGCTGGCTGGCGCGCTGCAGAGCGTCCTAGGCGGCGATTTCGAATTTGGTGTAGCGTTGTTTATACACCATTAATAAATACAGATGCAATTCATCCTACGTACAATGGACATGAAACCTAATGGTTAGCCTGCTACACTGGATGCTAACAAGCTATATGAACATACGTTACAGCTAGACAAAACATGTTATGTAATCATTTGATCTCTCCACAATCAGCGATCACCACTGGTAAGCGAGGACGCTCATCCCCTGAACCAGGAGGCTTTGCGAGCTTGTTTATCCGCTCTACTACTTCCCAACCTGACACCTGGAACAAAGAAAAACACAAACCACGGTTCTCAACAAATCTCATATCACGTGCAGCTGAAAACATTACTGAACTGAGCCTCACCACTTGCCCAAATATGGGGTAATGCCCGTCTAAATGTGGTGCCGGAGCCACTACAATAGAGAAGTGTGTGGTGGTGGTATCTGGCCCAATGTTTGCTGCTGATAGCAAGCCTTTCTGCAGGTGGAAGGGTGTGTGGATGAAAGGAGAACACAATGTGAAGGGGGTGACTCTTCAGTCAAACTTAATTTGCCTAATATTGGCACTCATAAAGAAGAATGTTTGAGGCACCTTTTTCTGATTATATATAATATTTTTGGCCCCACTTACCTTGTTATGCTTTAACAACAGTGCAAGCGGGTCATCCTTGAAGCTCCCCCCATAGATGCTCTCCATGTTGATCCCAGTCTGGCAGATAAACCTATCAATCACTCCGCTCCCCTGTAATGCAGCGGCAATCCCGCCCCCTCCCTGCCCGGCTCGTTCGGCACCCGCCCCTTCTTTCCCCCAGCTCACCTTATTATGCTTCAGCAGCAGCGCTAGAGGGTCATCCTTAAAACTCCCCCCATAGATGCTCTCCGTGTTGATCCCAGTCTGGCAGATAAACCTGTCAATCACGCGGTAAAACTCAGCTCCCTTGTAATGCAGCGGCAACCCTGCCCCCTCCCTGCCTGGCTCGTTCGGCACCAGCCCTTTCTCCCCCGTGCACAGCGCCCGGAAATTTTCCGCTGCCCGGGGCGCCTGCTTGGTGAAGAGCTCGAAGATTATTCGGCCCGCAGGCTGCCCGTCGATGCTAATGTCGAAGAAAACTTTGGGCTTGGGGTAATCCATGGGGTCGGTGGTGAGAAGACCGGGGGGGCGCGGGCGGATGGCAATGCCTGCTAGCTCGTCCCCCACCCCATCATCCATGCCATACTGCGTGGTCCTCCTGGTGTAATGAATGGGGGTGGATGAGGGAGAATGAGCCTTAGGTGGCTGTGGTGAGAAGGCCGGGCAGGCGGATGGCAATGCCTGCTAGCTCATCCCCCACCCCGTCGTCCATGCCATACTGCGTGGTCCTCCTGGTGTGTGTGGGGAGAGGGGCAACAGGAAATGACAGCACAGAGGAGGTTAGGCTTGGGGTAGTCCATGGGGTCGGTGGTGAGAAGACCGGGCGGGCGCGGGCGGATGGCAATGCCTGCTAGGTCGTCGCCCACCCCATCATCCATGCCATACTGTGTGGTCCTCCTGGTGTAGGGAATGGGGGTGTATGAGGGAAAATGAGCCTTAAGTGGCTGGTGGTGAGGGGACTGGGCAGGCGGATGGCAATGCCTGCTAGCTCATCGCCCACCCCGTCGTCCATGCTGTACTGTGCAGCCCTCCTATGTGTGTGGGTAATGAGGGGAAGGGGATGGGGAAAGAAGAAAGAAGATTTGCAGCAAGAGAGTGGTTCTGAGGGTTAGTGCAGGCAAGGCGCACGACAATGCCTGCTATGCTGTCCCCCACCCACATCCATGCCCTACTGCATGAGTGTGTGTGGGGAATGATGGAACAGTGAGAGGTCAGCTCAAAAGTCAACCAACCCTTGTCTCTGGAGCAATAACACAAGGGGTGATTCATGCCTGGCAACTGTGGTACCAGCATGTGTGAGACTAGGGGTAACCTGGGAATACCTCAAAGTAACTGGGAACAGCGAAAGGTCAGCTCAGAAGTCAACCACCCCTTGTCTCTGGAGCAATAACACAAGGGGTGGTCCATGCCTGGCAACTCTAGCAACAGAATTTGTGAGACAAGGGGTAACCTGGAGTTACCTCAATCTAACAAGGGTTTCCTGGGATGATTTGGGGTTACACTGGTGATATGGGAACACCTGTGGTTGGTTTTTATGGCAATAGCTAGATAGCCCAGCACCCATCCCATGATGACCGACACGACAGCAGGCCCAGGCGGAAGCAAGGGTTACCTTGAATCAGTAATACTGACGTAAGGGAAACAGAAATACCTATGGTTGGCAATTATGGCGATGGCGAGATAACCCAGCACCCATCCCACGATGACCGAGAGGAGACCCAGGCGCACCCTGCTTGACCCTATGCGCTTCAACGCCTGAAGGGGGCAAGAGGGGAAAGGGAGTAGGGGGTGAGGGGAGAATGGGGGGAAAGGCGCAGAAGAGACAGCGGAGCACCCATCCTACGATGACGGAGAGGAGGCCCAGGCACACCCTGCTTGGCCCAACGCGTTTCAACGCCTGGTGGTGGGAGGGGAAGGGGAGGCGGGGAAAAGGGAGAGGGGGAAGGGCATGGCTGAGGCGTTGTGGGGAACGTTGTCACTTGTTATTTGAGAATGCTCGAAAAAAAGACCAAGGTACAAGCATTGCTGAGGACGGCCCCCTGATGACGATGGAAAGCCTTTTGACACGTCTCAAAACTCGAAATCCGCGCCACGTGTCAGTCGGAACGCGGGTAGCTGCTGATGCACCGCCGCGCGACCCGAGTGACCCGCCTGGACGGGTAGAATCAGCGGCACTTGGAAGGCCAGCTGAATGCCAGCAATCAGGCACTCCGCTGCGAATGGAAAGCTGGGATTCAGCGGTTCGCTTCGACGGCTCGCTTTTGTGAGCCGTACCTGAAGCATTGGGAATGCCGGTTCGCGACGCCGGTGTTGCCGAGACGGCCGCTGTGCGGATTCGCCGTGAAGAGGCTAGCTAGACGATGTGGTGGTTACCCGGAACACGCGAAAAAATGAGAGTTCTAAAAGAACCGGGCACGCCACGATCACAAAGACGAGCCGACGGGAATCTCGGAACGCTTTAAGGAAACCTAGAATGAATAGTGTTTCTTCTGAGAATGAAGATGGTCGCGAAACGCACTAGTAATGGCGCCGCCTACTACAACAGAACACAAATAGCAGCATGTGGCGCCAACGAGGGTGGCCCTGAAGTAATTTCCTGCATACTGACAGCCTCGCTAAAATGCACCAAAATATTCCTTTATAATCAAGCGTAATTTTCATGCCTTTGGTCGTGCGTTCTCTTTTGCACCCACACTTCTTTAGGCCCCGATCCCCAAAAGCCGCCGAGTTGTTTCGAGATTTGAAGTTCTCAGGATTCGAGTCAGGTTTCGCTACGTTGTCTTTGATTCTAGCAGCTTCGCTGGTGACGACATCTGACGACGCGTAACCATAAATTTCGCATAGTCGCCTGACGAATCGGGTCTGCCGATCGTTTCGTGTAAACAGAAGCAATGGCGAACCAAAAGGGCAGCCAAATGAGAGATTGGTGGGGAAACCGTTCATAGTGCGCGCCCTTACACTCACCGTTGGGGGTTCAGGATTTTGGTGTTTATATTTAGGGTTTCCTAGGCACGGTTTTGAAGTAGTAGTTCTCTAAGTTTCTGTTTCAGTCGCTGTAGATACACACGCCATGGCACCGTCCGGTCGCGTGCGCTTCGTCTGTCGCGGGCGAAGCGTGCGAATCGCACGCGACCGCTCGTGGGACGACGCGGATCCGTCGCGCACCGCCGCGGACGCAGGCGAAACCGCCGAGCGGAGAGCTGCGGCGATTTTTCCCGCGCCGGCGGAAGCGGGAAAGACAGCGGGAGCGGGAGGGCTAGCAGCGGCGCGGGAGCAGGAAATGCTCCTGAAATCGAGGGAGGATCAATGGCTGAACGTGCTTCCGTATGAGGTGGGGAGGAGGTGACGGCGGGGATTGCGGGGAGGGCTGGGAGAAGGGGTTGGGAAAGAATAGGAGGGAGTGGGGGGGAATGGGGGGAATGGGGGGAATGGGGGGAATGGGGGGAGGGGAAGGGATGAGTGCGATCGAGGGAGGATCAATGGCTGATCGTGCTTCCGCATGAGTTGGGGAGAAACGGAGAGGGGGAAGGATAGGGGGAAGGCGGGAAGGGGGGATGTGAGGGGGAAAAAAAGGGGGGGGGGGGGGATTGATCGTGCTGCCCCTCCCCTCTCTTCGTGCCCCTTCCCCCCTTCTCCCCCGTCCCCTCCTTCCCGTGCATGTGGCTTCCTCTTCCCCATTGGCCCAGCGCAGCAAGTGTGGTGGTACACTTCTAACGTCAACGGCTCAATTTCTCCTCCCCCTTTGCGGCGGTGGACCGGTGGTATACCTCCTTTCCCCCTCTGTGTGGCTTGTCTTGTCCCCAGTGCAGCAAGTGCGGTGGTATACCTCCAACGTCAACGGCGCCGTGCCGACCTCTCTGCTGCACCGCCTAGTCAGCGCTGACGTGGACAGCAAGCTCACCACGCTGGCAGGCGGCGATGCCACGCTGGGAAACCGCTTGCTCGCCCTTCCCTTGGTATAACGACCTGCGCGCACAGTCACATTCTTTTCTGCAGTCAGGCTTTGATATAGTCACGTTCCTGTAGTCACGTGGGTGCCTTGCCTCAGTAGGTTAAAGGCCTGCCTGTCTTGACTTGATTGAACATCCGCGTAAAGTTGGAACTTGCGTCGAATCCTTTCTCTCATTTCCCCATTCCCCCTCCCCTACCCCTCCCCATTCCCTAACACACACGCACCCCACGCGCCGTCCCTTCTTCCCACAAACAGAGCCCCTCATTTCACCTCCTGCACTTCCCCTCGGGTCACCGCGGCTATGACTGCCTTGCTGCCACCACCCACCACTCCGGCCCCCTCAAACCCCCCCACCCCCCCCCTTTTCTTTTTCCGTTTGTTCCCTTCCCACCAACAGGACCCCTCTTCTCACCTCCTGCTCTTCCCCTCGGGTCACCGCTACGACTGCCTTGCTGCCACCACGCACCACTCCAGTCTTGGCTGCAGCAGTTTTGTGGGGGAAGCGGAGGGAGGGGCGCAGGGGGCAGTGGTGCGGGGGAGCAGAGTGGGGAAGAAAATTCTGCAGGTGAGGGAGGGAGCAAGGGTGTAAGGGGGCGGGAAAAGTGTTGTGGGGAGGGGTTGGGCATGGGGAGGGGAGACGGGCGTTGGGGGAGGTGAGTTGGGTAAGAGGTGCTGGGATTGATGGCATATTGGTGTGAGTGAGTGGTGCAGTGCAGTGCAGTGCGGTGCGAGGGAAAATCCCACTCTTCACCCTTTTTATGCCCTTTCTTCGACTCGCTGATGGGCCCCCCCTCTTCCCTCCCACTCTCTGTGGTTACCCCTGTCCCGCACCCCAGCTCACGGCCTTTAACAGTGGTAACTGGGGCACACACTTTTGGGTCGACTCAAAAGCCATCCCGCCCCTTCTCTCCCTTCCCTGTTGCTTATTCACGCCTCCCCCCTTCCAGCTCACGGCCTTCAACAGTGGTAACTGGGGCACACATTCCGCCCTGCCCTCTTCTCCCTAAAATGACACTGATGACTCTCAATCCCCACCCACCCCTTCTCTCCCTTGCCCTCTGCTTATTCACCCCCCCAACCCCCAGCTCACGGCCTTTAACAGTGGTAACTGGGGCACACACCCCGCCCCGCCGTCTTCTCCGAGAAACAGCTCGGAAGATTCCTCTGAGGATGACCAAGAGGGGTGGGAGGGACAGGGGCGGCAGGGGACGGGCCAAGAGCAGGGCCAGGAGGAGGAGCAGCAGCAACAGCAGCGGCCAGTCATGAGCTGCCACGTGGCAGCTCGATCCATGCACCATGCTCACGTGCTCGCTCTGTCGTACGACAGTGATGGCTCCAGCAGCGGCAGGGACGGCGGCTGTGGCGCAGATTTTGGTGATTTCGAAGGGTTGAAGGCGAAGCGCCTGCTCTCGCTCGCATCGCCAACGCCTCTTGCACATGTGTGTGGTGGGGGGGGAGAGGGGGGGAGGTCGGGCAGGGTGCGTGGGCACGTGTGTTGGTGTGTGTGTTGGTCGGAAAATGGCAAAAGAAACGTTTGGATTATGTGGCCCTGTCGCATCTGACAGCGCCGGTGTGTGTGTCCATTCTCGCCGGCGCATTGGAGTATGTGAGGCTGTCAGATGCGCCGGCGACAATGGAGGTGTGCTTGGTTGTGCTCTTCTGTTCGTTCGTTCCGATGTCTCGGCACATATCCCTCCCTCCCCCCCACCCGTCCATCTCTTCCGCTCCTCTGCTTACCACACACACTTCCGATGCTCCTTTCCATTCCTCTCGCCAACTCTTCCCCCGACAAGTAGCCTTCCGTCCCTCCCCTCTCCAGTGCCACAGGCCAATTGCACCCAATCGACCTGCATCGCCCCCCTCCGTCCGTATCCTTGCTTCTTACCCTCCAGTCCCTTTCTAATATTCTCCTCCCTCTTCCCTTCTCGTCTGTTTTCCCCCCTGTGCTCTACAGGTTACCTTCCGTCCAGCCTCCTCCTCTCCCGTGCCCACTCAACTCGCCCTCATCACCACCACTGGAAGATTGCAACTGATCGACCTGCACCAGTCCTTTTCCTTTCCCCTTCTCCTCCTCATCCTGCTTCTCCCCCTCCCCCCCCCCCCCCCCCCCCCATGCTGTCTCTTACAGGTGACCTTCCGCCCTGCTGCCTCCTCCCCTGTGCCCACTCAACTCGCCCTCATCACCACCACTGGAAGATTGCAACTGATCGACCTGCATCACCCCCCTCCCTCCCTCTCCTCCTCCTCCTATCCTTCCTCCTACTCCTCCCCCTTCTCCTCGTCCTCCCTCCTTGCTCGACCCATCCCCTTAGGGGCAGCACCTGGCAGCAAGGAGTATAGCTACAGTAAATCCTCGTTAAAAGCAGGGAAGAGTAGTGTAGAAGCAGGAGGAGGAGGAGCGGGAGGGGGAAGAGGTTCGGCAGATTGGACCACGTCCATTGGCGGAGTTGCCTTGGGAGGTCCGGTCCGAGGCTGGGGCAGGCCCGGCTCGGCAGCAGGCTCAGCATTCCCATCCGGCCTAACCACAGGCTCGGGGCTAGGCTCGGCAGAGGAAACGGAAGAGGCTCGGAAGAAGCGGTGGGAGGAGGAGGTGAGGTGGAGGGAAGCGGAGGGGCGGCTAGGCTGGGAGGGATGGTGGCAGTGCGAGTATATGGGGGAAGGAGAGCCTCATATACTTCTCACCGCCTGTGCAGACCAGATCGGAATGGTTGACCTTCGAATGGACATGAGTAGGGGGGGGCGTGGGGCGAGAGGAAGCGCAGGAGCAGGAGGAGGAGGAGGGGTGGGAGCGGGAGGAATGCGAGGCGGCGAGAGGAGTGCCGTGGGGATGGGTGTGGTGTGGGCAGGGCAGATTCCGCAGCACTCGCTGCCGTCGTCGCTCACCACGCTCCCCTCCCATGCCCCCGTCCTCCGCCAGTCCTTCTGTGCCCTCGCCACTGCTGCTTCCTCCTACCCTCCACCGTCTTTCTGCTCATACCCGCTTTTCTCTGCGTCTAGATCAGCGTCAGCACCTGGGTCTGTGCCGACTGGTGTGGTTGACAGTCGGTGGTTTGCAGTGGCGTCCAGTCGCCTCGTAATGCTGTTTGATCTTCGCAACACAGTCGCGCCGCTGCTGCAGGTGAGCGTGAGAGTGTGCGATGAGGCCAGAAAGCAAAACAGCTTGACCGTTTTATCAACCTGTATTCTCCTTCGTTACCTGCTTCATCCGGTTTTGGGGGTCATACATCTACAGCAGCAGGCGTGTTTCTTTTCTTCTTCTTTCTTTCCTTCATCCTCCATCCCCCATCCTTCCTTCCAGTGGGAGCATGGTATGGAGGATGACCCGCCTCGCCTGCTGCACTTCAACTACCTCGGAGCATCTTATAAAGGGGACAGCAGGACCAGAAGAACAGCCAATCACCGGCGACGGGGCAGCAGCAGTGGCGGATGCTCGTCAGAGTCACGCCTGATACCGTCACAGCTGCTGCAGTCACACTCGAGAATGGCAATGGACGGACCTCCCACTCCCTTCACGCCTCTTCATGACGCCAAGGGTGAGTCACCCAGTGATGTTCTCTCCCCCCTCCCCCTCCCCCACCCACTCCCCTCTCACTCCCCACTCGCCCTTATCACAAAGTGACCGCTCTTATCCACTCTCGCCCTCATTCTCTTTACCTCTCTCCCTCCCTTTGCTCCCAGCACCCCCACCACAGATCACACTGACAGCAGCTGCCTTGGGTTCAGGCAGTATTATCACGTGCCCTATTGCTCTCACACGAGTTTTGAGCTGACCCAATAGCCATCTCTCTTCCTGTCCTTCCTCTCTCCCTCTCCCTCCCCTGTTTCTCTGTCTCTCTCCCTCCCGTTGCCCACAGCACCCCCACCACAGATCACACTCACTGCAGTTGCCTTGGGTTCAGGCCGGATTATCATGTGCCCTATTGCCCTCACCACTGCACCTTCTCCTCCTCCTTCCACGATTGCTGTTGCTGCTGCTGCTGCTGTTGCTGCTGCTGCAACAAAAGGAACAGCAGCAGCAGAGGCAGGAGCAGCAGCAGCTAGAGCTGAAGCTGCTGCTGCCCGTCGGGCAGTAAAACGTTTCCAGGCTGCCCAGCGGCGCACGCCGCACCTCTTCCGAGCCTTGTCCGGAGGTTTGGCAACCGTGGCTGTTGCACCGTTCCCTTCCTGTGCTGGTGGTGTTGATGTGAGTGTATCGAAGGGTATGATGATCAAAGCAGCAGACAGAGAGGAGGGGGAGGAGGAGGAGGAGGAGGAGGAGGAGGAGGAGGAGGAGGAGGAGGAGGAGGAGGAGGAGGAGGAGGAGGAGGAGGAGGAGGAGGAGGAGGGGGGGGAGGAGGAGGAGGAGGAGGAGGAGGAGGAGGAGGAGGAGCAGGAGGAGGAAAGGGGAAGGGCAGAAGAAGGAACAAACGAAAAGTGTGCAACAATCACAAGCATGCGTCCTCGTTACAAGCATCTTCACTATTACAGCACTCTGTAGAGCCGAGAGGTCCTCAATTCATATCCACACCAGCCCTCCTCCCTCTAGAAATTCCATCTCCCTTCGAGAGGAAGCGTCCCAGAAGCATCCTACCGCGGTCCCTCGATCCTGTAGACGTGCTGCAGGCCTCTCAGCCAATCCCAGCTGTCCACGTGGCAGGCACTGCACTTGCTCCAATCGCTGGCCTTGCATGTATAAGCACGGCGCCGTGTGCTTATAACGAGGCTCGGCCCGACAGCCAATCAGGCAGTGGGAAAAATGCAGCAGGGGGGTTGACAGCTGAGGCGGGGAAGCATGAGGGAAGATTTGATTTGATTCAGCTGACGAGGCTTGGGGATGTGTGGGTGGCATCGTATGGCATGGAGTGGGAAGGGGGGAGGAAAGGCAAGAGTAAACGGGGAGAGAAGGATGGAAGAAAGGAGGGATTTTTACAAGAGGAGGAGGAAGAGGCGGATGAGGAGGATGAGGAAGAGGATGAGGAAGATGAGGAAGAGGAGGAGGATGAGGAGGAAAAGGAGGACGATGAGAAGTTTGTAAGTTTTAAAGACAAGAGCAACAGGAGAAAGAGGAGGAGAGGGAGAGGGGAGAGTGAGCGGGAAAGGAGGAGAAAGACAGGGGGGAAGTTTCCTCTAGTGCAGGCAGCCGCACTTGTTGGGAGTGCGTGGGAGCAGCAGGCGGCACTTGTGGTGAAGCGGAAGAGTGACAAGTTTGCTACTCCGAAATCATACACCATTCAGCTTCCCAATGTGGCACACTGTGAGTCTGAGTCCAAGCAGGAGAGATTGTTGAGAGAGGGGGGAATTTGCTGCGCCACAATCATACACCATCCAGCTACCGAATGTGGCACTCTGTGAGTTCACCGTGCTTCTGAAGCCATATGAGCTTAGTGGGTTTGTCTAGCTCGTACATGTGGTGAAGCAGAAGAGTGGCAAGTTCGCTACTCCGAAATCTTACACCATCCAGCTTCCAAACGTGGCACACTGTGAGTCTGAGTCTGAGCATTGAGGATTGTTGGCAGTGGGGAAGTTTCTAGTGGTGCAGGTAGCAGCAGGTGGTGGGTGTGCATTGAAGCAGCATGTGGTGCTGGGAGTGCATGGCAGCAGCAGGCAGCACAAGTGGTGAAGAGGAAGAGTGACAAGTTTGCTACTCCGAAATCATACACCATTCAACTGCCAAACGTGGCACACTGTGAGTATGAGTCCAAGCAGGAGAGGTTGTTGGGAGGGGGGAAGTTTTTTAGTGGTGCAGGTAGCAGCAGGTGGTTGGGAGTGCATGGGAGCAGCAGGCAGCACTTGTGGTGAAGAGGAAGAGTGACAAGTTCGCTACTCCGAAATCATACACCATCCAGCTTCCAAACGTTGCTCACTGTGAGTGCACTGCGCTTTTGAGGGTCCGTATAATGCTCGGTGGTGGGATTGACAAGTCTTGTTAATTTGTCCCTGCTCCTGTTGTGAAGAGGAAGCATGAAGGATGGCAGGCGGCAGGTGCAATTCATGTTCCACACTTGAAACAAGTTGGTTTCTGAGATACCCAAAAGCAACGTCAACATAGCTACTCGAGAGAAGTTGGTCTTTGAGAATACCAAAAAAGTCAACCTGCTGGCAGGTGCTATCCATGTTCCGCTCACCGCCTTTTCACACTCGTATCCTGCCTTGTTGCACCCCCCTATGCTAGCATTTGAGAATTCTCAAAAACCTTTGCACCCTTGTATCCCCCCTTGTTACGACCCCCTATGCTCGCAGATGTTCACTCGGCTCTGGATCCAGTGGTTGGCAGCAGGAATGGGAAGGAGGAGGAAGGGGAGGAAGCGGAGGCGAGAGGGGGCGAGGCGAGAGAAAGAAGCACCGAGAGGGATGTTGGGGTGAACCATCAACACAGGCGGAAAAGGCAGAAGCAGCAGCTGGAGGAGCAGGAGCAGGAGAAGGAAGCAGGGCGATTGGATGTGTCACTGGCGAGAGTAGCAGAGATCTGCACAGGAGGAGATGGGAAGACTGCATGGCCTCTCACATGGTGAGATGGAGTGGTGTGGGATGGAATGGGGTGCAGGGGGATGGAGTAGAGTGGAATGGAGTGGAATGGGAAGAAGGGCATGTGAATGTGTCACTGGCGAGTGGCAGAGATCTGCACAGGAGGCGAGGGCACGACTGCATGGCCGCTTGCATGGTGAGATGGATGGAGTGGAATGGGGTGGGGTGGAGTGGAGTGATGTGGGGTGGGATTGGGGTGGAGTGGAGTGGAATGGTGTGGAGCTGGGTGGAGTGTAGCCGAGAAGGGAGTGACATTGCGAAGCGATTGATGGACTCTAACCACCTCGCCCGACCCATTTACTCCCCCATCCCTCCCCAAAACCAGTCACGAGATTGCAGAGGCAGCAGCAGACGCGCAGCCGTCGCAACCAATCGCAGAGCGCCACATGGCAGCACGAGGGCAGCTTGTCGACTCAGCACTGCGATCCCTGGATCGCTTGGGGTTCCTGGGGGAGAGAATCGGCGGCACTGTTGCTGCTGCTGGTGATAGCGCTGCTGCTGCTGGTAGTGGTGCTGCTGCTGTTGCTGCTGCTGCTGGTGCTGCTGCTGCTGCTGGTGCTGGTGCTGGTGCTGGTGCTGGTGCTGCTGGTAGTGTTGGTGCTGCTGCTGCCAGGGCTGGTGTTGCGGCCACTGCTAGCAATCAGTGTGGCATCTCATCTCAGAACCCAGACCCTTTCTCCCACTCCTTCCCGTTCGCAACACAGCAGAGCTTCTCCCCTTTCCAAGCAACTCCCTTTGCCTCGCAAGCAGCTCCCTTTGCCTCGCAGCCGTACCACCCCTTCGAATCGCAGCAAAGCTCCTTCCAACCGTTCAGTGCCTCTCAGAACCCTTTTGGATCGCAGCAGTTTCTGTTTGACACGCAGGAGAGCATCGCGCCCTCTCACATGCTGCCACCTGGCGGCTTGCACGCGAATGCGACGCTGCCAGGTCAGCATGTGCAGCCGCAGCAGCTCATGCCAGGTCAGCATCGGGTGACCATGCCGTGTATAGGAGAGGCAGCTGCAGCAGCAGTCAGGGAATCAGGAACAGGGGGAGGAGTAGGGACAGGAGCAGGAGCAGGGGCAGGAGGAGCAGATGGGAGGGCAGGGGCGAAAGCAGCAGGGGCAGCAGGAGCGGCAGGAGCGGCGAGTGAAACAGTGGCAGCTTTAACGGATCGGTCACTGTTCGTGGCTTCTCTCCCTATCGGCCCAGCTTGGCCTGATGCTGTTATGCTGCCAGGGCAACGGAGGAGAGGAGGGAGAGGGTGTGCGGGTGCGAGTGGTTTGAAGGAGGAAATGGTTGGTCCGCATCGACCGCAGGCCACGTGTCGCGTTGTGATAGGGCGGTGGGACGAGGCTATTCAGGAGTGGACAGCAGCAAAGGATAAAGAAGAGATTCCGGCTCTGCAGTTTGACAAAGGTGAGACAGAGGGGAAAGTGGTTGGGAAGAACCAGGACTGGCTGGGTTGTGTTTTTTATGTTGAATATTGTATATCTTGTAACAGACTGCCACTAGGCGAGTATGTCTTCACACCAACTCTAACCGATTCGGTCCCACCCGCGAGTATATCTCCATCTCCTTTTTGTGCATGGCAGATTTGCCAGAGGCTGACGAGATGGAGCAAGCTAGCATTGCTAGAATCATGGCTGCATGTAGAGACGACAATTTTGGAATGTAGGAATAGTGCTGCATGGCGGTGGTCGCATCTAACACTTGACGTCTGTATATCAGTGTAGTGTAGATATTGCTTCTATCATCTGTCGGCTGTTTCGCGAATAAGGCTGGTTGGGTTGGGTTGGGTTGGGTTGGGTTTGTTTGAAGTTTGTTTGGGTTGCGCCGCATACAGCTCGCCCCCAGACGAGAGATGCATCTGCCTTTACTCACGCGATGGAGCGGACTCACGGACGGTGCAGATGTCGGAGCGCAAGGTGCGTTGCGTTGCATTGCGGTTTGATTGAAATTGATACGCTGCTCGACTGAACTTGAAACGCGCTTGGCGTAATTCCTTCTTGCCGATCTGCGTTGGGGTTGCTTTCCGTCGTGTCTTTGATGTGAGCTGTTCATTCAACCCAACACATCCACTCCTCTTTTGCTGGCGCCATTGCCGTTCCTGTTGCTGTTGCTGCTAATTTCTGCTAGAGCTCGGACCTCTGCTGCTAATTTCTGCTTCAGCTCGTTTCTTCTAAGTTTTCATGTTCCCTCGTCCTACCCTTTCAACGGAACTCTTGTTAAATAGCTATTTATTACACTCCTTCGTTCTTTCAGTCCTGAACATTGCGTAGCAGAATCGGTCTGTTCTTCCGTCGCAGTTATCTATCCCCACGAAAGCGCTATCGTAGCGCAGTCATGCACGAACACGAAGGCGGTACGCTTGCAAACGGCGACTTTAAGGGCAATGCGGACCCGGCGGAAGTAGAACGACTACGGCTACGAATAAAGCAGCTGGAAGCGAGCCTGGCAGCCGCCCTAGCTGAGTCAGCAACTGCCAAAGCTGACCTGGCTTCCGTTAATGCCAAGTTGGCAGTCGTACGGCGGGAAAAAGAAGTCGCAGTGCAGGCTGCGGACCGTCGGATTGAAACTTTAAGAAGAGAATTAGCGGTTCTGGTAGACGAGCGAGAAGAGGACGCTGAAATCATCGCTCAGGGAAAACGGAGCGTCGAGAGAGCAGAGGAATACCTCCGAGCCTTAGACGTCGCGAAAGTGGAGATTAAGAAGTTAAGACTGGAAAGGGATTTGCTGCAGGAGCGGATTCAGGCGCTGGAGCATGGAGGCGGAGCGGGGGGCGCTATGGCGACCGTGAACTGGCTCGTGCCGCCGTGCCTGATGAACGTTTCCGAGCCGCCTCGGTTTACTCCTGACACGCCTCGTTAACCAGCATCAATTTACTGACTTAGGTTCGCACCAGCAGCAGCAGCACTTACAGCCAGAGGGTTTCGTGGATGTGACAGAGGCTGACCAGATGCGGAGAAAGGGGGGATGGCTGCCTTGGAAGGAAGGCGGTTGCGGAGGAAGCGGAAGGAGGCTGACTCAAAAATAGGGTTTGTGGGACAGATGGAGACTCTTTTTACACCGCAGATTAATTTCCTCTCTTTATTTCCAGTTTTAGGCTGATTTTTTTAGGTACCGTGGAAGGATACTTCAGTCATTGTTGTACCTCATCGTTTCTGCTGCGGTAGCTGCGGTTAGTTCCTGATTAGTCTCACTCAACTGGCGGTTGAGTATTAGAAACGGGGTGGGAAGGTGCTTGCTTGCTGAGTTCTGCTGTGGTTGGGGGAGACACCTTCAGTGGAGTGCCTGTCGCATTCAGCAGCCGTGCGTATTCAGTGGTTTTGGAGCAGCTGCCAGTCCTTTACAAGCAGCTGGCAGGTTGGATGGCAAAATGCTTGGGTGTGCCATATCCGGGGTCGTTCTTTGTTGGCTAGCAGGGTGAAAATACTACCTATGTAAGGGTATTTATGGGGTTCTATTTGTGGTATTGTGTTCTACTGTACAGTAGCTGTACAGTATTATGTACTTGTATATCACCATCCCATTGTGTACCTACCCATCATAGATGTGGGCACAAAGAACATGCGGACGATGGTAGCATATATAATTCCATTCACTTGGAGGCTTCCAGTTCGCCTCTGATTCTGTATTATTGACCTGTAGCAGCACATCCGATGTTTCCAGTGGATTGTTGAATTTCTGACAGATCCTTTGTATGGAGTGAATGTTATCATATTCCACTTGTTGTTGCGCAGATGAGGTCTCTCAGTATCGAGTATATCTGTTGACTCCCACCTCTCCTCTCATTCGTCAATGTCCATCAGCACACCAACCACACTCCAACCCAGGTCGCCCGCCACCAACCCCAGCTGTGCCAACAACCAGCCATAGGGATTGCCGCCAGCGCTGATTCACCTCGCCATAAATTTACCACAGGGTTTGATTGCAGGAATGGTTTTGTTTCTCAAGCATGTCTACGCGTTTCATGCATCGAGAGAGCAGCTAGCACAAGTCGCTTCACTTCACATCTCGTTGAAACTGCGCCGTCGGCCGTTCGAATATCGTCTTCTGCGTATTCTACGTTGTGGCTGACGAGAAGAAGTTCTTATCTGTGCGACGTTGTAGGGATCCCAGGCACTGAAAAATTTACCTTCATTTTCGCGGAACAGCGTCTAATTCAATCGCGGCAACGTGGTTTCAACGGAGGCATACCATATCCTGAATGTGCTTTTGAAGGTTCCAAGTTGTTATTTATCAGGTAGACGCTACTTCGGCCCGATTGACGTTTCCGAGCTGAAATGACAACCACCATGGAGACGCGGTCCAAGGAACACGGTCTAGGAATACCTCCAGCCGAAGCTGGCTTACCCTCCGAGTCACCACCAGCAGAAGAGCCTGAAGAGGTGCGAGTCCTGCGAGCGGAAGTGCAGCTGCTAAAAGGCGGTCTGGCGCGCGCGAGGGAACGCGAAGCAGCCGCGTTGCACCAGCTGCAAGAAGTCGCCGCGGCTGCGAATGCCAAGCTGGCAGCGGCCAACGCTGAGGTGGCATCGGTGCGTGCTGAGCTGTCAGCGGCGAACGCGAGGGCGAATGCAGCGCGAAGGGAGAAAGACGCGGCGATGATGGCTGCAGATAGACGGATAGACGCTTTGCAGAGGGAGCTATCAGTGCTGATGGAAGAGAGGGAGGAGGCGGCAGAAGTGGCGGTGGCGGGGCGAGAGAGTTTAGACAGAGCGGAGGAGTATTTAAAAGCACTGGATATTGCAAAAGTTGAGGTTAAGAAGCTTAGGCTTGAAAGGGATATCTTGATGGAGAAGAATAGGTTGCTGGAGGAGGAGAAGATTAAAAGGTCGACGTCTTGGGTCATACCGAACTGCTTGTTGAAGTCTTAATATTAATTATCAAACTCTAGATGCTGCTTGGATCTTCATGTTATCTAACTAGCACTGTGCTTTGTGTGTGCGGCTTACCAAGACTGGGCCTCATGAGTGACCCTGTTGCACTCGAGGGAAAGCATGGTGGTGTGAGCCCCTGTGAGCTCCTCTTGTAAGGAAGGGAACATTAGCAGGGCAGGAAGTCATTGGACCTCTGAGAGTGGCCTGGCGGGTATGAACATATCGATGATAATGTCTAATTTGACAATGAAAGGTGATGCAGCTTTTGTATCGAAGCGCCTTATGAAGGTGAAAATCGTGTTTGTGAGTCGAATGCAGAATTACACAGAAACGCTCTCAATCATTCCAGAACCAGCAGTATCTTTTTGTGCCGTTGCATGTGACCAAGCGAAGCACAAGAGAGCCCTAGGAATGCCCCCACATAGCAAGTCTCAAATCGACACCACAATACAGAGGCGCTACTAACGGCGAAACCGGCGATCAAAGTAGCTTCTGTAATCTGTCATTTGAGTCCGTGCGATCAGCGGCAGCACAGAGATAGCTCGCATGAATCCGCACGCGAGAGGCCTTCCAGGTCGCCTGAGCGTTGCTCTGCGATCCGTGTCGCCATCGCAAGTCGCGTTTTACGTCGCAAGAATCGCACCCGTCGCTCGATTGCATCACCACCGTCGTCACCATAGCCCCGTCCTGCTTGCCACGTCAGCCAGGTCTAATCTTTCTAGTCTTAGATCATCCTGGGTTACCATCAGCCATGGTTCCTCCTCCTCCTATACCTCCCCCTTCTCCTCCACCTCCTCCTTTCCCCAACCTCACTCTAATTCACAACCGTCATTTACCCAAAGATCGACGTTCCATCTCGTACTTCGTTGTAGTCACATCCGCAACTCCACAACGGCCCAGTCACCTTCAACCAATCAGGATCGGCCACGTGTCCAGGACCCGTTAATTCCCACCCTGAATTCCGGTCATGGCATCGCGTCCTCTCCTCCCCTCTCCGCTTATATTCACATCCCCTTCTGTCGCCGCCGCTGTCACTATTGTGACTTCCCTATAGTCACAGTTGGGGCCAGGGACCCGTCTGTCCATGAACGGCTGAGATTGAAGATGGAGAATTACGTGGATCAGGTGGTCAGGGAGATTAAAGCCAGTCCTCCTCCTCTACCTCCTCACTCTCCTCTTCTCACAGTCCACTTTGGAGGAGGTACCCCCTCCGTCCTCCCGCCAGACCTCCTCTCCAGGCTCGTCGACACCCTTCGCCAAACCTACGGCCTTGCTCCGGACGCAGAGATCTGCTTGGAGGCCGACCCTGGCACGTTCGACGAGGCTCGGCTCCGAGCCTGGGTGGAAGGCTCGGGAGTGACGAGGCTGAGTGTAGGATGCCAGGCGTTTGACGAGGCACTGCTGAAGGCGTGTGGGAGATCTCACTCGCTCGCTGACGTATACGATGCTGTTGACGCCGTGAAGAGTGTGGGACTGGAGAATTGGAGCTTAGATCTGATTTCAGGGTGAGTGAGCAACGCGAACCAGGAAGAAAGGGGTCGTTGATTGTATGCGTGGGTGGGGGAGGATCAATCTCCACTCGCCTGCTGACGTGTACGATGCTGTTGACGCCGTGAAGCGTGTGGGACTGGAGAATTGGAGCCTGGATTTGATCTCTGGGTGAGTGAGCAAAGCGAATCAGAAATAAGGGAGTCGACACTTGACTGGTTGTATGCGTGGGTGGGGGGAGGGGGATTCATTCCCACTCTCTTTCTGACGTGTACGATGGTGTTGACGCAGTGAAACGTGTGGGTCTGAACAACTGGAGCTTGGATCTCATTTCAGCAAGTATGTATGTTATGTTCCCCCCAAGGAAGGGAGGGTGCAACCATAGTGTCACCATCATTGCCATGTACATGCTAGTCGTATGCAATATTTATTTGATTTCTTTCTACGACCCATACACCTCGTGCCAACCCTTTTACCAATCCTCCCTTCTTTCCCACCCCAACCAATGGCAGCCTGCCAGGTCAGACTCTCGACAGCTGGCAGCACTCCCTCTCAGAAGTGATCCGTCTGGGCCCCAGCCACGTGTCAGTCTATGATTTGCAGGTGGAGCAAGGCACAGCCTTTGGCCGATGGTATTCCCAAGGCCAAAAGGGGAAGACAGCCGATGACAGTCGATGGTATTCCCAAGGCCGCTCCCCCCTCCCCTCCGACGATCTTTCCGCTGACATGTACCGGGAAGCTTCCAGGCAGCTTCGTGCAGCGGGATACGTTCATTACGAGGTTAGCAACTATGCCAAGCCTGGCTTCCAGTCTCGGCACAACCGGACCTACTGGACGAATTTCCCGTACCTGGGGTTCGGGCTCGGCGCGGCCAGCTACGTGGCTCGGAAGAGGTTTGTTCGGCCCCGAACCTGGGATGGGTATGGGGAGTGGGTCGGCAAGTACGAAGCTAGCAACGGTTTGATTGATTGGCCGGAGGATTCTAAAGAAGAGGAGCTGCTAGATACAGTCATGCTCGGGCTTAGGCTCGGGGAAGGCTTGGGAATGCCGGAGCTGGCGGGTAGGTTCGGCGCGGAGGCAGCAGCGGCGGTGGGGAAAGCGCTGTTGAAGTTTGTCAAGACGGGATTGGTGGAAATAGTGCAGGTGATGCCCGCTGGTAGCATAGAGGCTGTGTGTGGAGAACAGAACTTGAGAGCATTGGAGCAGCAGTGGGAATCTATGGTTGCTCAAGAGAAGGGGAGTGTAGCGGGTGTGGGAGATGGTGGTGTGAGAGAGGATGGAGAGGGAGTGAGGGAGGGGGTGGAAGGCCGTTTTGTAAGGAGTGAGGGTGGTACTGGTGAGGGTGTTGTTGATGGTGATAATAGGGAGGTGAGATGGCAGGGCCTTAGGATGCGGCTGACTGATCCAGAGGGGTTTCTGGTATCGAATGATGTTATCTCCAGTGTATTTGAGGCCATTGGGTGAATACGAGCTTCATCTGCCCATGTATTGGCAACTGTAACCATGTTTGAGGCACGACTAGCGGTCATGTAAGCATGCCCACATGCTTTTACGCATGCTTTGCTCTGAGCTTTCTCACGATGGTGCTTTCTCACTTACCAGTAAATACTGCCCTGACCGATGTGGGCTCTCCTCCCCATACTGCTTCTTCCCTGGATTTACACACAGAAAGCAAAGGCCCACCTGCACTTACCAGTAGCATACACGACTCAACATGAAGCCTTCTCATATGAGCGCCGCCCTGGCCCACGTGGGGTTCTTCCTATCCTGCTAGAAAGACAAGTACAGACGTGCACACATACCCAGATGTGCATACAAAAAGCTAAGGCATGCTGCTGCACTTAGCATATCTACTCAACACATAGAGAGCCTCTTCATTTGGGTGCTTCCCTGGCCCACATGGGGTTTTTCCTATCCTGCTTCTTCACCAGAAGCTTGCCCTTCGTTATGGAGTAAAAACCTAACACTAAGCATGACATGAAACAGACGCCCTTGTCATTTGGGTGCTGCTCTGGCCCAAGTGGGGTTCTTTTTGAGTCGACTCAAAAAAGCCCAAGGCATACTGCTGCACTTAGCATATCTACTCAACACATAGAGAGCCTCTTCATTTGGGTGCTGCTCTGGCCCACGTGGGGTTCTTCCTATCCTGTTTCTTCACCAGGTGCTTCCTGCCCTTGCACTGATTCTCCTCCGCAATTTCCAGGAACTTGCGCTTCCTGCACCGGCCATAACAAGGGGAAGGGAAAATGGGGGAGGGAGGGAGGGGGGAGGATGCGAGGGTTGGGGGGTGGGAAGAAGGCCAAATGGACAGGGTAAAAGCCGAAGTTCCTGCCGCGAGAAACGGTTTACTGTCTTTTAAAACTGGAAAGCATTGTGCAACTGCCTCACCTGTATTTCTTCAAGTCCTTGTCGTGCTGCAACGCCAGCACTAGCAGCAGCGCCCCATTCCCACAAGCACCACTACCCTGTGTTCCGCACTCACCTGTACTTCTTGAGGTCCTCGTCGTGCAACAGCTCTGCTGCAAAGCTCTGCTTCCAACCATAAGGAGCAGCACTGATCAACCCCTACCAGCACCAGCACCCTCCCCTTCCCACCACCAGCACCAACGTGCATTTTGCCTCACCTGTATTTCTTCAAATCCTCATCATGCAGCAGCTCTGCCGCAAAGCTCTGCTTCCTCTCCCTCCGTGTCAACCTGCTGCTGTAGAAGTCTGCTGCTCCCTCCACCACTGTGCCAATCTGAAACATGGAAAGAGAGGGGCAAGGGAGAGAGTACAGACAATGCTGAGGGAAGGGTAATACGCTCCTCTGCTTCCTCTCCCTCCGTGTCAGCCTGCTGCTGTAGAAATCCGCTGCTCCCTCCACCACTGTGCCAATCTGAAACATGGGGAGGATAAGAGAAGGGGGGAATGGCAGGGCGGAAGTTAGGAGTGCAGTGACGGGCAAGTGAGACCTCATTCCCCTTTCCCTCCGTGTCAACCTGCACCTGTAAAAGTCCGCTGCTCCCTCCACCACTGTGCCGATCTGATGATGAGGAATGTAAGGGAGAGAGACAAGCGAGAGGGAGTGCAGATGATGAGGAGCAAATGGCAACAAGTCCCTCTGCTTCCTCTCCCTCCGTGTCAGTCGCTGCAGTAGAAGTCCGCTGCCCCCTCCACCACTGTGCCGATCTGAAGATGAGGAGGACAAGTGAAGGAGGCAATGAAAGGGGCAGGATGCATGGCTGGCAGTGACGGGCAAGTGAAACCTCATTCCCCTTCCCGCTCCTCGTCAACCTGCTGCTGTAAAAGTCCGCTGCTCCCTCCACCACTGTGCCGATCTGAAGCATGGGAACAAACAGAGGAGCGACAGAAAGAATAATCATTGCCCGGATGTGCAGCATTAGATTCTTGGCGGAAAAATCTAAAGCACTCTGCTGCTCCCTCTGATATTTTAGGCGCCTAAGAATTTGTATCAGTATCTGAGGCGCCTAAGAAGTGTGTAGCATTAGCTTCTTGGCAGACAAGTCTAAATCACCGCTGCTCCCTCTGCCACTGTGCGGGTCTGCAGTGTTAGCTTCTCTGGGTCGTGAGGGAAGGGGTTCAAGGGGTTAACAAATGCTTCATATGCAAATGATGATCAAAGGGAAAAGGACAGATGTTGCCTGACAGCCAGAGCGAGTAGACGACGGGAAGCACTAGTCATGACATTAACCTAGGGAACGAGAAAGGTTTTCCTTGGTGCTTGATAATGAAAACGGGTACCTGAAAGTGTGTTGGAAGCTTCTTGGAGTCGGCCGATCGATAATGTCTCTTGGGATCTAGAACGTTCCTCATCTGAACACAGAAGCACAGGGCACAGTGAGTCACAGTCACAGACAGGGAGAATGACCACGATTATCAAAATGCATTTCCAATCCCAGTTACAAAACTTATAGAGCAGAATAAAGAAAGAAGGCTAATACTGTAAATTGAGACTGGGACAGAGACAGACTGGAACTGAGACTAAGACTGAGACTGAGACTGAGACCGAGACTGAGACTGACTGAGACAGACTGAGACTGACTGAGACTGAGACTGAGACTGAGACTGAGAGTGAGGCGGCATGTTACCCGCAGCAGCTGAAGCTCTGTCTTGAGCTCAGGAGTTATGTCTGGTGCAGGAAGGTCATACCTGGGAGTCACAACCACATGGGACAAAAATAAGAGAGAGAGAGAGAGAGAGAGAGAGAGAGAGAGAGAGAGAGAGAGAGAGAGAGAGAGAGAGAGAGAGAGAGAGAGAGAGAGAGAGAGAGAGAGAAAAACAAGTTTTATTCTCTGGGAAGGTACTGGCAGCTACATAAAGGATTTTTCGTTATAAGGCGCCTCACAAAGAGAAACTCACCATTTGGGTCCGGCGGTGTTGGGTTTGTTCTTGCGCGCAATCTGGGCCAGCTTGTGAGGGTCCTTTGGGGGCACCTGCAACTGACCCTCCACCCACTTCTCCCTCCCCTTCCCTCCCCCTTCCCCTTCCCCACCTCCCCTTACTCCTGCACCTCCCATGCTCCCTTTCCCCTCTCCTCCCTCCCCTCCCTTACCTCCTCCCCCCTGCACTCCCTCCTTCCCTTTCTCCTTGATCACAGACAATCGAATTCCCGTCGTGCTTCTGATGCCACCCGGTTCGGAAGCTTCCCTCAATACGATCCGTGCCGACCCAGTCGTTGCTACAGTGACCCCCCTGATGCCGGTGCTCTTCCCCCTCGCCACGTCAGACTTGCCCCTTGCCACGTCAGCACTGGCGCTGGGTTTTAGAGGGAGCGGTTTAGCTTTGGCGGGCTTGTTTTTGTGGCGGGGGTGTGAGAAAAGGGAGCGGGAAAAGAGAGAGGAGGAGAGGGAGGAGAGGGAGAAGGGAGAGGAGGAGGAGGAGGAGAAGGTGGAGGAGGAAGAAGAGGAGGGAAGGGCGATTTTGGGTTCCCAAACTATAGGGGCGAAGGAGCGAGCGTAGTCGTCTAGTTTCCTGCAAAGTTAATGAAAAGGGATGGAAGCAAGGGAAATGGGAGGAAGGAAGGAAAATGGGATGAAGTAAGGGTGTTAGGAATAGGGGCGAAGGAGCGAGCGTAGTCGTCTAGTTTCCTGCAGATGAAGTGAGAAGGGATGGAAGGAAGTAAGGGCGTGAGGGATGGGGGCGAAGGAGCGAGCATAGTCATCTAGTTTCCTGCAGATGTCGTGAGAAGGGGTGGAGGTAAGGGCATTGGGAGAAAGTAAGGGTTTGAGGGTTCTTACAACCAAAATCTTGCAATACGTACTCATGGCAGCACGGTCACGCATGTGAGGGGTTAGAGCACGCGGTGTGCATAAATTTCATCTTTCTTATTTATTGCAGGGTTCGGGGTTTGTGGGTGGATGAGGCAGTACGGTGGGACTGTCGTGGCAGGGCGTGACTTGCACGGGCGACACTTACTTTTGCCTCACGGCTTGCTCGCTCAATACCATATACTCTTCCTCCCCCTCCTCCCCTTCCTCGCCCTCCTCGCCCTCCTCGCCCTCCTCGCCCTCCTCCATCTCCTCTTCCTCCTCTCCCTCCTCTTCCTCCTCTTCCTCTCCCTCTTCGTCTCCCTCTTCCCCCCCTCTCTCCCTCCTCTTCCTCTCCCTCTTCCTCTCCCTCCTCCCCTTCCTCTCCGTCCTCCTCCTCTCCCTCTTCCTCTCCCACTTCACCTTCTGCTCCGTCCTCCTCCTCTTCCCCTTCCATCTCCTCATCCTCCTCCTCGTTTTCCCCCCCTTCCTCCGGTCTTTCCTCCTCTCCTGCTTCCTCTCCTTCCGCATCTTCTTCCCCCTCTGCTTCCGCCTCTTCTTCCGCCTGTCCTTCCGCCTCTGCCTCCGCCTCTCCTTCCTCCCCTGCTTCCGCCTCTCTTTCCGCCTCTCCTTCCGCCTCTTCTTCCGCCTCTTCTTCCGCCTCTCCTTCCGCCTCTATCTCCGCCTCTGCTTCCGCCACTACTTCCGCCCCTTCCCCATCTGAATCTTCCTCACCGTCTTCCTCCTTCCCACTCTTCTCCTCTCCTCTCCCGTCCTCCTCCCCATCCCCCTCCCCACTCCCCTCCTCCTCACTCTCCGCCCCTCCTCTCCCTCCGCCGCCTATCAACTCGCCCGCGTCCCCCCCTGATCGCTCCCCACATTCCGCTTCTCCCGCTCGATCCGCGCTTCCCCCCGAATGTTCCCCCCCTTCGGCTTCTTCTGCGCTATGCGCAATTTCCCCCAATTTCTCCTCCACCTCCTGCGCATCCCGCTCCGCCATTACTTCCGGTACTCCCAAATCCACGAAAAAAGGGCGACGAGAGAAAAGCGCGATAATTTGGAAAAGGCTAGCCTAGTAACGCTCCTGGCTCGATAACACGCACCTGACTTCAAACAACAGAAAGATTATTCGAGGATTCTGCTGCTCAAAAATGGGATGGAGCGTAAGCGAAAGGCCTCTCTAGAACCCCGAACCCCGCTAACCCCAAGCGGGACTTTGCGATTGGAAGTATCGTGTTCGCCTGTGCAGACGCGCTGTTGTTGAAGTGTTGGATTCAAATGCGAAATCAATTTGATTGTAGATAACAGAAAACTAATGAAATGTTTGAGGAGAAATCTTCACAACTAAACACAATTTCATTGTGCATCTAACTTCTACTTTGAGAGCTCCTTGCTTCTTTCCGTGGCTGCGACCACTGCATTCATCAACGTTGCTCGAAACCCTCCCTTCTCTAGAGCATGAATGCCTGCAATCGTAGTACCTGTGCACAAAAAGAAAAGCAAACAAGTTATTATTACAAGGCTATGACTTCAGGGACGTAACAGAGAAATTTTGCATTTACAAGAAGCAGAAAGTGTTACCTCCAGGGGATGCCACCGAATCTTTGAGTTGGCCTGGGTGCTTGCCAGTTTCCAATACCATCTTTGCAGATCCGTACACCTGTTTAGGTTGTGCAGTCGAAAGTAAAAAATGAGTTTTTTTGGCTTGCTTGCAATAACAATAACATGGTTATCTGAATAGCTCGACAAAACATTGCTTACACTGTAATTAATTAGCTTGCATAAATTAAGGGCACTGGGACAAAAAAAAGGGCAATATACGTACGGTTTAGCGGTGAGTGAGAGATCAAAGGGTTTGGCCAGCAGCCACCCCTCCATCCGCCAACGACCAACTTACATTGATGAAGAAAACCAGGATGATTAAGGGCTACGTACGGTTTGAGCGGCGAGGGAGAGAGCAACGTCTCTGGGCAGGCCAGCAGCCACCCCTCCATCCGCCAGTGCCTCTATGGCCATGAACACATATGCCGGGCCGCTGCCACTGAGAGGTGGGAAAAAAAGGGAGGAGAGGGAAAGGAGGGGCATGAGGCATGAGGCAGAATCACTGTCTCTGGGCAGGCCAGCCAGCAGCCACCCCTCCATCCGCCAACGCCTCTATGGCCATAAACACATATGCCGGGCCGCTGCCACTGAGAGGGGCAGTGCAAAGGGAAAGATGGGGGGATATGCATGATCGAGCGGCACAAGGTGGGGAGCAGCTTGCGGAAGGCTGGCAGACACACTACAAGCAGCCACCCCTCCATCCGCCAGTGCCTGTATTGCCATGAACACATATGCCAGGCCGCTGCCACTGAGAGGGGGAAATGGGGGCCAAGAAAAGAAGAGTAGCAGCAGGGAGAGGGAAGGGCATGAGGCAGAATCCATGTCTCTTGTCAATTCAGCAGCCACCCCTCCATCCGCCAGCGCCTCTATTGCCATGAATACATATCCGCTGCCACTGAGAGGGGGAGATGTGAGAGGGGGTAGAAAGGAAACCAGGTGCAGATTGTGAGGAGAGTAGGAGACAACATCACGTACAGCTTCTCGCCACCTGCTGGATCTCACCCCACCGCTTCAAACACCTTGTGAGTACAGAGCCCTGTAAACCATCTATACACCGTACGAGACACACCATGTCAAGCGTTCGGTATGAGCATTCTTGAAACCTGAGACCTGAGATGGCGTCAAGAAGTAGCTTCTCCTCCACCTGCTTTATCTTCCCCACCGCTTCCATGTTCAAACATACACCGCACCGCAATAGACACCTTCTGACAACACATTACCACGTCTGTGAACACCATGCTAGCCATTCCTGTGCCCATCATCCATACCTGAGCCCAGTGACGGCATCCAGCAGCTTCTCCTCCACCTGCTGGATCCTCCCAACTGCTCAGATCAAGCACCGCTTTACACACCTCTCAAACACACCACCGTACCTGTCAACTCAGCACCATCCATACCTGAGCCCAGTGACGGCGTCTAGCAGCTTCTCCTCCACCTGCTGGATCTTCCCCACCGCTTCAAAGTAACAAGCGCTGCACCGGTTTACACACCTCCCAAACCTGTCCACACGTGCGTACCTGAGCCCAGTGACGGCATCTAGCAGCTTCTCCTCCACCTGCTGAATCTTCCCCACCGCTTCAAACAATGCCGCACCTTGTGAACAAACCGCTTCTAAACCGATTGCACCCTGTATGGGAACACACTGTGTCATCTATACCTGAGCCCAGTGACGCCGTCCAAAAGCTTCTCCTCCACCTGCTGAATCTTCCCCGCCGCTTCAAACATGGTTGACCTCTACAGAACAAGCACCATTTGCACACCTCTCAAATGCTGTGTACCTGAGCCCAGTGACAGCGTCTAGCAGCTTCTCCTCCACCTGCTGAATCTTTCCCACCGCTTCAAACATGCGCCGCACCAACGCTGCATCCTCTGCCGTCGCCTTGCTGCCCAGGCTCATGGCTGTGGGGGGAGGAGGGTTGGCAGAAAGCGAGGGGAGGTGCCAGGAGTGGGGGAGTGAAGGAGTTCAGTTAGGGGATTCAGTAAGCGATTCTACCATGCCCCCCACACCAATAACTCAAACATGCGCCGCACCAACGCTGCATCCTCTGCTGTCGCCTTGCTGCCCAGGCTCATGGCTGCGAGGGAGGGGAGAGTGAAGGGTGGGAAGACACCAGGGATGGGGAGATACAGGGGTGGGAGATTAGAAAGACGCTGCTTGCGGCGCTTCAAACATGCGCCGCACCAACGCTGCGTCCTCTGCCGTCGCCTAGCCATCCAGGCTCATAGCTGGGGGGTGGAGTGGCGTGGCGGGAGGGGAGGCACCAGGAGTGGGGGAGTGAAGGAGTTCAGTTAGGGGATTCAGTAAGCGATTCTACCATGCCCCCCACACCAATAACTCTTACATGCGCCGCACCAACGCTGCATCCTCTGCTGTCGACATGCTCCCCAGGCTCATGGCTGCGCAGGCAGGGAGTGAGAAGGGTGGGAGATTAAGCAATAGTAATGAATAAATGTTTAACAAATGAATAGATAAACATTTTTATATGTAAATGAATAAATAACTGCTTAAAATACATGTTCACCCGCCCACTGCTGCAGGAGCTGTTACTTGCCATTATTGGCAACACTGATTCATGTGTTGGCTGCACCCTCAGCTGCTCTTCTCACCTGCTGCTGTGGCCCCCACTAGACAAGGGGTGTTCGGCATGACTCGCACAATCTTCGCCTCGTCACCCGCCCACTGCTGCAGGTTCGCAATCGTCACTCCCGCAGCAATGGACACAACCAGGTGGGTGCTTGTAATTGCAGCGCTGTCCCTCAGCTCTGACAGCACGGCCTTCACTGTGTGGGGCTTCACTGCTATGAAGATCACATCACTGGCTGCCGCAAGCTGTGACGGTAAGGGAGTAGAAGGGGATAGAGGAATGGAGTGGAGATGGGAGCGCTGTCCCTGAGTTCTGACAGCACAGCCTTCACTGTGTGGGGCTTCACAGCAATAAAGATCACATCACTCGTTGCTGCGAGCTGGGGTAGGGAAAGGGAGAGTAGGGCAAGGGAGAGTAAGGCAAGCAAGGGTGGGGAAGGGCGGAGAAGATCAGGGCTGGGAGTGGAAAGACAGCATGGGAAGCGCAGCAATGGACACAACCAGGTGCGTGCTGGTGATGGCAGCGCTCTTCCTTGGTTCTGACAGCACGGCCTTCACTGTGTGGGGCTTCACTGCTATGAAGATGACGTCACTGGCTGCTGCGAGATGTGATGAGAGGGGAGGGAACGGCAGGGCAGGGTTGGGAAGGAAGAGACAGGGAGGGAAGGGGAGCAATGGACACAACTAGATGGGTGCTTGTGATAGTGGAGGTGCTGTCTCTCGGTTCTGTCAGCATGAAAAGGAGCCTACCTCTTTGCATGTCGTCTTCGCAGCCACCCCCATCTCCGCGAACACCGCCAGTCGCTCCTGGCTCAGGTTCATGGCGCTCGTGTCGCTCATGTGGCTGTACTGGTATGACACACGGCAACCGAAACCCTTGTAGCAGAGCCTACCTCCTTGCAAGAAGCTTTGGAAGCCACACCCATCTTGGCAAACACCGCCAGTCGCTCCTGGCTGAGATCCATGGCGCTCATGGCGCTCATGTTACTCAGGGAAAGGATCAGTGGATATACCTCCTTACAAGATGCCTTAGCAGCCACACCCATCTCGGCAAACACCGCCAGTCGCTCCTGGCTGAGATCCACGGCGCTCATATCGCTCGCTGCCACAACAAACCACACCTTTATCACCATACAGAGGAGCCCACCTCCTTGCACGTCGTCTTAGCAGCCACGCCCATCTCGGCAAACACCGCCAGTCGCTCCTGGCTGAGATCCATGGCGCTCATATCGCTCGCTGCTACCACCCCCGCGGCGCTCATCCCCCGCGCCAATGCCTCCGCCATCTGCCCCGCGCCTGTGTGTGCGGGGGGGAAGGGGAGGAGGGGGAGGGGGAAGGGAAAAGGGAGGGCAAGGGCTCCTCAATCACTCGTCTGCTCGCTGCTACAACCCCCGTCGCGCTCATCCCCCGCGCCAGCGCCTCCGCCATCTGCCCGGCTCCTGTGCGTTGGGGGAAATTAGGAGCGGAATGGGGGTGGAGAAGGGGGAGGGGAAAGCATATGGAGGGATTTCGAAGAATACAGCAGTATTTGCAACGAGAGATTCAGGATCGAGCACACTGGTCGCAACGAGACGCGTATGCGAGTGGCGACAGTCAGCGACAGCCAGCGACTGGTTACCCAAAAGAAACTGATCACTCACCCACGAACCCCAATCGCACTCGCTTTCCCTCCGCCATGACGCCGAATCGCTTCCTGGCTGAAAATGCGGGAAGTTATGGGTGGCGGAATGGCAAGGGAGGATCAACCCCCAATTTGAGATTGAAAGGCGAGAAAGATGGAATGGTAGAGATTCTTGTCGACAATGGAGGATATTTTTGGGTCGGATCTTTTCGATATACGACTTTCCGGAACGCGGGACTTGTGCGCTGTACACTAAGTAAAACGCTGTAGAAGTAGGATTTTATTGAACCACTGCAGATTGTCCAAACCACATGATAATTTTTTTGTTTTTATGTTAGGTCACCGTTTACTTCATATACCGTAAAATATCATGAAAATATATGTTACATATTTCTTTCGAATTCTAGAGATTCGTGGCATACCTTCACACTTGCATTTTCATAGTACACTTCAAACCTACATATTCAGCCAATTATTTCCTTGGCCTCCTCTGCAAATGATCTCAATTTTTTTCTGAGTCTGATTCTAACGACTCTTCGATCTCGGAGCGTTCCGCTTTATCCACTATTGCGCTTCTCCCGTCTCTAACCACATAAACAGGACTGGCGCTTCGCTTGCTCCTTCTTCGCCCATTCGTTCTCGCCGCCGTTCCGTCTTGTCGTTATCAGGTGAATAGGCGCATATGTGCTTTCCGTTTCGTTCGCTCTCTCTCACTCATTATGACATACTTCAAGGTTGCGGAATCGCTCACGATATGATTTTCCTTGCCTCTTGATCCCCAACTTTGTGACACGTAATTATCAGGTGTGTGAACTTGATCCCGGGATCGAGAGACGGAGGATTGCGCGCCCGTACGCCATTTCTCGGTAATGGCCTCAGTATTGGCCTCTGCGGTGGTGTCACTTAGAAACGAGGAGCCACGTAAAATCAGCGTAACCTCCGCAGATGTTCAAAACGCCTCAGTTGCAGCTCAACCAGACGCAGCAGGACCGGCGACAGAAATGGCGATAGGGGAGGAGAAAGTACAAGAAGCTCCTAAGGTTCGCCTTTCTGACACGATTGGTCTGCTTAAGGCTCGTATTGGAGCTTGCTTAAACGAGTACATTGAGAAGTATGAAGGAGGTGGGAATGGGGAGGGTGAGGGGGATGCAGGATTGTGGGATGGTGAAGAGATTGGAGAGGAGGAAGAGGACGAGGGTAGTAAAAGGAAGTAGAAAAGCAAGAGAACTGGCGGAAAATGAGTTACTTCAAGATTGCCACAGTGAAAGGCTTCTTATTTCATTGCACCATGGTACCGATGGTTGGCTTCTGTAATGTGATGCACCAGTTGCTTGCTAGCCAGAGCAGCAGAGGCTTGTATTTACCTGTGAAAAAGTCTGGGAAAGTGAATAGGTCTACTCCAGATATGAAGACCAGGGCCAAGCTGAAAGGTAACGTAGCATAAGTACAATAGTTGACAAAATAATAACAAAATTCCCAAATACGGTACATCTGCCTGCCTTACAGCAGCTTCTTGCTCTCAAACAGGGCCTTGAGGCTTCTGAGCAGCCAGGCTCACAAACACCAGCAGAATTATTTTCAAACATCTCAGTAACACGGTAGGCTGCCTCACAACAGCTTCTTGCGCTCAAAGAAGGCCTTGAGGTGCCACAGCTGCAGCGCGGCCAGGCTCACACACACCAGCAGCGACACGATGCTCAGCCACGCCACCCTTGAATTGGTCACCTCATTCAAATCACGCATGTCGGACTCTCTGGTTAGTGGAACAGCGGGTTTCAAGCAGGACAAGGCAGACAGAAGAGGTGACACGTTGGGAAGAAAGAACAGATTGATTGATAGTCTGCTGCTGCTATTGTGTAAACCAACAGCTGCCACCCTGATTGATGCAAACCCTTGAAATCAGCATTACACTCTCAAGGTCCCCTCGGCCGTCCCAATCCATGCAGCAAACAACCACCTCCTCTCAACTGACCTGATACCTAGCCTTTCCCAGTCCCCCCCATCTAGCAAGTATTCCATCTCTCACTACTGCAGGGTGGAAAAAGGGTAACTGTCTCCTTTGTCTAAGTGGTTCACTCACCTCTTGCGAAAGTAGGCCATCTCCCCTCGAATGGACCTCACAGCCTCATCCAGCTTGCGCAACTCCAAGGCAATGCCCTTCCAGTACACGTTGCAGCGGTGATGGGTGAAGGGGGGAAGGGGGGGAGGGAGGGGGGGGAGAGAGGGGAGGGGGGGGGGAAGGGAGGGGGAAGCAATACCTAGGTGAGTGATTAGCAAGCACACTGAATGTTATAGAGCGATCCCGAGTGGACCTTGCTGGCTCATCCAGGTTGCACAAATTCAGGGTGGCGATGACCTTCAACAACATGTTGCAGTACAGGCATAGTGGTCATTACGGGTGGAGTCAAGGGGGAGGGGGGGATATCAAGGTTCATGGTAGAAATATCTTCCCATGTGTTTGACAACTCAAAGGTGATGCACGTGCAGCAATCAAGCACAGCAAACACTTTGGCTCACATCAAGTTTGTCTTTCTTGGCGATTTTGCCCCAATCCTTAGCTGCTACACCAATCTTCCATTCGAGCTCAACCTGTATAACCACCATGCATATCACCACACAGAACGTTGGAGCAGAACGAATGCTTTGATAAGCACGTGGAATCAAGTGTTAGTGGCAAACTGATGTGCAAAGGAATTCAAGGAACAATGGTGTAAGATTTGAGATGCCAATTAAAATTTGCTTCATAGTGGTATCAATGTCCTGGTAGGCACGGCCAGGTGGAGTGCACACAAGCCATCATTCATCCCCTTGTCTAGCCAGCCTATATTCCCAGCTAGCCCACTCACCATGACACTGTGGATCTCTTGCGGATGGTCCACGGGTAGCCAGAAGCACGCCATGTACTGCCCCGTCTCTTTGGTTGTGAATCCGAAGTGCCCCTCCTCCACACTGTCCTGCCAGTGCAGCTGATGCCCGTACGGTGACGTCACCTGCAATGTGATCATGCAAGGTGGTAATAAATATTTTGAGAAGTATGCAAACAGATTTACTTTCATATGACCCTCTTCCACAGGTCCTGCTAGTGCAACTGATGGCCGTACGGTGACGTCACCTGCCATGTGGTTGTGCAAGGTGTAAATGACGGATTTTTATTAAGTTTAGGTCCACGTTTACTGGTGTGAGTGGCCTTCTTCCACGCTGTCGTGCCAATGCATGCGAAGGCCGTACTTACGTCACTCGCCATGTCATCGAGCAAGTTCAGCAGCCTGAAATACGAATGCCTAAATGGCTATTTCTTAGTTTGAAAGTAAAGGAGGTGATATACGAGATGCGGGAGGAACGCGATGAGGAAGTTCAATGACGCAATGGCTTTGAAAGAGGAAACGCAGAGTCGCGATAGGCAGCGGATTCTAGCAATGGGAAAACAACAGAGCAATTGTCAAGATACTGGGAGTTGCACTGAGCAACATGTACAAAAACAAACAAACAAACAAACAAACAAACAAACAAACAAACAAAAAGCAAGACCGCATTGAACGACGCGATCTACGATCCGACCTTTGGCACTGGAAACGGATAATACTGATCCACCTGGACGTCTTTGGGACAGTACTAAACAGCACTATTTTACCAGCCGAACAAGCCGATACGTACCTTAGCTGTGACCCTGCCGGTTTCATCCAGCCGGTTCCCATGAGAGTCGTGCTTTACGATTGAATACGTTCCTACAACGAGGGTTCCCTCCTGAATCTCCTCCCCTAAACATTTCGAGTAGGCCGTGACCTCGAATTTGACCGCCAGACAACCCCGCTGGCAGCACGCAATGGCGACCAAGGCAGCGAGAATAAAACCAAGGAAGCGTCTTAAGGGCGCAACCATGACGGCCGGCTGAATTCGAGGAAGTAAGAGGAGTGATTAGCTGCACTAAGCTGCAAATGCGCGGTGGAAACCAAGCCACGACGCTTATGTGTCGACCACCGGAAAAAATCTGCCGAAGGATAGCAAAATAGCACTGCGGTTTAAGAGCGCTGAATGAAGTTCAAGATCGAACCTAGGACTAGAACGCGGTGATAACCCCACTGGAGTATTGAAATGGAGGAGATATCTTGGTCTAGAACGTGCTCATTTTCTGATCAGGCTCTTCCGGATCAGGGGAGGTTGGTGAGTGAGGAGGTTCTCCAGAAGTTCTCGATCATTCAAAAGCCTACCCAACCAGTTGCAATCTTTTATTACCGCTTTAAAGCGCAAACGACCTCATCAGCCGCATATCGATTAGGTCAGCTGGGGAGGGTAGAGTGGAGAACGAGCGGGGGTTTCATGCGGTTCCGACGTATTCTCAAGGATCATAGCCTCGAAACACAGGTAACATTACATAACATTACATATTCCTGCTTTTGTCTTCTACCATGACATGATTTGATTATGTAATTATGAGACAATGATATCTTCACATCTACGTACAATAACCCACCAAAACTAAACCGAACGCACGACACAACAAAAGCGTAGACATGGCAGTGTTTTCTCATTGCTTTGTAAAGAAGTATAGGATGAAGAAGAGTGTTACACACGACACAACAACGGCTGCCAAGCCCCGATTCTGCTTGGAACTGAACACCTGCAAATAAAAGAGTGTCAAAAGATGAGAAAAGCTGCGGTGCGGGCGACCTGAGACGTTAATACAGGAAGGCTGGAGGCAGAATAGGAAGGGCTGTGAAAGAAGTATCAGATGAAGAAGGTGCAGGGAAGGGAGAGAGGTGAATCAGCTTACTTTCGTAAAGCGATCCACTGTTCCAGCAAGCATTCTTCGAGCAGAGTCCATTTCGAGTCCCTGAAGAAACGCAGACCAGTGAAACAGGTTTCCAAAATAAAGCACTGAAATCAATATCAAAACTCCAGAAAGCACGGCAGTGGGATTCAGCAGCACAGTATATATGCGTCAACAGTAGTGACCCAATATCACAGTTGCTAACTACTCACCATGCCATCCAGAAAACGATTTTGTGATTGAACCTCGCCATGTATGTCTTTGGTTAACTGGCACAAGGACAAATAGTTGAGAGCAGATGGAACGGTTGGGAGGAAAGAAAAATAAAGTGTTATCGCGTGAAAAGAGTCTCTCCTCGTTCTCGCTTTCGGTTTTTCACGTGGTTGAGACTAAAACGTCCAATCACTTCCTCATTCTCACTCAGAAAAATAGTCAGCAAATGCAGCCTCCCGCCTCCCATAGCGAACCAAATCCCATCGTGACATACGTCAGCGTAACCATATGCAAGTCCCTGGCTCACTCCCAGCGGAGAAATCTTACAGCCTTATACCAATTCCACTTTATCCATATTAGGTTGTGAATGTCTAACGTATGCATAAATATTCTCGTACCTCTTTGATTAGTCTAGCCCTCTCCTCCAATTGACTCAACGCTTCCTCGTTGCTTTGCTCGGACGCATACGCGGTAGACCTCAAGGCCCCGCCAGCTCCCGACTCAATATCGCCAAACGAGCCCCCACTTCGGACCATGACGACAATGAACGTAGGTGTATGTTTCGCAGCAACTGAATACGAAGAGAGCGTTTCGGAATGAATTGAAATCTCCAATCAACTGTTGTCACCTAACCAGCTTCAGTCACACCAGGACAACCGCAGGGTCAACGGTTCTAACGTGCTTCACAGGCCTGTGAACGTTGCTAGGGAAAGAATCTCAGGCTAAACCACGGTGACTGTTAGAGCAAACAACGAAGTCTAATCCTCGTCCTACCTGTGAGCGGCTGTGACCAAGAATTTCTAGAGCACGAAGAGTCACATAAAGCAAGGAAAGCAGCTGAAGAAACTGGCTTTCCGCGTTCTGGTGTGGTGGTATGGGGAGGGAATAGGGAAAGAACGTCCCCCCCGAGTTCAGCGCTTTCGTGTTCGGTGCGCGGTGAGTCGTTCGAACGCTGTGAAACGTGAATTATCTTACCGAACCGTTATTTGCGAAGCCAGCGCAGAGCTGTTGTTTCATTGGATGCCAAATCGGCGACAGCCAAGCAAGTAAAATCACTCGTTCTCATTGGATGAAGGATCTGGGGATATGTCGCAAATGCTCGACAACTGGTAAGCGTCGCATGAACGACGGACGACTCTTTCGCCTCGGAACAGGCAGGTGGGTTTGGTTGAGGGGGTGAAGACACAAACTTCCGGAGCCTTCGCGAAAGACATGTTACTGAGGGATTCGTGCTTTCAAATTTGTGTGCAATCCCCACAGTGGGTCGTAGCAGAACGGGAAACCACGTCTGCGACATAAAGCGAAGCTGGCGACTGTCGTTCAACTTGAACGAATGTCGTCGCCCGGAGATTTACGCGACGTGAGCTGGCGGTTGTTGGCCGCGACTCGCACGGACAACCCTCGAAAATTGCCGCCACCACGAAACAGTCATGCAGCAACTGACGCCTGAATTTGCGGCCCAGTACGATTCACTACGGTTCAGTAGCACTCTCTGCAATTCAAAGTGTCGGATATATTTCAAACTTTCCAATAACCAGTCTCTTCATGCAGAGCATGTATGCTTCGCACGGCTCAACGAGACGATTGTTGTTGAGTCAGGCAGGGCTGACATTGGGTACAGCATCAACAAATCCTCAAATAGCTCTTCTTCCGATAGCTCTTGGATTGTCTGTGTGTCATTTGGGTTTAGGATCGAAGGCTTCTCTCTAAATCAGCCATATTGAGGTTTTTCTTGTCAACGTTTAGCAGTCACTGCCGCCAACAGCCACCTGTGTTCTCCCCTCTTCTGTGAGAGCCATACCCGTGAGAGCTTTACCTTCTAGAAACCAGATTTAGCAAGAGCCAATTGTGTCTTTTCCACCTTCTACTGCTCAGTATGCCGGTGGGACCGCCAATCCAACGGCTTTCAGACGACCTACTGTCGAGAATAATCTCACTGCTCTCTAGATCCGACGGTCAGTTGAGCCACGCTAGCGTCTGCCAGCAGTGGCACGACATCGCGTATCGCGTACAAGACAGCATCTGCTTGAGCGCGGACCGCTTCCTGGATACGCGTCAGCTACTTCCTCAGCTTTCACGGTTCGTCAATCTCAAAAAGATCGACCTCTCCGCTGGCAGCCTGAAAGCCGTCTCCGATGATCTTCTCTGCTGCCTCTCCGACACGTGTCACAATCTCACCGATTTTCGCGTCGCTTTTCACAAGCCAGACTCGTTCGGTCAATCCGACAGCAGCGGAGTTTTTACGGAGGACGGACTTTCCCGCCTTTTCACCAACTGCACTCGTCTGCAAGACCTTCATCTGCACTGCCCGGATCATCTCACCGCCATTCCTCCTTCCATCGACCATCTCGCTTCTCTCACGAATTTTCATCTCCAGGCCGAAGGGGTCGAGATTCTGCCCGATACGTTCACCTCGTTACAATCACTCCGACACCTGGTGCTTCGCTTGGCCAAGCTGGAAGATTTTCCGCAGAATCTCGAAAATCTGACTCTTCTGGAGTCGCTGGTTCTCGAAGACTGCGCGTCGATGGTGCCAATCCCGGAATCGATTGAGAAACTTGCGAATTTACACCGTCTTTCCTTCATCGGCTTTTGGTTGCTTCGGCTGCCCGATTCTCTTTCCAACCTTTCATCCCTGGAGTTCCTGGAGATTCGAAAGTCTGTAATCGTTCAAAAGCTACCCGCGAATCTCGTGCACCTTCACGCGCTGGAAACTCTTCACCTGCAGGATATATTCAAAACGCCCGACCTGACCGAGTCTCTCGGGCAGCTACAGCGGTTAAAGCGTTTTACTATGATCAACTGCCTTACCATTTCGTCTCTGCCTCGGGATCTCATCCGTCTTCCTTCACTCACGGATCTCGACCTATCCCTTCCAGAACTTTCCGAGCTGCCCGCCGAAATCGGTCAGATATCAAAGCTTCAGACGCTCGCGCTGACTGACGTTAAGAACGTTACCAGCCTTCCTGATTCCATCTCCCTAGCCACTTCGCTCCAAAAGCTTTCCCTCAACGGTCTCGTTAATTTGACTTCTCTGCCCGAGGAATTCGGGCAGCTGGCCGCTCTAGAGACACTCCACCTGGATGCCCTTCCGCAGCTCACACACCTGCCTGAATCCTTCGGGAACTTGACAAATCTTCGATACTTAAGATTCATGGTGTGTTACCAGCTGCAGCAGCTGCCCGAATCCTTATCCGCGTTAGTATCCCTTGAGCACCTGATTCTGTTAGATTGCTGGCGGCTCACCTCACTACCAAGCAGCGTGGGAAACGGGCTGCCGAATCTGCGCGAGTTAGATATTCTTTACTGCAGATCTCTCACTGGCCTCCCTCCTTCAATCTCCAACCTGTCTTCCCTCAAATCCCTGAGCATCATGCGAGCAAGGCGTTTCACAGGCAAACTGCCCGAGGGGTTGGGCAGCTTGGGAAAGCTGGAGAAGTTATTCCTACGTGACATGCGCCATCTGTCTGGCCTTCCTGCCTCTGTCTCCGGCCTTCTCTCTCTCACCAGCCTGGTGCTGATAAACTGCCCGGAGGTAGAATCTCTGCCTGAGGATATTGGACGGCTGGGATCGCTCCAGGAGCTCAAGCTTTTGAAGCTGCAGCGCTTGGATTGCATCCCTGGGTCGCTGGTTGAGCTGCCGCGATTGCAGGTGCTAGACGTGCGGATGTGTTTCAAAGCTTGCACTTTGCTAGGGGATGAGGATAGCCGCAGCAGCAGCAGCACCGCTATGGCAAGCAGCAGCACCGCTCGGGCGAGCAGCAGCCGCAGGGTTGCGAACGTCAGCAGCAGCAACAGTCTTATGGGGAATGCAAGCGGAGTGCCGCTTCCATCCCTGCAGAGTTTAGCTGCTAAGGGTTTCCGATTCAAATCCTTAGGACCGTCTCTCGGTCTCCTCACGTTGCTGACAAGCCTGGAAATTCTGTTCATGGAGAAACTGGCCTCGCTCCCCGACTCCATATCCGGTCTCTTGAATCTGCAAGTGCTCCGAATCTTCCGCTGCAGGAGGCTGAAAGCGCTGCCAGAAAACATTGGATCGCTTTCCCGCTTGCGAGTCCTCGAATTGGCGGAGCTCGATGATTTTTCTGCCCTGCCCAAGTCGCTCGGGCAGCTGGAGCAACTGGAGACATTGAGATTAATCAGGTGTTTCAGGCTGGTCAATCTTCCAGCTTCGTTCTCCAATTTGTCAAGGCTGCAGCACTGTGCATTGGCCAACCTGGGAATTTCATCCCTGCCCGATAATATCCACAAGCTCTCGTCTCTCCAGACTTTGGTTCTTTTGGGGCTGTTTAATCTTTCCAGCCTGCCCAGAACCTTTCTGAAGCTGCCCCAGCTGAAGAAGTTGGATGTGAGCTACTGTGAGAAACTGGTTTGGGTGCCGGAGCCTTCCCGGAAAATGCCCATGCTGCGCAAGTGTTCGATCCGTGGATGCCCTCTGCTTTCAAAGGAGATTTCCAAGAGAATTTGCAGAGGTGGGGCTATTAAGAAGAGGGAGGATGAGGAAGAGGATGAGGAGGATGAGTGGACGGACGAGGAGAAAAATGGAGAGTATGACGCGTGCTTAGATTTGATGGCGGGGATGGCAAGTGAGGATGAAGAGGATGACGACGACGAGAAAGCTTTTATAGGAGGGTGGAGATGAGGATGGCCAACTAGGAGCTTAAGGAGAAGAAGTTGATGAAGGGGTTGGTGAGGATGGAGAAGGGAACGAAAACGCCGAAGAAGGCAAGAGTAACGGGGATGAAGAGGGTGACGAGACGAGGAAGTGTCAAGCGGATGAAGAATACAAACTGAAAGGGGATGGGAATGAAGAAGACGAGGAGGGTGAGGCGTACGAAGAAGAATCTACTGTATATATACTAAAACAAATTATAGAATACATGTAATGTATATTATAGAATATGAATAATAGTAAATAATAGTATCTAAATACTTTAAGTAAGCTTGATTTATTACCTCTGCTCTGTACCATCTCTATCTGCCATAACACTTTTTATAAGTTTCCACAACTAAGAAATTAGAACATGGTAAAACCTCTACCACTACACTAAGAAAGACTATGCTATGCTGTGCCGACTCCATTGCAACGAAGACAGCAAACCGAACATCCCAAGGGCATATTCTCTTGCTGTCGAACTTTTGGAACCGTTCTTTGATGTTAGTTCACCATCGTAGAATGTAAAGAACCTTACGGAACCGCTTGCAGGTGAAGTTCTGCTTCACCTCCCATCATCATCCCATCCCCAACATCTTGTCTGACCACCATAGGATAGAAGATAAGCTTTCTTTCTGTGTGCGCGGATTGCCTAGCCAGGAGTCCGTTGCTCCTTTGCCCTAAGAAAGATAATGTTTAGCTGTTTGGAGCTTATTGAATCAAAGGTATCTTTTGCGGTTTCTAGGCTCTTTTGTTCCAAGGCGTTCGATCATGGACGTTGACGGTGACGGAGAGCAGCGGATGCGGTTCAGCCTGGACGGAGATTTCGACGACGGCCAGTTCATTAACGGAGAGTTCTTCTCCTCGTCGCGCCGTCAGGGCCGTCAGCAGACCCGCGACGACGTCCTGTACGGTGTCTTTAACGAAGCATCTGATGACGAGGATGACGACGATGAAGGATTCGGCGGTGGGGGTAAGAGACGGAGGAAGAAGCGTCGCGGAAAAGACGATCTGATGGGAAAAGGCGATTTTACGAAACCCGTTAGTTTTGTATCAAAAGGTACAGTGAATCCGAACCTGGATCGGGATGCTGTAGAGGAAAGGCCCGGATTGGGAAGCAAGCCGCAGGAGCCTGTAGAAGATGAGGATCGGAGCGGATTGGGTCGGACCGGCCTCGGGTTCGGCGGAGCAGGCTTGGGATTCACGTCCGGGGGTTCCGAGCCTGACCGGCCAGGTTTGGGAGCCAGGGGGGAGGCGCAAGGAGGAGGAGGAGGAGGAGGAGGAAGAGGATCACTTAGCGAAGACGGCTTTCGGTCAGCGGCTAAGGGAGCGAGCGGAGCAGAGGAGGGAGATGGAGAGGGAGCGAGCGAAGCAGGAGAAGCAGGAGGCGTCGTTTTTCGCGCAGCAGAAGGCGACTAGAGGGGTTGCAGGCGGTCTGTTTGGTTCTGGTGGTGGAGGAGGGGGAGGGAAGGGTGCTGCTCACGGCGTGGGAGCGTTCGAGAAGCACACTAAAGGAATAGGGATGAAGCTTTTAGAGAAGATGGGGTACAAGGGCGGCGGGCTGGGTAAAAACCAGCAGGGTATAGCGAAGCCGATAGAAGCGAAGCTGCGGCCGAAGAACATGGGCATGGGCTTTAACGACTTCAAGGAGAAAGAAGTCGGGTTACCACCCCCGCCGTCCGGGAAAGACGGGGAGGTGGTGGGAGCGGAAGGGGAGGGGGGAGTGGCGGTGGAGGTAGTGGAAAAGAGGGGGCGGGAGAAGCTATGGAAGAAGAAATTCGCGGGGAGGAGGAAGGAGTATAAAACTGCTGCGGAATTGCTGGAAGAGAAGCAGGCGGAGGGGCGGGAGGTGACTCAGACGATCCTGGACATGCGTGGAGCTCAGGTGTGTTGTTGATGTTGCAAATGGTAGCTTGCTGGTTGAGTGGTTGGCTGGCTGACGGGTTGGCTGGATTGACGGACTAATTTCCTGTTTCCCTGTTTCCCTGTTTCCCCAATTTCGTGTTGACAAATCTGGACCGTCCAATCGAGGAGCAGAAGTTACAAGGAGACGGCACAGCAATGCAAGAGCTGCAGCGCAACCTGAGGTGACTTTTGAGTCGACTCAAAAGTCACCTTAGGAGCAGAAGTTACGGGGAGACGGCGCACCGATGCCGGAGCTGCAGCGCAACCTGCGAATCATGGTGGACCTGGCAGAAGCAACAAGAGGAAACCCCTCTTTCACTCTCCTCTCTTTCCTGCACTTCCTGATCCGTGTTTTCTTCGAGCCATGCCTCCCCTGATCCGTGCCTGCGCAGGTCCGCGTGTTGACGAATTTGGACCGGCTAAACGAGGAGCAGAAATTGCAGGAGGATGACAAATCGATGCCTGGGCTGCAGCACAACCTTACCCTCGTGTCTGTTATGCTCTTCACCCTCACTGTCCCCGCAGGTCCGTGTGTTAGACGAACATAGACTGGTCAAACGAGGACCAGAAGCTTTAAGAGACTGACACACGCATGCCTGAGCTGCAGCACAACCTTACCCTCGTGTCTGTTATGCTCTTCACCCTCACTGTCCCCGCAGGTCCGTGTGTTAGACGAACATAGACTGGTCAAACGAGGAGCAGAAGCTTTAAGAGACTGACACACGCATGCCTGAGCTGCAGCACAACCTTACCCTCGTGTCTGTTATGCTCTTCACCCTCACTGTCCCCGCAGGTCCGTGTGTTAGACGAACATAGACTGGTCAAACGAGGAGCAGAAGCTTTAAGAGACTGACACACGCATGCCTGAGCTGCAGCACAACCTTACCCTCGTGTCTGTTATGCTCTTCACCCTCACTGTCCCCGCAGGTCCGTGTGTTAGACGAACTTGGACCGGTCAAACGAGGAGCAGAAGCTTTAAGAGGCTGACACACTCATGCCTGAGCTGCAGCACAACCTTACCCTCGTGTCTGTTATGCTCTTCACCCTCACTGTCCCCGCAGGTCCGTGTGTTGACGAACTTGGACCGGTCAAACGAGGAGCAGAAGCTTTAAGAGGCTGACACACTCATGCCTGAGCTGCAGCACAACCTTACCCTCGTGTCTGTTATGCTCTTCACCCTCACTGTCCCCGCAGGTCCGTGTGTTGACGAACTTGGACCGGTCAAACGAGGAGCAGAAGCTTTAAGAGGCTGACACACTCATGCCTGGGATGCAGCGCAACCTTACCCTCGTGTCTGTTATGCTCTCCCCTCTCTCTGTTCCCGCAGGTCCGCGTGTTGACGAACATGGACCGGTTGAACGAGGAGCAGAAGCTTCAGGAGGACGACACGCCGATGCCCGAGCTGCAGCACAACCTGCGACTCGTGGTCGACCTAGCAGAGGCAGACATTCAAACCATCGACAAGCGCCTAAGGTTCCAACGAGACTCGCTCACCGCTCTCAAGCACGAGCGCGACCGCACGCAGCAGCGCATGCAGCAGCAGGCGCAGCAGCTGACAGACCTCCAAAGGATCGTCGGCGTGCTGGAGAATGTTTTATCGTCTGCCCCTCCCCCGCTGCCGCCCCCGTCGACGGCAAGTGCTGAAGCCCTCGCGCAGGACTCGCACGCGATTGCGACATCTGTCGCGACGCCATTGGCCGCGCTGCGGAGGCTGAGGGAGCAGCATCCCGAGGAGTTCAAGATGTATAACGTCTCGGCGGTGGCGTTAGGGTTTGTGCTCCCCCGTCTCGCTCCGCTTTTCCGCACCTGGAACCCCCTTGCTCACCCGTCGCACGGCCACGCTGTGCTATCCTCCTGGCGCTCCGTGTTAGCACGAGACATAGGAGGAAGAGGAGGAGCGAAGGGAGGAGGAGGCGAGAGTGAGGAGGACAATGGGGCGATTTTTGCTGACGTGGCACTGGCTGATTCGGTGGCAGATCCGGGAGCAGCAGCAGGAGGGGTGGGAGGGGCACCCGCTGAGATGGACCCATACGCTCGCCTAGTCGCGGATCTCGTGCTGCCAGCTGTCAGATCCGCAGTGGTCAATCTCTGGGAGCCTCGGGAACCCGAGCCTCTCCTGAACTTTCTTGACACGTGGCGCGCTCCCGTGCTGCCATCTGTCCTCCTGAGAACGATCCTGGCCCACCTGGTGTTCCCGAAGCTGGCAGCCACGGTGGAGGCTTGGGACCCGAGGCTGGAAACCGTACCTGTCCACCAGTGGCTGCACCCGTGGCTGCCGTACCTAGGGTCCCAGCTCGAGACCCTCTACCCAACCATACGCTTCAGGCTCGGATCTGCCCTCACCGCATGGCACCCATCCGATTCGTCCGCTCTTGCAATGCTGGCGCCGTGGAAATCTGTGTTTGACGCTGCAAGCTGGGACACTCTAGTGAGTCGATCCATCGTCCCGAAGCTTATACACTTACTGCAGACTGAGTTCTTAGTGAATCCGCAGCAGCAGCAGCTGGAGCCGTTTCATTGGGCCATGTCGTGGGCCGGTGTGGTCCCCACGCGCCACCTCATCGCCTTGCTGGACACGGCATTCTTCCCGCAGTGGCACCAGGTGCTCTACCATTGGCTGTGCGCAAACCCTAATTTCGATGAGGTCACCAGATGGTATCTGGGTTGGAAGGCGCTTTTTCCTGCTGAGCTTTTGAGCTCGGAAAGGGTGCGGCAGCAATTGAATGTCGCTTTAGATATGATGAATCAGGCTGTAGAGGGGATGCCGGTTTTGCAACCCGGCGTGAAGGAGAACGTCTCTTACTTAAGAGTTTCGGAGCAGCAGGCATTTGCCGATGGGGTTGGGGCGGGGGCAGGGGGAGGTGTACCTGGTGCAGGTGGTGCTGCTGCTGGGGGAGGTGGTATTGCAGCAGGTGGGGTTGGTGGTGGGGGTGGTGGGATGGGTGGTGCTGGATTAGCCAGTGGTACCAGTGTAACGAGAGGGAGAGGGGCAGGAGGAGGGAGGACGGGGATGTTACATGAGGAGGAAGAGAAGGAGCTGTCTCTACGGGAGGTGGTGGAGCGATTCGCGCTGCAGAACGACGTGAAATTCCTGCCGAAACCAGGGCGCACACATGAAGGCATGCCGGTGTTTTCGTTTGGCACGATCAGCCTGGTGATAGATCCGCTGAAGCAGCTGCTGATGGCGCAAGATGACAAGCACGTGTGGGTGCCTGTGTCGTTGGAACAGGTATTGGACATGCATAGGAAGAAGGGGGGGAGGTGGGCTTAGGGCGCAGAACATGGAATAAAGCTGCGTTGTTTGGCCAGTGCCACGTTTGGTGTATGTACTGTTGACGCAGCAGTTACTTGGAACCAGGAGGGCTGCACTGCACGCATGAAGGCATGCCGGTGTTTTCGTTTGGCACGATCAGCCTGGTGATAGATCCGCTGAAGCAGCTGCTGATGGCACAGGATGACAAGCATTCATGGGTGCCTGTGTCTTTGGAACAGGTGTTGGATATGCATTAAAAGAGAGGGGGGAGGTGGGCTTAGAGCAGCGTATATTGCAGGACTGAGATTGAACAAGAGAGGCATTATCAGGTGATCTTCAATATCATATCACTGCTGCAGCAGTTACAAATTGAAGTTTAGGGATTTCATGATTGCCTGCGAGTTTGAGGTTTAGAATAGCACCATCACCTTGATGTTTATCTGTGCTAGATGTTTTATTTAGAGTAGCAGCTCTGACTTCCTACCTGTATTAACGGAGTTTTTTTAATGTTTTTTTTTTGTAGCCGAAATAGCTGTACTATTGCGTTTTGATGAAGGCTAGTGGACAAGCTCACCAACCTGCGCCCCGTGCAGAGGGCAGGATTGGCGGATTGTGTGCCAGCTGACCACAACCGAAAAATCTATGATAACCTGCCCACTGCCGTGGATATCGTCTGGAATCTGCAAGCCAGCATGTTTTCCGTGTCAGAATGGGCCTTGGAAAACTGGAAGTGTGTGGATGAGCGTGTTACAAATGCCACATAAGAAGACCCACCATATCATGCCAACACTTTCCACCCCCTCAAGTTTTGTTGCGGAGTTTGTCTGTTCTATCATCACGTGCCCCCTTTTGCGACCCCACCCCACACTCCCATTTGCCTTTTTGTTCTAGAAGACATTTTCGTTGTCTTTCCATCCAGTGACTCGTCCCTTCCTGATCGTTCCCCTGAACCGTCAGTGACAAGTTTCATGTGTCACTACCAATTGCGTTCGTGAGTCGACACGAGGTTACGGTTCTGATCAAATGGCAAGACGAAGTCGGTTTGTTTGCTCCTCCCCTCCCCACAATGTTCCGTTGTGTGTAGAGTGAGTTGGGCGTGGTGGTGGAAAATGTCTCTGTCTGGGTCTGTGGGTTTGTCACGGACAGACTTGGTTTCGAGGACGCTGATTGGTCGAAACGCGTTCCCTCTGCCTAGAACCAACGACCGCCTTCTGCTGCTGAATTTAGTCCTTATCAGCACGAGCAAGCGACCAGCCCAAAGCAAGCAGTGAGACGAGCAAACCCTAGCCTCCACATTTGTTCCCACAACCTGAAACACCTGACGTGAATCGTGACCAAACCCTTGCCCATTCAAGTTCCGCGCACCAACCGCCTTCTCTCTGAACAAGCGATTCTATATTCATTTTGAAACTTCCTGCCCTGAAGTGGCAGTTTGCCACGCTTCTTCTTTTGAGAAGGCCTACTATAAGAAGCACTATTTGTCATTATTCTGAGCCGTAACCGTCGTTTTTGTGAGTGATCGCCCCACATTTTCAGTCGTTCCGTGTTCTGTACACGAATCTGCTCCCAGCCACAGAGTTTCATTATCACCCTGATGTCTGCACGGCTTTCCGTGAAGGAAAAATCATGCAACTGTGCAACTGTTCGTCCTCGGGGGAGCCCTTCGTCTCTCCCACTTCTGCTTCCATGTCGTCTGTCCAATGTAACAGTGGAGCTGATCTGCCCTCTCGGGCCTCAATTTGTGTCGGATGGCAGTCACCTTGCCAAAGGCAGCAGCCACAGTAGGCGACCAACATGGTTTTCCCACTTCTCCTTCCTCGTTCTCCAATGCCCTTGGCTTGAGCGCGTACCCTAATGTTGATTCTGATTGCTGAGGAACCCTAGTCTAGAACGTACGGTGACTTATCAGGGCGCAGCGCTTACTCTCCGAAACGTCAGCTTTCTGTTGTGTTACTTATCGTAGCTATCCTGGTGAGTCACCGTGTCGTCTAGGTCTGGTGGTTCCGGTTGACACTCACATTTAGTTTCATCACTCCCATTGCTCGGTGTTGGTTGGACTGCAATGGTTTTAGCAGATCTGTGAAACGTCTCTTTGCGTGGAATCGCCTTTTCGGTCTATTCTTAGCTCCCGAGCCATTTCTACCTATTCTACCCTTCCTTCGGTTTTATCAGGAAGCGGGGTGAAGTGTTCGAGCAACCAGCATATTGAGTTTTCCATAGGAGCGCAATGAGGCTGTTTCAGAGAAAACGTTCGTTTCATCCCGACATTTTAAAGGCTTTGGTTCTCGCGCTTAGCTTCCTCGTGGTGTTCTCGCCTCCCGTCAAAGCACAGGCGGTCGCAGACTCTCAGAGTAAGCACGCTGACGCCGTTCACTTCAGAGGGCTTCATCACGGCATTTATATCTAGGATCTCATGGCTCGGCAATACGTCTCTCCTAAGACTCTTCGATACGCATTGCTGTGCGTGTTTGCAGAACCTGCTCTTCAAGTTATCTTGAACGCATGGGGTCAGTCCCTGCAGCTGAGCCAGACGTGGTTCGTCGCATCAGACTGTTCGCAATGGCTCGGTCTCACTTGCAACTCGCTTGGCGAGGTCATTTCTCTGTACGTTGTCTCGTTTCATTGTACATCTCGTTTAGTTTCTGTGCCTCATAACCGGTATTTTGCACCTCGTATTTCTCCACGCTTCTTCACCTGACTTGCTTGCTCTGTCTACTCTCGTCGTGCGAATGTTTTCTGGTTCCCTCCAGAGAGTTCCCGGGACGAACTGAGCTCCGAGGAGCTTCGATTCCGGCCGCCGTGACGCAGCTCACGGCCCTTCAGAAATTGTATGCGCGATTCGGAAGGAGGGCAGAAAGTGCCCGCGAATTTTTTGTTGGGTTGAGTAGAAGATGGGGGCAGGCGTGGGGAAGGGAAAGTAGGGAAGGGGAAGCGGATGAAGGGAGGTGGGAAAACCAGGAGGGAGGGGAATTTCCGTTTTTTTTTTTTTTTCGTCTTTACGGTCCGTTTCTGGGTGCTTGCCTGTCTTCTCCGGTCGCCTGCCTTGTTCCACTCCTCACTTTCCTATCTTTTCTTATCCGCTGACGTGGCGCAGGTCCCTGGACCACACCCTGCTCGTTGGCGAAATCCCTGCTGACATCGGATTCTTAACTGCGCTGACGAATCTGTAAGCATCAGATTTCTTCATTTGCCACCTGTCACTGCGATTACGTAGCCGTTCCCTCATCTTCCCTGGACTCTTGCGGCAATATTCTTGCTTTCGTTCCTCACCTTGCTTTCGTTTCTTTTTCTTTTTTCTTTTTTATGTTCCTCACCTTGCCTTCCGCTCCTGCAGTTCCATTCTCTCTCACGCATTATGTGTCCATGCCGCTGACACCTCTTCATGGTCTGCACTATTTATGTGCAACTGATGTCGGCTTTAGCTAAGCTTTCTTGTTATTCCTTTTTCCTCTCATCAGGTCGCTTAGCGGAAACGCCTTGACTGGTGGGCTTCCAATCAGCATAGCCAGTCTGGTTAATCTGCGTTCACTGTAAGCATTCCGCAACATGTACTCGTGTAGCCAACACTCTTAGCTCTTCATTCCACCAACTTCGGTTTCGTCTAACAACTTTTGTATTTGTTTTGTTCAGGGATGTAAGTTCAAACCGCTTGACCGGAGACATTCCTAACGTCTTCAGTGGGCTCACTGCTCTCACCATCCTGTACGTCGTCCTTCGCGGATTCTGTTTTTTTCTCGTCTGTTGTTTCTGAAATTCATTTCACTCAACGGTTCCTATATTCTTTTATTCTTACTCTCATTTCTTCCGGTGCTCACCAAGCTCGCTATGCATATTTGGTTTATTGTTTGTCCGATTCAGAGCCCTCGGGTCCAATGGCTTCACTGGAGTCTTTCCACCTGCTCTCCTCAGCCTTTCCCAACTCCAGTTCCTGTAATATACTCGCGTTCGCTCTTTTCTCTCAGTCGCTTGCTAACCTTGTTATATTGTGTAGGTGTTTTTTTTTGTATCAGCTGATTCTGTACCTTCTTTTCTGATCAAGAACACTATTATCGTGCTCAGTTCCGTTTTTATGCCTTTCTTTTTGCTCTGTTAAATTTGGATGCATGTGGCTCCTGTTCAGGCTTGTGGGAGACAATCAGTTCTCCGGTTTTCTTCCGGAGAGTATCGTCGGCCTGCAATCCCTCGTCGCATTGTAAGAATATTCTGTTTTCTTCTTTCTTTTTTTGTTTGGACGTAATAGTCATGTTGCGCTCTAATGTCAATTGGTTGACCTAGTGTTGCTATCTTAGTAGCTGTTGTTTGCTCATTATCTATCTGTCTTTTTTTTTTTTAATGACAGGGACGTCAGCCGCAATCAATTTTATGGCAACCTACCCGCCGCGCTTGGAGCTTTTACCGGCCTCGTCTTTCTGTACGTCTTGCTCTTCAATCTTGTAGGTCTTGTATGTACTACGCGGGCGAAGAGATGCGTCAACCTATTTCCATCAGCTCGCTCGCGCTCGGATTTTCCTACTTCGATTATTGTTTTTCCAGCCTCCCATACCGATTGAATATCCCGCTGTCGCTTCTGATCTCTTGGCTTACCTGCTTCCCCGTTCTCTTGTTTTGCTTCCGACAGTGACGTCAGCAACAACCAGTTCAGCGGAACTCCTACCTCCTCCTTCGCCTCTGCTTCGCTCGCAAACACCGCTCAGGCAACCTACGATCTGAGCGGAAATTTTTTCAGCAGCCTTCCGGCTGGCTACACCGCGCAGTCTGCGGATTTCTGCCCGTCGAATCTTGAGGGGGCTTTCGCGCAGGCGAATCTCGCCCAGTTCGGCGCGTCAAAGTCCAGCAGCTTGAGGGAAAATTGTTTTCTGGGGGGAAATTGGAACGTTTCGGAACATTTCAATAATGGGAAGGGCAAGAGCAACAAGAAAGATCCGAAGAAGTTTGCGGGGAGCAGTGGGGGAAGCGCTAGCGCTGGGACTGGTTGCAGCGTTGCCGCGCAGCGCAGATCGATTGAATGCGTGGCGTTTTGCGGAGCCGCTCTTCCCGCGGGTGCTTGCGGCGGCCTCGGATATTGCACTCTTTCCCAACCGTCTCTCACCCCTGCGTGCATCTGTTACGACGGGATGTACAATGTTACGCTGTCGGTTAACGTGGGTGGTTATACTGTTACATACCCTTCGTGCTCGCCATTCCAAAGCCCCGTCACCCCTCCACCGCCGCCACCAAGCGATGACACCATGCGGAAGCGGGACTCCCGCGGTGCGAAATTGGATGGCGCAGCACTGATCAGCGGGTCGTATTACAACCAGTACTTCCGCCACATGACAGTTGGATTCACCGGAACCGTGGCGAGCCCGCAGTGGACCATTCCCCCGACCGTTGACTGGACGTCCCGCATCCCGTCTGCCCTTCTCGCCGCGAAGAACCAAGGCGCTTGCTGTAAGTCATGCGGCAGCTTCCTCTCCTACTAGAGTGACATCTTTTCTGTCTAGCCTGTTCGCAACCCCACCCGTCGTCGTCTTTTTGGATAAGATAAGCTTATGAAGCCATTATTTCTCTCAATCCTTTTCCCTACACCCTTTGTTTCCCTTCCCTTTCTCAGCTGCATGTTGGATCTTCGCCCCCGTGGCTGCGATTGAAGCAGCCTACGCCATCACCTACAACCTCTCCCCGCCCAACATATCTGAGCAGAAGGCGATTGACTGCCAGGGCACGTGGTCGTGCGACGGAGGCAAGCCTGACGATGCCTTTAACTACGTTGCGGCCAGCGGCGGACTGCCCGCCTCTGATAGCTATCCTTACACGGGCATTCTCAACTACGGCACGTGCAAGGTGAATGATCAGGTGAATACCCCCCCTCTTCTGTGGAAGTGTGTGTTTGGGCATACTTCCAGGTCGTGCATTTGTAAGCTTGCCGCATTACTTAAGCTCACTCTGCTAGACTCGTATGCATTTTGAGGACAATTTCCCCCCTCAATGTTATGTCTCCTTGAGCTCACGCTTTCCGTTCTTGGCCTGTCTGCAGATCTCTGCTCGCTTCCGCGTCCGCCGCCTCCTTTCCACTGATGATGCCGCCTCTACCACCACTGACACCGCTAACACTGTCCCCGCCCACCACTCCCGCATGCTCGCTATCTACAAGCCCGCTGGCGCGTCCTCGGTTCCTGCCACAATGCCATCCGCTCCCTATTCCATCTCCATGTTTGAAAGCATCGGCGTGACCGGGTGGCTTGGAATCGCCCTCGCCGTTCAAAGGCAGCCTGTTGTGGTTTACATTGATGCACGCTCAGACTCTTTCAAGGCGTACACTGGCGGGTTTGTGTACAAAGATCCTGGCTGTTACGGCTCAGGGATTGTTGACCACTTGGTGGTGGTCGTGGGGTTCAACATGATGGATGCGGTGCCGTACTGGATCGTCCGCAACTCGTGGGGTCCTTCGTGGGGCGAGAACGGCTACATGAGGATTGCGATTGCAGGCGGCGCGGGGATCTGCGGGATGAACACGATGCCCGGCCTTTACCCCGTTCTTTCAAGTGCGTTGAGCATTCTCTCCATGCGTTTCTTAGTTTTCTGCCCGAATGTTCTCCAGTTCCTTTCTTCGGCTTATACGCTTTGTATTATATAGTCACCGTGTCTTATATGACTGTTGCCCAACTCTTCCCATTATTCTGACTTGCCTTTTCTGACTGCAGCCCCTGACCCATGCAAGCCCATCAACCCGTGCGGGGGGGGTACTTGTACGTCCACTCCGACCAATAAGAGCCAGCGCAACAAGTGCACGTGCACTGCTGGGTTCATTGCTGTCACCAACCTCGACAAGACCCAGACCTGCGCCCTCGGTCAGTGATGAGACTTTTCCAATAATGCCCGTTGGAAATTGTGCTGTTGTAGCATAAGTGAACAGTCAAGTCTTGACTCGGGTGTAGGCGTTGGGTTTCTATGGCTTGTATGGATTTTCTTTTCCAACGATGCTGTGCTCATCTCTTGTTCATTCCTCCCATACACCGTTTCCAATGTTCCTTTCCCCCGCTAACAGCCAAGGTGTGCACGTTCTTTGCGGTCAACCCATGCGGCTTCGGCACATGTGTCGACGACAGCAAGGGCGGGTACACCTGCCTCTGCTCCTTGGGTTACACCTCCGGTTCTCTCACCGACGGCAGCCCCACTTGTGTGCCGGGCTCACTTGTGTCCAAGGTCGTTCTGCCAACTGCCATGTCTTGTGGCTTAGTACGCACTACCTACCAGCTTTCCAAGAAGGATTTTACGCTTCTCAACCCGGTAAGCACGATCTGTTTCTCTAAGCTGAATGTTATTCAATTTTTCACTTCTGCTGCTTTGCGCACTTCTACCTCCGCCTGATTTTGTCCATGTTTTTTTTTTTCTGCTTGGCTCCACCTTGTGCAGAAGCTCAAGTGCGCTGGTAACTTCCCTGCTGGCACAACCATTGTCATCCGCAGTGCTGGCACTTCTGCTGCTACGTTGGGCTGTGTGGTCCCCTACACGATTGCTCAGGTACCTTTGAACCCCTCCTTCCTGGTCACAGCCATTATGTCCTGTCCTCTGCTCCTCCATCTTAATAGCTGATGTTACTCAGGTTTCATGAGACCCATCTTCCTCCCTTGCTTCACTCTCTTCCCTCCCTCCCAATTGCAGGGCGACACGTGTGCATCTATTGCCACACTCTTTAATGTGACTCAGGCGTACCTCAATGTTGCCAACCCAGACTTGGAGTGCAACGCTCTCACACCAGGCCAGCAGATCTGCGTACAAACAGGGACTCCGCAGGTGCAGAGCTGCACCAGTTACTACACTGTCAGCCCAGGCGAGACCTGCAGTGACGTCATGATCAATACCTATCCTGCAATCAGTGCTACGCAGCTGTACCAGTACAACCCGGGGCTTATCTGCTCTTCTGACTCATCGCAGCGGCTTGTGGGGCAAGATGTAAGTCGGCATTGCATTTCTGACCGGGAAATAATCCAACATCTACCATATCTGCTGCATATGCTGTTGCGCTTACCTCCTTGTCTCTGTATGATTGATGTGTTTCCAGGTCTGTGTGGAATCTGTAGTGGTGGGAGCAACAACTTGTTACTATGGCACCTACACTGTCGTGAGTGGTGACACTTGTTCGAGTGTAGCCTGCAAAGTCTTCCGGTGCTCTTTCTCGCTCATGTATTACTACAATCCTGGATGGTCATGCACCAGTTCTTCACTCTATGTCGGGAAGGTGCTCTGCAAGCCGAGGCCGTGGTAGTGCTCAGAAAGATTGGTGAATGGCACCTTAAAGCTTAGTGCCATTTTGAGAAGCAGGTCATAAGTGGCATGACATGCCTGGTGCAAACTTCTCATAACTATTCATTTATTTGTTGTGTTTTGTTAATTTATCTTTGACTTGTTTGTGAGTTTGTTTTGTGCCATGTTTTCAAGTAGTGAATACATTCTGTTTAGCGGTGTAGTTATTGACTACTAACATGTTAGCTAGAAGTTGCCTGCATATCCCTACTGTATAAGATGGCGTTCACAGCAAGTTCCCCCAAAGCGAACCGCGCTCAACAACAGTGCACAGATATTTGTGAAGCACGTGTATGGGGCTCAGGGCCTCAGATTGGTTTTTGTCCGAGTTATGTTATTATAACTGCATACAAGTATAATGGTGTTACATTTCTGTTAGGTGGTGCACCTCTTGGTTGTTCCTTGTATAACTCTCTCGTCACTTCTCAATGTCAGCCCTCTTTTGGCCAACTCTCTCTCCTAAACCCTAGTCTCTACTAGCTACTATTTTAACATGCTATCAGAGCCTATGACGGTCTAAGGACCTCGTTTCTCTTAAAGATAATGGGCCCGCCTATACTAAAGCGCGTAATGCGCCATTTCTTTTCCGTCCGCCCGTCCGCGCGCGCTCTGCCCTGCCCGTCCGCACGCTCGTTTCCCCCCGTTCCCGTCACCCGTGGCCCCCCGTTCCCGTCGCCCGCGGCCCCCCCGTTCCCGTCGCCCGCGGCCCCCCCGTTCCCGTCGCCCGCGGCCCCCCGTTCCCGTCGCCCGCGGCCCCCCCGTTCCCGTCGCCCGCGGCCCCCCGTTCCCGTCGCCCGCGGCCCCCCGTTCCCGTCGCCCGCGGCCCCCCGTTCCCGTCGCCCGCGGCCCCCGTTTCGTCGCCTCGCGCCCCCCTTTCGTCGCCCCGCGCGGACGCCAGCGCCACGGCCAGCCGCGAGCGCCAGCGCGGCCCGCCAGCGCAGACGCCAGCGCAGCCGCCAGCCGCCAGCGCCTGCGCCACCATCAGCGCCAGCAGCAGCTACCGCCGCCCCACCCCCCCGCCTCCCTTCCGCGGCTTCCGTAGTGGAGGGGGGGGGGGAAGGGGGAAGGGGAGATGTGGGGGCGGCGGGTGTAAGCCTCCAGCAATCCGTCCCTCCCCTCTCTCTTCCTCTTTTCCTGCAGCACTAGTTGCTGTAGGAGAAAGGGGGGGGGGATGAGAGATGCTAAGGGAGGGTAAGAGAGAGTGGTGGAACCAGTAGCCACGCATCTGCAGCTGCCGTCCACTGCTACTGTGGCACCTACTTCTGCAGCCCCTGACGCTTCTCCCTCTACGTTCGTCTTCTTTGCTGTTGAGCTGCATGTCGAGATAGCTAGGCAAGGTTGGTTGCATTGACGAGAGAGATTGGTACAAGAAACACAACCCTAAAGTATTATCCCCTATAACATCTACCCCACTACAGCCTACCAATATATATCACACATATATATCATTTGACACACCCCCATAGGCAAAGTGGGGGAGAGCAACGGGTCACAAGACCAGTCAAGAGAAGCAAAACAAGCTCAGGGTGGATCACAACGTCACCACACATTCAGAGCACAAGCAAATGGCCACAAGGCCAGTTCACATGCAGAGATATATATGCAGCAATGACAGTACAGTGATGGCTACCTAGCAAGAGCCAGCATGCAGGTATATATATAGATCACAGTACAAGCAGAGACTACAGCAAGTGTGGAAACGTAGGCACAAGGCCCAACAGAGTACAAAAGCGCTGATGATCACCAGACGGAAGTGCCTTGGTGAATATATCAGCAGTGTTGGCCCGAGTGGCCACGTGGCGAAGACGAAGCTGGCCTCGCTGCTGCAACTCTCGAGCCAGGAAGTAACGCAGAGCAATGTGCTTCGTTCTGTGCTCCAGTCTGTGCTCCTCACACAAGGCAATGGCCGCCTTGTTGTCAACGTACAGCACTGGAGGAGAACGAGGCTGCTCTCCCAAGTCAGTCAGCAGGTAGGTGAGCCAGCGTAACTCCTGTGCAGCCATGGCTGTGGCATAGATCTCAGCCTCACAACTGGAGCTGAGAACTGAAGACGAACGTGTAGAACGCCACGAAACTGAACCAGAGCCAAGGCTGAAGGTGTAACCCTGTGACGACCGCTGTGTAGCCTGGTCGTCAACCCAAGACGCGTCTGAGTGCCTAGTGAGCACCACCTCGCTCCGTCCTCCAAGCACGAGCCCCATGCCCGATGTACTGCACAAGTAGCGCAGTACCCTCTTAGCAGCAGCCATGTGCTCTGGTCGGTGCCTACCAGGAGCCACGTAGCGAGCGAGAAGGCCAAGAGGGTACGCAAGGTCAGGACGAGTGCAGGTCATCAGGTACATGAGGCAGCCCACTAGCTCTGGGTAAGGACCACTCGGCTCTACGGACTCGTCCGAAGGTGGAGCTGAGAGCGAGTGACATGTAGCCAGAGGAGTGTGCTATGGCGAGGACCAGGTGAAGCCGAAGCGCTGAAGAACCTGCTGCACCATGTGTGACTGAGTCAGTGTGATGGTGCGGCGTGCTCTGTCCCGAGTGATCTGCAAGCCAAGGTAACTGCGCAGCTCACCCAGGTCTGTGCACGTGTGTCTCTTCTGCAGCTCCGACTTCACCAAGGCGAGAGCCTCAGTGTCAGCAGTGGCAAAGACTAAGTCGTCGACGTACACGAGGATGTAGAACGGTGGCAGCGAAGTGTCGGTGCGCAGGAACAGCGACGGGTCAGCTGTCGAAGGAGCGAACCCAAGAGCCGCCAGTGTCGTCCTCAGTGTGTCGTGCCACTCACGTGGCGCCTGGCGGAGACCGTAGACTGGCCGCCGGAGGCTCCACTGGGTACCAGGAGGGAACGACCCAGTGAAGCCAGGTGGGCGGCGCAGCCAGATCTCCTCGTGCAGGCTGCCCTGTAAGAAAGCTGTGCTGAAGTCAAGAGAGTGAAGCTCGTAGTCACGCTGAGCGGCAACGTGCAGCAGCACCCGAAGAGTAGTCATCTTCGGGGTAGGGGAGAAGGTCTGGAAGAAGTCAACTCCCTCTCGCTGACTGAAGCCTCGAGCAACGTAACGAGCCTTGAAGACAGGCGGAGAACCCGGCGGCCGCTTCACCCTGAAAATCCACATGCCATCGACGATGTTCGCCCCAGGAGGGGGAACCTCATCGACGTAAGTACCTGTGGACTTCCAGGATGCCATCTCTGCGTCCATGGCTGTCTGCCACTGAGAGGAGTACTCACCCGCGATCGCCTCAGCGTAAGAGCGCGGGGTCGGGATGTCTGGTGCATCCGGGTCTCCCTCAGGGGCAAGCAGCATGGCCACGAGATGAGGCGCAGCAGCCGCAAGACACTCAAGGTCCTCGTGCCTGTCCTCAAGGACGTCCGTGCTAAGAGCACACTCACCCCCGATGGACGGAGGACAGACAGACTCAGACTCAGCAACAAGACTGGCAGCGAAGTCTAGACGACAGGCAGCAGCAAAGTCAACAAGCTCAGCGACAAGAGCAGACGCAGCAGTAGACTCAAACGACGGGTCAGTGACAACAGTGGCTAGCAGACGCGTGACAGTAGGGTGCTCAGCACGAAACCGGTCAGACTCAGGGTCTGGAACGTCAGGTAGAGAGGACGCAGGAGGAGACGGCAGAGGAACAGGCTGCAGAGCAGAGGAAGGACGACGGACTACGAGGTGTGCGCTGGGGACAGCCGGCTGACGCGAACGAGGAACACGACGACCGGTACGACCAGGACGAGCAGGCGAGACAGGACGCGACGCAGGCTCACGACGCTCAGCAGGACTACCAGTCTGCTCAGTGTAAGGAGAAGGAGCAGGCAGCGGTGAGCCAGGCTGTAACGGAAGACCAGTAGACGACGGGAGAGTAAGAACCTGACGAAGAGCAGAGTCAGACGGCGGCAGAGACGACGGAGACGGCGGAGCGAAGAACAGTCGTGTCGGCGCAGCTGCGCCAGTACCGGCAGCTCCAGCAGCTCCAGTACCTCCAGCAGCTCCAGCACCTCCAGCAGCTCCAGTCCCAGAACCGACACCTCCAGTCCCAGGGTCTCCAACCTCAGTGTCTCCAGCAGCAACACCCCCAGAACCAGCACCTCCAGTCCCAGGGTCTCCAACCTCAGTGTCTCCAGCAGCAGCACCTCCAGACGCAGCACCCCCAGCCCCAACAGCTCCAGTACCTCCAGTACGAGCACCTCCGGAACCAGCGACTCCAGCAGTAGAGCCCCGGGCTCCAGCAGCGCGACCCTGACGGCGACCGTACCGGTCCTGCAGCTGCTGTGAGGTGAGAGGCACACGTGGACGAAGGCGGCTACTCCAAGGAGACCGCGCAACAGCAGACTCAGAACCCTCAGCGCCAGCACCCCCAACTGCTCCAGAACCTCCAGCGCCAGCACCTCCAGGCTCCTCACGCGTAGGCTCAGTACCCTCAGACTCGGCACCCCCAAGCTCAGCACCTCCAGGCTCCTCACGCGCAGGCACAGCACCCCCAGACTCCGCACCCCTAGGCTCAGCACCTCCAGGCTCCTCACGCGCAGGCACAGCACCCCGAGCAAGACCACCCCCAGCAGGACCGGAGTCACCAGTGACCTCAGCAGGCGTAGGTACCGGAGGGTCTACCTGAGAAACACCTGAGGGAGCAGGACCTGGCGCGGGGAGGGGGTCTACCTGGGGAGGACCTGGAGCGAGAAAGAGCGGCGGGGGGGGGGGCGAGAGGCAGTGCGGTAGGGAAAGAGACGGTAGAAGGGAACAGACTCGTCAAAGGTGACGTCCTGAGACGCAAAGACACGGCGCGAGGTGGGGTCGTAAAACTGCCAGCCAGGCGCGTCAGGAGGAAAACCAAGGAAGACGCAGGGAATGGCGCGAGCAGAGAGCTTGTCCGCGGTGAGATCGCGGACAAAGGCACGAGCACCCCAGACCCGGAAACGCGACGCATCGCCAACCTCCCCCGTCCACAGCAGTGTGGGCGAGGTGTCCGGCAAGGAGACGCGGGGCCAGAGGTTGAGCTGATGCGCGGCGTACCTGACCGCAAACGGCCACAGAAAATGGGGAGCCGCCGCATGGATCATGGAGGTACGAGCGACCTCCATGACTAAGTCAATGCGGCGCTCAGCAACCCCATTCTGCTGCGGAGAGGCCGGAAGCGTGAAAGACTGAGTGACGGATGCCGTGCTCCGCACAGAAGGCTGCCAAGAGGTCAGAGGAGAACTCACCACCTCTGTCAGAGTGCAGACGCAGGACAGGAAAGTCCCGGTCGAACCGCTCGCGGAGCTGGAGACGCACAGCGCGGATCCAGGGGATCAAAACAGCAGGGACGTCTCCCTTGCTGCGCAAGGGGAAGACTGTGGTGTAACGCGTGTAGTCGTCGACAACCAGCAGAAAGTACCGCTCACGGCCCTGTCCCTGGACGCGGGCTGGGCCCCACACGTCCAGGTGAAGCGTCTGCAGGGGAGCCTCTGTGGGAGGAAACGAGGAGTGAGGAGCGGCGCGCTGCCGCCCCTCGACGCAGGGAATGCAGGGCGGCGCAGGCGAGGGAGGGAGGGCAGGCAGAGACCTGGGAAGCCCAGAGACCAGGGAGCGAGAGTGCATGCTACGAAGGCGAGGCAGGGAGGGGTGACCAAGGCGGTGGTGCCACAGGAGCGTGTCGTGCGACAGGCGGCGGCACTCACACTGGGTAGCTACCTGAGCAGACGCGTACAGCTGCGGAGACAAAGGAGCGGAGCGTGAAATGTCAGAATAACTGAACGAGGAATGGATGAACTAGCAGGAAGGTGGGTACAAGTATGAAACCCTAAGTTTGTGTACCCTCTAAGGCTAGACCCACTATAGCCTACACAATATAAACATACAATGTTTGACACACCCCCATAGGCGAAGTGGGAGACAACCAGAGGGTCACAAGACCAGTCAAAGCAAAGCAAAGCAAAGCAAAACAGGCTCAGGGTGGATCTCAAGGATACCACACAAATTCCGAGCACAAGCAAGCGGTCACAAGACCAGTTCACATGCAGTTTGATAATGTAGCAAGACATACAGTGATCACAACCTAGCAAGTGTAAACATGCAGGTATATATATATAGAGATCACAGTACAAACAGAGTCAAGAAGTAAGCAAGTGAGGTCCAGCAGGCACAAGGCCTAGAAGAGTACAGAAACGCTGATGGTCACAAGGCTGAAGCGCCTTGGTGAACACATCAGCAAGGTTGGCCTCAGTGGCCACGTAACGCAGACGTAGCTGACCACGCTGCTGCAGCTCTCGAGCAAGGAAGTACCGCAGGGCAATGTGCTTCGTTCTGTGCTCCAGTCTGTGCTCCTCACACAAGGCAATGGCAGCCTGGTTGTCGACGTACAGCACTGGAGGAGAACGAGGCCGCTCTCCCAGGTCGGTCAGCAGGTAGGTCAGCCAGCGTAGCTCCTGGGCAGCCATGGCTGTGGCGTAGATCTCAGCCTCACAACTGGAGCTGAGAACAGAAGAAGAGCATGTAGAACGCCAAGAAACTGAGCCGGAGCCAAGGCTGAAGGTGTAACCCTGAGACGACCGCTGAGTAGCCTGGTCGTCCGCCCAAGAAGCGTCTGAGTGTCCAGTAAGTACAACTCGGTCTCGCCCTCCAAGCACTAGCCCCATGCCCGACGTACTGCACAAGTAGCGCAACACCCTCTTAGCGGCATCCATGTGCTCCTTCCTGTGACGGCCAGGAGCGACATAGCGTGCAAGGATGCTAAGAGGGTATGCAAGGTCAGGTCGAGTGCAGGTCATCAGGTACATGAGGCAGCCCACAAGCTCTGGATACGGGCCACTCGGCTCTACGGACTCATCCGAAGGCAGAGCTGAGAGCGAGTGACCGGTAGGCAGAGGAGTGGACTGAGGCGAGGAGTACGTGAAGCGGAAGCGCTGAAGGATCTGCTGCACCATGTGTGACTGAGTCAAGGTGATGGTGCGCCGTGCTCTGTCCCGGGTGATCCGCAAGCCAAGATAGCTTGTCAGTTCACCCAGGTCTGTGCACGTGTGTCTCCTCTGCAGCTCCGACTTCACGTGGGCGAGTGCCGCGGTGTCAGCAGTGGCAAAGACCAAGTCGTCGACGTACACGAGGATGTAGAACGGCGGCAGCGAGGTGTCTGTGCGTAGAAACAGTGACGGGTCAGCAGTAGAGGGAGCGAACCCAAGAGCCGCAAGTGTCGTCCTCAGTGTGTCGTGCCACTCACGCGGTGCCTGGCGGAGACCGTAGACCGGCCGCTGGAGCCTCCACTGGGTGCCAGGAGGAACCGACCCAGTGAAGCCAGGAGGGCGGCGTAGCCAGATCTCCTCGTGCAGGCTGCCCTGCAAGAAAGCAGTGCTGAAGTCAAGTGAGTGAAGCTCGTAGTCGCGCTGAGCGGCTATGTGCAGCAGCACCCGAAGAGTGGTCATCTTCGGGGTGGGGGAGAAGGTCTGGAAGAAGTCAACTCCCTCTCGCTGACTGAAGCCTCGAGCCACATAGCGCGCCTTGAAGACAGGAGGAGAACCCGGTGGCCGCTTCACCCTGAAAATCCACATGCCACTGACGATGTTCGCCCCAGGTGGGGGAACCTCGTCGACGTAGGTGCGTGTGGACTTCCAGGAAGCCATCTCTGCGTCCATGGCTGTCTGCCACTGAGAGGAGTAGGGACCCGCCATCGCCTCGGCGTAGGTGCGCGGGGTCGGGATGTCTGGTGCATCCGGGTCTCCCTCAGGGGCAACTAGCATGGACACGAGATGGGGCAAAGCAGCAGCAAAGCACTGGAACTCCTCCTGTCTGTCCTCAAGGACGTCCGTGCCAAGAGCACACACACCCCCGACGGACGGAGGACAGACAGACTCAGACTCGGACTCAGCAACAAGGCTAGTGGCGTAGTCTAGACGACACCGGGCAGCAAAGTCTACCAACTCAGCGACCAGAGCAGACGCAGCAGAGGACTCAAAGGTAGGGTCAGTGACAACAGTAGCGAGAAGACGCGTGACAGTGGGACTGGCAGCACGACGGGAGTCAGACTCCGGGTCAGGAAGAGTAGGAAGAGAGGACGCAGGAGGAGACGGCAGCGGGACACGCTGAGGAGCAGTGGAGGGACGCAGAGTCATGTAGTGAGTGCCAGGGACAGGAGGAGGACGCTCACGTGGGACACGACGGCCAGTGCGAGCAGTACGAACAGGCGACGCAGGACGAGACTCAGGCTCACGACGCTCTGTAAGACCTCCCGTGGGACCAGCGTAAGGAGAGGGAGCAGGGAGAGGCGAGGCAGGCGGTAACTGTGACTGCGGCGGGACAGGCGGAGGACACTCTACGGAGGGAGGAGGACAAGGAGGAGGAGTCTGACCAAGAACCTGCTGAAGGAGCGGTACGAAGTACGGTCGCGGCCGCGCAGCGTCTCCAGAACGAGCAGAGACACCAGCAGCAGGGTCCTCAGCACCAGTAGTAGCTCCAACGTCCGGGTCCTCAGCACCAGCAGCAGCTCCAACGCCCGGGTCCCCAGCAGCAGCGCCACCGCCCGGGTCCTCAGCACCAGCAGCAGCTCCAACGCCCGGGTCCTCAGCACCAGCAGCAGCGCCACCGCCCAGGTCCTCAGCACCAGCAGTAGCTCCAACGCCCGGGTCCTCAGTACCAGCAGCAGCGCCACCCCCAGGGTCCACAGCACCAGGAGCACCACTCCGAAGACTGCAGCGCCGCGCGTACCACTCTCGGATCTGCTGAATGGGGGGGAGCTCCTGGGTAGGAGGGGAAGTACTGGTACGAGCTCCAGCAGCACCTCTCCGGAGGCGGCAGTACTGTAGGTACCTCTCCTGCAGCTGCTGGGAGGAGAGGGCTCCCCCAGGTGGAGCACGCTCAGGCTCAGCACCTCCAGACACAGCACCCCCAGACTCAGCACCTCCAGGCTCAGCACCCCCAGACTCCGCACCCCCAGGCTCAGCACCCCCAGACTCAGCACGGTCAGGCTCAGCACCCCCAGGCTCAGCACCCTCAGACGCAGCACCGCCAGACGCAGCACCTCCAGGCTCAGCACCTCCAGACTCCGCACCCCCAGGCTCAGCACCTCCATGCTCCGCACCCCCAGGGTCCGCAACCCAAGCTCCGCACCCCCAGGCTCACCTCCCTCAGACTCCTCACGGTCAGGCTCAGCACCCCCAGACGCAGCACCCCCAGGCTCAGTACCCCGAGCAGGACGAGAGTCAACAGCTACCTCGACAGGCTCACCCGGGTCTACCTGGGACACACCTGAGGGAGCGGCACCCTGAGGGGGGAGGGGGTCTGGTACCTCAGCACCTGGAGCGAGGAAGAGAGGCGGGGGAGGGAGCGGGGCAGTGCGGTAGGGGAAGAGGCGGTAGTAGGGGACGGACTCGTCAAAAGTGACGTCCTGAGAGGCCAGGACACGCCGCGAGGTGGGGTGGTAGAACTGCCAACCAGGGGCGTCCGGGACAAAGCCAAGGAAGACGCAGGGGACAGCGCGACGGGAGAGCTTGTCCGCGGACGTGTCGCGGACAAAAGCTCGGGATCCCCAGACCCGAAAACGCGACGCATCGCCAGCCTCTCCCGTCCAACGCAGTGTCGGAGAAGTCTCGGGCAAGGAGACACGGGGCCAGAGGTTGAGCTGATGCGCAGCGTATCGGACTGCAAACGGCCACAGAAAGTGGGGGGCAGCCGCATGAACCAAGGAGGTACGAGCGACCTCCATGACCAAGCCAATGCGGCGCTCAGCAACCCCATTCTGCTGTGGAGAGGCCGGAAGCGTGAACGACTGCTCAATGCCCTCCTGCTGACAGAAGGCCTCCAAGAGACCAGAGGAAAACTCTCCACCTCTGTCAGAGTGCAGACGCAGGACAGGGAAGTCGGAGCGGAAACGCTCACTAAGCTGGAGACGAGATCTGCGGATCCAAGGGATCAAGACATCAGGGACGTCACCCTTGGTGCGCAAGGGGAAGACCGTGGTGTAGCGCGAGAAGTCGTCAACAACAATCAGAAAGTACCTCTCCTGACCCTGACCACGGACGCGGGCTGGGCCCCACACGTCCATGTGGAGCGTCTGCAAAGGAGCAGTCGTCGGGGGAAAGGAGGAGGAGTGAGGAGCGGCGCGCTGCCGCCCCTCGACACAGGGAAGACAGGGAGGAGCAGGCGAGGGTGGGAGGGGAGGGAGAACCCTGGGAAGACCAGCAACAAGGTCCCGTTTGTGCATGGCCCGAAGGCGCTGCACAGACGGGTGACCAAGGCGGTGGTGCCAGAGGACAGTCTCATGCGCCAAAGAGCGGCACGAGCAGGGGGCCGACAGCTGGCCTGGCGCAGACGCGGACGCGGACGCAGCTACCTGAGGGGACTCAGTGGTCAGTGTGTACAGGTCCGACCCCGGCTGCCGAGTGAAGGTAGCCAGGTGACGGCCCGTCCGAGCACACGTGCAGTGTGTCACGCGCTTGTAGGCAGGGGTGAACTGGTGAACACCTCCGTCCTGGAGCGCACAACCTGCCACCAAGTTCGTAGAGAACGAGGGGAGGTAGAGACCTGACAGTGTGCCCGACGGGACCGCAGGACAGGGAAGAACAGTGGAGGAGGTCGCAATGACCGGACCCCCAGAGGGGTCAGCGAGGGAGACAGCAACTGGCCGAGCAAGCGGCTCAAGGGCAGTGCGGTCACGAAAGAAACAGCGAGAAGCACCTGAGTCCAGGGTGAAGGTGTGCAGTGCCTCAGTCGACTCAGTACCAGGGGAGACAGACTCACTAGCACCTAAAGCGACAGCCTCACCATCACCTGAGGTGGCAGACACGCGAGTACCGGGAGTGGGAGCCTCACCAGCACCTAGGGCAACAGACGTACTAGCACCTAGAGCGGCAGCCTCACTGACAGAAGCTCCCGAACGATGCACTCCAGAGCGACTACCACTACGGCCACCCCGACAGCCCCAACTAGCGTACCACTCACGCGCACGAAGCACCTGGGGCGAAGGAGGACACGGCAGCTGCACCTGTCCACTACCAGAAGCTCCCGACCGATCCACTCCAGAGCGACTACCACTACGGCCACCCCGACAGCCCCAACTAGCGTACCACTCACGCGCACGAAGCACCTGGGGCGAAGGAGGACACGGCAGCTGCACCTGTCCACTACCAGAAGCTCCCGACCGATCCACTCCAGAGCGACTACCACTACGGCCACCCCGACAGCCCCAACTAGCGTACCACTCACGCGCACGAAGCACCTGGGGCGAAGGAGGACACGGCAGCTGCACCTGTCCACTACCAGAAGCTCCCGACCGACCCACTCCAGAGCGACCACCACTACGGCCACCCCGACAGCCCCGACTAGTGTACCACTCACGCGCACGAAGCTGCTGGGGCGTGAGGGACTCACGCGCACGGCCCTGGAGCTGCATCTGGCCACGCCAGGAGCAGCAGTAGTAGCAGTAGCGGCAGCAGTGGGAGTAGAAAAGGCAGTAGCAGCAGTAGCAGCGGTAGCAGTGCTGGGCAATGCTCACCAGTGGTCGGCGCGGCAGGCGCAAGACGGTGGCGACAGCGGGGCCGCTACAACTGCAGGGCTGGGCCGGGCCGTAGCAGGGAGCTCCGCGGCAGCTGCTGCAGGGCGAGGCCGGGCCGCGACGGCAGCTGCTCCAGGTGCCAGGGGCGGCTGCTGCAGTGGCGGCGGCTCCAGGGGCCAGGGGCGGCTGCTGCAGCTGTGGTTGCTCCAGGGGCCAGGGGCAGCTGCTGCAGGTGCGGGCTGCTCCAGGGGCGGCTGCTGCAGGTACGTGCTGCTCCAGAGGGGGCCGCTGCAGTGGCAGGCGGCTCCAGGGGCGGCTGCTGCAGTGGCGAGCGGCTCCAGGGGCTGCTGCTGCAGTGGCGGGCGGCTCCAGGGGCTGCTACTGCAGTGGCGGGCGGCTCCAGGGGCTGCTGCTGCAGTGGCGGCTGCTCCAGGGGCTGCTGCTGCAGTGGCGGCTGCTCCAGGGGCGAGAGGCGGATTAGGTCAGGGCGACGCGGCGAGAAGGGCGACGCGGCGGGCAGGTGGCGACGTGGTGGGCAGGTGGCGACGCGGCGGGCAGGTGGCGACGCCGCGGGCAGGCGGCGACGCCGCGGGCAGGCGACGACGCCGCGGGCAGGCGCCGACGCCGCGGGCAGGGGACGACGCCGCGGGTAGGCGACGACGCCGCGGGCAGGCGACGACGCCGCGAGCAGGCGACGACGCCGCGAGCAGGCGACGACGCCGCGGGCAGGCGCCGATGTCGCGGGCAGGCGACGACGCCGCGGGCAGGCGACGACGTCGCGGGCAGGCGACGACGCCGCGGGCAGGCGACGGCGCCGCGGGCAGGCGACGACGCCGCGGACAGGGGCTACGTCGCGGGCAGGCGACGACGCCGCGGGGAGGCGGTGACGCCACGGGCAGGGCGACGCGGCGGGCGGCGAGAGCCTGCAGGGGCGGCGTGCGGTCGTGCAGAGGCTGCGCACTGGCCTGACGGACCTGCAGGGGCAGCTCGAGAGTGCACGAGGGCGCACGAGGGCGTACGAGGGCGCACGAGGGCGCACGAGGGCGCACGAAGGCGCACTAGCAGAGAAAGGCGCACGAGGGCGCACGAGGGCGCACGTAAGGTAGAGCGCACAAGGGCGCAGAGGGGGAGGCGCTAACGCAGCACTCCGACAGTAGGGCGCACTAAGGCGCTAGGAAGTAGTTAGTAGAGGTGGGCCCGAAAAAAAAAACTTAGGTCCTAGCGAAGGACCTGCTCTGAAACCATGTCAGAATAACTGAACGAGGAATGGATGAACTAGCAGGAAGGTGGGTACAAGTATGAAACCCTAAGTTTGTGTACCCTCTAAGGCTAGACCCACTATAGCCTACACAATATAAACATACAATGTTTGACATGAAACAGTGGTGAGGGTGTACAGACTGGACCCCGGCTCACGAGTGAACGTGGCCAGGTGGCGGCCAGTCTTGGAGCACGTGCAGATCGCCACACGCTGCCCTCCAGGAGTCCAGGTGTCAACCCAGTGATCCTGGAGGACGGCGTTGCTCACCAGGTTCGTAGAGAACGAGGGAACGAGGAGACCTGACAGCTCACCAGACGGGACCGCCGGGCACGGGAGCACAGTCGTGGCTCGTGCAAGCACTGGGCCCCAAGAGGGGTCAGCCAGTGAGACAGGGACAGGTGCAGGGAGGGGAGTGACGGTGGTGCTATCGCGAAAGAAACAGCGGGAAGCACCAGAGTCAAGTGTAAACGTGTGCAAGGCCTGAGCCGACTCAGTACCAAGGGGAGCAGACTCACTAGCACCTAGGGCTGCAGCCCTTATACCGGGGTCAATACCAGGGTCAGGCGGCACACACAAGTAACAGTCACCCTCAGCACTAACAGTCAATGCATACATGGCAGCAAGAATAACATCATAGTCCAGATCAAAGATAGGCACATCACGCCTAAGCAGCTCTGCCCAGTTGGGGAACTCAGTAGCATCAGGATACTTGGCACGCCAGGCGTCACTAAGCCTAGCAAAACAACGGTACTCAGTGTGAAAACCGTTGCAGGGGCGACCCTTGCGGGGGCCAGTACGAATGACATAGGGGCAGCGGTCAGAACCCCGAGACGCCCCACGCCCAGCATACCAGTCATTGAGCTGCTGGGAGGTGAGGGGAGGAAGCTGCTGCTGCTGCTGTGGCTGCTGCTGCTGCTGCTGCTGCTGCTGCTGCTGGCCACCAGTGGGGCCACCCTTCTGGCCAGATCCACCCCCACTCCCACCAACACAACCCTAAAGTGTTATCCCCTATAACATCTACCCCACTACAGCCTACCAATATATATCACACATATATATCATTTGACACTGCAAACTAAGTGCGCCACAGCACATCGCCTTCTTTGCTGTTGAGCTGCAAACTAAGCGCGCCACAGCACATCGTCTTCGTTTTCTCTTACTTGCCTCAGGGCTTGCTGCAGCTGTCTCTGCCACCACTGCACTGGTTGTCACTGCTCTTGCGTTCTGCTGCTTTGGTCTGCTCTGTGTACCCCTGCAGGTTGTGTTCTACACTTTGCTATTCCTATACGCAGTTAAGGAGGGATGTCCGAGTTATGTTATTATAACTGCATACAAGTCTAGCTATAAGTATAATGGTGTTACATTTCTGTTAGGTGGTGCACCTCTTGGTTGTTCCTTGTATAACTCTCTCGTCACTTCTCAATGTCAGCCCTCTTTTGGCCAACTCTCTCTCCTAAACCCTAGTCTCTACTAGCTACTATTTTAACAGTTTTGAGCTAGGCTGATCAATCAGAGTTGGTGTACAAAGATTTACGCTGAAAATCAGACAAATATGCAATTTTATGCCCTTTTCCACTAGGAATTTCATACCGTAGTTTTTCCTACTTATTCGGAAAAAAATTGCTGAAAAATCAGCCCCTGCTTCTCAAGTAAGTCTGAAACCTCAGCCCATTTTACCTAAATCAGCCTTTTTTCGCTGAAATCTGAGGTCCTGATGGGGCTGCTTCACGAAAGCTTCTCATGAACAATCTTGAAGTTGACAGGGTTACATGCTCTGTCAGAATCCCAGCCACTAACCACTGAGATAAAAGGGCTTGTTTGTATGGCGGGTAAGTGCGCCCATAACCCCCCAGGCCGATGTGCCTGTAACCCTTCCCTAGGATCATCGGGGATCTCCAGTGGACCTCTGACACCCCCTCGCACTGGGATGCCCGAGGTGCACACACCGGGATTCGAACCCGAGACCTTTGCTCTGATACCATGTCAGAATCCCAGCCACTAACCACTGGGATAAAAGGGCTTGTTTGTATGGCGGGTAAGTGCGCCCATAACCCCCCAGGCCGATGTGCCTGTAACCCTTCCCTAGGATCATCGGGGATCTCCAGTGGACCTCTGACATGCTTCTCATTGGGTTTGAAAATTCGCTCAAACTCGTTTAGGTGTGTATCCACATTCGCATGACACGTGGAGTGGGTGTGGTCAGTGGCAAAACTGCCACGCTGGACTCAAATTTCTGCACTTTTGGGCCTCTTGTGGCTACTTCGCTTGGGGGAACTTGCTGTGATCACCATCTAACCTGTAACTAGCTTCTGTTTGGAGCAAATAAGCGCATGCATGTATCAGATGCAGTTCTTCTGACTTTTAGAGCAGTGCAGTTGAGCACATGACTCCTACAAACACTTCAGCTACTCTGCCAAGAGCTACTTTTTGTCCTACAAACCCATTTGAGGTGGTTCTAATACCGGTAATTAAATTTCAGGAAAACCACTACTCTCAGTTGCTTCAAACAATTATCCTCAGATGCAACAGGTGCATACTTCGTGTTTTGTCATTGTGGTAGAAGTATGATGTCCACATTGTTATCTCTGCCTTGCAGAAGCATCTCCGCTGCAAATGCTATTATCTTCCTCTTCTTCGCAGCTCGTAGCGTTCCTCCAAGTGCCTCAAAAATGTCTCCCGTTTCGTCAAAAAGCTTGCCAAACTTCACCTGAGGTGAAACAAACGGACACATGCGCTAAACGTCTCAATCGTTTGTTTGTATATGCGTACAAAATGATACATGCACGGACAGATCCCTCACCAACAAGCAAGCACGGGGGATGCTTAACGGCACATTATGCATTACAAAAGGTGTGCACCAAATACGAATGTTGTGCGTGCAACCACAGACATACAGGTGGGAATGGAATGCATCCCTAACACGCACCTTGACGGAACCATCTGCCTGCTTCTCCCCCAGCTTTGTAATTTCCTCCTTGAGCTTTTCAATCTCCTCATCGACATTCATGATTGCCCCCTGGCTTTGTCCGCCTGGCTTTCAGCGACGTTTCTGTTTCTGCTTAACAGCCTCGGAAAGATAAGGAGAATCAGTCTGTGACTGAGAACGTAGGTACATCGGGGAGGAGGATAGTCAGGAAATGAATTCGCAAGAACATTGACAGGAAGCTGTAGTGGTAATACATGCCTCAAGGCACCCCTTACTCAGGGAACAGCATCAACAATATGTAACGCTTCGTCTACTCCTGTGATATTCACCAGCTGGTGATGGAAACTTGCGAAATGGACGGTGTGCTCACCTTCACGAGCTTCGCTATCAAGGATCTAGCAATATGACCGTTGTAACCAGACCCAAGAAACCAGCGATAACAGCGGGAAGATTTTTGGATGGACTGAGATCAGATGGCTGACACAAGATTCTGAGGGGAAAGACCGATAAAAAGGTAGAATCCTAACAGAAGTGATCAGAACAGGAAATCGGTGCTCTTGGTTATTGCAGTCTATCGGTGCCCCTAGTTATTGGAGCGATGGCAGGTGGGTGTGCCAGTCGAAAATGATCGATTTCCTCTGAAATGTCTGAGAGCCCGGGAAGCTGGTCAGGAAAAGATGATATTGAGGATTTAAGAGGGGTTAGAAGAGGTTCGAGGGAATTAAGTGTCGAGTTTTGCGGTTTGGCGAGCCTTGGGAGTGGATAGGGTTGGCGTGGGCTGTGGTGAACGGATTTGATGAAGACGCTACACCCCCCAGCGTGAACGGGAGGGTCCAACAATGTCCGTAATCGCTGAAAACCCTTCCCAACCATTTGATCTTTGATTAGACCGCTCTGAAGCATCTGTATAACTTTTTCAACCGCATTCGGACGAACTCTCAGGGCATTTGAAGTTACAGCTTACAGTTTGGTGGGTAGCCTTCGCTGAACCGAATGGGTTGGCGAGCTCGCGAGCTAAGTTTCCACAGTTCGCGGGCTCCAGGAGCTAAACTAGCCCAAGCAGTACTCTTTCAGTCTTTGAACCTACCCCTGGTACAGTCATGGTGGTGCGAAAGTTAATCAAGCAAAAGCCGCGAAGAGGGAAGTTTTCAGGCAAGAATTTCAAAAAGCGCGAAATTCTTATCAACGCAGAGGAGCAGGCGCGAATTGAGGCGAAAACTCTAGGACTGAAGTACACCCCACCAGTTGGCGGGAAAAAGAAGAAGAAAAAGCCCAAGTGCTCCCGATGGTTGTTTCCAGGAGCGCATTACCCTGGGAAACCCGCTCCTCCTCGGAAAAACGCTCGCGGAAGTGACACGGAGAGTCTAGATGATGACGTGGACAGGGGTGTCGCTGACGTGGATGCGTCGGCGATGGATAAGGGGGTCCAAGAACGAAAAGGCGCGGGAAGATTGCGGTATTTCGAGCAGATGGTGGGACAGGAGAGGACGCAGGGCGGCGATCTTGATAGCGTGACGTTTTCGCGAGCGAAGGAGAGAGAGAAAGAGGAGAGTCGGAGGAAGAAGCGAGAGGAGAAGGAGGAGAAGCGCGAGAGAGAACGCCGGGAAAAGGAGGATCGACGAGCGGAAAAGCGTGCGAAACGCGAGAGCCGAAGCGGTGGAGTAGCGGCCGAAAATGCAGACCTCTCGGGTTCCTTTGTGGAGCTAGCATCCGATGCAGCTGAAACGTCGAACGGGGTTGGGGTTAAAGCGTCGGGTGGGGTTAAAACGTCTTCTAGGGGCAAGCCGTCTGCTGGGGTTAAAGCATTCGTTGAGGTTAAAGCATCGGGTGTGGCGGAGGTGTCTAATGCAGCAGCAGACAGCTCAAGCGAGGACGAGGAGGAGGCGAAGAGGCAGGCCGCGATCAGCTCTGTCGTGGTTGATGGGTCGCATATTATGGGCGCTGCTGCTGATCCCACGTTCAGGTGAGAGGCTCGCGAAAATCTGGGTATGGGTTCAGGGTAGAGGCGAAAAGCCAGGCCGCGATCAGCTCCCGTCATGGTCGAAGGGTCGCATGTTATGGGCGCTGCCACTGATCCCACGTTCAGGTGAGCGCCTGAATACGTCAGGGTTTGGGGTGCAGGGTAGAGGGGACAAGACAAGAGGCGAGCCCGTCGTTGTTGAAGGATCGCATGTCATGGGCGCTGCAGCTGCTAATTCCACGTTCAGGTGAGACCCTGAATAGATTAGGGTTTGGGGTGGAGGGGGGAGGCGACGAAGCAGGCAGGCGATCAGATCTGTCGTGTTTGGAGGATCGCACATCGTGGGCGCTGCTGCTAATCCAGTGACGTTCAGGTGAGATACTCGGGGAATTAGGGTTTTTGCTGGCATGTAGAGACGGGAAAACAGGCAAAAATAAACTCCGTCGTGGCTGAGGGGTCGTGTATCATGGCTGCTGCTGCTGCTGCTGCTGCTGCCACGTTCAGTTCAGGTGAAGCTTTGAATATATTAGGGTTTCGGGTGCAGGGTAGCGGCAATGAGGCAGCAGCGATTTCCTCTGTCGTGGTTGAAGAAACATGAAAACTCCAAGGTCTTTGTGGGGGTGACAGTGTTTCCTAGTGTCCGTGACCATGCTTGTCTGTGCTTGTGTCTGTCTGAGCATGTGTGGTGTGCGGCAGGCACAAGCGCAAGGCAAAGAGGGGGCTTCATTCAACCCTGGCGAGCAAGGAGAGGAGGCGGCTGAGGAAGATGGGTATACAGCCAGACGGGGAGGAGGAGGGGAGTGAGAGTGAGGATGATGAAGAGGGAGGGGAGGAAGGGGAGGGGAGAGGCGGAGGAGATAAGTCAAAAGACCTGAAGCTGAAGCACTATCAGATTCGGGTGCGTATTTTGTAGTGCTCATTCCTTGCTCAGATTATTCCTCACTTACCGGTCGTCGTGTGCGCTTGGATCGTGCCTAGCTTTTTCTTCCCTGCCCCACCAGTATGTTTTGCCTTTTTTTTTTTTCCTCGCTCTGTTCTGTCCCGGGTCATTCGGTTAGCTTATACTTTATCATTTGTGCTTCAATCATGCTCCCCTTTCTTTCCCCGTGTTCTTGTCTTTTCCACCCACCCTTCACCTGACACTTCTCTTCCTGTGTCCTTGTTCATTTAAATGTGATTTGACTCTTCACCCAGGATGTGCTGCATCAGCATGTGGGAAAGTTGTTGAAGATACAGTTTTGCTCCTTCTCTCACTTCGATCCTTGTCCCTTTTCTTTTCCTTTTTTATTTGTCCAGGCCCAGGATATGCTGCATCAGCATCTAGACAGGCTTCTGGAGATGACTGTAGCTGCTGCGGAGAAAGGGAAAGGAGAAGGAAGGGGAGGGGAAGGGAACGCAGAGGATGCAGAAAATGGTACCAGTAACAGTGATGGTGGCTGTGGCAGTGGCAGGGGTGGTGGTGAAACAAAGGGAGCGAGGAAGCGCAAGGACAAAATGGGGAAGAAAGAGGGGAAAAGGAATGATGGGACTGGGGAGGAGTCGAATGGAGTTGGATTGAAGGGTCAAGAGGGAAAGGAGAGAAAGAAGCGGAAAAAGGGGGATGGGTTGAAGGAGAAGAAAGTCAAGGCTCATGCGCCAGAGTTAAGTGGAATTGCGCTTTTTCGAAAAGGTCCTGTTGTTTCAGTAGAATAATCAGCCCTACCACTTGTGTGATCAACCAATGCAATCAGTTATGATCTCTTATGTTCACTCCGAATTTATTACCATAGTTCTTCTAAAGCGATCAATTTGAAATGCATAACGCGGTTCTCCTCCGAGTGTTTGAAATCTCGTTTTTGAATCGTGTGGGCGACGCGGTAGGTCTGATGAACTACACAGACAGAGCAACTTTTTGACAATTCACTACGTTCTGACGGGTCAGGAACAGATGGTTTCTTGTGAGGTGTTCTCTGCAAGTGTCGTCGTCTACCGTCGCATGCTGTAACTTGCCTCTTTGAATGCGCCCTCAGCTTAGAGACAACGTTTTCTGGGCTTCAGCATCATTCCCTGCTTTATCTGTATGCTTTGCTGCAAATCAATTGAGCCAACACATGGTTTTCTCCATTCTCCGACATAGCCTTGGTTGTCTCCTCCGCCGGCATCCTCTCGCTATTCCGTCTGTCTCGTCTTGTCTCGTTCCCCAATCCGTTCCTTTTCTACGTGCCGAATCATCCACGCGGGGTGTGCAGCTCATTAGATATAACTTCGGGCTTCCCCGTGTCATCATGGCGTCAGAAGAGCCGAAATCTGAGACCGTGGCTTCAGATCAGCAAAACGCGAAAGATGCTTCGGCTTCAGAAGAACCGAAAACAGATGGCAATCAAGCTCCAGAAGAACCGCCATTGAAGAAGGTGAAGTTTGACCCGGAATTGTCTCTCCGTGTCAAGAAGCTGTCAGAGACGGCAGTTCTTCCCAAACGAGGATCTGCGAGTGCAGCCGGTTACGATCTTTCAAGGTACGCGAATCAAATTCCAGCCGCGTTCACGGGGAGCCAAGTAACCGACTTGACAACTGTTTACCTCATTGATTTCGGGCCAATGTCAATCTCCCTCTGCCTGAATGTTCTTCTCATCGCATTCTTGTCATGTTTCAGCGCACATGACGTCACTGTGCCTGCAAGGGGTCAGGCACTCGTCAAGACTGATCTCGCAATCGCCATTCCTTTGGGGACATACGCTCGAGTGGGTGAGTCCCAGTTCCGCTCTTATCCTCCCAATTCCCTGCTAAGTCTGAGACATTCCCCAGCCACTGGCCGCCTCGTCTTATTATTTCAACGCAAAAGTTTATCGTTTTAGAGCATTCATTTCGCAGAAACTTCCGAGGCTATCTCCCTGATACATTCTCTTCTATCCTTGATTCTCTGATCCATTATCGTCCCATTTCAGCTCCTCGCTCTGGCCTTGCCCTGAAGCATTCCATCAACGTGGGAGGAGGCGTGGTTGACTACGATTACCGTGGAAACGTCGGAGTGATTCTCTTCAATCATTCTGACAAGGACTTCTCTGTGAAGGTCGGCGACAGAGTGGCACAGCTGATCCTGGAGCGAATAGTGACTCCTGATGTTGTGGAGGTGGAAGAGTTGGATGAGACCACACGGGGGGCTGGAGGGTTTGGCTCCACAGGTGGCAGTAACGCTTTGAAGCATAAGTAGAAGACTAGGCCTAGCTGACAATGAATCTCGATGAGCGGGCATTGCTAACCTGTATTTGGTTTGGGCAACAGCTAGTGTGCTGCTGTGCTTTTCAGTCTAATCATTTTTGTGTTGATTCTACCCGAACATGTTACGGTAATTGGCTGGGAAGGAGCATGTCTCTGCTCTGCACAGCTCTTTGGTCTTGCATGTGCAGCTCATTCAGGGCTGTGCTGTTATGCACGGGCACAAATTGTACAAATGTTGCATCCGTTATTACCTGTCAGACGAACAGGCAGGAAAAAATCGCTTCTTCAAACATTAGACGAGCAGGAACAACTGGGTACAATATCTGTCCATTTGCACAGGCTAATCTTTGTCTGAAGAGTGGTTATCATATCATGATGCACTCAAGCTTACTCCTCCCCTGTTCTTGTTCCAAGAACAGAAATGTCCTCGTACCGCTTCTGCACAGGAACAGAAAGGGAAGGAAAGGGAGGAGGCAACATGTCAAAAAGAGTGAAGGGAGCATAGCGAAGACAGTGAGGCAAGTAATAAACATGAACATCCATATAAAAAAAATATACGTGACAGAACAAGGACCAATGTATCTCTTGCATCAGAACTTACCCCCTTGTTGTAAGAGTCCCAAAGCTGATCAAAGGTGTAGTTGACCGTCTGGTGAAGGGGCAGCGTGGAAGGAAGAGACAAGAGTGAAGAGGCAAATGAAGCGGAAATAAATAAACACACACGTTCCCCTCGGCGTCATCAGAACAGAACCAGTTGACTTGTAACATATCTATATCGCCAGCACGACGCTAGAATTGCAGGTGGGTCCGCGATTCCCCAAGGCCAGCTATGCAAGGCTCCTAGACCACAGCACTTACAGGAAGCACGACGAAGCATCTGAGCTCAGACCCGACACCACGCGCAAGGCTATCTATATAGAAGTCGGAACATTAGTGGCCACGCAAAAAAAGAATGTACCGTAGAGCTGAACTGGATGCTTTGATCCAAGTACTGGTAGGGAATGAAAGAATGAACCGGCTGTTCGAAGCGGGATACCCAAAACTTGCTTCGAGGCATCAACGGACGGAGTGGATACCTTTCCAGTATACGCCTCCTGGACTAAACGCATCGGTGCCAGCAAAACACTCTCGGCTTCATAAACGCTGGGAATCTCCCACGAAGTACAGCTGAAGCCGAGACGAAACTCAAACCTAACCGCACCCAGATCTATCCGTCGATCGATCGAGAGACCCAGGGTATGCGGAGCGAAACCAAGCAAAACGACGCTGTGGTTCGGTGCCTTACCCGCTCTCCGGCAAGCGCGCCGACGAAGATGAAGCCGATGTACACCGAGTTGCGCTTCATGACCGTGCGGTAAAGCACGTCCGCGAGCCCCATGATCGCTGGCTAGGAAGGTCCAACGGATAACGAATCGAACGCGTTGGAGCGGTACGGTGGAGTCGAAGCCCCCTGGCCGATGGAGAGCTGAGCTGGATGCGCGGTTTGCGGGTTGGGTTGGGACTACGGAAATAAAGAGGTAGGTTGGAAGAATAGGATGCAGGGGTAAAGGGATGGCGGGAGGTGGAGAGTGGTGGAAAGATCTACCGGGGGAAAGTGCGGAGAGTGGCGGACGTGAAGCGGGGCGGAAAGCGGGAGTGAGCTAGGGGGAGGCGGGGAAACGAATGACCAGGGAGATTTTCGGCCAGTAGCATCATCGGAAATATACGAACCGGTATTATCTGTTTCCATAGCGTACACAATTCTGCGAGAGCCACAATCTTTCCCTGATTCCATTTGTTTAAGGTATCGTCCAACAAAATAAGGGAAGTATATTTACTAGACGAAACGCATTACCCTTCCCACTTTGAGAGAACCGGGCCCGCAATCAGCGATGTTAGCCTTGGCATACCCCTAGCTCTCTGAGCCTCCATCCAAGATCACTGGCAGGCATCCCTCCAGCAGCCTGGCCTCCAGGACTTCTCTTGTGTCTGACCAGAGTATTTCTCAATCCTGAGGCCACAGGCATTCCAGAATAATAGCATATCAAGCCCATTCCTACCTACCGTATCATGTCCCAGGCCTCAAGCACCTGGAGAGCACAGGCTGCACCGACCACGCATCTATCAGTGTTCCAAGCTCCTGCGGCGCTCTGTGTGAAGGCATACCCTCTCCGTCATCTCAGGGCATTCTAGATGAGAATCTGCATCTGCAACCGTGCATGCGCGTGTGACAATGTCTGGATCTTCATGTCAGTGACTCTGTCTGTGTCTGCACCGGTGCCTGTGTCTCTCTCAGCGCATTCAGAGGCCCTGGAGATCCCCGGCTACGCCAGCCGAACTGCGATTTTCTTCCCCCCCACGCCCCAGCGTCTGATAGGATGTACGTGAACGCATTCCACTGCACCGCACTGCACTCTTTTGGATACCGCCCGTTCTTCACTCACCCGCTCTCTCCTCCTCCTTTCAAGAGTTCCTCTCTTCCTGCTCCCTCCTCCCTTCACCATCCATCCTACCTCCCCCTTCCGCCTTCTTCCCCTCCTCCTCCGCGCCCCACGAAAGCACCGGCTGCGCGAGCCACGCGGCAATCCTGTTCCCCCGCACGCCGCGGTTGCGGCCGTAGCACTCCCAAAACGCAGCGTGCTTCGCGCGGCACTCCTCCGACTGCCCCCAGATGAGCGCAAAAGACGACTGGTTGCGCATGCACGCCAGCAGCGCCAAATGCTCGTCCGCGCACGCCGCCATCGCCAATTCCTTCTTCGACGGATCGTAAATCAACGGTTCAGATTCCTTCTCGCGCCGTCCATTGGTGGTATTGGTTAAGGAGGATCCATCTGCGTGGTGGTCGAGGGCTTCCTGATTGTTTCGTGAGCGACCTGAGCCGATAGGCTGAGCTGGAGGGTTTTCGCGAAGGTTCGGGGTGTCGTCTGCTGGCTCCCGCTGCGATGCCATTGGTCGACAGGCTCTGTCTCCCTATTGGTCGAAGTCAAGGCACTCGTCAAGAGTCAAAGTGCACGGAAACTCAAAAGATGCGCTCCTGCGCAATGCCGCACGATTCTGCGCAACCCTGCGCGATGCTGCGCGACGCTCCTACGATGTTCTGTTCCTGGACCCAGACGGTGGACACGACACGAGCACTATGGTGGCGGGAGGTACGGTTGAAGGAAAGGAAGTAGTTCGCGGTACTAACTGCTCGTATAAGTAGCATATGACCTGAACCAACCCATGAAGAATTCGAATCATCTTATAGAGTGCTCTAATAGGATCTTTGGAAAAGGCCCAATAATAATTATAGTGGAACCAACGCTATATTTTACAGGTGAAACAAAATACTAAGAACCCATGCCATCTTTCTTGTTTATGTACGGTACTCCACATTCGTAACAGAGCTGAACATCCTTCTCGTCTCAAGCCTCCTCTGATTCCTCTACAAGACTCAGCATTGGGCCATCAGGAGCCCTTAGAGCCGCCACCTGCACACAAATAGAACAAGTACACAACATTCTTACCCTCGAACATATTATATGCAAGCACTGACAGTCACAAAACATTACTGCATGTAATTCTACTTAGTGTAGGACTCACACGGCCTTGTGGCATGTGTACCACAGCACCGTCCATCACCGCTCCCAACCGCAGCATGCGCAGGAGAGTGGAATCAAACTCCCCTTCTCCACGCACAGAGAAGGACAGAAGGGGAGAGAAGCCGTGAGATGTGTGCGCTGTGCTGAGAGGGAAGGGGAAAGAGTGAGACGGGATGAAAAGGAGGAGACGGTAGGATGGTTAGTGAACGGCCTCCCCATGGTTAGTCACTCCCCATTGCCTTACCCCCCAAACCGCCACCTCCTGACACATTGCTGCAGAGACTTCTTCCTTTCCCTCCCGCTCTCCCCTTCGTCCCATCACTCCCCCCCAGGTTCTCCCATCCTCTCTATTGTCTTCCCTCGATCACCCCTCTTCTTCTCTCCCGCTCTTGCACAACACTCCGCCACCTGTAGCATCGCTGCAGCGCGATCCGCGTGGGCATTACATCCTCTTTCCCCCTCTTTCTCTCACAATCCCACTCCCCTACTCCCCCCATCCCCCCACCTCCTTCCCCCGCCCTCCCCCCCAACCCTCCGCCACCTGTCGCATTGCTGCAGCGCGATCCGCGTGGGTCCCGCCTGCACCTCCGCCCATCGTTCCGTGCACACCAACACGGGCAGTCCCAACCCCTCCCTGAAAAAATTCGCTGCCCGCGGCACGTCCCGCTGCAGTAGCAGCACATGGCGCAGCGCCGCTGCTGCTGCTGCTGACCCTGCTCGTCCTGATTGCGCCATGCTGCCAGGATAGGGTTACTGAAGAGTTCATGCGAGTTAGGGTTACCGGGTCATTTGGACTAATCGCATGAGATTGCTACGAGCTCGCTTAGGGTTGTCACCCTCACTACAGCCTTCAATAGGTTCGACTAAACCTGGGACTTCAACTTTCCTGCGGCTTTATTTGGCCCACAGCTTCAGCGACACGCGCGCGGATTTTGTCAGAACTGAGATCCAGTAGTGGGAGGAATACATTTGACTTGTGTGATGACTTCAGAAGTTGGATTGCACTTTGGGTTCGTGAACTACAGTAGTTGCGACTCCGATATGGTTGCTTTTGTACTTGTGAGAGCTTGTATCGCGGTTGGAAATTTGCTTGGCAGCTGGACAACCAGCAGGTGTGCCTCGGCATCAGGTTCGGTTCCAGTTTCGTGTATCTTCCCATCAATCACATCACGAGAACCAGCAGCCTCGAAATTGGTTCTGAAGAAACCGAATGATAGCATGTAGATCAGGTTCGGTAATTCTAGGTTTGGGAGAAACTTGTGAATTTCAGGATTTGGTGCATTACCTGTGTCCTTAGTACTTTGTCAGACTCCTTAGTTCCTAACCATGTGATCTGGCACGGCATTGTCTTGAACTTCTTTCCCTTTTGTTGCGCGCACGCACGTTGTATTTTCAAGACAACGATCTTGGACATTTCGGCAGAACGCGACTTTCCAGCTCCAATGGCGGAGGATTTGGCGCCATTGGACGAGACGGTATCCCCCACAGACGACGGATTTCATGCGCACGCGTTGGGAGGCTCGGTTTTTAGCGGCTCGGATGCTGAAGCGCCGGAACTGGGATCGTTAAATATGTCACGGGGACGAGCCGCTGATCGGTCCTCGCGGGGAGGCGGCGCGGGAGGAGCGAAGCGGTTTGGACGAGGCGGGATGGTGTTGGCCGTAGTTACGCGCCTGCTGTCTATAAACAAGAGGATATTAATCCCCGTGGCGCTCGCGTCGCTAGCTTCGATGCTGATGGGATACGGTATGCCAGCTAGGTTCTGTGGGGATCATAGATCAGATCTCCTTCCAAGGATCTCCGCTCATATCTTGTACCGCCCATGTGTAACTCTGTCTGTCCTTCTAAGCTCCTTCGCTTTGTTCTTCCAAGCATTTCTCTCATAAACTCTCCTCCCTTCCCCCCCATCCCCCCCCGTTCCCCCTCCCCTACTTATGCAGACATAGGCGTGACTAGCGGTGCCGTGCTGATAGTGCAGCGAACCTACCACCTCAGCATTGCGGATAAGGTGAGTGCGTCACCTGTCTGTCACTGCCACGTCACTTGGACCAGCCACGTCAGCAAGGCAGGTAAGGTGATCCACGTGGACAGTGCCACCACTCCAGGTGCCTTGCCTGCCACCATAGCACCAAACTTCAAGAAATTGGTTTAAGGCAAATCAGCACCCCAGCTTTGCCAGACTTATGCTTTGCCAGACTCTTCAGTCACTGCCAGCTTCCCCCTCCTCCTCTGTTTCACGAAGTCCCAAAACTGCTCCTCTTGCCCTGTTTTGAGACCTCTCAGAACTCGTTCCTCCTGCTGTATCCATTCTCCCACCCCCCTCTACCCTCTTCCTTACCACCCGCCTCTCAGGAGCTCTTTATTGGTTCCTTCAGCTTCGCAGCAGCCTTGTCCTCCCTTCTCTCCGTTTTCTCCTTTTTAACCCTCTTTTACGCTGCATGACCCGTTTTTGCCCCCTCACCCGTATCTCCCCATTCTCAGGAGCTCTTTATCGGCTCATTCAGCTTCGCAGCAGCCCTCTCCGCCCTCCTCTCCCTAACCTTCCTTTTCCTCACCATGGCCCTATCTCGCACCTTCCCAAACCTTTTCATTCCCTGTCCCCCTCGCAGGAGCTCTTTATCGGTTCATTCAGCTTCGCAGCAGCCCTCTCAGCGCTCCTCTCAGGCCCGCTCACCGACTCCTTTTGTATCTGTTCTCTCATCACCGCTCCCCACTCCCTTCGTACCCCTTCCAATCTCCCCATTCTCAGGAGCTCTTCATCGGTTCATTCAGCTTCGCAGCAGCCCTCCTCTCCGGTCCTCTCGCCGACTTACCACTCCCCACTCCCGTCTTACCCCTTCCAATCTCCCCATTCTCAGGAGCTCTTTATCGGCTCATTCAGCTTCGCAGCAGCCCTCTCAGCCCTCCTCTCAGGCCCGCTCACCGACTCCTTTTGTATCTGTTCTCTCATCACCGCTCCCCACTCCCTTCTTACCCCTTCCAATCCCACCCTTCTCAGGAGCTTTTCATCGGCTCATTCAGCTTCGCAGCAGCCCTCTCAGCCCTCCTCTCAGGCCCGCTCACCGACTCCTACGGCCGCCGCCCCCTCCTCCTCCTCTCTTTCCAGAAGGCCCAAGTCTGCTCCTTCCGCTCTGTTTTAAATTGCCAGAGAACTTAATCCTCCTGCTGTGTCTCTCACTCACTTCACCACTCCCCACTCCCCTCTACTCCCTTCCAATCCCACCCTTCTCAGGAGCTCTTCATCGGTTCATTCAGCTTCGCAGCAGCCCTCTCAGCCCTCCTCTCAGGCCCGCTCGCCGACTCCTACGGCCGCCGCCCCCTCCTCCTCCTCTCCTCCCTCCTCTCCTCCCTCGGTTTCCTCACCATGGCCCTCTCTCACACCTTCCCCACCCTCCTCTTCACCCGTATCCTCACCGGTTTTGGCGTCGGCATCGGTATGACTGTCGGCCCTCTCTACTGTGTGGAGCTGGCCCCAGCCGATTCCCGAGGCTCTCTCTCTGCTCTGAGCGACCTTCTCTCTTCCCTCGGGCTGCTCCTGGGGTATTTAATCTCCTTTCTCCTCTCGCCATCTCCTAAGTACGACCCGACGCTGGCCGTCGCTGCTGCCGCCGCGGCCGCTGCTACCGATCCTACTGCTGCCACGGCTGCCACGGCAGCGGCTGCAGCGGCGGCAGCAGCAGCGGAAAGCGCGTTTTCGCCGCACAACTGGCGGCTGATGCTGCTGTTTGGAGTGGTGCCCGCAGCAGGGTTGGGTCTCGGGGTGTTGTGGCTGGGAGTGCCTGAGTCCCCTCGGTGGCTGGTGCTGGTGGGGAGAGTGAGGGAGGCTGCTGAGGTGTTGCTGGTGCTGGAGGAAGGGAGAGAGGTGGAGACTGCTGCGCTGCTTGAAGATATGACTGCCGCTGCTGCTGCTGCTGCCGCTGCTGCCGCTGCTGCTGCCGCTGCTGCTGCTGGTGGTTCTGGTGCTGGTGGCGGGAGTGATGATGCAGAAGCAGCAGCGTTGCTAGGACACGGGGAGGCAGCAGCAGCAGCGGCAGGAGGAGGCGGGGGAGTAGGAGGAGGAGGAGCAGTGGGAGCAGGGGGGGCAGGGGGAGCAGGAGGCATGGCAGGTCTACACTCCCTCACACCTACCGCCCCTGCAGGAGCACAATTCTGGAAGGGACCACCCGGGGGAGGCTTATCTGGGGGCGGTTTATCTGGAGGCGGAGGGGGGGTGGGTTTGCGGAAGGGGGGGATGTTGGGCGGAGGGAAGGGGAGGGGGGTGGGCGCGGGGGTGTGGAGGGATTTAGTGCGGCCGAATGAGGCGGTGAAGCAGATGCTGATGCTGGCTGTGGGGGCTGCATTCTATCAGCAGGTGAGATGCTCTCTCCTTGCCCCCACCCACCCTCCCCCCCCTTCCGCTGCCTCATCTGCTGGTGCGACCGAATGAGGCGGTGAAGCAGATGCTGATGCTGGCTGTGGGGGGGGGCTGCCTTTTACCAGCAGGTACTGATGCCTGCTGCTACCTTTCTTTTTGCGTCCTTGATGAGGTGGGTGCGGCCGAATGAGGCAGATGCTGATGCTGGCTGTGGGGGCTGCTTTCTACCAGCAGGTACAGTTGTTGGCTTTCGCATTTGAATCTAAGGTGGGGGTGTGGAGGGATCTGCTGCGGCCGAATGAGGCGGTGAAGCAGATGCTCATGCTGGCTGTGGGGGCTGCTTTCTACCAGCAGGTAATCTTCTTGCCTCTGTTTTATTAGTTGAGACAACAATCATTTGGGGGAGGGAAGGGGAGGGGGGTGGGCGTGGGTGTGTGGAGGGAGCTGCTGTGGTGAAGCGGTGAAGCAGATGCTCATGCTGGCTGTGGGGGCTGCGTTCTACCAGCAGGTAGGGATGTCAGCGTTTTCTTTTTCTTCATCCTTGACAAGTATTTGAGTCTTGAGTCGACACAAAGATCTATGGGGAGGGAAGGGGGGCGTCGGGGTTGGGGGTGTGGAGGGATCTGCTTTGGCCGAATGAGGCAGTGAAGCAGATACAGTTGGTCTTCGCCCTCTGCCTCTCTCTATCCCTTTTCCCCATGCATCGGTTCAGCCACCACCAGGCCACAGGCGTCCCCACGATGCTCTACTACATGCCCGAGCTATTTGCAACCATGGGTCTCACCTCCTCTCACCTCCTTTCTGACACTCTCTCTCTCCTCCCCCCACACATTCACTCACATTCACAGGCCACAGGCGTCCCAACGATGCTCTACTATACCCCCGAGCTCTTTGCAACCATGGGCCTCACCTCTTCAGCCGCCATTCTCTCTGCCTCTCTCTTTTTCCCTTCCTCTCTCCAACCACCACCAGGCCACAGGCGTCTCTACGATGCTCTACTATACCCCCGAGCTCTTCGCAACAATGGGCCTCACCTCCTCGTCTACCTTTCCCTCTGCCACTCCCTGTCCTTCCCCCCTTTTCCATGTCTCCCATACCCTCTCCGAGCCACCACCAGGCCACAGGCGTTCCCACAATGCTCTACTACACGCCTGAGCTATTCGCAACCATGGGACTAACTTCCCTCCCTTCCCTGCTACGCACCATCCACCACCAGGCCACAGGCGTCCCCACGATGCTCTACTATACGCCTGAGCTATTCGCAACCATGGGCCTCACCTCCTCTGCCGCCATCCTCTCAGCCAGTCTTGCAGTGGCCCTCGCCCGCACGCTCGCCTCACTCGTCCCCGTCTCTCTTCTGGACGAGATCGGAAGGAGAACCTTGCTTCTCATCAGCACGGCAGGTGAGCCACCCGAGTCAGCACAGCACGTGGGTTTCAGCTGTCACTGCTTTGATCTCTGCCAGCCTTGCAGTGGCCCTCGCCTGCACACTCGCCTCGCTCGTACCCGTCTCTCTTCTGGACGAGATTGGGAGACGGATGCTGCTGCTCATCAGCACGGCAGGTGAGCGGTGATAGCCGCAAGTCTTGAAAGATGGCACTAACGCACAAGCCATACCACCCCACAAAGTGAGCCTCTTAGGTTGATTCAGCAGACCAATGCCCTGCTAGCTCAAACCATAAAGTCCTCCACACAATGAACCTTGGCGGAGAATTCAGCTTTTTCCTCCCAGATGCCTGAACTATCACCCGAAGTTTGACCCCATTACCCCACCCATCCAACTCTCCCTTCTTCTCCTCTCTTTCCTGCGCTCCCTCTCCCTGCCAGGCATGACCGTCGCCCTGCTAGCGCAAGCCATAGTCCTCCACACAATGAACCTCTCAGGCTGATTTATAACGCTCAGGCAACACTTCCCCTCACCCCCCTCCCCTGCCTTGTTCTTCCAGGCATGACCGTTGCCCTGCTAGCTCAAGCCATAGTCCTCCACACAATGAATCATTCCGAGAGACACTCAGGCACCTTCCTCCCAACCCCCCTCACTCCATCCACTGCCCCCTTCCCCTCCAGGCATGACCGTTGCCCTGCTAGCTCAAGCCATAGTCCTCCACACAATGAATCATTCCGAGAGACACTCAGGCACCTTCCCCGCAACCCCCCTCACTCCATCCACTGCCCCCTTCCCCTCCAGGCATGACCGTTGCCCTGCTAGCTCAAGCCATAGTCCTCCACACAATGAACCTCGGCGGGGAATTTGACATCACCTCAGAAGACCCCTCCTCCTCCTCCTCCCCTCTCACCACCACCACCACTACCGCCGCTTTCCCTTCCCTCGTCGACCGCCCCTTCCAATCCAATGCGGCTGCTCTCTCCGTAATCGCCGCAGCAAACCTAACCGTCTTCTTCGCCATAGGCCTCTCCCCCATCTCCACTCTCCTCCCTCCGGAGATCCTCCCCCTCCGGTTGCGAGCCCAAGGGACGGGTCTTGCTGTGGCAGTCAGTAGGCTGGTTGCGGCGGCTCTTTCCTCATCTTTCCTGAGCCTGGTTGACGCGACGAGCCCCGGGTTTCCCTTCTTTGTGTTTGCGGTGCTGTCGGCGGCTGCGGTTCCGTTTCTGCATTCGTGCATGCGGGAGACGAGAGGGGTGAAGCTTGAAGGGGCTTCGGGGTTATTTGAGCCGAGTGTGGGGGGTGGAGTGGGGAGAGGAGGGGGAGGGGGGATGTGGGGGGGAGGAGGGGTGGGAGGGGCGGGTGGGGCGGGAGAGGAGGGCGCTGTGATGGATGGGCATGGAAGAGCGATTGGGAGGAGGGCTAGGAATGTGGGAGGGGGGGATAGGGCTTCGACCAGTTGAGTCAGTACCTTCCATTGTAGATGCAGGTTTTCCATATGGCAGGCACAATCTAAATCAAAGTGAAGTGAAGTCTTTTGTGACTACAGGGTTGTTCCCGACTTTCGCCATATTGCAATCAGTGTGATTGTTGCTTCAATGCGGTTTAACAGGGTCGCCATAAGTAGAATGCGATGGGCGTCTGAAAAGGTGGCATGTCATCTAAATATGCCGGTGGCATTCGTACTTTATTGTTTACTACCGTATCCGAGTACTGTGCTACAAGGAGAGTTTATTATGTGATTTTGTTTTGTAGGGACAATCTCCACATGTGACTACACCGTTCTTTTATCTCAACTACGGATTCTTTCTTCTTGACTGGTCTCCTTGCCCACATGCATTCAATGTGCCTCAAATTTATGAACGAGCACCGCACCTCGAAAATTCCGCGGCTCGATGTCAAATCTGCCGCGCTTCGATGTCGATTCTACGTGAAACTGTTCATATTTCATTCATGATGAGTGCACCGACACCGACACTACGAACAAATCAATTGACTTACCCTTTTCTTCTCACATTATGGTTTCCCCTCACAATTACAGGGGCAAATTGGTGGAGGGAGACTGTCCGGAAAGGGGAATTTGACCAATCCACCGAAACGCCTGTCCTTTTCTTTGTGATTGGGTGTTTTGTAATCCAATCGTTTCCTGGGACGCTCGCCCCTAGCTTCCCTGAAGGGTCAGCGCGTCAGATCGCACGACGTGCGCGTCAGCTGGGTCATCCATCCACAACTCGCACGCGTCGCACTTGGTGATAAATTTGGAAGCGCCCCGTAACTTCACACATGGCTGATATTGCACAGTAAATGGAGACTGCCCAATGCCCAGTCAGATAAAGCACGTTGCAATGGCATGGATTGAAGACGCAAGCTCCCTCCCTCTCTCCCCTTCCATCCGTCATCTCGAATGATCCCATCTTCCACGCACGTCACCGCACAACAACCCACGCCTCGACTCTCAAGTCACACACAGACACCACGACCAACGTTGAGAAACAGGAACTCCAATGTCAAGTCCGAGATCACTGTCGTCTCCTCGACCAACACCATGGCTGCCTAACCTTTCGTCTTCCGACCAACACCTGAAGCTCGAGCTCCGGTCCAGTCCAGTGCCTTGCCATGCCATGCCATCAATGCAATCTGCCTGCCAGAGCGCTTTCATTCTCCGTGCATTCAAGTCTGTGCGTCAAGTCAAGTCTCTCTGGCGTCCACTGCACGGCCCCCCGATACAAATGCGCACAAAGGCAGCAGCTCAGTTCAACCGTCCCTCCAAGGCGTCCATCTATGCGTGACCTGCACTGCACTCGAGCACAGCCCTCCGTTTGCGAACGTTGTACTATAGTGACCTGACGAACCAGTGAGAGCCGCCGTCCTTCCGCAGATGCCGCTCCGCGCCCGCCGCGTTTGCTTCGACGTTTCGTCGAGTCGAGAGGCCCAGGTCCTCGTTCACACGACCAACGTGCTGTGACAGTATCGTGAGCCGAGTCAGGGGTGTTTCGTAACGTCGACACAAGTAGCACCCGACTCGACCCGTAGTCCTCGCTCCTGACCTTCATGCCACTTGATGCTCCACTTTACGTGGCACGTAGAAGCAGCCTACATATCTGAGATATCTCTTGCTCTCCACTCCACCTTCATTGTCTCGCTCCGCGATTTTTGGCGCCTCTACGTGACGAATCCGCCTGCATCTCCTCGCGTCGACGTTTCGAAGGTCGCTACTAAGTCGCAAGTTACTATTTCTGAACTGATTTTTAGAAGATCGTGTTCGCCGCGCGAACAGCCGTGACGCCTAGCTCTGGCTGTTGCTAATAGTGAGATTCTTTCGAGCCGCGTCGCTCCTAGCTTCCTTAACCGCCCCTTGATTTCCGTTTCGAATTTGTGGGACTCCATTATCTCCGTTGACACTCTTGATTACCCGTCTCGACGTCCGCGGCCGCTCATGGACGGAAACCGTTCCGTCATCGTCGTCCTGCCCGACGGCTCCCTCCGTCTATTCCTTCCCAACGGAACTCCGTCGGAGTGCGATTTGGGCTCCAATGGCGCCATTTCCGCCGAAATTTCCGCGCGCCGCGTCCTTGCGGACTTCCCCAACCATCTCCTCTCCACCAATCCACCGCATTCCGCGGCGTCAGACCCCGCGGCGCGGCCCTCTCCACCGCTCTCCACCGTATCCCCAGATTCGATCCTCGTTCCGGCCAAGACCTACTATCTTATTGCTGGCAGCTCCGGCGGCGCGGGTGTTATTTCCAGCGAGGCGCCTCAAGAATCGTACTTTTCCTCCGAGGCGCTTCGAAACCACGATCGCGACAACGGGTTACTTTCGTCGACTGATCGTCGTCGCGTTGCGGAAAACTCCAGTGACTCGTCTAATCCGCACGATGATGCCAGCTGGACGTTCCCGCGTGGCCCCGCGCTGCGCCGCAGCAGCTCCGCGTTCGCTTGCGAAAAAAACTGCGAAGACCGAATTTTCGCCGCGGGCGGCGGCGGTAACTCGCGAACGACTGAACGCGTCGCGGCTTGGCTCAAATCTGAGGCGGAATCGGACACGTCACGTGCTGACGTCGGAATCGAGCGGATTTTCGGGCCGGAGAAGCCTCAGGAGAGGGATCATACGGGCTTCGAATCTTCCGCGAACCGAGTCGCGGAATGGACGGGTCGGATGCTGGAAGCGCCGCCTCGAGCCACACTCCATCGTAGCCATAGTAGCACCGTGCTCGGTGTTCCTGCTGCTGGTGCGGGCGCCGGTGGCGGTTCTGCTGCTGCTGTCGGTGTTGCTGCTTCTGCGGCGGTTGCTGCTGCTGTCGGTGCAGAGTGGAGCTTGAACGAGAGGGCAGAACGACCCACTCAACTGTTGGAAACGCCGCCTCCAGGGGGCATGATGCTTCACCGCACCCGTAGTAGCACAGCAATCGGTGCTGCTGGTGGTGCTGCTTCTGTTGACTGGAGCGGTCTTTATGCACCTCAAGAATCGGCGCAGATCGAGACGCCGTTTCAAGGGACGAATCGGATTTATCGCCGCCATACAAGCACGGACGGGACGGGACGGGATGGGACGAACCACAGACGGGACGGCAGCAGCGGCCACAGCCCCTGGGGTGACTATCAGCAGCAGCAGCAGCAGCAGCAACGGTATCAGTGGCAGAAGCAGCAGCAGTAGCAACGGAACCATTGGGATAGGCCAGGGCAGAATCAGTGGCAACATCTACTGCAGCAGTGCAACAGAGCAGGACTGGGGGAGCGACACCAATGGCTGTAGCAGTGGGCGCTACAGCCTTCGGGTGGACGAGAATACCACCGGTTTGAACAGTGGCCACTACAGCCTTCGCCTGGACGAGAATGCAGTCTGGCCGCAGCAGGACTGCTTCTCCCCCCTGCCGCTGCTACAGACGTGCTCGGATGTAGCAACTGCTGCTACAGCCGTGGAGGATTCCACGTGGGAAGAAGATAGCGCCTTGAGCATCGAGGTGAGGACTCATAGGTTTAATGTGCTTATAATTTCTTTCTATTCCTCTGAAATGCTACATGCCTCTCATGAATCGCTGTTTATATCTGAGGCGCATACAAATTGGTATAAACTCCTCTGTACCCATCTTCACCGTGCAGATGGCGGTTCTCTGCTACTCCAACCCTCGCAGAGCATCACTAGACACCCTCGCATCCTCGTTTACTGCACAACCACAGCAGTCCCAACCTCGGTTCCTTAAGAAACAGCACTCCGACACTTACCTTCCGCCTTCCCTCTATGGATCCAGTGCCGTTGCTTCTGCTGCTGACACATTTGCCAAAAAAGAAAAATGTGACAGAACTGGAAAGGCCGCCAAAAGTGGCAGTTGCGCCACTCAAGTCACTCCTGCCAGCAGTCACACATCTACCACTGGTGCTAGCGAATGTGCCACTATTGGTGCTGTCGCTTCTGCTTCTGCTTCTGCTTCTGATGCATCTGGAAATGCTTTAGGAGCAGGTGGGAAGGGTCCAGCACAGAAGCATGGTATGAGGGTCAAAAGGAGCATGTCAGGAGGGGTTGGTAGGTTCAACCAGTGGTTTCTGGGTGGACGCTCTTTCAACATGGCTGCTGCTACTGCCACTGCCACCACTGCTGCTGCCGAAACCTGCTGAGTGCTTCTGTAGCAAGAGCAATTGTGGTGCCGCATTGAAGCATGGCAAGGGGTTTAGGAGAAGCATGTCGGGCCAGGAGGGGGTTGGTCGGCTCAACCGATGGTTTCTGGGTGGACGCACCCTCGCCTCGCTTGTGCTGCTGCCACTGCCTCTGCTGCTGCTGCTGAAACCTGCCAAGTGCTGATGCGTAGAATGTCATACTGTACAGTGATGTTGTAACTTTCCTGTCATAAGCAAATATGATTATGCTTTTGGATGGCGGCCTGTAGCACAACGCACCATAATGTAGAGACTCTGATTGAAAACGCGAAACATTGCACTTCACAGTCCACTTCTTTACATTCGTGAGTCAGTACAATCCGTTGTCTACAGAGAGGGAAAGAGACACGCATAAGAAAACTGTAAACAAAGCATTGTTAATATGCAATGAGTCATGTGAGTCATGACTGCTGCATAGGGGCAAAGAGGCTCTTCAGGATATCCTTCTTGTTCACCTGCCAGCCACACCAGAGACGAGGGGGATGAGGGACGGATGTGCAATGTGAGGAGACGGATTTTGTGATGCAATGCTGCACTAATGTAAGCAAGTCAAGGGAGTCATGACTGCTGCATAGGGGCAAAGAGGTTCTTCAGGATATCCTTCTTGTTCACCTGCTAGGCCAGAAAACGATAGATGGGCATGCAATAGGTGGTGACGCTAAGATGTTGCATTTCATGTGGTTTGTCATGCTCCTGAAGGTGCATAGCGACATTGTGTGGCATGGCATGTGGAAGGTGCATAGCGAGTGGTGGATGGTGCACGTTGAATGTGATGCTCCTGTTGCTGTCTCACCTTCCCCATGGCGTTGCGTGGCATGGTGAATGGTGCATAGTGAGTAGTGGATTGTGCATGTTGCATGTGATGGCATCGCATGTTGCATGTGATGGTGGTTCAAAATGCTTGTCATGCTCCTGTCGCTGTCTCACCTTCCCCATGGCATTGCGTGGCATTGTGGCAACCACCCTCAGGCGAGATGGCACCTGGTCAGTAACGGGGGGGGTAGGGGGAGGTGGCACATGGTCAGTATGAAGGGGAGACATGGTATGGTAGATGCATGGCATGGCGTGCCATGGCATTGCGTGGCATGCTGGCAACCACTCTCAGGCGCGATGGCACCTGCTTACGAGGGAAGGGCAGGGGGGGTTGGCACATGGCCATTATGAAGGGGAGACATGGTAGATGCATGGCATGGCAAGGCGTGCCACGGTGTTGCGTGGCATCGTGACAACCACTCTCAGGCGCGATGGCACCTGGTCAGTAACGGTGGGGGAGGGGAAATGGTGCATGGCATTACAGGCCTTGGTATGGCGTGGCATGGCACGTGATGATGTTGCGTGGCATGGCACGTGATGATGTTGCGTGGCATGGCACGTGATGATGTTGCGTGGCATGGCACGTGATGATGTTGCGTGGCATGGCACGTGATGATGTTGCGTGGCATGGTGGAAACAGCTCTCAGGCGAGATGGCACCTGGTCAACGAAGGGAAGACAGAAGGGAAAGGGGTGCATGGCATCACAATCGTTGGCATAGCGCGGCGCGGCATGGCGCGGCATGGCGCGGCATGGCGGGGCATAGCCATGTAATGAGCCATGCATCGTTGTAGAGTGCCTGTCTTGGCGTGGCGTGGCATGGCATGTTATGGCAGCAGTACGCACCTTGTAATGAGCCATGCATGGAAGGCCATGATACATGGCATGGCATGGCATGGCATGGCCTGGCATGGCATGGCATGGCATGGCATGGCACCAGCACGCACCTTATGGGCCATGAGGGGGGAAGCCCGTTTTCTCAGCTCGTCCAGAGTGATGGCAGCATGTTCGCCAGTTGCAGCATCAGACACTCCCTTATAATGAGGCACACAGTACTTGACTCCAGCACAGCAGCACAGCAGCACAGCAGCACAGCAGCACAGCAGCACAGCAGCACAGCAGCACAGCAGCACAGCAGCACAGCAGCACAGCAGCACAGCAGCACAGCAGCACAGCAGCACAGCAGCACAGCAGCACACACCTTATAGTGGGCCACGCGGGTGGTTGCCCATTTCCTCAGCTCGTAAAGGGCGACCACGAGATGCTCACAAAATTGATCATTATGCTGCCTTATAACGAGGCATGCAATACACAACACCCGCACGCACCTTGTAATGAGCCATGCGGGGGGCTGCCCATTTCCTCAGCTCATCAAGAGTAATGGCAGTATGCTCCCCAAGTGCAGCCTCGCTGGTGCCAGAAACACCTCCCCTGGTAACGCCCTGCTGCTGCCCCTGCTGGTGTTTCTGCTGCGGTGTTGCTCCCAGCACCACCACTGCCGCCACTACCTCTCCCTGCTGCCTGTCCGGCACTCCCAGCACTGCTGCCTCGGATATGAGCGGATGCTGGGAGGAGAGGGAGGGAGGAAGGGACAAAGAGAACCTTCGAGTAATCTATAAGCCGCTGCCCCCTCCTACTCCCCACTGCCGCCACTACCTCTCCCTGCTGCCTGTCCGGCACTCCTAAGACCTCTGAAATCAGGGGATGCTGGGAGGGTGAACAAGAGGGAGTGAGGGAGGAAGAAACAAAGAGAACCTATCAGAAATTATTGAAGCCAGTTTCCCCCCTTGATTGGCTGGCGACCGCACTGAACCACACTCAACCGTGTAGCTGCTTGTCTTGATTTCGTCCACACTGGTCCCATCAGGCCTCATCACCAACCATGAAAAAAACTATCATCACCGCTCATTGCCGCTCATCACCCCTTCACTATGACCTTACCTCCAGCAGCTTCGATTCAATCTCAAGTGCAGAAACCTTAAAGCCCCGCGTCTTGATTATGTCAACACTCGCCCCTGGGAGAGGAAAGAGCGGAAAAGAAGGGAGGAGGGGAGGGAGGAGGATGGGGATGAAGAGAGGGAAGCGAAAAGTTAAAGCCCCGCGCTTTGATAGTGTCCTCACTTGCCCCTACAAAGAGAGCGGGGGAGGGGAGAGGGTAATATGACTTAGGTTCTTATTCAGCCCAGGGGGATTAAGTAACGCTTTGAGAGAGGAAATTCGTCCGTCCAGGCATGCACACGGCACATTCACGGTAGCACACATGTACACATGTACACATGTGCAGCAAAACACTTCCTATGAAGCACACACCCATACAGCACACATCCCAGACAATAGTACTCACTGCCGTGGATCTGCCAGTACCCATGACTGTCCACCGATGCAATATCACAGATGCATAGGTGTAATCATCCACTCACATATACACTCTGCACACATACATACATACTACACACACACACACATGGCAAATAGCACTCACTGCCGTGAATCTGCCAGTACCCATGACTGTCCACAGATGCAATATCGCCCGTCCGAAACCACCCCTGCGAGTCAAACGCCTCTGCTGTTTCCTGTGAGGCAATGAGCGGGAATAAGAGGGGATGCGTGGGAATGATTAGGAACGGAAGGGAATGAGCAGGGTAAAGGATGGGGGGGGATGAGCGGCAATGCGGAACCAATAGACTAAGGTTTCAGCTCAAGGCACCTTGGGTCGGTTCCAGTAGCGCAAAAACATGCCATGGCTCTTCACCAGTAAGTCGCCCCATCCCCACACTATGTGCTGCAGCTGCTGCTCCCTTCCTCATGCACTCATGCCACCACTGTCGCCTTATGCACTCAATGCACCACCGCTGCTAGCTGCTATTCAACCCACCTGGGGTCGATTCCAGTATCGCAGGAACATGCCAGGACTCTTCACCAGTAGCTCTCCCCAGCCCCCACCCCACGTGCCGCTGCTGTCAGCACTGCTGTTGCTGGCACTCCTATTGCTGGCACTGCTACTCATCTCAACACACCAGTGCCACCACTCACACCATGCATTCAGCTCAACCCACCTGAGGTCGGTTCCAGTATCGCAGGAACATGCCATGACTCTTCACCAGTAGCTCTCCCCAGCCCCCACCCCACGTGCCGCTGCTGCTGTCGGCGCTGCTGCTGCTGCTGCTGCTGCTGCTGAAGGCCCCAGGAGCAGATAAGTGACCTAGCAGGGCCCTTGCACTGCCAGTGCTGCTACTGTTGCCGCTGCTGCTGTTAGTGCTGGTTTTACTCGCGTTGGCAGTGCTGTGCCGGTCCTTTGCAGTGTCTGCTAGTTTCACCTTCACCCCTCTCAGAGGCACGCCCACTGAGCCTGACTTCTTCTCTCCCAGCAGCGGATTGGTGAGTGCCATTGCAAACTGCAGAGATAGGAGAGGCGAAGAGAGGAGGGGAGCAAGGGAGAGGATACTTAGAGCATACTCTCTCTGCTAGTTTCACCTTCACCCCTCTCAGTGGCACGCCCACTGAGCCTGACTTCTTCTCCCCGAGCAGAGGGTTGGTGAGGGCCATGGCGAACTGCATGCATGGAACAATGGGAAGGAGAGCGGTAGATAGCAGCGGAGAGCGGTGGAGAGCGGTGGAGAGCGGTGGAGAGCAGTGGAGAGCAGTGGGATGAAAGGAGACAAGAGGAGCAAGAGGAGAAGGTAAGGACAGAGGCACCAATGGAAGAACAAATGGAACAATAACCAGAAATGCCAGAAATGCCAGTAAATGCAATAAGTGCCAGAAATGCTGGAAAGTCAATAAACGCAATTAACGCCAGATACGCAAAAACACTACCCCACCTCTGTCATTCCGTATCGCTCCAGCAGCCTCTGCCCTGTGACCTGGTGCCATCGCCGCATGAGCTCATCTGGGCATGCCGCACTGCCGGACATCTGATGGCGATGGAGAAGTGGGGAGGGGAGGAGGGGAAGGAAGGACGGGAAGGGAGGAGGAGGAGTTTGGCAGGCAGTGATGTGGGCACTAAGAGAGCTTCTGCCCTGTGATTAGGTGCCATCGCCGCATGAGCACATCCGGGCACGTTGCATTGGGGTAATGGTAATGGTGATGGTAATGGTAATGGTAATGGTAATGGTGATGGTAATGGTAATGGTAATGGTAATGGTGATGGTAATGGTAATGGTAATGGTAATGGTGATGGTAATGGTAATGGTAATGGTAATGGTGATGGTAATGGTAATGGTAATGGCAATGGTGATGAGGTAATGGTAATGGTGATGGTAATGGTAATGGTAATGGTAACGGTGATAGGTAATGGTAATGGTAATGTTAGTGGTAATGGTGATGGGGTAATGGTAATGGTAATGGCGATGGTAATGGTATTGGTAATGGTAATGGTAATGGTAATGGTAATGGTAATGGTGATGGTAATGGTAATGGTAATGGTGATGGTAATGGTAATGGTAATGGTGATGGGGTAATGATAATGGTAATAGCGATGGAGTTATGGTAATGGTAATGGTAATGGTGATGGAGTAATGGTAATGGTAATGATAATGGTGATGAAATAATGGTAATGGTAATGGTAATGGTAATGGTGATGGTAATGGTAATGGTAATGGTGATGGTAATGGTAATGGTAATGGTGATGGGGTAATGGTAACGGTGATAGGGTAATGGTAATGGTAATGTTAGTGGTAATGGTGATGGGGTAATGGTAATGGTAATGGCGATGGTAATGGTATTGGTAATGGTAATGGTGATGGAGTAATGGTAATGGTAATGATAATGGTAATGGTAATGCTAATGCTAATGCTAATAGGGTAATGGTAACGCTAATAGTGTAATGGATATGCTAATAGGGTAATGGAAATGCTAATAGGGTTATGGTAATGGTGATCCGGTAAAGAAGATGTGGTAATGGTAGCTAGTTCCCCCTCCCAACACCCCAAGTCCTCAACCCACCACGAACCTCAGCCTACTAACGGTGGCAGGAGCTAATTTTCTCTGCAGAATGGACGGATTTACCCAATGCAATTCCAACTGCATTTGCAGCGGCATTCTCAACGCTTACTGTGATTCTCTACCCAGTTCGCGTTCCCACATCACGTCCCAATGCTCATTAAAGTCCCCGACTCACTATGAGCCTCAGCTTGCTGGCGGCAAGGGCTAATTTCCTCTGCAGCTGCAGCTATAGACCAAGACCCACTTCTCGCCCGCTGTCTGCCCTCACTGCTCTCTTCCACCACCCTGCTTCCCGACTCACCATGAGCCGCAGCTTGCTGGCGGCTAGAGCTGACTTCCTCTGCAGCTGCACCAGTATCCCCCAAATTCCCATAACAGCCCTCCTGTTTTCCTTCCTGTGCCCACTTTCCACTCCAAATCCTCGACTCACCATGAGCCTCAGCTTGCTGGCGGCTAGAGCTGACTTCCTCTGCAACTGCAGGGGCATGCGGTCGAATTCTTGTAGCAGGCGCATGTAGTGGGTTGGTACTCCGGTGAAAAAGGTAATGGAGTCTGGCTGTGCGTAGTGACCATCGGGGTAGCTTTCTCGCCAGCGCTGCCACACAGCTGCTGCGCTGAAGCGGTGGCTTGGAAGGAACTCGACCTGAGAGAACAGAGAGCAAGGGTGTGAAGCGGTGGAGAGCGGTGACGCAATGACACATGCACCCCTCTCTCCCACAGCGCTGCCACACTGCTGCTGCGCTGAAGCGATGGCTTGGGAGAAACTCGACCTGTGGGGGGCATGGGAGCATGTAGTGGGTTGGCACTCCAGTGAAGAATGTAACCGAGTCGGGCTGAGCACAGTGCCCGTCGGGGTAGCTTTCCCTCCACCGGTGCCAGACCGCTGCTGCACTGAAGCGATAGCTGGGGAGGAACTCGACCTGAGAGAATAGAGAGCAAGGGGCGTGAAGCGGTGGTGAGCGGTGATGCAGTGACACATGCACCCCTCTCCCTCTCCACCGCTGCCAGACCGCTGCTGCACTGAAGAGGTGGCTGGGGAGGAACTCGACCTGTGTGGGATGGGGGCAAGGAGTTAGAAAGAGGGGTTGTAGGCCGGAAGGGAGAGAGGTGACGCCAACAGCATTTTCATCCGGGTTGCTCTCCTTTCCCTCCACCGCTGCCACACTGCTGCTGCGCTGAAGCGGTGGCTGGGGAGAAACTCGACCTGTGGTAATAGGGAGCAAGGGGCGTGAAGGTGTGTGCAAGGGGGTGGAGAGCGGTGATGCGGTGACACATGCGCCCCTCTCTCCCGCCAGCGCTGCCACACTGCTGTCGCGCTGAAACGGTGGCTTGGGAAGAACTCGACCTGTGTGGGATGGGAGCCAAGGGCAGGAAAGGGAGGCTAGGCCGGTATATAGACACACAGCATCATCAGCAGCAACATTCATGCTACCGTGGCGCCATTCGCGAATAAGCACTTACCGTGGCACCAGCAGAGAGAGGGCTGAGCAGCGCATTCACGATGCCATGCACATGTGCTCGGGGTGACTCCCAGCAGAACACACCAGAGCAGCACCAAGAGCATACATACACACACATAGGTGCAGTGCGGTGGAGTGCATTACAGCACACACACTTACCGTGGCAACTGCAGAGAGAAGGCTGAGCAACACCTTCATGATGCCATGCTCGGGGTGACATGACACATGAGCAGATATGGATACATGATGCCATGCATGTGTGCTTGGGGTGACGCCAGCCAGAACACACCAGAGCAGCACCAAGAGCATACATACACACACATGGGTGCAGAGCAGTGCGGTGCGGTGCGGTGCGGTGCGGTACAGCACAGAGACACTCACCGTTGCACCAGCAGAGAGAGGGCTGAGCAGCGCATTCATGATGCCATGCACATGTGCTTGGGGTGACGCCGGCCAGAACACACCTGACCAGCACCAAGAGCATACATACACACACATGCATGCAGCGCAGTGCGGTGCGGTGCGGTGCAGCACAGAGACACTCACCGTCGCGCCAGCAGACAGAGGGCTGAGCAGCGCATTCATGATGCCATGCACATGTGCTCGGGGTGACAGATCGCCAGAACACAAGGAGGGGTTGCAGGTTATTTACACGTTTCAACGTACGCATGGAGGGTTGTGAGGAAATAGAGACAATGGAGGAAGAAGAAGAAGGGGGAGGAAGGAAGAATAGGCAGGAGGAAGGGGGATGAGGTAGAAGAGAGTGACGGAAAGGAGAGTGAAGAATAGCGAGTGTGCAGGAAGAGGGAAGGGGGAGGGGGCAGAGGAGACGAGGGGGTGCGGGATGACGGTTAAGGAAGAACAATGCTGCAATGCTTGCTGTTCAATAAAGGCAAACATCTTTACAAGACAACTCAAAACAAGGAAAGAACATTCAAGAATAAGGAAAGACATGACGATGGGGATAGAGGAGTAAGAGGCAGGAGAAAGGACACGGGCAAGGGAGGCGGTGAATGGCAGGAGAAAGACGGGATGGGAAGGTGCGTGGGTGGAGGAAGGGGTGGGTTGGGGTGGGGAGGGGTGGGGAGGGGTAGCAGGGGTTGTAGGTGCGTGCGTGTGGGCGGATATGGTGCAGAGGCAACACGTTGAGGACTCGGTCAGAAGGGGAGAAGTCCCACGCGTCCACCAGCATGCCCGCCTGCGGGTGGGAGGGGGAAAGGAAAAGTGGCAAAGACACCCAGTAGAAATGACTTTTGTAACATCCTGTACACAAAAATACACCTGGTAGAGGGTCACTTGTATGACTGCTGGGAATCCTTAAAGGTGATACGTTCATATTGACGATGGTAGAGGATGGCTGAAGTCAGGAGCGAGAAATAATGTAGCCTTTGAGATGTGTCCAAAACCGAGATAAAAGAATTGACCAACGAAGGAGAAAGGTCCAAATCAGTCCGACCTAAAACACACCTGTACCCGAGAACTGGTGTTACACGAAGCAAATTTCACCCAGAACAACCAAGCATGTATGCGAAACTATTGTAACTGAAAAGTCACTGTACCTGAGACGCTAGCCCTATGTGTGAATGCACCACTCCTTTGGGTCGACCCGTGGTTCCGCTTGTGTACACTATCAGGGCAGCTGATAGCGGGGATGGGGGTTATACAGGACGGAAATGCGATGGTTACTGAAAGTTTTGATATGGAAGATTATAAATTGGATGATATAAACGGTTTGAGTCGACTCAGAAACCATCTGGGCTCTTTCTGACCAGCAAGCAAGTGAGCTGCATGCGAGAAGGGCACGTTCTTCAAAGCTTCGGTCCCCTTTCGCTCCTCCCCCGCGTCTCTCTCCTCCAGATATCTCTACCAGGACAGCTCCCCACCCCTCAGCATCCCACAGCACCCCATAGCACCCACACCACCCCACCTGCGTGCGAGAAAGGCACGTTCTTCATGGCTTCGATCCCCGCCCGCTCCTCCCCCGCGTCCGTCTCCTCCAATTCTCTGCCCTCCAGCGGGTCGGATGGGACAAACGCCGCCGCCACTTCCGCCGCCAGCGGCGCCAAAACTGTCTCTATCCGGACAGCACCATACAGCACCCCACAGCACCCAACACCACCACACACCACCCCACCTGCGTGCGAGAAGGGCACGTTCTTCATGGCTTCGATGCCCGCCCGCTCCTCCCCCGCGTCCCTCTCCTCCAATTTTCTGCCCTCCAGCGGGTCAGATGGGACAAACGCCGCCACCACTTCCGCCGCCCGCCAAAACTGTCTCTATCCGGACAGCACCATACAGCACCCCACAGCACCCAACACCACCACACACCACCCCACCTGCGTGCGAGAAGGGCACGTTCTTCATGGCTTCGATGCCCGCCCGCTCCTCCCCCGCGTCCCTCTCCTCCAATTCTCTGCCCTCCAGCGGGTCGGATGGGACAAACGCCACCGCCACTTCCGCCGCCAGCGGCGCCAAAACTGTCTCTATCCGGACAGCACCATACAGCACCCCACAGCACCCAACACCACCACACACCACCCCACCTGCGTGCGAGAAGGGCACGTTCTTCATGGCTTCGATGCCCGCCCGCTCCTCCCCCGCGTCCCTCTCCTCCAATTCTCTGCCCTCCAGCGGGTCAGATGGGACAAACGCCGCCACCACTTCCGCCGCCAGCGGCGCCAAAACTGTCTCTATCCGGACAGCACCATACAGCACCCCACAGCACCCAACACCACCACACACCACCCCACCTGCGTGCGAGAAGGGCACGTTCTTCATGGCTTCGATGCCCGCCCGCTCCTCCCCCACGTCCCTCTCCTCCAATTCTCTGCCCTCCAGCGGGTCAGATGGGACAAACGCCGCCACCACTTCCGCCGCCAGCGGCGCCAAAACCGGGCGGCTGGACTCCGGCCCCACAACTAAAGAAGCACCCTGAGAGGTGGGGTGGCAGGTGAGAGTTGTATACAGTCTGGGAGACCCCGGAAATAGGCAGGCGCCAAAACTGGGCGGCTGGACTCCGGCCCCACAACCAAACACGCGCCCTGAGGGAATCAATCATTGAATGGATGGCAGGTGGGGAGTTAAAGCGCAGGAGAGAGAGTGGTATACTTTCTGGGAGGCCCCAAAACCAAGCAGCCGCGAAAACCGTGCGGCTGGACTCCGGCCCCACAACTAAAGAAGCGCCCTGAGATGATTGGGACGGCAGGTGGGGGATTGTGCCAGTGAGAGGGTACGGTATGAAGCAGCTGTCAAAACTGAGCGGCTGGACTCCGGGCCCACAACCAGACACGCGCCCTGAGAGGTGGGGTGGCAGGTGGGGAAAAGTGCCAATCAGAGGGCCCGAAATCAGGCAGCCGCCAATACCGGGGCGGCTGGACTCCGGGCCCACGACTGAACACGCGCCCTGAGATCAGCGGGATGGGGGGGGGGGGGAGAGGGGGAAGGGTGGGGGGAAGGGAGGAGGGGGGAGCGGGGGGGGAGGAATGCGCAGGTAGGGGGCATTGCAGGGGGGTTGAGGATTGCAAGTGGGAGTGGTTGGGGAGGGATTACTGAGATGGAAGGTGGATGGGTACATGGGCAGAAGGGCAGATGGGAGACGTATGAGTGGGGATTGACGGAATGTACGAGATGGAAAATTGTCACTACTATACCCGCCACTATCCTTCCACAGTATCAGCACGCCTAAGGACCGCCATAGTGTCCTTACCGAGTCTTTAAGGACGTATAACAGCTCCTCTGGAGGGCAGCTGTCGCACAGCGGAACCGCCACTCCTCCTACCTCCGCTCCATCCTCACACCCTCCCCGCCACCCCTCCCCCCACCCTTCCCCCAACCTCCCCCGACCCCCACGTACACTCCAGGTCTCAATATGCATCAAAATTACCAAGCAAGAACCCTCACCGAGTCTCTAAGGACGTATAGCAGTTCCTCTGGAGGGTAGCTTTCGCACAGCGGGACCGCCACTCCGCCCGCCGCCCACGCCGCCCACATCGCCGCCACATAGTCCGTCCCCGGCCGCCCAAAAATCGCAATCCGCGGACCTTCCGCCGCCTCCGCAGCCTCCGCCACATCCGCCGCCCACCCTTGCTGCTGCTGCTGCTCCTCCGCCCGTGCTTCCGCTTCCGCTAACCCCTGCTGCTCCGCGTCGCGCTGCTCTGCCACGTGGAGGGCCCTCGGCTCGACACGTGGCAGGCGCTTCCGGAACTCGCGCGTGAGCCTGGCGGCGTGCGCGAGCAGGTCGCGGTACGACACAGTTCGCCCCCCGCAAACCACGGCGGGGGCGGACAGATGGTCGAATGCGGACGCGGGGAAGCTCCGCGGAAGCGCGGGCGCGCGGTGCAGGGGGCGCGGGGAATGCGCGTAGAGATGCGGATGATTGGAATGGTCCTGCGGGTCGTGGTGTCGGTCGCGGTGCCTACTATAATACTCCGTACTATGTCTACTATTATAGTAGTTACGACGCTGGTGGTAAGAGTAGAAGTGATCGTTAACGCGGCTCGTAGAATAATTAGGACCATTGAAAGTGGAATATGGGCGGCGCGAGGTTTGACTCGGAATGTTACTGCGGCGGTACCCTGTAGAACCGAAGGCGGAGACGGAGGCAGCGTAAGCGGCTCTTAGAGAACGAGTTAGAACGTTTTCTTCGGCATAACTGCTACTTATGGATTTGCTGGTGGCAACGTCGGGGGAGAAATGAGTACCAGAATCCGTCAAGGTGCTGAGAGAATTGTTGAGGGGACGGACGGTGGTCTGGTAACAGACGGAAAAGTTTCGCGGGTCGCTTCGGAGACGGTTTCGCAAGCTCGCGAGCGCACGGTTTCGTCCGTTGATAATGCTCATTTTGGTGTGAAGTTACGCGCTAACTCGCCTTCAGGATGGCTTTGACCCGAAACCTGACTACGGTACGACTTTGGTTACAACGAGAAACTCGTCAGAGCTTGGAAAAGCGGGGAAACAGGTGCTTGTTGGACAAGCGACGATTCTAAGCGCTAGATAGGGAAGCTAGCGAGCAAAGTTGCTGGAAGAAACAAACAAACTAGATATATTGCGCTATTCAAGCTTTCTGCTGTGGTATTCAGAGCTTTTGAGATCATGGCGGCCGAAGGAGATGCTGCGAAAGAAAGATGTTTCGGAAAGCGTTCGCCAAAGTGTCGGCAGAGTTGTTAGCAAGTTGGCGAGTCCACGAAGAGTGAACAGTAACCAACAGAGGAGAAGAATCTGTTGACTTTCGCTGGGGGTGACGGGGTTGCAGAGTGGATTGACGAAAACGCATGCGACGAATTCTTACGTAGTTGCGACGTCAGCTGCTGTGCAGAATCGGCTGCTATTGGCCGACGACGAGATGCTGCCCAAAACATGTTCTGCTTATCCTGGCACTCATTCGCCCGTGGAGAGCGTGGTTTTTGGAGATTCGAGGTCACGTCAGCAGTTTGGAGCCAATCAGATACGGCTTAAATCCAAGGTCCAAGGTAACCACGTGCAAGAAAATCAACGAAGCAGAACGGCAGAAGCAGACTCATCATCAATTCTGTCTGTTTTGTTCAAGCCGTGTTCTGCTATACACCGTGCTTTGTTTTGAAATATAGGTTTATTATAAAGCTGGATGGATTATATTTTGAGAAAAGCCCAAGTACTTTGCTCAACCAACCAGCACTGCGCAACCAGAATAAGGTTAATATAATAATGGTTTTTTTTTTTCATTTACGATGTTCTCATACTTAGCTCCATTACTCTAATGCAACAAAACCGTGTATATACCTCGCATGATTGTAATATCTGCATGTTTTAGACGTCAGCCAAAGTATAAAGCTTGTATCTGTAGCGGCGCAGCACAAAACAAGCTTCAGCACAGGTATTTCCTACCTCTCTGCCTAATCTAGCTGCTTCCTAGTTTCCTGATTCCTACGCGCGGCTTCAGTTCAGTTCCGTCACTGTGTCCTGGACTTCTCCCCGTCAGCTCAGTTGTCGTTGAAGGCCATTGCAGCTCGCCCTAGCGTCTAGTCGCTCAGCGCGTTTCTCGACCAGCAGTTGTGACGCTCGCAACGCATCAGGCGCTACTGACAAATTCCTGCGGAGCATTTGGTGCAGGCAGCGCCACTACGAAGAAGTTTCCAGAGCTTGTCGCTTGCAAACGTTCCACGCTTGCTCTTTCGCTCTTCTGCGACAACCACTGCGTTTAATTTCGCAAACAACTGTTACCTTCGCGAACAACTTTTACGTCTTCCCGAACATCTGTTACTAGAAGCCGTACGACTACTTCGCCGTTACCGCCGAGAAGATGAATTTCATATCCGAAACGCAGGTGAGTAAATTGCAAAGCCTATCTTGGATCGGTATTCTCTCAATAGCGCTATAGGCTCAGTGTTTTTTGATATGAATTACACCCACTCTTTGGTCTACCCTTCAGTTAGACACAGTTTGAGGCGCTCTAGCTGGTGGTGACAATCAATGCGTCAACCCTTCTCCGTGCCTTGATGCCTTGATGACTAGCTGCTGCTCTCGATTCTGTATGATCTGATTCCCTTCGTTTCTTTTTCACCTCCCCACCTCCCCCTCCCCCTTTTCCTCCTCCCCCTCCTCTTCCCCCTCCTTCGCCGCTCCTCCTCCCTCTCTCGCTCGCTCATCCTCTCTGTCCCTCCTTTGTTGCACCCGCCAGCTTGTCACACTCCCGTTTTTTGTCACATCCCCATTCTATCTCACCCCATGTCGTGTCACGGCCCCTCTGTATCACCTCCTGTTGCACCGGACCCCCTATTTTGTCACACCCCCCTTGTGTCACGATGTGCAGTTGGAGGAGAACAAGCGGCTGAGAGGAGAGCGAGTGGAGCTGTAACAACCCCATTGTGTCACATCCCATTGCGCCACACCCCCCATTTTGTCACACCCCCCATTTTTTCACATTCCCTATTTTGTCACACCCCCCTTGTGTCACAACGCCCAGTTGGAGGAGAACAAGCGGCTGAGAGGGGAGCGAGTCGAGGATGGCACTGTAACGGTGGACAAACCCCTGTACGAGGTGTGGGGATGATGAGGATGGCACTGTAACGATGGGGTGATGCTGAGGATGGCACTGTAACGATGGTGTGATGCTGAGGGTGGCACTGTAACGATGGTGTGATGCTGAGGATGTATAGTACTGTAACGATGGTGTAGGGTAGGTAGGATAGTATGTATAATGTGCAGCGGCTATGCTGCTGCTTTTATGCCACTATAACTAGGGCCGATTCTTTCTCTTGCTGCACGCACTGTATATGCTGCTATGATTTGGGAAGAAAATATTCGGATTTGTTTGCTCGTTTGTGTTTTTGTTCCTTGTTTTGAGCAACTTTTTTTTGGGTGTGTGTGCAGATTTTGAAAGAGCAGAAGGAGAAGAAAGAAGCGGAGCACAAGGAGAAATTCAAAAACCGTAAGCCAAACTCTTTTGGGGGAATTGTAACCAGGGCTGGACAGATTGTAACCAGAAATTGTATCAAAATGACAGCTCAACCACGCGTAGCACATCAAGCTTGACTGCCTATTTGCTTGACTGCTTATGTGAAATAGAAGAATGCTAGTTTGCTCATTGGGCTCCTTTGCTCTCACGCTTGCTACGTTTTGCAACCTGACTGAGCTATGCTTCTGTGCTTCTTCTTTTGCGCTGTGCTGTGCCATGCAATGTGGTGGTGTGGTTCTGTGCTCTGCTGTGCTCTTATGTGCTGTGCTTTGCGGTGATGTGTGGTGCTGTGCTCTGTTATGCTGTGTGTGACCCCATCAGGCCCACCAAGGGCATTGGATGAGGACGAGCTGGAGTTTCTCGAAGCTGTGGAGCAGGTCAGTCAGTGACTCATCTTAACCCATCAGAACCGCACAGCAGAGCAGCAGATAGGTGCTGACTCTCAGATTCATGTCGGTCAGTGACTCAGTGCAACACCACAGCCGTATTGGAGGTAATTCCACAGCTAGGTTATGGGTGTTCATTTAGCGGCTGTCAGAAGGCCTGCACTGGGGAAATTGAGAAGGAGAAGCACATGCGATGCGACTTGTGCAAATGAATGTGCGCTACTGAACTGACTTGAATATGGCTGCAAATGAAAGTGCGCTACTGAATTGGCTTTAAATGGCTTTCTTATGTGGCTTGCAGAAGAAGAGGGAGGACGAGAAGGAGAAGGACGATGAAGACAAGCGTGCACTTTCAGAGTTCCAGGTGTGTGTCTCACTCTCGTACTCTTAGTGTGACTTTTGAGAATTCTCAAGTGTGACACCACATAGAAGAAGGAGGACGAGAAGGAGAAGGACGATGAAGACAAGCATGCACTTTCAGAGTTTCAGGTGTGTGCATAATTTCTCGTACTCTAAACGTCAGCTTGCATCCGCATGGGCCGAGTGTGTGCTCTTCACCAAGTGTGTCTTTCCTCTGTGCTATCCTGGCCATCGAGTCGACTGAAAAATGGTCATAGTGAGTGCACTGTTTTTTTATCCCTAATTTCCTCTCTCATGAGTTTTCTCATGTGTTTTATCATGCAAGGCTATGTGACCTTCGCCTCCTGTGACAACTTGTTGTTCTTTCTCGTTTCCATCACACCCCGTTGTGGACGATCAATGATCATCCAGGCCGCTCTCCTGAGCCGAACAGTCACCGTTGATTCTCATGCCACTCATGCCACACCTGACACGGCCACAGCACAAGCAGCTGGTGCTCCTGGCTCTTCCGCTTCTTCTATAGTGGCAGCTATTCGTAAAAGAAAGGAGCCCGATCTTCCACTCATGCCTCGTCTGGGTGTGAAGGTTCAGCTTAAAGCGAAGCCGAAAGCTAAGTCTGGAGGAGCTCCGGATAAAGCGGCTGATTCTAGGGCTACCGGTGCTTCTAAAGCCGATTCTTCTGAAGGAGAGGCAACAAGGCAGAAGGGGGATGGTAGGCAAAGTGGGGGTGTGGATGAGAAAGGGGATGGAGGATCTGTTGTTGGCTTAGGGCTTGGAGCATACGGTAGTGATGATGATGACGACGACAACTAATGAACACTCGTTTAAATGCTTGTTCTTAATGTATATGTTATATCCACATCCCCCTTTTAAATGCAGGTTGGCCAGCTCACTAAAGAAGAGACATGTTGCGGTAGGTACCTTCCGTCATGCGGACATCACTGCAGGGTGTTTAGGCAAATGTGCTGCTCCTAAATACAGTCGAGTTCTTTTAACGCATCAGATGTGCTTTCAATACCGAAGCACCACACTTTGTTGTGCTCCCATTTTCCCGCCATGTTCGCAGCCCGATTGTGTGGCTGGGCTTCAACCCAGAGACTTTAATGGCCCAATCGCGGCAATGGCAGGAACGACATGCGATGCGACACTTTCGAGGGGCGAATCTACAGCCAGCACTCCCAGGGGCCCAACCACCAACCAATGCACAAGGAACGCTCTTGACAGCCGGAATCTATTGAGGACAAACTCCCACCGTACTGTACCCAGCCGGAGTCTATCGATTTTGTTTCCTGCTTCTTGGGCCGGGTTTGGCAGGCATTATGGCCATTATGGCCATAATGGGTATTTTCAACGGGCCCCCAAAAAATGCCGCCTGGGCATTTCACGAAACAGCTTCGAAGTCAAATCGTAGCTGCAGAGCACATTAGGAAAAAGAGGGGTTGAGTGTGTTTGGTTGGCATTATTTGGGTGTAGATTGATGGCATCAATCGACATTTAGGGTTTCGCAGAAGATGGGAGGCAGTTGCTATGATCGATCGCGTGATCATGTGATTGGCTGGCATATTTGACCAGTCACTTTCAATTGCCCCGAATCACTGATACCCCGCATAGTGCGGGGCCTCGAGTCCGCATGGTGCGGGGGATCGGAAAATGGGCACTTTGCCAGAGAAAATGGGTTGGGTGTAGATTCCGGTTGAAAACGCCTCCAAAAAAAGGGGTGTTTGGTTGGCATTCCATTATTGTTAGGTTCGGCGTAGTCCGCTTATATCGAGCCTTGATAGCCTTTCACGCGCTTATAAGAGAAGGTTCCAGGGTGGTCGGTTCACTGTAGCCCATCCCCCTCGCCCCCTCTTTTTATGCCTGCCAAACCCGGCCTTGGCTTTCAAACATCCCCGACTAGTGTGAATGCTCGGTTCAGCTAGGTCGGGTGCAATATCTCTACATTTTGTCACACTCAGGCCTCAGGCCTTCCCTTCAGGCCTTTTCCTCAGTTGTTGGCTTCACTTCACTCCACCACTTGCGTTTCTTTGTGCTGGGGCTCAGCCGTTGCTTGCTTGTGGTGTGCTGTGCTGTGCATTGGAGCCTGCTCTTCAGCACCTCCAGGTTCCTCAGACTTTCTCGGGGAGGAAGGCTGTTCGTCCTTTTTGGAAAGAAGGCGGTGGTGGCTGAATATTTCACGTTTCTCAGGTGCTCTGGCGCGGTTCTGGCTGATCATGAAGTTCTGCACTTATGACGAGCAGCTATGCCATAATGTTCAGTAGGCGTTTCACGTATTTATCTGAACACCTAGAAAGTAGACTCGGCCTGAAGCTGCTGCTTTGGGTCTGAAGCTGTGCTAGGATCCATTGGTTGAGGCTACGGCACTTTAACTGACACATTTTACCGACGCGTTTTAGTTTCACGTCTTAGTTATACATTCTTATGCCATTTTTTATTGACACTTTGCCGATTGACCACGGCAAGATAGACTAAAGCCGTGAAGGCTCAGTCCGAGTTGACGAACGGGTAGGCGTCAAAACTTCTAACGGTTCTAACCCGCTAGCCGTCGAGCTCCTATCCCATCTGACGGTCGATCTTGACGTCACAACCATGGTACGTCGTATCATTGTTTTAATCGAGGCGCGTTGAGAAAAGATAGAACTCCGGTAACGTCGCGCCGATCCTTGCTCGGCTCTCTGTTTGCACTAGTTATCTGTTCTTTAGGCACCTAATAATCCGCCTCTATCACCACGGATTAATCTTGTACTGAGCCGCCTCAGAAGCCGACAATATTCGCCGTCATGAGTCATCATCACGTGCAACGGAGGCCGGCAAGCCAGCACGACACCCGCAACACATGGAACGAGTACGCGCCGCAGCAGCAACAGTCGCAGTTCCAGCAGTCGCCTTTGTCGGCGCAATTCCCGCAATACCCGCCACAAATGTCTCCGCAGTACCCGCCGCCGCCGCCGCCGCCGCCGCAGCAGCAGCACACGCACAACCGGAAGAGCTTCCGTGGGACCATGGCGACAACGTTCCCGTCGCCCCCGTTATCGCATTCCCTGGTAACCACCCGAACGTCGCTGGTAACCATGCAGGTAACCACATGGGCGTCGCGAGTAACCACGGTGGTAACCACCGCCGATCGCGATCCATGGGAATGGGGGCTATGGGAATGGGGGGGATTGCGCCTGATTTCCTCGCGCAGATGGGACCGCCGGGACAGTTTCCGCCAGGGCCCGCGGGAGCGGGGAGAGGCGCGCATCCGCCTGCACCAGGGGGTAGAGGGGAGGCGGGAGCGCAGGGGAGAGTCGGAGGCGATCTGGACGGGCGCGGAAGAGGGGGAGACGCGGGCGGAGGAGTAAGCGGCCCAGGGGAAGGTCCGAGGGGGAAAGGCGGAGCGGCGGGGGAAACTAGAGGCGTAGGCGGAGGAAGCCAGGAGGCGGACGGCAGGGGGGGAAATTTAGACAGTATTGACCCTCGATTTAAGCCTAAGTTTATAAAATCCGGCGGGAGGGTGTGGGAGATGTTTTCAGGACCGTCCGTTAATATACTACGGAGAGAGGACGACGCGGATTTGCCGCCAGAGGACTTAGCAGCTATGGTTGCCGCGCCTGTCGCAAAGCCCTCGCGCCATCGGCGCACCAAGTCCGCCTTCCCCGCGGACTCCGCGCAGTTCCTCCAGGAAACGGACTTCCGCGGAGGGGATGGGGGGAACAGATCGGGGGAGGGGGCGGACGGGGAAGGGGGAGGCGGAACCGGGTTTGGAGGCGGGGATGGTGGAACAGGAGCGTGGGGAGCCGGCGGGGGAGGTGGGGGCGGGAATGCGGGCGGAAGGGGGGCTGGGGGAGCTGTTGGGGTGAGGGGGAGCGGGCCTGCGGGCGCGCAGAGGATGTTATCGTCTGCAGGGGGGGTACGGCGCGCCTCCCTTGACGGCGGCGGAAGAGGCGCTCCCCTTGAGGGGGTGGAAAGGCGCGCGTCCCTTGACGGGGGGAGGATCCCCGCGCCAATCCCCTCCTCCTTCTCAGACCCTTCCAAACCGATCCCCACCCATCCTCTGAGGCATCGGTCCATGGACCTTTCCAATAGTAACACTTACAGTAGCACTGGTTATAGTAACAGTAATTACAGTAACAGTGGCTATGGCAATGGCTTGGGGGGAAATGCGGGAGGGGGGGGATTGGCCGGGGGAGGGTTGGGGCGTGGGGGAGCAGCGCGAGGGCAGGGCAGCGGGAGGGAAAGGGGCGCGCAGTCTCCCCTTGGACAAATCCGCGAGCATGGGGATGATAACGAGGAGGATAGTAACGAGAATTTCTTGCTGCAACACCAGGATGGCAATTCCGGGAAGTACGGAAGTGGGAATGAAGCTTCAGGCCAAGCTTCCGCCCTCCTTTCCCCCCTGCACGGCGGAAGCCTTGGGGGCGGATTCTCTGGGGGAGGGGGAGGCGGAGGCGGAGGGGGACGAGGCGCAGGGGGAGGGCGCGGGGGGCAGGGTCACAGGCGCAGTCACAGCTTGCAGGGGCCTGGGGGAGGGGGCTGGGGGTTTTCCGGAGGAGGGGGCGGGGAAGGGTGGGCGGGGGGAAACTATCAGGCGGAACAGGCGCAGGGGCAGGCGCAGGGTCAGGGGCAGGGGCAGGGGGGGCGGATGCGGAGACCTAGCACGGGGCAAATGGGGAGAGGCGGGTTCGTGGGGGAAACAGGCGGGGTGGGGGGAGGGGGAAGAGGCGGAGGCAGGGGCTGGGTTGGGGGAAGAGGCGGAGGAGGGGAGGGATTGGGGGGAGCAAGAGGTGGAGGGGAAGGAAACGGTATGATGGGAGATGGAGTGCTGGAGGAGAGGGTGGGTGTGGAGGAGGGAGGAGAGGAGGAGGGAGGAAGGGAGGGGGGAGGAGAGGAGGAGGAGAGGAGAGGAGGAGGGAGAAGAAGTGGTGGATGGGAGAGTGCTTCCAGGAGAGGAAGGGGACGATGATGACGTTCCCGTTGCTCCTGTTTCCCCTGTTCCTGTGCAATGGGGTGCGGGTAACGCAGGGTTCAAGATTCCAGGAGAAGGGATGGACGATATGGGCCAACAGCAGCGGCAGCAGCAGCAGCAGCAGCAGCAGCAGCAGCAGCAGCAGTTGAGTGAGCATCAGCTGATGCTGAAGCGAAGGCACCAGCAAAATGAACAGGCGATGCAGAAGGAGAGGGAGAAGCAGGCGAGTTTGCAGGGGCAACAGATGCCACAGCAGCAGGGGCAGCAGCAGCAACCGTACCACCAATCGCAGGGGCAGCAGGGGCAGCAGGGGCAGCAGCAGGGGCAGCAGGGGCGTGTGGGTCACAGGAGGAGTCATTCCATGGGAATGGCGGGAGTGGGCGGCTTTTCCTCTGACCTGGGGCAGCCTATGGTGTCCCCACAACAACCCATGGGGTTTGCACAGCAGCAGCAGCAACAGCAGCAACAGCAGCAACAACGGTACAACCAGCAGCAGCAGCAGGGGCAGCAGGGGCAGCAGCAGGGGCAGGGGCAGGGGCAGGGGCAGGGGCAGGGGCAGGGGCAGGGGCAGGGGCAGGGGCAGGGGCAGGGGCAGGGGCAGGGGCAGGGGCAGGGGCAGGGGCAGGGGCAGGGGCAGGGGCAGGGGCAGGAATGGCAGCAGGCAGCGTGGCAGGAGCAGCAATACGAGGCAGAGGAGGGCCACCAGGAGCTTTTCCGATCCTCCACCGCCCGGCCAAACCTGCAGGCTCGGCAAACAGCTGCTGCTGCTGCTGCTGCTGCGGCTGCTGGTGGCAGTGCTAAGGAACTGGGAGGGCAGCCCATTATAAGCACCAAGAGTTATACCGGCCCCAGCCCCTCCAAACTTCACCCTCATTATAGTCACGTGGGAGGAGGGAGAGGAGGAGGGGGGTTAGGAGGGGGATGGGGAGGGGAAGGAGGGGGAGGAGGGAGAGGAGCGAGGGGTGTAGCAGGGGGGGTTGGAGCAGGGGGCGGAGGGGGAAGAGGGGCGGCAGCACAAGGCATGTCACGACATAAGAGAACAATGTCTGCCAGTGCTGCTGCTGGGGGTGCTGGGGGTGCTGGTGGTGGTGGCGCATTTGCGGGATTTTCTGCTGTTGCAAGTTTTGATCCCGGTTTTGGTGCTGCTGCTGCTGCTGGTTTTGGTGGTGCGGGTGGTGGTGCTGTTGCTGGTTACCACACTGGTGGTAACACTGGTGCTCGTTTACCGCCCCCCCATTCCCCCATTCGTCCAGGGAGTGGGTCTCAACCGTCACAGCAACACTCTTCTCCTCTTCCCCCTCACCGACACTCTCGCTCCCAGTCCCACTCCCCTTCCCCTCCCAAACCCCACCCTCACCCCCACACTCACTCCGTTTCTTCCCCCAGAGCCCACTCTCAATCTCACCCTCACTCCGTTTCTTCTCCCAAGTCCCATCCTCACTCACTTTCTCACTCGCACTCCCCTTCAAAGCCCCCCCCTCACTCCCCTCGCTCCCCTCACCCCCCATCCTCCCCCAATCCCCCATTTCCCCGAGCCAAGCTGGGGGGAGTTGGGGGGAAAGGGCCGTGGGGGGAGGAGGGGGGATGAGGGGAGGAGGGGGAGCAGGACGAGGGGGATCGCCCCTTGGTCCTGCTGTAGGAAAAGGAGGTGGAGCAGGGGGGGGCATAAGGGGAGCAGGGGGAGGAGTAGGGGGGACAGGGGACACTGCTGCTTTCACTGCTGTTGATGTTCCTTCTGGTGCCTTGAGCGTGCTGGGACGGCCGTTTGAGGATATAACGGAGCAGTTCTTACTGAGTACAGCGGAGATAGGGAGGGGCCGTTCAGGCAGCATCAGGCAGTGTGTGCATCGGAGGAGTAACGAAGTCTATGCGTGCAAAACAATCCCCAAGGGGAAAATACAGGTACGAGGAAGGAGGGGGAGGGTTGGAGATGGGGAGGGGGCGATCGGGCAGCATCAGGCAGTGTGTGCATCGGAGGAGCAACGAAGTGTTCGCGTGCAAAACGATCCCCAAGGGGAAAATACAGGTACGAGGGGTGCGGGAGAGGTTTGGAGGAAAGGGGCCAGTTTGGCAGCATCAGGCAGTGTGTCCATCGGAGGAGCAACGAAGTGCAAAACAATTCCCAAGGGAAAGATACAGGTATGAGGGGTGCGGGAGGGGTTTGGAGGGAAGGGGCCAGTTTGGCAGCATCAGGCAGTGTGTCCATCGGAGGAGCAACGAAGTTTATGCGTGCAAAACAATCCCCAAGGGAAAGATACAGGTATGATGTGTTGTTATGAGGTTGGGGAGAAGGGGGAAAGGAGGGTTGGAGATAGGGAGGGGGCGATCGGGCAGCATTAGGCAGTGTGTGCATCGGAGGAGCAACGAAGTGTTCGCGTGCAAAACAATTCCCAAGGGCAAAATACAGGTATGAGGGTTTCGCAAGGCACGGGGAACATAAAAATACGGTTGTAAGGAAGGAGGGGATGGGGAGGTTCGGAAAGGGGATGGGGAGGAAGGAAAAAAAGTGGGGATGAAGTAGGCCGAAATTTTCCTGTAAGGCCATATGAATGGCTTGCTTTTTCCTTATATTTGAAACACAATGTGTGACCACTCTTTGTTGAGATGCGTTTGGAGTTCTGCAGCATGTCGGCTCCTTATTTTTGTGACGTCCCAAAAAACACCCTCTCTACACGTTTGGAGTTCTGTGCCATTTTATATCGGCTCCTTACTTTTGTGAATTCTTGCTTTGCAGAGCGAAGAGGAGGCAGAGGATGTGCGGAGGGAGGTGGAGGTGTTGGAAGCGGTGAGAGGGCACCCCTGCTCGGTGCAGCTGCAGGGGGTGTTTGAAGACGCGGAGGTGAGGGGTTTGGGAGGGATGAGGGGAGGGTAAGGTGAGAATGTAAGGAAGCGGGGGGCTTGAGGAGGGAGTTAGACTTAGTGAGAGGGCATTCCTGCTCGGTGCAGCTGCAGGGGGTTTTTGAAGACGCGGAGGTGAGGGGTTTGGGAGGGATGAGGGGAGGGTAAGGTGAGAATGTAAGGAAGCGGGGGGCATGAGGAGGGAGTTAGACTTAGTGAGAGGGCATTCCTGCTCGGTGCAGCTGCAGGGGGTGTTTGAAGACGCGGAGGTGAGGGGTTTGGGAGGGATGAGGGGAGGGTAAGGTGAGAATGTAAGGAAGCGGGGGGCATGAGGAGGGAGTTAGACTTAGTGAGAGGGCATTCCTGCTCGGTGCAGCTGCAGGGGGTGTTTGAAGACGCGGAGGTGAGGGGTTTGGGAGGGATGAGGGGAGGGTAAGGTGAGAATGTAAGGAAGCGGGGGGCATGAGGAGGGAGTTAGACTTAGTGAGAGGGCATTCCTGCTCGGTGCAGCTGCAGGGGGTGTTTGAAGACGCGGAGGTGAGAGGAGGAGGGAAGGAGAGGAGAGGAGGAGAGGAGGAGAGGAGGAGAGGAGGAGAGGAGGAGAGGAGGAGAGGAGGAGAGGAGAGTGCTATGTGGGGGGGACTTGTGGCAGCGGGTGCAGCAAAGAGGGCCATACAACGAGAGGGAGGCAGCAGCAGTGGTGGGGCGGCTGGTGGGACTGCTGAGGGACCTGCACGCGCAGGGCATCATGCTCACACCCTTATACCCTTCTCTACCCTCTCGTCCTCCCATCCCTGCCCTGCTCCCTGCAGCACGTTCATCTGGTGTGGGCGTTCCGCCTCTCCTCTTACCCACCCCTTTCCTCTCCCCTCCATCTGCCCCTCTGCAGCATGTTCATCTGGTGATGGATTTGTGTCAAGGGGGGGACGTGTGGCAGCGCGTGCAGCAGCGGGGAGCATACGGTGAAGCAGAGGCGGCTGCAGTGGTGGGGCGGCTGGTGGGACTGCTGAGGGACCTGCACGCGCAGGGCATCATGCTCACACTCTCTTACACCTTTCTTTCTGTCTCGTACCCTCCACCCTTACCCCTCCTCAGCACGTGCATTTGGTGATAGATTTGTGTCAAGGGGGGGACCTGTGGCAACGCGTGCAGCAGGGGGGGCCGTACGGGGAAAGAGAGGCAGCAGCAGTGGTGGGGCGGCTGGTGGGACTGCTGAGGGACCTGCACGCCCAGGGCATCATGCATCGGGATGTGAAGCCGGAGAATGTGCTTCTAAGGGGGGATGATGATGACGTGGACATTGCAGTTATTGACTATGGGGTTTCCGTGTTCTTCAATCCAGGTGGGTGGGTGGGGATGCTGAGGTGTTGAGAGCGGTGCTATGCAACACATGGTTAAGGGGACCACATGCCCAGAACATTGTGCGTGCATGGGAATGTCGAGGTGTTGAGAGGGGTACCATGCAACCTACAGATGGTGAGGGGATCACATCTGGGTGGGTGGGTGGGTGGGATCACATGTCGGGTGGGTGGGATCACATGTCGGGTGGGTGGGATCACATGTCGGGTGGGTGGGATCACATGTCGGGTGGGTGGGATCACATGTCGGGTGGGTGGGATCACATGTCGGGTGGGTGGGATCACATGTCGGGTGGGTGGGATCACAGGTCTCGCTGTACCGCTTTTTTAGAGCGGTGCTATGTAATAAATCTGGGCCGACACCCACCACATACATACAAACCTTAATTCCCCCCTCCCCTCCCCCGTCCCTCTCCCTCTCCCCTCTGCTTTCCTCTTAAATCATACCCCAAAAACCCAGGTGAACGTTTTTCTGAGATCGTGGGCTCGCCATTCTACATCGCTTCTCTCAAACCCCAACCCGTAACCTGAACTTCCCCCTTCCTTCTTTCCCCTTTTCAACTCCCCAAAACCCAGGCGAACGCTTTTCTGAGATCGTAGGCTCGCCATTCTACATCGCCCCAGAGGTTCTCCATGAATCCTACGGTCCAGAATCCGACATCTGGGCCGCCGGAGTGATCCTGTTCGTCCTTTTATCAGGAGCGCTTCCCTTTTGGGGGGACTCTGACGAGGGAGTGTTTCGGGCGATATTGGAGAAGAGTGTTGAGGAGGAGGTGGAGAGAGAGGGAGTGTGGGAGAGCGTGTCTGACGAAGCTAAGGATCTGGTGTTGCGCATGCTGACAAAAGACCCCGCCCTGAGAATCACGGCAGACGAAATTCTTGGTAAGGAGACTGGCATGGAAATTATGTGCTGTTTTCTTCTTCTGGCTATTTTCGTTGTGTTTCCACTGTTTTGTTGCAGAAACAATCGTGTGATGCATTCGCTCCCCTTATCTGCCTCATTCTTTCCTACGGTTTCCTTGCCCTCATCCCTCAACAGGACACCAATGGCTTCAAGAGAGTTGATGAAATCTGGCTTTGAGTAACAAATCGTAATTGATTAACAAAAGATAACCATCCTTACACTGTTCTCGTGACTTATGCTGCTAATTGCAGTGCAACTGATCAGCCTTACACTGATCTAGCTGGTTCTGTATAGAAGAGATCGTGCAGTACAGTGCAACTGATGCAAGGGTCGTGCTGTTACCGAGACACCTACAACCACGCATTGTATCGCGGAAAACTGTTCATAGCCTCAGTTGAACACAAAACCTAACGGTTTATTTACACCGCACTCGGCTGAAAATAATCACAGTTATTACCGCGCTTCGAGAGCTTCACCTAGATAATCCCGTGAAGACGATTAGTCTCGGTAACCCTATGCTAGCGCCACGTCAGCCGACGCTTTGTTTCGGTTTTCTTGGCGGGAAGGAAGACAAGCTCTGTCGGCCACGGCGAAAAGGTCTCTAGACAGCCGTCCATTTCACGGTATTACCGCCGTTTCTCGCGGTGTTATCGCCGTTTCTCGTTGTATTATCGCCGGAAAACATCGCTGTCGCCTAGACCGTGGGCCATCGCTGTCGCAATGACATGAACGATTATAGAGTAGCCTGCGGCTACCTCGAGGTTGTCCTGTCCCTAGAACGCAAGTATGCTCGTCATTGCATCTTTCTTCACACGTCGACTTGTCTCTAGTCCGCCTACTTATATTAGTCAATTAGTCTCCTCTCGTCTCCGTCGCGATGATCGGACGGTCCCAGTGGACGTGTACACGTGGACTCGTCTGCCTCCTCCTGCTCTCGTGCCACGTGTCAGCTTCGCACGCGTCCACAGCTGGCCTTATCTGCGGCCGGAACGACGACTACCTCGGCCAATCCCTCCCTCTACTTCGAGACGCACGCTGACGTGGACTCGAGGGATGCCACGTCAGATCCAGCTCAGGAGCCACCGCCTCTGAGAGTACGGCATCGCGGATTACGAACTCTGCGTAAGTGCCTCTGAGAAGCAGTCTTTCCGTAAGTGCAATTGGGAAGTGGTCTTTCCGTTGCTTAATATTTTGGAAGCTTTTAAAAATAACCCTGCAACAACGTGGGATACAAACACTGCATAAGTGCCTCTGAGAAGCGGTCTTTTCGTAAGTGCTTGCAGAATCATCTTAAGAACTGCCTGGCAGCTCTAGAGACATGCCCGACCTGAAAACGCTCGTGCTAGACAGACTCGAGCTCAATCTCTTTTTCCCGGACTCGTGCAGCTGGCTGAAGTCTCTAGAGACACCGGTCGTTTCAGAGTGCGCGTCTCTAATCGAGTTACTAGACTAGTGACGCACACTGTGTAACGACCAGCGTCTCGAGAGACTTAGTTGGCTGCATGAGTCAGGAACTTTGAATTTGAGCGCTTTCAGATCGGGCATGTCTCCAAAGCTGTCAGGCAGTTCGACGAATCTGCAGTTAGAGAGCTTTGCGTGCCTCTCCCCCTCTTTCCCGCCGAGTCTCTGACGCCACGCACTACAGCGAGCAGCAGGTGCCATAGCAGTTGGCTGCGAGACAAGTGGAGAGGAGGGTGCAGGTGCAGTGCATGCACTATGTGGGAGCTTTAATTTTTAGACTCGCCTGTTTTTTTCCCTACTCCCATCCCCCACCACTACCCCTTCCCCTCCCAGTGTCCGACACCACATACTACAGCAAGAAGCAGGTGCCACGGCGGTCCGCAGTGAGGCGAGTGGAAGGGGGCGGAGCATACGAGCTGGAGAACAGTCCGTTCCTTGTCATAAGATCCCCTATCCCCCCCGCGTCCCTTCTTCCCCACATGCTTCCCAGTTTCTGACGCCACGCACTACAGCAAGCAGCAGGTGCCACGGCGGTCCTCTGTGCGGCGAGTGGAAGGGGGCGGAGCATACGAGCTGGAAAACGTGTGCATACATGCGCGGTTCAAGGGAGGGGTGACCTTGCACCGAGTAGAGGACGTGCCTGTGAGTGGTCAGAACTAGTGGGAGTGACACTATGATTGAAAGGAAGAGGAGGAGCGTACAAGCGTACGCACGTGGTTCAACGGAGGAGTTACTCTTTATGGAGTAAATGACGTTCCAGAGCGTAGAAGCTAGTGGGATTTGCGAGTTGCTTGTAATGCATACATGTGTTCGAAGGAAGTTGTGCTACGAGCAAGGTAACATGTGCATGCATGCGCGGTTCAAGGGAGGAGGTAGCTTGTACGGGGTAAAGCACATGCCGGTTAGTATATGCTGCTTATTAGCCATGGCATTAGTTAGTATTTTTCTTCCCTTCCTCCCCCCAACCCCTCCAACACTTCCCCTCTTTTTGTTCCCCCTGCCGTCTCTCCCACACTTTTCATTCTCCTTTCTTTCCCCCACTGGTAGGGCGATGGTGATGGTTTACCCCTATGCAACGAGGCAGGCTGTTTCACCTTCCCAGTCACCTACACCAATGACAAGCTGCCACGAGGCAAGAGGGGGCACAGCGGGTGGATCGAGGACGCTACAGCTGTCATCATGCCGCTGACGGCCGGCAATCCGTGGCATTTTCTGCACCACGTCATCCCTCTGTCTCATGTGGGTGAATGATTGCTTGATGTAGTGAGTGAGGGACAGAGAGTGAGTGGGGGAGTCAGGGAGTCAGGGAGTGAGTGCGTGAGTGCGGGAGTCAGGGAGTGAGTGCGTGAGTGAGTGTGTGAGTGAGTGCGTGAGTGAGTGTGTGAGTGAGTGCGTGAGTGAGTGACGGGAGTATCCCTACAACCACATGCCCAGCTCGTCTCTTCTCCTGCCTGGCCAGGGGGGTCAAAGACGGAGAGACTTTGACCCCCCTGTCTCAAAGGCATGCTTATTTCCCTGCTCTCCTCCCGCTGCTGCAGGGTATTTTTGAGAATTCTAAAAAACTTGCTGCAGCGTCAAAGACGGAGAGACTCTGACCCCCCTGTCTCAAAGGCATGCTCATTTCCCTTCTCTCCTCCCCTGTCCCTCTGTCATCTCCCCAAACCCCCTCCCAGCTCCTCTCCTCTCAGTGTCACGCCCTGCGCAACAGCACAGCCCACCTCTTTCCCTGCCTGGCCAGGGGGGTTGAAGGCATGACCTCTCACACTTACCCTGCCTGGCCAGGGGAACTGAAGGCATGCTCTTTCTCTCACCTACACCATCCCATCTCCCTCCTCCCAATTCCCTCTCTTTTCTCCCCACGCCCCTTTTCCCCTCGGCTCCTCGCCTCTCAGCGCCACGCCCTGCGCAACAGCACAGCGCACCTTTTCCCCTGCCTGGCCAGGGAGGACGGAAGCACACTCCTTCATGCTTTCCCCGTCCCCCTCCTCCCCCCTCCCTCTGTGATGTCCCCTCCCCCTCCCTCCTTCCTCCCAGCTCCTCGCCTCTCAGCGCCACGCCCTGCGCAACAGTACAGCACACCTCTTCCCCTGCCTTGCCAGGGGGGTCGAGGGCATGTTAGCTTACACCATACCCGTTTCAATCCTCTCCTGCCTGTCTCGCTGTGCCCTCCCCTTGCTCTTTTCCCCTCAGCTCCTCGCCTCGCAGCACCACGCCCTGCGCAACACAGCGCACCTCTTCCCCTGCCTCGCCAGGGGTGTCGAAGGCATGCTAGCCCACGCCTCCCGCATACACGGGGAGGGCATGAGAGATGCAGTCACACATATGCAAGACGCAGATGTGCACGGCATTCATGCTCGTGACAATGCGCACATCGCTGCTGCTGGCATTTCCGTGCCCCCCCCTGACTACTACTCCACTCGCCACTTCCCCTGGTGGCCTCTGCTCGCTGCTACCGCCCCTCCAGGCATCACCCTCTACCAGGTGTGTGTTGCCCATGTGCATGATGCCCACCACACCATGCGCACATCGCTGCTGCAGCCATCTCTGTACCCCCTGTGACTACTACTCCACTCGCCACTTCCCCTGGTGGCCTCTGCTCACTGCTACTGCTCCTCCAGGCATCACCCTCTATCAGGTGTGTGTTGCCCATGTGCTGTGCATGATGCCCACCACACCACGCGCACATCGCTGCTGCTGGCATTTCCGTACCCCCCCCTGATTACTACTCCACTCGCCACTTCCCCTGGTGGCCTCTGCTCGCTGCTGCCGCCCCTCCAGGCGTCACCCTCTATCAGGTGTGTTGCTCAGGTGTTTCTTCAGGTGTTTTGTGTGGTTGTTCCCTCCACCATCTTCCTCCTTTTCCATTCCCTCTACGGTTCCTCTTTCCCTTCTACTCCCCTTCCTCCCCTTCCGTTCCTCGTCGCTTGCCCATTTCTCCTTTTTCCTACTCTTTCCGTCACTCCCCTTTTTTCCCTTGTTCCTCCGATCTTCCCCATTCTTTCCTTGCCTCCTCTTTCCTTCCATTCCCCTTCCTCCCCTCTTCCCCATTCCTCTTTTCCCTCCTCTTTCCCACGTTGTCCCCCCTCCGTCCCCCACTCTCTTCCCCACGCTAGGGGACAAAAGGTGAATCAAATCGAGAACGTGCCGCGTGATCTAATGAGAATCAAATCTCGCCGCCGCCTATCTTCTCAGCAGCAGCCATCCCAAAAGCCACCTCACCACCACCACCACCGCCGCCTCTCGTCGCTGGTAACCGTGTCAGAGGTGGCAGCGCTAGCAGCCAATCGCTCCTCCCCCTTCCTCTGCTACCGCCATGCCTTCCTGGGTCTGCCCCCCGCCTTCTCCCCCGGCCCACTGCTGCAAAGACGGCCCCCGCTGCTGCCGGTCGAGTCCTACCAAGAGTTCAGGCGACGGGCTTTGGAGCTTGCTGGGGTCACAGAGGACAGGTGAGGGACAAACCCCCAAACCCAACGCCCCCCCCTCCTCCCCCTTCCTCTGCTACCGCCATGCCTTCCTGGGTCTGCCTCCGGCCTTCTGCCCCGCCCCTCTGCTGCAGGGGCGGCCCTTTTGCTACCAATTGAGGCGTTTCAGGAGTTCAGGCGACGAGCTCTGTCACTTGCTGGAATCATATGATAGGCATGATAGGTGAGCCGAATGATAGGCATGGTCCCCCCTGCCTCACTTCCAGCAGTCTCCCCCGGCCCTCAAGGCGAGGCGATTCAGGAGTTCAGACGGCAAGCTCTTGCCCCTTGCAGGGGGCACTGTCAACGACAGGTGAGACGCGTGCTGGAGCTGCTTTTAAGAATTCAAAAAAGCGACGGGTGAAGCGCGCGAACAATGTGCCTTTTTTCGTAAATCCCCCATCCCTCTTCCATCCTCTAAACCCTTTCACCTCCCCCCTCACCCCACCACTCTTCCATGCCCATCATCCTTCCCTCCCGCAGTGACTCTGAACCACACAGTCCCCTGTCTTCAACGTCTGCCACCTCATCCACCTCGTCTTCTTTCCCATCCGCCACGTCAGCGCCGCTGTCCACGTCAGCATCGTCACCTCGGCGCTCTTCGCGGCCTCTGATGGGCATCATCGCTCGGGAAAAAATCCGCCGCCTCTGCCACCTGCCAGGTGAGCCTTAGAAGGGAGCCGAGCTGTTGCTATAGTCGTCATCTCATCACCATGTGTGTTGTCTCCCCTCCCCGCGCGCCCGCTGATGAGTATCATCGCTCGGGAAAAAATCCGCCGCCTCTGTCACCTGCCAGGTGAGCCTTACACGGGGAAGGTGTGCTGGTGTCAGAGTAGCTATCCCCTTCGAAGGAGCTTGGGGCTGGGGACTGGAGATTGCGGGGAAGACTTCAGAGGTTGGAGGGGCTGGCATGGGAGGGAGGAGCGGGCAGAGGAGGAAGGAGGAAGAAGGAAGGGTAAACGTCATGTTATAGGGAGATAAGGGATGAGTCGAGTTGGAAGAGAAGTCCAACCCATTCAGTAATTTCTTTCTCGCAACCCCAGTCTTGTGACCATCCTGTCCATTTATTTCTCCCCCCCCCTTCTTACATCCCCTCATCTCCCCCCTGTCCCCTCTGTAAGCAGATCTGGTAAGGGCAGCAGTCTCCCCCCCCTCTTACATCCCCTCATCTCCCCCCTGTCCCCTCTGTAAGCAGATCTGGTAAGGGCAGCAGAGTCCGTGGGGTTCGAAGTTCAAGTGCTGCAGTTTGAAAAGTACGACGTGTGGCAGCAGATTCGAGTGGCACACCAACTAGACGTGCTGGCTGGCAGTCACGGTGAGTGTGTTTCTAGAGTAAGGGTGCACCTTGCTTCACACATGTGCTTGTCAGTGTGTCAGCAGATTCGCGAGGCACACCAGCTAGACGTGCTGGCAGGCAGCCACGGTGAGTTCCCCACACCGCTGCTTGCATGCTCTCACCTGACTCGGGTCGAATGTGGGCTCGAGCACTGCAGATTCAATGTGTGGCAGCAGATTCGACAGGCACACCAGCTAGATGTGCTGGCAGGCAACCGCAGATCCCTTCCCTTCCTCCTTCCCTCCCTCCTTCCCACCCCGCTCCCTCCCCCATCAGGAGCAGGCATGAGTAACCTCATCTGGTTACCACCCCATGCTCAAGTCTTGGAGATCTATCCCGCGCGCCCCACCCCCTTCCTCCTCCCTGCCCGCAACCTCAACCCCGCCTCTCTTCCATCCCCACCTCCCCACCCTTCCTGCAGGGGCGGGCATGAGTAACCTCATCTGGTTACCACCACTAGCCCAGGTCCTAGAAATCTATCCCGCGCACCCCACCCCCTTCCTCCTCCCGGCCCGCAACCTCAACCCCGCCTCTGACTATAGCCGCTGGGCCTCCCTCTTTCAGGTCGACCATTCTGTTGCGCTACAGTGCCATGCCTCACACACGCCCTCCCTCCCTCACTCCCCTCCCTTCCCTCCGCCGCTCTCACCCTCCCTCCCTCCACAGGAGCAGGCATGAGTAACCTCATCTGGTTAACACCCCACGCTCAAGTCCTGGAGATCTATCCCGCGCGCCCCACCCCCTTCCTCCTCCCGGCCCGCAACCTCAACCCCGCCTCTGACTATGGCCGCTGGGCCAGCCTCTTTCAGGTCGACCATGCTGTTGCGCTACAGTGCCCGTTGCAGGATGAACAGTGCCAGGTGGGCGAGCAGGTGGAGGATCAGGTGGGGGAACAGAGGGGAGGTGACATGGGGAATCAGGTGGATGAGCAGGAGAGAAATCAGGTGAATTCAGCAGAAGCTGAAGAGAGGTTCGCTGCAGCTTTGAATCCAGGGGGTTCCTCAGGGGAAGAGGATCGATTTGACATTGCCAGGCGGCCTCCCCACAAAAGCAGCAGCGCTACCAGCAGCAGTAGCAGCCAAATCGGCAAAAAAAAAAACCATAGCAGGACCAGTGGTGGGGCCACCACAGGATTGTACATTGATCTCGGGTTGTCTACCTCACCGCTTGCAAGTGGCAGGGATGGCGATGCTGCTGCTGCTGATGATGATGATGAGACACAAGGGGTTGATATGAACGCTCGCACTAGCACATACTCTCTTGCTCCTACGCATCTCCCTCCTCCCACTCCCAATTTTCGGCGTCTAGATCTTCTGGTTGGTGTGAGATCGTTCCGGGTGCTGGCTCTTCAAGCTATCAAGCGATGGCAAAGAAAACACAACGGGACTCATACATAAATACATGTATTGTTTGCATGTTTTTATAGCAAAATAGTAATCCCAGTGTGTTTCTATAGTGTAAAATCAGAGATGTTTAGGCTGCGTAGCCTGAAGGTAAAAGAGTTTAATGAATTCTATACAGCACGGCACTTTTTGTTGCGTCAATTGTATAGAGTCCGCCTTAAAGCGGAGAATTCCACCCAACCACTTCCGCATTTGGCTCCTAGATTATGCCGACCAGAGACTGTCGCGTGTCAGGGCTCCCCACATCTCACTATTGACTGCCACTTTATGGCTGCCGTGCCGTCAACGCCGGCTGTTCTCGCCAAGCCGATCGTCATGACAGTTCGGATAGTCGCTTGATCGCCCCGTGCTTTCAGGCTGCTTTTTTCCCATTTTCTTTCCTTTATTTTTTCTACATTGGCTGATTTTCCAACGCAGCCATGGTAGGGCGTACTATCCTTCCACGGTCTCTCTTCCCGTCACGTGCAGTGACTCTCGCGTGCTCCGTTATAGCGTGGCTCGCCTGCTTCGCTATATTCTCGCTAGCCCAACAAGAACCGTCGTCTTCCGGACCAGTCGCGACCGAACCTGGTGCTCCGATAAGAGAAAAGCACCGTGGAGTCACGGCGATTTCTGAGGACATCAAGTGTCAGAATCTCATCCCGATCTACCTGGACGGCTCAGATCCTTCCGTGATCGAGAGCATCGCATCGGGCGGCTGCAAAGCGGGGAAATGCCCCGAGTTCCACATATGCGAAGGAACCACTCCTTTCGGCAGCGGCTCGGGAAATTTCGCGCTCTGCGAGAGCAAACCGCTGATGACGTCAGCAGTGGAAAAGACCATTGAAAACATGGTCTTTAATCTATTATCTGACGCTACCCCCGTGTCCAATTGCCTGGATGGTTCCGCGATTGAGAAGCTCCGCGCGGGGGGAGCTTCCGCCGCGCACCCCCCTTGGTTCCGCACATGCCCTCCGCAAAACCGTTCCGCCGATAGTTCCGCCGCTGGCGCAAGCTCCGCCGCCGCCGCCGCCGCCGCTGGGGCTGCGGGAGGAAGCGGAAAGTTTGAGTCCTGCGTGTTGCCTCCTTATCCCGGCCACGTCATCATGCTGCGTGACGTGTACGTGGATCTTCACGGCCACGTGTTCAACAGCACGCACCGCTTCGTCTTTGGCGGGGGTCCACGTGGATCCGACGTGTCCGGAAAACCAGGAGAGGGCACCACGAGCGAGTTCTCTTATCCGAAGGGGACTACAGCGGTGGTATACGAGCACGTGTTGCACCTCTTTCCCCCCCATATAAGAACATCCGCGCATGCGCGCGCGCACGGGGAAGCAGCAGGCGCGGAAGGGGGGGAACGGGGGGAGGGGCGCGAGGCAAGGGGGGAGTCGGTGCGCGGACGAGCGGCGATCTATAGGTGGATGGTGGAGTGGCTTTTACCGGGACTTATGGCGGTTCATGACGCCATGCCGAGTTTTGAACATTACCCCATGGTGCTGCCATACTCGCAGGTACGTACGTGCATACCATGTAGACGCGAGTATAGCTAGACAGTTATAGTGAGACCCGCTGTATCGAGTACAGCACAAGAAAGCGGCGACGGTAGGTGGTTGGTGGAGTGGCTGTTGCCAGGGCTTATGGTGGTTCATGATGCCATGCCGAGTTTCGAACACTGGCCCACGCTGCTGCCCTACTCGCAGGTATGTATGCCAGCTTAGACAGTTGCAATGAGTCGCGTCATATCGAGTACGAGAGAGCAGCACCGTAGAGTGGCCTGTTCCGGGGTTAGTGGCGGTTCATAATGCCATGCTGGGTTTCGAACACTACCCCATGCTGCTGCCATACTTGCAGGTATGTACGTGCATGCCATGTAGGCGCGAGTATAGCTCGACAGTTATAGTGAGACACGCGGTATCGAGTACAATGCGACAGAGCGGCGACGTACATGGTGGATGGTGGAGTGGCTTTTGCCAGGACTCATGGCGGTTCATGGTGCCATGCCGTGCTGCTTCCATACTCGCAGATACGTGCATGCATGCCTTGCAACGCCATGCCATGTCTGTAATAGCAATTGTACTTGCAGGTACATGCATGCAATGCCATGTGGGTGCAAGTCCAACTAAAGGGAGTCACTCACTTTGAGGCGAGCTCCCGCCCGTACGCCCACCCCCATCCCCGTCAATCCCAGTCCCTTCGCCTCATGATCCATCAGCAATTTGCATTTCACTTCTCCCTTCCCCGTTCTCTCCCCTCACCATCCCCCCGCCCTCTCCCCCCGCTTCTCCCCCAGTCCCTGCGCATCATGAGCCATCAGCTATTTGGCTTCGACCTTGCCTCGTGGGGGAGGCAAGGGAAACACACACCTTACTCATCCGCTTCACCTTTCACCCCACACTGCTCTCCCCCCCCCCCCCATCTTCCCCCCCCCCACCAGTCTCTGCGCATCATGAGCCATCAGCTGTTTGGATTCGACCTTGCCTCACGTGCTCTGCACACACCCCCAAAGTTTGGCCAGGGGGGAGGGGACGGGGCGAGGGAGGCTCACCCCCTCTTCGCTCACTTCCTCTTTGTCGTGAGTGTTCTAATTGCTGCTTTTCACTTCCTTGTTGACTTTTGAACCGCTTTGACTTTTAGTTCTTCGCCCTCCCTTTTCCCCTCACTCTCCCCTCCTTTCCCCTCACTCTCCCCTCCTTTCCCCTCACTCTACCCTCCTTTCCCTCACTTTCCCCTCCTTTTCACTCACCTCCTTAACTTCGCACCTTCCATTTCCTCCTGCTATTCACCCTCTCTTCCCCACACCCCCCTCCCCCCAGGCAGCCCTCATTCCTCTCCTGCGCCTCCCCCTCCCCCTCTCTCCTCCGCCTGGCCCGCGCCCGCCATTTCCTCCCCCCAGACGGCCTCCCATCCTTCCTCCCCTCCTTCAAACCCCACTCCCCCCCGCCCCTCTTTCTTTCCGCGGATGGGCTATCAGCGGGGGGAGAGTGGCTGGTGGTGGTGGTGCGGACGGGGCTGGGGGGAGTGGGGGAGAGTGGAGGGGGAGGCGGGGGGGGAGGGGGGGGGTGGTGGTGGAAGAGGAGGAGGAGATTGAGAGGGTGGTGGTGGAGAGATTTGGAGCGGAGAGAGTGGAGAGTTATCAGGGTCACATGGGCATGGATGATGGTGAGAATCAATCTTCTTTTGTTGAAGTTCTGAGACGTATCAAAAAGGGAGGAGATTGAGAGGGTGGTGGTGGAGAGGTTTGGAGCAGAGAGAGTGGAGAGCTATCAAGGCCATATGGGGATGGATGATGGTGAGGCTTAACCTTAGAGAATTAATTCTGCTTTATGAAAGTTTTGGGATGTCTCGACAAGAGAGGAGATTGAGAGGGTGGTGGTGGAGAGGTTTGGAGCGGAGAGAGTGGAGAGCTATCAAGGCCACATGGGGATGGACGACGGTGAGATTTGATATTTGATTATATTTCATTTAATTGTGTGGTTTTAGATTCTGTGTGCTTTTTTATTAGTAATTCCAGAACCCAGTGATTAGTGTGATGTTTTGTTCTCCTAGTATTGTGTGGTTTTTATCAGTGTTAAGAACTTCTTCATATGCCCTTCTCTTCTCTCCCTTTCTTTGCCCTCCCTCCCCTCCCTCTTCCCCTCCCCCTTCCCCTCCCCTCCTTCTTCCCCTCCCCCTTCCCCTCCCCTCCCTCTTCCCCTCCCCCTTCCCCTCCCCTCCCTCTTCCCCTCTCCTCCCTCTTCCTTTCCCCCTCCAGTCAAGAAGCTGTTCAATCGAGCCCGTCTTCTCATCGGCCCCTCCAGCCTCGCCCTTTCACGTCCTTGCCTCATCACATGGTCTCCCCGCTTTCCTTCCCCTCCATTCATCTCCCTCCTCCATCCACACACCAGTCAAGAAGCTGTTGAACAGAGCTCCTCTTCTCGTCGGTCCCTCCAGCCTCGCCCTCTCCTCACTCCTTGATATACCCCTGTCTTCTCTCCCATTTTCTTCCTCTCTCCCCTCCCTCTCCCCACCCACACACCAGTCAAGAAACTCTTCAATAGAGCTCGCCTTCTCATTGGCCCCTCCAGCCTCGCGCTATCCTCCCTCCTCTTCCTGCCCTTCAATGCTGCTCTGCTCGAACTGCTTCCGCCTCCTCTTCCCCTCAACACCTCTGCCTCTACTACTGGTAATGCCACCCTCCACTCATGCTCCCAGTGATTGATTGCTTGTTGACTGCTGACCCCGCTCCTGGCCCTCTCCTCGCTCCTCTTCCTGCCCTTCAATGCTCCTCTGCTCGAGCTGCTCCCCACTCCTCCGCTAAACATCACTGCTCCTGCTGGTAATGCCGCTCACTTCCAGCCTCTTGTCCACCGTTTGTTAGCTACGGACCTCTCTTCTCCCTTTTCGCCCTCTCCTCGCTCCTCTTCCTGCCCTTCAATGCTGCTCTGCTCGAGCTGCTTCCGCCTCCTCGGCCAAACACCACTGCTCCTGCTGCTGGTAATGCCGCTCATACTTCCACCTACCTCACATTTTATACCGGTACGGATTTCGCAGCTTTATGGGCTCACTTTCGCCACACCGTTTGCTAGCTGCTGACTGCTCGTCTCCCTTTTCGCCCTCTTCTCTGTTTTCTCCCTCGTCTCGCTCCTCTTCCTGCCCTTCAACACTGCCCTGCTCGCGCTGCTGCCGTGCCGCCTCCTCGCTAACACCTCTGCCTGGCCAGTTCCGTTCAATGCTCCCTGTTCTGTGCCAGCGCTGCTGCTGCTTCCTTCCCTGCCAGTGCTGCTGCTGCTTCCTTCTCTTCTAGTGCTGCTGCCGCTTCTCCCTGTTCTGTATGCCGTTCCCTGCCCACCTTCCCCCCCCCCCTCTCCTTGAAGTGTACTGCGGCCAGTACAGCTGCTCTTTGTGAGTCGATTCCAAGATTTTTCTTTCTCCTACCACAGGAGTGAAGAGAAAAGAGCCTTTTCTCCTTACTCCCCTTTCTCTTTTCTCCTTGCTTCCTGTCTTGATTTACCCTTTCACCCCAGGTTCTGCTGTCGACCCAGAAGGGTTTGGCACGCTGGCTGCAGCAGCAGGGATCGTTCGGTATGCCGTGCCTTGCGATCTTGGAGCTAATGCTTCTGCAGCAGGAGGAGGAGGAGGGGAGGGGGGAGCGGCAGGACCAGGTGCAGCAGCAGAGGCAGCAGGAGCAGCAGGAACATTGGGAGCAGGAGAGTCAGGCAGTATGTCATGCAGGCTTCAACTGGTGGAGGCGGCACTTGATGAGATCATGAGCGCACACTTCAGCGATGTGAAACGGTCGGGAGCGGTGGAAGGCGGTGCAGGAGGAGGAACAGCAGCTGTTGCAGCTTCTTCTGCCTCCTCTGCAACCCCATCTCCTTCCCCATCCCCCCCACCACCAGCAGCAGCAGCAGCACCACCACCACCACCGCCACCATCACAACCACCACCATCACCACCAGCAGCAGCAACAGCAGCAGCAGCACCACCACCACCACCTGCTGTGGTTGTCACTCACCCCACCCGAAGCTCTCCAGGATCGGAGAAGGACGAAGGGCCTCAACCCTCCCCTTGGTACGAGCTGAACGAGCAGCAGTGGGACGAGCACAGAGAGAAGATTGCCGAAGCCGAGGGAGGCACAGGGGCGTTCAAAACGCGGCTGTTTAACCTCACGGTGCCGCCTGAAAAGGACGAGACTGAGGGTGGGGCGGGAGGAGGAGGAGGGGGAGGGGAAGGAGGAGGGGAAGGAGCAGGGGGTGTGAGTGAAGAGGGGAGTGGGAACCAGACAACAGAGGGAAAGTCCCACGCTCCTCCTCTGTTTCCTGATTACTCTGATCATATCCCTGGCACGCGCTTGCACACCAAGCGCCAGGTGCTGCTTTTTAACAAGTGGATGGAGTGTGTGTTGAGGGAGGGTCGGTGGGTGTTTAACGCCACGCCTCGCACTCTACCCTGGGAATACACGGGTTTTATGAACATGTGCGATCATAAACAGGTGGAGAAGCGCAAGGGGAAAGCGACATGGGGAGCTGATGAGCTAGTGCTGAAAGGGACGAGTCCGGATAAGTGGACGGTAAGAGAAACACTTAAGTACGAGTTTTTGGTCCCGGAGGATAAGTGTGGGTCTGCGGCGCTTAAGAAAGTAGTAGATGCAGTGTTAGGTCCGGAAGCTGCTTCTGCTGGTGCTGCTGGGGCAGAAGATACAAACGAGGAGGTTCCTGCGTGGAAGAAATTCGACGGGCTGGATTTTTGCAAGCGGGCAGCTCGGGCAGCCGAAACAAGGCGTGACAGGCTCTGGAGCAACGACTCGTCCTCGGTAGCAGCGGCAGCAGCAGCAGCAGCAGCAGGAGGAGGAGGAGGAGGAGGAGGAGGAGGAGGAGGAGGAGGAGGAGGAGGAGGAGGAGGAGGAGGAGGAGGAGGAGGAGGAGGAGGAGGAGCAGGAGGAGGAGGAGGAGGAGAGAGATGGATGGATGATCCTCGGAGAATGCACAAGGGATTCACAGTCTACATAGTAGGCGACTCCCTTCAGAACCTATTCGCAGCCACGTTTCTCAACCACATGCTATGGCACGTGAAGAAGAGCGCTGCGTGGGCTTTAAACCGCACCATCTGCTATCAGTGGGTGGAGCACAAACCGCACGTGCACTGCCATATGAACTTCTTCAACACCTCGCAGGACGTGTGCCCGGGGGCTTTTGCTGGTGATCCTGCTGCTGCCGGAGGCGGCGGTGGTGCTGCTGCTGCTGCGGGTGCTTCCAGTGCTGCTACGGCTGCTGCTGCAGCAGCAGGGGACATTGGAACAAACGGCAGCAGCAGCAGCGACGCCGGTGCCTTCGCCATGCATTTCACCTCAAACCGGTGGCTCACAGTGGGAGACACATTTGTGGCCAAAGAAAGTGTTCCCTGGTCTCAACACGGCGCCCTGGTCGATTCCGACGTGCTCCTGATTAATAGAGGAGCCCATTACACTGATGATGAGGCTTATGTGAGAGACGTGCGGCGCGCGTTGCGATTCGTCCGGAGGAATTTTCCAGATAAGCTGATTATCTACAGGAACACTCCCCCGGGGCATTTTAACTGTACGGAGAATTTAGGCCCGTTGGCGGAACGGCAGCCGAAGGAGATTCTGCCGTTCAATTGGGGAGGGTTTATGCGGCAAAATGAGCTGGCGAGGCGGTTGGTGGCGGAGGTGGGAGGGATTTATATGGATGTGGAGGGGGTTATGGCTTTAAGGCCGGATGGGCATACCAGCTGGTTTGAAGAAACGCCTCGGGATTGCCTGCATTACTGTACTCCGGGGCCCATGGATTTTTACGCGCAGTTTGTTTACAACATATTGTTGCACACTGTTCTTTAAGGTTGATATGGTGGTGTAGGCTTTGCTTTTATTCAGATAAGTCTAAGCAAGTTAGCGTGATTGTATGAAAGTGAGTGGCTGGATCTAAGTAGGTTACATAAAATGGCAATTAGGTGAGACAGGTTCTGCTTCTAGTGATGCATATCGTATGCCCAGGTTGCAACTACACGCTGGACCAAGGCATAAAGACTTCCCTTGTTACCCTTTCTTCAGCAATTTGTCTCGCTACAGTGTTGAGACAGTTGAGGATACGGTCAAGAACGAGAGTTCCGTTAGTATCTTACGCGACGCGACGTCTTGACGTTTTTACCGAACCAATAGCAACAGAGCCTCGGGACCCAACGTGTTGTGGTGGCTAGGTGCCATACTAGAAATGCTGCTCGGGACGTGGTACGGGTTCGCTTAGTTCGTGCGAAATAGTGCACGATCAATCAAATTCGAGTAGGATAGAACGGGACGCGAGAATCTGAGCTAGCCGCATTTATCTGGCAGACAACAACGAAATTGCCTGGGTAGTGGTTCATAGAGGATCAAAGATCAGTGGCGAAAAAAAAAAGGACTGAATAGGCGGGTTCGGGCGACAGTCGCATGGGGTTGTGGTGTTGCCAGAAGGTTCCAATCCCATCCAATCTACAGATCGCAATTGATCAAGTCCATTGGGGTGTTGATCGCGATCGATTGAACGCCCTCATCGCCCCACAAACCCGACGTGGCTTTCAGGAAATCGTAGATCGCCAGTGATCGCGGGAATCATTCACGATCAGAAGCGAACTGCACCACGTCCTAATCACGACGCTGCGCTAGGCAGCCCGAATGTACTTTCGAAGGAGTCCCTTGTAGAAATAATACGAGCTGATCCCTGCAGTTGTTCCACACCCAACCAAAGTTCCACTCGTTTCCTCCACATCTTGGTTTTAAAGCATCCCGAAGTGGCCTAGTCAGTAGAAAGAGGCACTTCCGATAGATCGAACCCACCCCCGTGCAGGCGTGTTCTGCCAGCCCCAAGTAGGGGTTAGCACGTGCTCATCTAGGAGTGGATACCCCTTAAACTGGTTACGACCAGAAAAACAAATTTAACATTTAACCTTTAACATCTTGGTTTTAAAGCAACAGTATACTTTTGCAAGGTAGGTTTCAAATCCTTAGGAACTTGGAACAAGGCTCGACGTTTACCGGCGTATGGGTTGCGTAGGATTTGCCATTTTTGAAGCTATAAAGGATCATACACAATAAACTAACATAACCTATATAACCAATTTAATGTATTTATGTAGCACCAAGTTTTAGTTTTGATGTGATAATGAATATTACAAGCTAGTTCTTATGATTGCCTTTCTAAGCGTTGGGTGAAAATATTACTGTGTATATTGAGTGTCAAACATTGCATGTTTATATTGTCGAGGCTTGTAGTGGGTTACACCTTAGGGGGTACACAAAGTTAGGGTTTCCTACTTGTACCAAACTCTGTTCTAGTTCATTCATTCCTGCTCAGTTATTTCTGACATGGTTTCAGAGCAGGTCCTTCGCTAGGACTGTTCTTAGGGCCCACCGACTTACCTACCTGCTTACCTTCGCTTGTTTCCGGCCCCGCTGGCCCCGTCGATCTAGCACGATCTAGCGGCCCTGCGGCCCCTTCGAATTTTTTTTTCCTAGCGGCCTCTCACGGCCCCCGTCGCGTCGCCCCTTAGCGCCCCGATCGGCCCCGTCACGCCGCCCGCGAACCGCACAGCGCGCCGCGCTCACAGCCCGCGAACCGCCCACGCACAGCCCGCGAACCGCCTGCGCAGCCCGCGACCAGCCCGCGCAGCCCGCGCACAGCCCGCGAACTGCCCGCGAGCAGCCCGCGACCTGCCCGCGAACCCCCGCGAGCCGCCCGCGACCCGCTTACGCAGCCCGCGAGCAGCCCGCGCAGCCCGCGCTGAGCCTGCGCGGCTCGTGCGCTGACCGCCGCCGGCCCGCACGCTGCCCGCACAGCTCGATACGGCCCGCACGGCCCGCGCGCTGCCTGCTCCCGGCCCGCCGCTGCTGAGCCCGCAGCCGCCCGCGCACCGCCGCTGCTGAGCCCGCCGCCGCCCGCGCACCACCGCTGCTGCGCCCGCCGCCGCCCGCGTATCACCGCTGCTGAGCCCGCCCCTGCTGCGCCGGCTCTCGCTGCCGCCTGCTGCGCCTGTGCACCACTGCAGATCCTACTACTACACTTCCTGCTACTGCTGCTTGTGCGCCACTACAGTCCGTAGGCCCCACCGGCCCCGCTGACCCTGCGCACGCCTTTTCAGTGACTTTACTGCTTCTACTACTGCCGCTGTCGCTATGGCTAGTCCTCCTGTTCTAGCTTTCGACGCCGAGGGCCGTCCGGTCAAATTCGAAACCTGGCTAGATGACCTGCACCTTTTCCTACAGCTCACTGCCAAGGAAGATATTACACTGTACGACCACGCTCTCGGCCATGCGACCGCCCCACTCGCTACTGCCCCCCCAGCTGAGCGCTCACAGTGGCAGACCCGTGACGCGCACGCTCGCTTTGCTATTCGCAACTCCCTGCCGCTAGATGAGCGCGAGCACTTCGGCCAGTGCAAGACTGCTAAGGACCTCTACACAGCTGTAGTGGCCCGCTACTCCTCACCCGCTTCTGCCACGCTAGGCCGCCTCACTCTCCCCTACCTGTTCCCCGACCTAGCCTCCTTTCACACTGTCGCAGACCTCATCACCCACCTTAAGACTAGTGAGGCTCGCTTTCGCGCTGCCATGCCTGACGAGTTCCTCGCTAGCAACCCCCCCCCGCTCTGGATCACTCTCTACCACGTTGTCACCCGCCTCCCTGACTCTCTGCGCCCTGTCAGGGACCAGTTCCTCTCTCGCTCCCCCACTGAGCTCACCGTAGACCTCCTCGAGAAGGAACTGCTTGCAGCCGAGGCTAGTATCGTCGCTGTAGGCACCTCTCGTGGCGACCCCCGCGGCCCCTTCTTTGAGGGGTGCTCCCCTTCCCCCCTCCTCCCCTCTGTCGCCTCTGCTGCTGCTGTCGACCTCCTTGGTGCTGAGAAGGTCGGGGCTGCGTCTGCTTCAGGCGGACGACGCAGGGGCAGGAGTGGCAGGAGTGGGGGTGGTGGCGGAGGAGGCGGGGGTGGAGGTGGTGGCGGTGGAGGTGCGACTGGAGAGGCTAGTGGCGGCAGTGGTGGAGGTGACAGCGGCGTTGGGAGTGGTGACAGGGGCGGAGGTGGCAGCGGAGGCGGAGGTGGTCGTGGCAGCGGCAGGGGTGGAGGTGGCCGGGGCGGAGGCGGAGGAGGTGGTGGTCGTGGAGGCCCGGGGGGCGGTCAGAGTCAGCAGCCTGCCCCGACCCTTCAGGCCGCCCGTGAGTGGTATGCGCGGCGCAGCGTCACCTGCCAGTACGTTATTCGTACAGGTGACCGCACTGGCCAGACGTGTGGGGGGCCGCACCAGACGGAGCGCTGCTTCGCCCGCCTCAACGATGCGTGGCGCACCCAGTTTCCTGGTGGGGGTGAGCTGCCGCGCTGGGCTGAACTGCTCAGGAAGGGTGTTGATATTTGGGCACTAGACTTTGATGCTATTCTCACTGCCATGTATGCGATGTCTATTAGTGGAGAGGGTGCTCAGTACTTGCGTGTTCCGCCCGACCCGGGCATTCAGGCCAGCCCCGCTGCTGCTCTAGGTGCTAGTGTGTCTGCTTCCACAGGTACTACTGCAGCTGCTGCTCTAGGTGCTTGTGCGTCTGTGCCCCCTGGTACTGAGTCGACTGCAGCACTGCACACCTTCACACTGGACTCAGGTGCTTCTCGCTCTTTCTTTCGTGACCGCACTGTCCTTGAGCCTCTAGCTCGGCCGGTTGCTGTCTCTCTTGCTGACCCCTCTGGGGGTCCGGTCCTTGCGACCTCCTCCACCACCCTTCCGTGTCCAGCGGTTCCGTCCGGCACGCTCTCAGGTCTCTACCTCCCCTCGTTCTCCACGAACTTGGTGGCAGGTAGTGCGCTCCAGGACGGGGGTGTTCACCAGTTCACCCCTGCCTACGAGCGTGTGACTCACTGCACGTGTGCTCGGACGGGCCGCCACCTAGCTACTTTCACTCGAGAGCCGGGGTCTGACCTGTACACACTGACCACTGAGTCCCCTCAGGTAGCTGCGTCTGCGTCAGCGTCAGGTCAGCTGTCCGCCCCCTGCTCGTGTCGCTCTCTGGCGAACGACACCGTCCTCTGGCACCACCGCCTTGGTCACCCGTCTGTGCAGCGCCTGCGGGCCATGCACAAACGGGACCTTGTTGCTGGTCTTCCCAGGGTGCTCCCTCCCCTTCCTGACTCCCCTGCTCCTGACTGCATTCCCTGTGTCGAGGGGCGGCAGCGCGCCGCTCCTCACTCCTCCTCCTTTCCCCCGACGACCGCTCCCCTGCAGACGCTCCACATGGACGTGTGGGGCCCAGCCCGCGTCCGTGGTCAGGGTCAGGAGAGATACTTCCTGATAGTTGTTGACGACTACTCGCGCTACACCACGGTCTTCCCCTTGCGCGCCAAGGGTGACGTCCCTGGTGTTTTGATCCCCTGGATCAGCCGAGCCCGTCTCCAGCTAGGCGAGCGCTTTCACTCGGACTTTCCTGTCCTGCGCTTGCACTCTGACAGAGGTGGTGAGTTTGCCTCCGACCTCTTGGCAGCCTACTGTGCTGAGCACGGCATTGAGCAGTCGTACACGCTTCCGGCCTCTCCACAGCAGAATGGGGTCGCTGAGCGCCGCATTGGCTTGGTCATGGAGGTCGCTCGTACCTCCCTGACCCATGCGGCTGCTCCCCACTTTCTGTGGCCGTTTGCGGTCCGGTACGCAGCGCATCAGCTCAACCTCTGGCCCCGTGTCTCCTTGCCGGAGACTTCCCCGACTCTACGGTGGACGGGAGAGGTTGGCGATGCGTCGCGTTTCCGGGTCTGGGGATCTCGAGCTTTTGTCCGCGACACGTCCGCGGACAAGCTCTCGCGTCGCGCTGTTCCCTGTGTCTTTCTTGGCTTTGTTCCCGACGCGCCTGGATGGCAGTTTTACCACGTCACCTCGCGCCGGGTTCTGGCCTCTCAGGACGTCACTTTTGACGAGTCCGTCCCCTTCTACCGCCTCTTCCCCTACCGCACTGCCCCGCTCCCCCCCCCGCCTCTCTTCCTCGCTCCAGGTGCTGAGGTACCAGACCCCCTCCCCCCTCAGGGTGCCGCTCCCTCAGGTGTGTCCCAGGTAGACCCGGGTGAGCCTGTCGAGGTAGCTGTTGACTCGCGTCCTGCGTCTGGGGGTGCTGAGCCTGGGAGTGCTGAGTCTGAGGGTGCGGAGCCTGGGGGTGCTGAGCCTGGAGGTGCGGAGCCTGGGGGTGCTGAGCCTGGAGGTGCGGAGCCTGGAGGTGCTGAGCCTGGACGTGCTGAGACTGGGGGTGCTGAGTCTGGGGGTGCTGAGCCTGAGCGTGCTCCACCTGGAGGAGCCCTCTCCTCACAGCAGCTGCAGGAGAGGTACCTCGAGTACTGCCGCCTCCGGAGAGGTGCTTCTGGAGCTCGTCCCGGTACTTCCCCTCCTACCCAGGAGCTCCCCCCCATTCAGGTGATCCGCGAGTGGTACACGCGGCGCTGCAGTCTTCGTAGTGGTGCTCCTGGTGCTGCGGACCCGAGCGGTGGTGTTGTTGCTGGTGCTGAGGACCCGGACGCTGGAGCTGCTGCTGGTGCTGAGGACCCGGGGGCTGGAGCTGCTGCTGGTGCTGAGGACCCGGGCGTTGGAGCTGCTGCTGGTGCTGAGGACCCGGGCGTTGGAGCTGCTACTGGTGCTGAGGACCCGGACGTTGGAGCTACTACTGGTGCTGAGGACCCGACCGGTGGCGCTGCTGCTGGTGCTGAGGACCTGACCAGTGGCCGTGCTGCTGGTGCTGAGGACCCGGGCGTTGGAGCTGCTGCTGGTGCTGAGGACCCGACCGGTGGTGCTGCTGCTGGTGCTGAGGACTCGGGCGTTGGAGCTGCTGCTGGTACTGAGGACTCGGGCGTTGGGGCTGCCACTGGTGTCCCTGCTGCTTCTGGAGACGCTGCGCGGCCGCGACCGTACTTCGTACCGCTCCTTCAGCAGGTTCTTGGTCAGGCTCCTCCTCCTAGTCCTCCTCCCTCCGTCGAGTGTCCTCTGCCTGTCCAGCCGCAGTCACAGTTACCGCCTGCCTCGCCTCTCCCTGCTCCCTCCCCTTACGCTGGTCCCACAGGAGGTCTTACAGAGCGTCGTGAGCCTGAGTCTCGTCCTGTGTCGCCTGTTCGTACTGCTCGCACTGGTCGTCGTGTCCCACGTGAGCGTCCTCCTCCTGTCCCTGGCACTCACTACATGACTCTGCGTCCCTCCACTGCTCCGCAGCGTGTCCCGCTGCCGTCTCCTCCTGCGTCCTCTCTTCCTACTCTTCCTCGGAGTCTGACCTCGGAGTCTGACTCCCGTCGTGCTGCCAGTCCCACTGTTACGCGTCTCCTCGCTACAGTTGTCACTGACCCGACCTTTGAGTCCTCTGCTGCGTCTGCTCTGGTCGCTGAGTTGGTTGACTTTGCTGCTCGCTGTCGCCTAGACTACGCTGCCAGCCTTGTCGCTAGGTCTGAGTCTGCGTCTGCCTGTCCTCCGTCCGTCGGGGGTGAGTGTGCCCTCGGCACGGACGTCCTTGAGGACAGACAGGAGGAGTTCCACTGCCTTGCTGCTGCTTTGCCCCGTCTCGTGTCCTTGCTAGTTGCCCCTGAGGGAGACCCGGATGCACCAGACATCCCGACCCCACGCTCTTACGCTGAGGCGATGGCGGGTCCCTACTCCTCTCAGTGGCAGACAGCCATGGACGCAGAGATGGCTTCCTGGAAGTCCACAGGCACCTACGTAGACGAGGTTCCCCCTCCTGGGGCGAACATCGTCAGTGGCATGTGGATTTTCAGGGTGAAGCGGCCGCCGGGTTCTCCGCCTGTCTTCAAGGCGCGCTACGTGGCTCGAGGCTTCAGTCAGCGAGAGGGAGTAGACTTCTTTCAGACCTTCTCCCCCACCCCGAAGATGACTACTCTTCGGGTGCTGCTGCACATAGCCGCTCACCGCGACTACGAGCTTCACTCTCTTGACTTCAGCACTGCTTTCTTGCAGGGCAGCCTGCACGAGGAGATCTGGCTGCGCCGCCCCCCTGGCTTCACTGGGTCAGTTCCTCCTGGCACCCAGTGGAGGCTTCAGCGGCCGGTCTACGGTCTCCGCCAGGCGCCACGTGAGTGGCACGACACACTGAGGACGACACTTGCGGCTCTTGGGTTCGCTCCCTCTACTGCTGACCCGTCGCTGTTTCTACGCACCGACACCTCGCTGCCGCCGTTCTACATCCTCGTGTACGTCGACGACTTGGTCTTTGCCACTGCTGACACCGCGGCACTCGCCCACGTGAAGTCGGAGCTGCAGAGGAGACACACGTGCACAGACCTGGGTGAGCTGACGAGCTATCTTGGCTTGCGGATCACCCGGGACAGAGCACGACGCACCATCACCCTGACTCAGTCACACATGGTGCAGCAGGTTCTCCAGCGCTTCCGCTTCACGTACTCCTCGCCTCAGTCCACTCCTCTGCCTACCGGTCACTCGCTCTCAGCTCTGCCTTCGGATGAGTCCGTAGAGCCGAGTGGCCCGTATCCAGAGCTTGTGGGCTGCCTCATGTACCTGATGACCTGCACTCGACCTGACCTTGCATACCCTCTTAGCATCCTAGCACGCTATGTCGCTCCTGGCCGTCACCGGAAGGAGCACATGGATGCTGCTAAGAGGGTGTTGCGCTACTTGTGCAGTACGTCGGGCATGGGGCTTGTGCTTGGAGGGCGAGACCGGGTTGTTCTCACAGGGCACTCAGACGCTTCTTGGGCAGACGACCAGGCTACTCAGCGGTCGTCCCAGGGTTACACCTTCAGCCTTGGCTCTGGCTCAGTTTCTTGGCGTTCTACTCGCTCTTCTTCTGTTCTCAGCTCCAGTTGTGAGGCTGAGATCTACGCCACAGCCATGGCTGCTCAGGAGCTACGCTGGCTGACCTACCTGCTGACCGACCTCGGAGAGCGGCCTCGTTCTCCTCCAGTGCTGTACGTCGACAACAAGGCTGCCATTGCCTTGTGTGAGGAGCACAGACTGGAGCACAGAACGAAGCACATCGCTCTGCGGTACTTCCTTGCTCGAGAGCTGCAGCAGCGTGGTCAGCTTTGTCTGCGTTACGTGGCCACGGAGGCCAACACTGCTGATGTGTTCACCAAGGCGCTTCAGCCTTGTGACCATCAGCGCTTTTGCACTCTGTTAGGCCTTGTACCTACTGGGCCTCACTTGCTTACCTCTTGACCTTGCTTGTACTGTGATCACTATATATATATCCCTACTTGTTTACTTTTGCTAGGTTGTGATCACTGTATCTCTTGCTTTGTTATAAACCTGCATGTGAACTGGTCTTGTGACCGCTTGCTTGTGCTCGGAATTTGTGTGGAATCATTGAGATCCACCCTGAGCTTGCTTTGCTTTGCTTTGACTGGTCTTGTGACCCTGTGGTTGTCTCCCACTGCGCCTATGGGGGTGTGTCAAACATTGCATGTTTATATTGTCTAGGCTGTAGTGGGTTACACCTTAGGGGGTACACAAAGTTAGGGTTTCCTACTTGTACCAAACTCTGTTCTAGTTCATTCATTCCTGCTCAGTTATTTCTGACATTGAGTATTGAATATAATTAGTGAACAATGTTATAAATCTTCAATATGATATTTTGTAGCAATGATATGTAATGAGGTTCTTGCTCCAGCAAGTATGTGTTTCTAGCTCACACAAAATTCACGTGATAATGTGTGTGTTCTCACGTGCCACCAGCGTTTGGTTTTTTTATTCCAAGTGCCCAGGTCCTGTACCGGCTCGGATTGCCCCGTCGTTTTCGGGCTTTTTATATGTGAATTGTTTCATGCATCATCCTTTTCTGGCAGGCACGCAAATTCTGTTCAGTGTTTTCGTTTTGCCCCATCGTCTTTTTCGTGTTGTGATTCATGCCTCCCCCCTTCTCCCATATTGCGCACTGTAGTTTCTTGTTTGCCAATCCCTTCCTCCCCGTCATCGCTTCCCCTCCCCTACCAACCACCAGTTGCCTCACCCTCCCATCCCACCCACCTCGTCATCGGCTCTCCCTCTCACCTTCCCATCGCTGCTCCCTTCCACCCCGCCATCCACTTTCCATTCCACCTCGCAATCTCCTCCCCCTCCCACCCGCTGTCGCCGCTCCCTCCCTCCCGCCGTCGCCTCTCCGTTCCTCCCGCCGTCGCCTCTCCCTCCTCCCCGCCGTCGCCTCTCCCTCCTCCCCGCCGTCGCCTCTCCCTCCTCCCCGCCGTCGCCGCTCCCTCCCTCCCGCCGTCGCCTCTCCGTTTCTCCCGCCGTCGCCTCTCCCTCCTCCCCGCCGTCGCCTCGCCCTCCTCCTCGCCGTCGCCTCTCCCTCCCTCCCGCCGTCGCCTCTCCCTCCCTCCCGCCTTAGCTCTCCCTCCTCCCCGCCATCGCCGCTCCCTCCCTCCCGCCGTCGCCTCTCCGTTCCTCCCCGCCGTCGCCTCTCCCTCCTCCCCGCCGTCGCCTCTCCCTCCCTCCTGCCTTCGCCTCTCCCTCCTCCTCGCCATCGCCGCCCCCTCCCTCCCGCCGTCGCCTCTCCGTTCCTCCCCGCCGTCGCCTCTCCCTCCTCCCCGCCGTCGCCTCTCCCTCCTCCCCGCCGTCGCCCCTCCCTCCTACCCCGTAGTCGCCTCCGGCGACCAGTGCGCGGGCGCAACCACGAGTTGGTGCGCGAGCGCTTTTTGGTGCGCGAGCGCGGGTTGTTTTCCGAGTTACCGTGGTAAATCCGGTGCGTTCCGGATCCTTTCATCCTCCCTCCTCCCTCTGAAATTTTTTTGTTTATTCTTCTTCAATTTTTTTTGTTTGTTTTTGCTCTTCTCGTAATTATTGTGTGTCGATTGGTCTTCTCTTGCGTAGCTCTCTTCGTGAAGAAAGGGATGTCAGAGGTCCACTGGTGATCCCCGATTGATCCTAGGGAAGGGTTACAGGCCCGTTGGCCTGGGGGGTTATGGGCGCACTCACCCGCTACACAAACAAGCCCTTTTATCCCAGTGGTTAGTGGCTGGGATTCTGACAAGGGAGAGACGCGGAGCGCGAGGGAGAGCGTGTGCACTGGAGCGCACGCATAGGAAAATACGTGTAGGAGTGAGCGTGATAGAGCGCGTGAGAGAGCGCGTGAGAGAGCGCGTGAGAGAGCGCGTGAGAGAGCGCGTGAGGGAGCGAGTGACAGTGCGTGTTAGAACCCGTGAGAGCGAGCGCGCCTGAGAGAGCGTGCGAGGGAGCGCGTGAGTGAGAGTGCGAATGAGAGATTGCGTGAGGGAGCACGTGAGGGAGCGCGTGAGGGAGCGCGTGAGAGAGCGCGTGAGGGAGCGCGTGGAGAGTGTGTGAGAGAGTGCGCGAGAGAGTGCACGAGAGAGCGTGAATTTCTGTTGCGCTTTGTTTTTTATTGCATCAAGGAAGCTGCATTCTCTGAATTTGTTTTCTTGTGCAACTAATGCAAGTTGTATTCTCTGATTTTGTTCTTGTTTGTGCAGGGAGTGAGTTGCATTCGCTGATTTTTCTTTCCTGTGCAGGGAGTTCAAGCTGCAGCCTTTGTTTCTTGCGGAGAAAACGGATGGGAAGAAGGGAGATGAGGCAAATGAGGGAGGGAGGGAGGGAGGGAGGGATGGATGGAGGGGAATGGGGGACAGGATAGTGATAATTTATACAATGCTGAAATTCATTCATTATGCTTGCATGCTTATTACAGTAGCTGTATGTTTTTGTGTTGTGTGTGTCTGTATATGTGTGAGCCTGTATGTGTGTGAGTGCGTACATGTGCATACGTGTATTGTGTGTGCTTCGGGTGTTGTGCTAAGTGCCTCGTGTATGCAACTGGGATTGTGATCGTCGGTGGGGCAGCTTTGCTAGCCTCTTCCGTACCATATCAATCTTAGTTGCAGCACTGATGCATTTAGCATTCGCTTTGAAACATTCTTTATCGTTGTCTTCTGTTTTTGTAATCATTTATGTGTTATCGTCTGTGCTTGTTTCGGGGGTGTGGTGCTAAGTGTCTCGTGTATGCAACTGGGATTGTGATCGTCGGTGGGGCAGCTTTGCTCGCCTCTTCCGTACCATATCAGTCTCAGTTGTTGCATTGATGCATTTAGTGTTCCCTTCAGAACATGCACGACGGTTTTATTTTTGTGTTGTCATTTGTGTTCTTGTGTCATTGGGCATCATCTTTAGGGCTAGAACGAATCTCCAATTGTTCCATTCGCCGTACTTATCGATGATTATGGAATGATTGGAAACATCTGTTTTCTTTTTTTTTTGGGGAAGCTATGTGAACAGTGATTTCTTTCAAAATTATAAGAGAAATTCACTGTTCACATCAGCCAACCGAAAAGTGAAAACGAATATATAAGTGTAAGGAAAAACCCTTTTTCCTTACTGGGGTTTACTCAACCGCGTACAACCCCAACTTTCGGAAGTGCACGCTTGACCGCTTTGCTTGCTGCCGAAGCAACCTCGCGTCGCCTTCGGCTTTCCATTGCCCAACCTGCACCCAACCTCGCGTTCCCGAGGTTCCCGCCTAGCTAGGTTGTCTCGCTATATAATCGCGTGCCTTTCATTGTACCGTCAATCCATTGAGTCACAGCCTCGTTATTCGTTATTCCGCGCAACTCTGTTTGACAACTCATAACACCTGGTATCAGAGCTACTTTCCTAGTTCACCCCGCTTTTCCAGGGTAGTTTAGAGGCACGGGTGTGACTGGTACGGTGGGCTGCAAAGCGGTTGGTTGCAAAGTTTATTAAATTAAACTTGCCCGACCCCGATAGCTTTTGCGCTTGCACTGTTGCCGGATAGTCACGGATACCCACTTGCCTACTAGACGTAGCTTGCGACTCATGGATCAGGCGGCATTTGACGCGTTGATGCAGCAAGTGGCGGAGATGTCGGCAGGCATGAAGGCGTTAACGACAGAGGTGGAGAGACTACGTGAAGAAAACAACGAGCTACGCCAGGCGCGAGGTGAAGCGCGCCAGGAGTCGCCCGCTGAAGAAGGCGAGAGCACTGGTCAAGCGGTGAGCGGCAATCCGTTGGACGAGCTCACACGCGGCTTCGAAGAAGAAGATAGGCAGCGAGCGGCGGCAGCGACAACAGTTGCAGTGACAACAATCAAGATAAAGCCTACGAGCCCGCCCCCGTTCAACCCTACCGACAAGAACACTACTGTTAAGGGGTGGTTGTTCGGCGTGGATTGTCGAGAGAATCAGGCAAGGTGGTGTGCACTATCGAGAGTTTGGTACAAATAACACAACCCTAAGGAGTTATCCCCTATAACATCTACCCCACTACAGCCTACCAATATATATCACACATATATATCATTTGACACACCCCCATAGGCAAAGTGGGGGAGAGCAACGGGTCACAAGACCAGTCAAGAGAAACAAAACAAGCTCAGGGTGGATCACAACGTCACCACACATTCTGAGCACAAGCAAATGGCCACAAGGCCAGTTCACATGCAGAGATATATATGCAGCAATGACAGTACAGTGTCGAGCTACCTAGCAAGAGCCAGCATGCAGGTATATATGTATATAGATCACAGTACAAGCAAAGACTACAGCAAGTGTGGAAGCGTAGGCACAAGGCCTAACAGAGTACAAAAGCGCTGATGATCACCAGACGGAAGTGCCTTGGTGAATATATCAGCAGTGTTGGCCCGAGTGGCCACGTAACGAAGACAAAGCTGGCCTCGCTGCTGCAACTCTCGAGCCAGGAAGTAACGCAGAGCAATGTGCTTCGTTCTGTGCTCCAGTCTGTGCTCCTCACACAAGGCAATGGCCGCCTTGTTGTCAACGTACAGCACTGGAGGAGAACGAGGCTGCTCTCCCAAGTCAGTCAGCTGGTAGGTGAGCCAGCGTAACTCCTGTGCAGCCATGGCGGTGGCGTAGATCTCAGCCTCACAACTGGAGCCGAGAACTGAAGACGAGCGTGTAGAACGCCACGAAACTGAACCAGAGCCAAGGCTGAAGGTGTAACCCTGTGACGACCGCTGAGTAGCCAGGTCGTCAACCCAAGAAGCGTCTGAGTGCCCAGTGAGGACAACTGGGCTCGTCCCTCCAAGCACTAGCCCCATGCCTGATGTGCTGCACAAGTAGCGCAGTACCCTCTTAGCAGCAGCCATGTGCTCAGGTCGGTGTCGACCAGGAGCCACGTAGCGAGCGAGGAGACCAAGAGGGTACGCGAGGTCAGGTCGAGTGCAAGTCATCAGGTACATGAGGCAGCCGACTAGCTCTGGGTAAGGACCACTCGGCTCTACGGACTTGTCCGAAGGTGGAGCTGAGAGCGTGTGACCTGTAGCCAGAGGAGTGGCCTGTGCTGAAGACCAGGTGAAGCCGAAGCGCTGAAGGACCTGCTGCACCATGTGTGACTGAGTCAAGGTGATGGTGCGGCGTGCTCTGTCCCGGGTGATCTGCAAGCCAAGGTAGCTGCGCAGCTCACCCAAGTCAGTGCACGTGTGTCTCTTCTGTAGCTCCGACTTCACGTGGGCGAGAGCCTCAGTGTCAGCAGTGGCAAAAACCAAGTCGTCGACGTACACGAGGATGTAGAACGGCGGCAGTGAAGTGTCTGTGCGCAGAAACAGCGACGGGTCAGCAGTAGAAGGCGCAAACCCAAGAGCCGCAAGTGTCGTCCTCAGTGTGTCGTGCCACTCATGTGGCGCCTGGCGGAGACCGTAGACCGGCCGTCGGAGGCTCCACTGGGTGCCAGGAGGGAACGACCCAGTGAAGCCCGGGGGGCGGCGCAGCCAGATCTCCTCGTGCAGGCTGCCCTGTAAGAAAGCAGTGCTGAAGTCAAGAGAGTGAAGCTCGTAGTCACGGTGAGCAGCAACGTGCAGCAGCACCCGAAGAGTGGTCATCTTCGGGGTGGGGGAGAAGGTCTGGAAGAAGTCAACTCCCTCTCGCTGACTGAAGCCTCGAGCCACGTAACGCGCCTTGAAGACAGGCGGAGAACCCGGCGGCCGCTTCACCCTGAAAATCCACATGCCACTGACGATGTTCGCCCCAGGTGGGGGAACCTCGTCGACATAGGTGCCTGTGGACTTCCAGGAAGCCATCTCTGCGTCCATGGCTGCCTGCCACTGAGAGGAGTAGGGACTCTCTATCGCCTCTGCGTAAGAGCGCGGAGTCGGGATGTCTGGTGCATCCGGGTCTCCCTCAGGGGCAAGTAGCGAGGACACAAGATGAGGTAAAGCAGCAGCAAGACACTGGAACTCCTCCTGCCTGTCCTCAAGGACGTCCGTGCTAAGAGCACACTCACCCCCGACGGACGGAGGACAGACAGACGCAGACTCAGCAACAAGACTGGCGGCGTAGTCTAGACGACAGGCAGCAGCAAAGTCAACAAGCTCAGCGACAAGAGCAGACGCAGCAGTAGACTCAAACGACGGGTCAGTGACAACAGTGGCTAGCAGACGCGTGACAGTAGGGTGCTCAGCACGAAACCGGTCAGACTCAGGGTCTGGAACGTCAGGTAGAGAGGACGCAGGAGGAGACGGAAGAGGAACAGGCTGCAGAGCAGAGGAAGGACGACGAACTACGAGGTGTGTGCTGGGGACAGCCTGCTGACGCGAACGAGGAACACGACGACCGGGACGAGCAGGCGAGACAGGACGCGACACAGGCTCACGACGCTCAGCAGGACTACCAGTCTGCTCAGTGTAAGGAGAAGGAGCAGGCAGCGGTGAGCCAGGCTGTAACGGAAGACCAGTAGACGACGGGAGAGTAAGAACCTGACGAAGAACAGAGTCAGACGGCGGCAGAGACGACGGAGACGGCGGAGCGAAGAACAGTCGTGTCGGCGCAGCTGCATCAGTACCGGCAGCTCCAGCAGCTCCAGTACCCCCAGCAGCTCCAGTACCTCCAGCAGCTCCAGAACCTCCAGCAGCTCCAGAAGCTCCAGTCCCAGAGTCGTCACCTCCAGTCCCAGGGTCTCCAGCCCCTGTGTCTCCAGCAGTAGCACCCCCAGAACCAGCACCCCCAGTCCCAGGGTCTCCAGCCTCAGTGTCACCAGCAGCAGCACCCCCAGAGCCAGCACCTCCAGTCCCAGGGTCTCCAGCCTCAGTGTCTCCAGTACGAGTACCTCCAGAACCAGCGACTCCAGTACCTCTAGGCGCCTCTGACACCCCCCCGCACTGGGATGCCCGAAGTGCATACACCGGGATTCGAACCCGAGACCTTTGCTCTGATACCATGTCGAGAGAATCAGGCAAGGTGGTGTGCACTATCGAGAGTTTGGTACAAATAACACAACCCTAAGGAGTTATCCCCTATAACATCTACCCCACTACAGCCTACCAATATATAACACATTTATATCATTTGACATGGAGGTGTTCTTCACTGCAGCGAACGTCAACGACGACGCCACGCGTATTAATTACGCGGTATCGCTTCTGCGAGGCCCGGCGCTTGAGTGGTGGCGACGAACCTTGGACACGGGGACCCCGACAGGTGTGACACATGCGGCAGACGGGACTTCGGACTCTGCTATTGGGAGGGCATCATCGATATTCGGTGTGGCCACAATTCGCACGTGGAAACAGTGGGGCGCAGCCTTACGAGAGCGTTTCGAGCATGTATCCGCCTCGGAACACGCTCGCATGAAGCTGCGTACCTGGTCACAGTTGGCTTCTGTTCAAGACTACACGGCATCCCATCGGCGATCATCAGCGACCGGGACCCAAAGTTCACATCGAAATTTTGGAAGGAGACGTGGGCGCAGTACGGAACGAAGCTACAGTTCTCGTCGGCATACCACCCGCAAACCGACGGCCAGACCGAGCGGACCAATCAGACGATGGAGCAGCTGATCAGGACAAACTGCCCCGACCCCGCTCGCTGGGAACATTCGCTCGCCATGCTGGAATTCGCGTTCAACAACGCTCCGTCCAGCACGACTAATCACTCCCCGTTCTTCTTGAATTACGGGATGGACCCGGTGGTACCTACAACGACTACACTCGACAACCCGGTCCCGAGGTCACAAACATTTGTGACAGAACTCCAAGAAATTCGCGAGAAGGCTGCGGACGCAATTCGCAAGGCGAATACCACTTCCCGCAAATACACCGACCTTTTACGACGGGAACTCGTCTTGGCAGCTGGGCAACTAGTACTACTGGACACGAAGAACCTGCACCTGCCCGGCCCATCGAAGTTACGGCCACGATTCTGTGGGCCTTTCAGGATCCTCAAGATGGTGACACCTGTCACCGCGAAGCTGCTACTACCCGACGACTGGCGTATTCACGACGCCTTCCACGTCAGCTTATTACGCAAGTTCGTGCCTGCCACAACAGACATCGCGCGCCAGAACGCCGTCCCGACAGCTCGACCTGTCCCGGAACCGACACTCGACCCGTCCAAGATTTTGGCGCATCGTGTTCGGCTCGACGCTTCGGGACGCCACGTGGACTTTCTTATCCGTTGGACTGACCGCACCAGTGAGGACGACACATGGGTGCCATCCGCCTCGCTTGAAGCTTCCCCGCTTCTTGGTGATTACCTCGCCCGCAAGCGAGCTGTGGATGTTGACCACCTTTCTTAAGGGGGGGGGGTAGTGTAAGGAAAAACCCTTTTTCCTTACTGGGGTTTACTCAACCGCGTACAACCCCAACTTTCGGAAGTGCACGTTCGGCCGCTTTGCTTGCTGCCGAAGCAACCTCGCGTCGCCTTCGGCTTTCCATTGCCCAACCTGCACCCAACCTCGCGTTCCCGAGGTTCCCGCCTAGCTAGGTTGTCTCGCTATATAATCGCATGCCTTTCATTGTACCGTCAATCCATTGAGTCACAGCCTCGTTATTCGTTATTCCGCGCAACTCTGTTTGACAACTCATAACAATAAGGTTGCTACGCAACCCAAAAATGGTTACCATATTACAAGCGCACCACCTCGTCCCAACCCTGACCTTCAAAACCTTAGGACTTGCAAAAGGAGACGGATTGTCACCCCTATGTAGGAAGTAGCATTCTTCGTGAGCCCCGCCAAGCTAACGTTAGTCAGCGCGCCACGCCAATATTAGCGCCATCGCCCCGACACTGACAACAACCTCGTATCGCGACGGAGCGGTAAAAAAAAAAAAAAAATTGCCCGCGCTTGGTCACGACTCGCGACACGTCACGGTCGCTTTGATAGGGATTTTCGCGCCCGCCAGGTGCACTCTTCTCATCAGCTCCCGCCATAGTTTTATGGCCGAACTGTCGCAGACTGTCGTAAAATGCTGAGGCGAATCTATCGCCCAGGTAGCAGCGGCTGTCAGGACGATACTAGCAAGTTGGAGTCGAAATTAGTGATAAGGACATTCGGAGTGTGTTCAATCGTAAGTCGTTACCGATTGTCTGTGTGGTTTCAACACCTTCTAGGTTGCTGAAATGCTTGCGCTGCTGCTGCTCAAGCGTTGTTCGTGTCGGGCGTTTTGCAGCGGATTCAGGTAGCAATGAGCCACAGCCCGCGCGAAAACATCCGTGGCTCAGAGCCAGACACAGCAATCGCGGTGCGCAGCGGCGCACGAGGACGGGCTAGCATGGGAAGCAGCAAACAAGTCATGAGGAAGCAGACTAGCATACCTAGGCCCATCTGCACATATTGAACAGCTGTCACCAGCGACGGTTAATATTGGATACCCGCGCTCCTCCCCTCCTTCCTCTCCGCGCTCCGCCCTTCCTACCTCTACGCGCTCCGCCGCCCTTCCTTCCTCTCTGCGCTCCTCCCCTCCTTCCTCTCCGCGCTCCTCCCCTCCGTCCTGTCCACGCTCCTCCCCTCCGTCCTGTCCGCGCTCCTCTCCTTCTTCCTCTCCGCGCTCCACCCCTCCTTCCTCTCCGCGCTCCTCCCCTCCGTCCTCTCCGCGCTCCTCCCCTCCTTCCTCTCCGCGCTCCTCTCCTCCTTCCTCTCCGCGCTCCTCCTTCCTCTCCGCACTCCTCACCTTCTTCCTCTCCGCACTCCTCACCTTCTTCCTCTCCGCACTCCTCCTCCCCTCCTTCCTCTCCGCACTCCTCACCTTCTTCCTCTCCGCACTCCTCCCCTCCTTCCTCTCCGCACTCCTCACCTTCTTCCTCTCCGCGCTCCTCCTTCCTCTCCGCACTCCTCACCTTCTTCCTCTCCGCGCTCCTCCTTCCTCTCCGCACTCCTCACCTTCTTCCTCTCCGCACTCCTCCCCTTCTTCCTCTCCGCACTCCTCCCCTCCTTCCTCTCCGCACTCCTCCCCTTCTTCCTCTCCGCACTCCTCCCCTCCTTCCTCTCCGCACTCCTCCCCTTCTTCCTCTCCGCACTCCTCCCCTCCTTCCTCTCCGCACTCCTCCCCTTCTTCCTCTCCGCGCTCTACCTGCTGCCCGTCTCTCCTCCTTCATGTTATGCTTCCGTGCCATGCCATCCCTGTTTCACCCACTGTTTCCCAGTTCTTTTCACTCTCGCGCGCAACTTGTCACGCGCCTTTCCTAGCGAAGCTACGCACATCACTCCAATATTCTGCCCTTCTGTCCCCTCGCCTGCCTGTTCCTGCCCTCGGCTGCACATGCCTGCACCATCACGCCTGTGTGCCCCTGTGTTAGCGGCCTCCCCAGGGAGATGTGTATTGCTCGAGGGAGATGCGCTGCGGCTCTTCCTCATGCAATTCGTCAGGTGCATGGCAGGCTGCAGCTCGCCCATCATATGGCATGGTGCAATCACTTCGGTTCCTTCCCTTGCACTGCTCTGCTGTGCGCCCTGCTGTTGTGCTCCCTGCTGCTGTACGCTTACCATAGCCGCCTCTTCTCCCCACACCATGCTCGTCATGCCATATTCCCTTCCCGCCATGCCATTTCCCCTTCCCGCCTCCCTTCTCCCCTTCCCGCCTCCCTTCTCCCCTTCCCGCCTCCCTTCTCCCCTTCCCGCCTCCCTTCTCCCCTTCCCAGGAAGGAATGATGCGCCCGGAAAGGACAGGGCTTTCCGCATTGGCGGAAGCACTTCTCGCCGTGTTTGACGCGTGGGTGAAGCCGCATGTGGGACAAGGGAGCGGTTGCACAGCGGGTTCCGCCACCACTCTGGGTAGCCACAGCAGCACCAGCGGTGGGAAAAGCGGGCTGGTGGGGAACGGTTCGGACGGACCCAGGCCATCAGCATTGGACGATCATCTGGCGTCGCTGCTGACTTCAGGAACCGGAGCAGTGGACGAAGCGGGGCATTGGTCTGGTGCGGAGGGGGCGGTGGAACTGGTGGGGGTAGTACCCATGGGTCCGTGGCGGTTAAGGCCGTGAGAGTGCTCTGCCTGCAGGTGGCTGATGCTTTCTCCCGATCGACATGAAGGGAGGAGAATTCGAAGTGCGAAGAGGCTGCTGTCCATGCGCTCCCTCGTGCTCGCCTCCGCCATGCAGAGCCCCATCCTTGCTGTCCCCAACCCCACCCTCCCCACCCAGGTGTCGTGAACAGACACGCTATCTTCCTTACTTCCCTTCCTTACGTCCCATCTCCCCTCCCTCCCTTCCTATCTCCTTCCGTTCCTGCCCTTCCCTTTCTGCCCTACCCTTCCTGCAATTCTTACCCCTCGCATACTTCCATTCCTAAGTTTTTTTTCACATCCCTGCCTTCCCATCAGACATCCCTGCCTTCCCTTCTCGCATCCCTGCCTTCCCTCCCATAGGTTTTGGGCCCCGCTATTTACTGTTGCGACACCACGTGTCATACAGCCAGTATGCATACGCAAAGCTGCAGGTTTTGCATGCAATCCTGCTACGCACAGGGCCAAGCCAGGCCCGGGCAATTTTGGCGGCATGAAGGGAGGAGCAGCAGGTCCAAGAGTTTGGGAGGTTGTGGAAGGTGCTGTCTTGTACGGTGTTTTGCGATGATTTTATCATGTGTACATACTCATCTCATGCTTCTCTTCTCTACATCGATGCTGTGCTGTGCCCATTTGAAAGAACAAAGGTCACATGATAACTACTGGATTCCACTACTATTATTCAGAATGTAAATGAGTTGTAATGCCATGCTATGGCTAGATACATTGAGGGAATACACATTGTAGACTGAGATTACTATGCATTGTGCTTGACGCTGCACAGAGCAGACATTGAGTGAAGATGATCTGGAAATCAGGAAGAGCCTGTTGGGGGGGGGGGGGTAAGGGGGTTGAGACGAACAAGGGCAAGCAGGTGGGGAGTCAAAGCGTAAAATGGGGTGAAAAACTCAGGGAAAGGAGGGTGATAGCATAGAAATCAACGGCGGAAGGAGGGTAAGGGGAGAACTGTGGGCAAGACGCAATCAAAGAGAAAGCAGGCAAAGGAGAAGCGGGGACGGGAATGAAGGGAAACGAGGGAGCAGGGGAGGGAATGAGAGGGAGCAGGGGAGGGAATGAGAGGGAGCAGGGGAGGTAATAAGGGGAACGAGGGGGAGCAGAGGCGGAAATAAGGGGAAGGAGAGGGGGGAACTAAGGGGGAGCAGAGGGGGAAATAAGGGGAAGGAGAGGGGGGAACGAGGGGAAGCAGAGCGGGGAAATAAGAGAGGGAGCAGGGGAGGTGATGAGAGGGAGCAGGGGAGGTAATAAGAGGAACAGGGGGGAGCAGAGGGGGAAATAAGGGGAAGGAGAGGGGTGGAACTAAGGGGGTGCAGAGGGGGAAATAAGGTGAAGGACACGGGGGAACGAGGGGAGGTAGAGGGGGAAATAAGGGGAAGGAGAGGGGGGAACGAGGGGGAGCAGAGGGGGAAATAAGGGGAAGGAGAGGGGGGAACGAGGGGGAGCAGAGGGGGAAATAAGGGGAAAGAGAGGCTGACTCACCTTGAGCACGGGGGTGAGTACCGGAGGTAGTGATAGGGAGAAGTGGGGAAAGGGCGAAATGGCGGGACCTGTACATTTTGTGAAATTGGTGTCTGATAATGACCTCCAGGTTCTCCTTGACGCGTCTGAGCCGTCGCTAGTCGTGGCTGCGGTGTTTAGTAGTGGAAAGGACCGGTACTATGAGCGCCAACAACTTCAGTTCACTTTGGATAAGACTGCTGAAGGCTTCATAGTAGACGCTAAATTTGTTATGATTGACGTCGACAAGTATCCCCTCGTTGCCAAATTTGGTTACGTGGGCGCTACGCCTGTTGTTTGGATCTTCAAAGGGGGCGAACTTGTGAAGACTTTCATTGGCGCCATGATCAGGCAAGATGATCTCGTAACAAGATTGAGTATGCTCCGGATATCAAAATAGGGTTGCGGAGTTGTTCACGTGAAAGCCTCGAGGCCAGCAGCGGCGGTGCTCTACTGAAATTCTCAGGAATCGCATTTTGAAATGCGTTTATCAAGTCTAGTACAGTTCCGATGCTCTTTGATTGTACTTGCAGACCGGGATGCTATACAGAGGATATTGCATGTGGATTCGGTTTCATGTGTTCCCCCTACATCGTATGGCACTGTTCCGAATGCGGTTGAAGAAGGTTAAGATTTGAAACAGAACGGTCTAATTTGAGCAACAGATGGTTGGTTGCGGAAGTGGGAGGGATTCATATGGATGTGGTCGGGTGGGCATACCAGGTCGTTTGAAGAAACGCCTCGGGATTGCCTGCGTTAGGAATTCTGCTGGTTTACTATACACCATGGAATTTTATGCGCAGTTTGTTTACAACATATTGCTGCCCACTGTTTTTTACGCGCAGGTTCTGCTTTTAGTGATGCATACCATATGCGCAGGTTGCAACTGCACGCTGAACAAAGCAATAGGGATTCCCCTTGTACCCACCCTTCATGTAAGCAATTTGTCTCTCTACAGTGTTGAGAAAGTTGAGGATACGGTCCAGAACGAGAGTTCCGTTAGTATCTTACGCGACGCGACGTCTTGACGTTTTTGCCGAACCAATAGCGACAGAGCCTCGGGGCTCTCCAACGTGTTGTGGTGGTTAGGTGCTATACTAGAAATGCACCTCAAAACGTGGTACAGTTCGCTTTAGTCCATGCGAAATTGCGGAAGATTAATCAAATTCTTATTAGTAGTAGACCGTCGAAGGGAGTTGTGGCGTTTCCAGAATTCCCGATCCCACCCAATCTACATATCTCAATTGATAGACTGATATCGGGGCCTTGATCCCGATTGATCGACTGCCTCCAATCGCACCACAATCCCGACGTGGCTTTCAGGAAATCGTAGGTCGCCATTGATTGAAGCAAACATCACCATCAGAAGCCAACTGCACCACGTCCTAAGCACGACCCTGCGCTAGGCAGCCTCAATGCACTTCCAAAGGAGTCTCTCGTAAAAATATTTCGAGCTGATTCCTTCCCACATGGTTCCTTTCTTTTCCTAACGCGGCGTTCACACACCCAACCGAAGTTCCTCTCTTTTCCTTCACGTCTTAGAAGTAGCTGGTTTTAATGGCGGCGGGACCTACAGGGTTTGTGAAATTCTTGACTGATGATGAGCTCAAGGTTCTTCTTGACGCCTCTGAGCCGTCGCTAGTCGTGGCTACGGTGTTTAGTAGTCGGAATGACCGAACCTACGATCGCGAAGGACTTCAGTTCACTATTGGTAGGACTGCTGAGAACTTCTTAGGATTCGTCGAATTTGTCGCCATTGACGTCGACAAGTATCCTCTCGTCGCCAATTTCGGTGACGGGGGCGCTAAGCCTGCTTTGTGGGTCTTCAAAGGGGGAAAACTTGTGAAGACTTTCACAGGCAGCATCAGCCAAGAAGATTTCGAAATGGAATTGAACTACCTCCAGTAATCAGGCTAGTGTTAGTAATCAGGCTAGTGTTGCGGAGTTCACGTAAAGGCCCCGGGTTCAGTAGCAGCGGTGCTCCTACTGAAGTTCTCATGAATAGCATTCTGGAATGCGTTTCAATTCTAGTACACGTCCGATGCTCTTTGATTGCACTGGAAGACCGGAATGCTATACAGAGGATATTGCATGTGGATTAGGTTGTCAGAATGAGAACTACAGCGGAATGTGTTGCATTGACAGAATTGGGGTACATAACCTAACCCTAACTAGTTGTACCCCATATAGCCCAACCCACTACAGGCTATAATATTTGACACACCCCCATAGCCTAAGTGGGGAAGGCCAATCAACAACAAGCAACCTACGGTCACAAGACCAGTCAAAAGCAAGAGAAAGAAAACAAAGCTCAGGGTGGATCACAACGTCACCACCTAATCTGAGCACAAGCAAAGGGCCACAAGGCCAGTCCAAAAGTGTGAAAACAAATATATATACCAAGTACAAGCAAGCAACAGACAAAGAGCACCCTACAGCAGTCAACTAGACCCAGTCTCAACGAGGCCTAACTGCAGACAAAACCGGCGGTGGTCACAAGGCTGGAGGACCTTGGTGAAGATGTCTGCAGTGTTGGCCTCGGAGGCCACAAAGTCCAGACGAGCCTGTCCGCGTCTCTGCAACTCTCGAAGGAGGAAGTACCTGACGTCAATGTGCTTCACTCTGCTCTCCAGTCGCGGCTCACGACACAGGAGAATCATCGCCTTGTTGTCAGCAAACAAGGTCGGTGCAGAGCTCGGCCGCTCGCCAAGGTCAGTGAGCAAGAAGGTCAACCAGCGCAGCTCCTGTGCAGCAAGGGCTCCAGCGTAGATCTCGGCCTCTGCGGTAGAAGTCGCAACAGAGGAGGACCGAGTAGACCTCCACGAAACAGCTCCAGAACCCAGACTGAAACAGTAACCCTGTGTAGACCTCTGAGTCTCAGCGTCGTCAGCGTACGAGGAGTCACAGTGACCGGTGAGAACAACTGGCTGAGTCCCTCCAAGTACAAGCCCCATGTCTGACGTCGTGGCCAGGTACTTCGCCACCCTCTTAGCCGCCGTCCAGTGAACAGGACGGTGTCTCCCAGTCGCAACAAAGCGAGAAAGGATGCTAAGAGGGAAGGCGAGGTCCGGGCGAGTGCACGTCATCAGGTACATGAGGCAGCCCACCAGCTCTGCGTAGGGACCACTGGGCTCGAACGGCTCGTCAGGAAAAGGCCCAGTGAGTCTGTGGTCTACAGCAAGAGGAGTGGGTGTGGGAGAGGAGTGCTGAAGCCCGAACCGCTGAAGGACCTGCTGCACCATGTGTGACTGAGTCAGAGTGATGGTGCGAGCGGCTCTGTCCCTGGAGATCTGCAAGCCAAGGTAGCGGCGCAGTTCCCCAAGGTCAGTGCAGGTGTGTCTCTTCTGCAGTTCGGACTTCACCTCCGCCAGTGCAACAGTGTCGGCTGTGGCGAAGACCAAGTCGTCAACGTAGACCAGAACAAAGAAAGGTGTGCGCCCACGACGAACAAACAGCGACGGGTCGGCGGAGGACGGCTGAAAACCAAGGTCGGAAAGAGTAGAACGAAGAGTGTCGTGCCACTCGCGGGGTGCCTGGCGGAGACCGTAGACCGGTCGTCTGAGGCTCCACTGGGTCCCAGGCGGGAAGGTGCCAGTGAAGCCCGGAGGACGACGCAGCCAGATCTCCTCGTGTAGGCGGCCCTGCAGGAACGCTGTGGAGAAGTCGAGGGAGTGTAGCTCGTAGTCTCTCTGCGCCGCTACGTGAAGCAACACCCGAAGAGTGGTCATCTTCGGGGTGGGCGCAAAGGTCTGAAAGAAGTCAACCCCCTCGCGCTGACTAAACCCTCTAGCCACGTAACGTGCCTTGAAGACTGGGGGAGATCCCGGCGACCGCTTCACCTTGAAGATCCACATGCCGTCGACTATGTTCGCCCCTGGTGGGGGAACGTCGTCAACGTAAGTGCCTGTGGACCTGTAGGAGGCCATCTCTGCGTCCATGGCAGCTCGCCACTGAGAGGCCCAAGGCCCTGACACTGCCTCAGCGTAAGTGCGAGGAGTAGGTATGTCAGGAGCGTCGGGGTCACCCTCAGGAGCAAGGAGCATGGCACAGAGATGAGGCGAAGCGGCTGCTAGGAACTCTAGCTCAAACTGTCTGTCCTCTAGGACGTCACAGCCAAGGGCAGACACACCCCCGGCGGACAGAGGACGGACAGGAGGAGCTGCCACAACACGAGTGGCGTAGTCAAGGCGACGCGTGGCAGTAAAGTCAGTGACAGCGGCAGTGAGGACTGCGACAGAGGAAGGAGAGGCACGAGGGTCTGTAACAAGAGAGGCGAGAACGCGAGAGAGAGTGGGACGGTAAGTGCGGTAGTAGTCAGTGACAGGAGTGGACAGGGCGGCAGTGAGGGACGACTCCGGAGGACGAGGGAGAACAGACGGAGGAGAACGAGGAGGGCTAGGGTGAAACAAGGCGGCACGGAGGTCAGTGACGGGGGACGAGGGACGAGCACGAGGAGAACGAGGAGCCCAAGTGTGGGCAAGTGGAGAGGGAGAGGGGGGAGAGCGAGAACGAGGGAACACAGCCGGAGCTGAGTCCGGAGGAGGAAACGTAGGACCGAACACAGGAGGAGAGGAGGGGAGACCAAGGGCCCGAAGGCCAGAAACAGGGGCCGGAGACTGCTCCGGCTGCTGCTGCTGCTGCTGCTGCTGCTGCTGCTGCTGCTGCGACGGCGGCGGCTGCTGCTGCTGCTGCTGCTGCTCCCGCTGCAACTCCAACCTCTCACGCTCCACCCGCTGCTGAACCTCCAACCTCTCGCGCTCCAAACGCTGCTGCTCCTCACGCTCAAGACGAAGACGGGCCTGGTGTCGAGTCGGGTAGGAGTGAGGAGGAGGAGTGAGGTCAGGAGAGGAAGACGAAGAACCGGCTCCACCCTCGACAGCGCCCGGCTGAGCACCCCCAGAGCGAGTGCCCCCCGCTGCAGCACGACCAGCACCTGTGGAAGGCAAACCCGCACCCCCAGTCGTGGTGCGCCCAGTGGCACCAGCACCAGCCCCAGACTCTCCAGCTCCAGAAACACGACCAGCTCCAGCACCACCACCGACTCCAACACGCTCGGGACGTGCAGCTGCGGCAGGTGCACGCTCAGCTCCAACTCCAACACCCCCAGAACCGGCACCGCCAGAGCCCTCACCTCGAGCACCAACACCCTCAGAGTCCGCAGTGGCCGGGAGAGGAAGCGACGACAGCTGCTGCGGAGGCTGTGAGGACGACTGTGTGGAAGGAGGAGAGACCTGAGGGGGTACCGAGGGAGGGGGGGTAGCCTGTGACACACCTGACGGAGCGGGAACCGGGGGGGGTACCGGAGGAGAGGGAGCGGGAGGAGGAGGAGCTGGGGCGAGGAAGAGGGGAGGGGGGGGAACCGGGAGACCTCGACAGGGGTACCGGACGTAGTAGGGGACGGACTCGTCGAAACTGACGTCACGAGAGTCAAAGAACCGGTGGGAGGGAGGGTGGTAAAAGGTGAAGTCAGAGGAGGCCTCAGGGAAACCAAGGAAGACACAGGGGACGCCGCGAGGTGAGAGCTTGTCCGCAGAGGTGTCGCGGACAAGCGCCAAGCAGCCCCAGACACGAAACCTCGACGCAACACCAGGGGACCCTGTCCAAAGACTGGTCGGTGAAGCCCCTGGCCGAGAGACGCGAGGCTAGAGGTTCAGCTGGTGAGCGGCGTACCGAGCCGCGTAGGGCCACAGAAAATGGGGCGCGCGGGCGTGGATCATGGAGGTGCGGGCAATCTCCATGACCAGGCCTAGCCGGCGCTCAGCAACCCCATTCTGCTGTGGAGAGTCTGGAAGAGTCCAGGACTGGGTGATGCCCTGCTCAGCACAGAATCTGGCGAGAATGCCGGAGCGAAACTCACCCCCACGGTCGGAGTGGAGACAACTGACACGACGACGACGAGTACTCTCGGTGGCGAGCAGCCACCGGATCAGCGTAGAAGTCACGTCGGACTTCTTCGCCAAAGGGAACACGGTGGTGTACCGAGAGTAGTCGTCAACGACCACTAGAAAGAAGCTCTCTCGCTCAGGTCCAAGCCGGGAAGCGGGGCCCCAGACGTCTAAGTGGAGTGTCTCAAAGGGCTCGGAGGCTGGACGAAGGGAGGAGGAGTGAGGAGTGGCGCGCAGCCGACCCTGGACACAAGGACCGCACGGAGGAGCGGGGGACGGCGGGAGCGGCGGGAGGTCGCGGGGGAGGCCTAAGACAAGACGCTGACTGGACATAGCGCGGAGACGAGAGAGGGACGGGTGACCAAGGCGGTGGTGCCAGAGGAGGACAGGGTGGGACAGCGACCGACACGAGCACGACGCAGCCACTAGACCTGGCACAGCTACCTGACTGGACCTGGCTACCTGGTGGGACGGGGGAACCGGACGGGTGTCGGTGTGGAGGGTGTACAGACCAGAGCCCGGCTCCTGACGAAAAGTGGCCAGAGGGGCGTACGTGTCACCGTCCACACAGACTGCAGTGTCACCAGAAGGCTCAAACCAGACCCCGACGTGCTGTCTCGCCAGAGGAGCCACACCAACCAGGTTCCTAGAGAAAGTAGGAACGTGGAGGCCGGTCAGAGAACCGGAAGGGGCAGCTGGGCACGGGAGGGTAGTGGCGTGAGTCGCAATGACCGGTCCCGAAGAGGGATCGGCCAGTGCTACAGAAACCGGCGCCGAGAGTGGAGTAAGAGTCGTGCTGTCGCGGAAGAAGCACTGCGTCGCTCCGGAGTCCAGTGTGAAGGAGAGCGACGCGTCCGCCGAGGGAGCACCTGTACTAGTAGCTAGACAGGATCCTACACCAGCACCTACTCTAGCAACAGGCAAAGATCCTACGCTAGGTACAGGCAAGTAAACAGATCCAGCAGCACTATAGTCAACATCAGCATACATCGCATAAGACCTAGCATCATCCATAGACATATCAAACACAGCAACACCACGAGCAAGGAGTGGTCCCCAGCGCGGTGGCGGGGGAGCGGAGGGGCCGTGGTGCAGGACGTACAGGTCGTCGAGACGGCTGAAGCAGCGTGCAGCAGAGTGGTCAGGGCGGCCGCAGTACGTGCCCCTGCGCGGACCCGTCAGGATCCAGTACTCACAGGGACCAACGTCGCGGCCGGCCGAGCGGGGTCCCCGACTAGAAGGGGCACCACTGCGCCCAGTGCTCGGGGGGGCCGTAGGTCTCCACAACTGCGGGGGGCCCCACTGCTGCGAAGGGCCCCACTGCTGCTGAGTGCCCCACTGCTGCTGAGTGCCCCACTGCTGCTGAGTGCCCCACTGCTGGGGCTGCTGCTGAGGCGGACGCTGCTGCTGGCCCTGGCGGACGCTGCTGCTGGCCCTGGCGCTGCTGCTGCTGTCCCTGCCGCTGCTGCTGTCCAGGCGGTGGCAGCTGCGGAGGAGTCTGCTGCTGCTGCTGCGGAAACCCCTCACCACCGTCTAGAGGAGAGCCGTCAGGTCCCGAGTCACCCCCGCCGCCACCCCCGCCACTAGTACTACCGCCACCGCCGCCACCCGCAACACCCCCAGAACCCCCGCCGCCCTTCCCTCCCTTCTTGCCGGACTTGCCACGTTTCTGTCCGCCAGAGACAGAAACGGCCGCCGTCTCCTCAGAGGCAGAAGACGCGGCAGTGGCAAGCGAGGCAGTGAAGGTGGGAAGCTGTGGTACCGCACACCCCTCAAAGAGACGAGGAGGAGGCGCGGAAGAGGCGGAGGCAACAGCGAGGAGGTTACTCTCGATCTTCGAGAGAGCGGTCTCAAGAAGATCGATAGTAAGCTCAGTGGGGTGCTTCAGGAGAAGCGCGTCGCGGGCTGTGGCTAGACGGTCAGGGAGGCGAGTGACTAACCAGTGAATAGTGAGCCACATGGGGGGGGGGGGGGGGGTGCAAGGGCAAGCTGTTCCTCAGTGCAAGCGGCCTTGAAGCGAGCTTCAAGGGAGCGCAGGTGGGTAGCGAGGTCAGCGACAGTCTCAAAGGAGGCGAGGTCAGGGTAGATAAAGGGGACGAGGAGGCGGCAGAGGAGGGAGTGGAGTAGCGAGCAACAATAGCAGTGTAAAGGTCTGCAGCAGACTCGACCTGAGTGAAGTGGACGGCCTCAGTCGGCGGGAGAAGGTCGGTCAGGGCGAGGCAGGCAGCAGCGTCACGAGACTCCCACACGTCACGAGCGAGGAACCGGCGCTGGTACTCAGCCTCCTGCTCGGAAGTAGGCGGTGGGGTAGTGGGCAGCGGTGTAGGCTGCGGCGGGGCGGGCAGAGCACCGGACGCGTGCGCAAACAGGTGCACGCCATCCTGGCGCTGGCTCCTAAGGTGGCGCTGGGCCTGCGTCAGCCAGGTACTAAAGTCGATCGCGCGCCCCTCAGGGTCGAAACGGAGCACGCGAGACGTCGCCATGAGGGGCGAGAACAAGCGATAGCGGCCGCCAGCCGCGAGAGGAGGAGGAGAGGGAGGTGAGTGCGAGGCGGGTGCGCGCAGGCGGGGCGCGTTCTGGCTGGGCGCGGGGCGGCGGGGCGCGCGCTGGCGGGGCGCGCTCCGGCGCGGCGCGCTGGCTGGCGTGGCGCGCGGGCGCGGCGCGCTGGCGGGCGGCTAGGCAGGGCGCGCGCTGGCAGGCGCGGCGCGCTGGCGTGCGCGCTGGCGGGGCCCGCTGGCGCGGCGCGCTGGCGGGCGCACTAGCGGGCGCGCTGGCGTGCGTGCTGGCGGGCGCGCTGGCGGGCTCGCTGGCGGGCGCGCTGGCGAGCTCGCTGGCGGGCGCGCTGGCAGGCGAGCTGGCGGGCTCGCTGGTGCGCCCGCTGGCGGGCGCGCTGGCGGGCTGGCGTGCAAGCGGGCTGGCGCGCGGGCTGGCTGGCGCGCTGGTGCGCTGGCTGGCTGGCGGGCTAGCGCGCTGGTTGGCAGGCGCGCTGGCTGGCTGGCGCGCTGGCTGGCTGGCGCGCTGGCTGGCTGGCGCGCTGGCTGGCTGGCGCGCTGGCTGGCTGGCGGGCGCGCTGGCTAAGGGCGGGGAGGGGAGGGGCGCGCCGGCTGGGGCGTGGGGTAGGGCGCTGGCGGGCTGGCGGGGCGCAGTGGTAACCCTAGTGGTAGGGACGGGCGGGCCTAGGGCTAGGAGCGCTAACCTACTGCTGATACCATGTCAGAATGAGAACTACAGCGGAATGTGTTGCATTGACAGAATTGGGGTACATAACCTAACCCTAACTAGTTGTACCCCATATAGCCCAACCCACTACAGGCTATAATATTTGACATAAGTGTGTCATGTGTTCCTGCTACACTCTATGGCAGTGATAAATGCATACGATAAATGCCCATACGGTGGTGTCCATGCACGCCCCTTTTAACTCAGGAAGCTGCTGCAAGTCTACCCACCCACTGCCACCCATCCGCTTTAATAAGAAAAATGCTGTTGGGCATGTTACTCGGTAGGTATTGAACCAGTAGCAGAGTTTGAGAAAAGGCAGCTTCTTGACTTTCTGCGTAGGCATTGCCTTGACTGTTCATGATAGATGCAAAAGACAATATAAAGGAGTCAATAATACAGAAAATGACCGTCTTATTTGGGTCCGACTATTTCCAGTTTGTCGAGCGACTCAGCTGGTAACCACTTGAAGGATTCAGGGGAAAAGATCCCCCCAGCACAGAAAAATGCACACTCTGGCTGCTTCTTCTCCCTGGCAGGGTCGCTGCATGTGACTGATGCTGGGTCCTTCTCCACAGCTGTTGCTGCCACGATGCTGAGAGAGGGGATGGGAGAAAGGGGGAGTGTTGGAATTAGAGAAGGGTTTGCCTGTTCACTCCGGCTGCTTCTCTTCTTCTCCCTGCCAGGATTGCTGCATGAGACTGATGCTGGATCCTTCTCTGCCCCTGTTGCTGCCACGATGCTGAGGGGATGGGAAAAGGGGGGGAAAGGAAAGCGATTGTGGAAGGCATGTTGGGAGTGGCGAAGGCTTTGCTTGTTGTTTCTTCTCCCGGTCAGGATCGCTGCACGAGACTGACGCTGGGTCCTTTTCCACCCCTGTTGCTGCCACGATGCTGATGGGAGGGTTGCAAGGGGATGGGGTGACAGGGGAAGGGGACAGGCAGGGTAATGAAGCGTGCTTCTTCTCCCTTTCAGGGTTGCTGCATGTGACTGATCCTGGATCCTTCTCAACCCCTGGTGCAGACACGATGCTGGGTAGGCCGAGACACCCTCTCAGGCTCAGAGCTCATGCCATGACGTCTTGGTACTTTACAAGCAGCAGAGCCCAGTACAGCATGCGCCCATGCCACCACCACCACCACACCCTACTACTATCCCTCGCTCCCCTCCTTCCCTTCGATACTCATGGTTTAAAGCACAGATGATCAATCTACTAAGCCATGATGTCCTGGTATTTCACGAGCATGCGCCGTGCCGTGTGCACCGCACAAACTGACCTTTCTTGCAAAATCTTCCTGCCCTCCCTTTTGTCCACCTTCCCTCCCAATGGACTCACAGTTTAGAGCACAGCTGGGCAGGCTTTGAAACCCTCTCGAGTTCTGCCACGACGTCTTGGTATTTCACGAAAAGAAGAGCCCGGTGCAGCATGCGCCCGTGCCACGTGCACCACACGCACCTACCTATTACCGCTCTCCTTTCCTCCCTACTCACGGTTTAGAGCATAGCCGAGTAGGCTGGGACACCCTTTCAGGTTCAGCCATAACGTCCTGATACTTCACGAGAAGCAGGGCCCAGTACAGCATGCGCCCATGTCACGTGCACCACACACCCTACTACTCCCCCTAGCTCCCTCCCCTCCCTCTAATACTCACGGCTTAGAGCACAGCTGGGCGGGCTTTGAAACTCTCTCGGGTTCAGCCATGACGTCTTGGTACTTGACGAGAAGCAGAGCCCAGTACAGCATGCGCCCATGCCACCACCACCACACCACTCTCCCTTCCTCGCTACTCACGGTTTCAAGCACAGCCGGGCAGGCTTTGACACCTTCTCGGGTTCAGCCATAACGTCTTGATACTTGACGAGAAGCAGAGCCCAGTACAGCATGCGCCCATGCCACGTGCACGCGTGGTCTGCAAACCGATTGGCTGCGTCCACCATCTTTAGAACTGCCTTGTCGTGCTGCTGTGCCCAAGTGATTGCCTCATGCAGGTCTGAGAAGCTGAGGGAGGGTTTGGAAAGAGGTTGCAAAGAATTAAAAGGGATCCGGCGGGCCAAAAAGGTTTTACACAGGAGGAAGAGAAGGGAGTGGGTTGGCTGCCTCCTCCATTCTCAGGACCACCTTGTCGTGTTGCTGCGCCCATATAATTGCCTCGTGTAGGTCTGAGAAGCTGAGGGGATCCGAGTGGTTGCAAAGGGTTTTAAAGGGGTACATTGGAGGAGTGAGTAAAGCTGCCTCCTCCATTCTCAGGACCACCTTGTCGTGTTGCTGCGCCCATATAATTGCCTCGTGTAGGTCTGAGAAGCTGAGGGAGTGGAGTAAAAGTGTTTCAAAGGGGTTCCAAGGGGTACAGGAGGGGGAGAGAGGAAGAAGAGGGAGTGGGATGAGCTGCCTCCACCATCCTCAGCACCGCCTTGTCATGCTGCTGCGCCCATTTGATTGCCTTGTGTAGGTCTGAGAAGCTGAGGGAGCGAAGGGTAGCAAGGGATTGCGAAGTGGTTCAAAGTGGTACACAGGAGGAAGGCGAATGAGGAATCGATTGGCTGCCTCCACCATCCTCAGCACCGCCTCGTCATGCTGCTGTGCCCAGGTGATTGCCTCGTGCAGGTCTGAGAAGCTACAAAGGGTTAAAAGATGGGGATAGGGGAGTGGGTTTAGCTGCCTCCACCATCCTCAGGACTGCCTTGTCATGCTGCTGTGCCCATGTGATTGCCCCATGCAGGTCTGAGAAGCTGTAAGGAGGGTTTACAAAGGGTTTCCAAGGGTTACGAAGGGGCACACAAGTGGAACGAAGGGTTATAAAAGATGGGGACAGGGGAGTGGGTTTAGCTGCCTCCACCATCCTCAGGACTGCCTTGTCATGCTGCTGCGCCCATGTGATTGCCTCATGCAGGTCTGAGAAGCTGGAAGAAGATTTTTTCAAGAAGAGAGGGGTGGGTTGAGATGCAAGAAAAAAAAACAAGAGTCGACTAGATCGTCTTAGGGTTGCGAAGCTTTTTGCGTAATCACATAAATTTGTACAGCTTCTAATTCTGTACATTTGCTGTAGTATGACACTAAGAGGGACAAAATTCGGCAAGGATTCAAAATTTCACATCAGCTGGAATCGAACTAGAGACCTTTCGAATCCAGCTTCACTCCTAAGTCGACTGCGACAGCACCGGCACGCGTTTCGTGCCACGAAAAATATAAGTAATTGTTTCTTGCGATGAATCCAAGACTCCCTTAGGGTTTGTTCGTCCTTTTTTTCTCCCGCTGCTCCTTCTCCCTAGTTAAGCTCCCCGCCAAACACGCTCCACCTACTAGTGCAAGGTAAGAACCACCCTAACTTATCATTTTGAGCCAAATTAGATCATTACACGCTAGACTACCATTTCTTGGTCTCATATCGTAGTCGTTTAGCATAGTATTGGCCGCATGTTGTTTAAGGCTTAGGTTCTAGAATTGTTGTAGATACTTTAGCTTTAGGTCTTTCACTAGATTTGTGTCTTTCAGTTTTAAATGTCGTTCAACGTTCGTTCGCATTCAACTATGCACGGTTTAGGCATATCTCGGTGAGTTCGTAGCTAGGTGCGTTTATTTATTTCATTTCCTTTCCTTTCGCCTTTCATCTGTTTTTCTTACCCGTTCCTCTTTTTGATCTTAACGTTAGTTTTTTTGTTAGCCATGAACTTCTCTTGCACCTCGTTTGTTTCCACCATTCGTTTCTCTTGTTACATATTTGTTTTCTTCCATGGTTATCTTTTCTTTGTTAGCCTGAACGCGTTCCTTCTAGTTTTATTGCTCGTGCTGAGAACCTAATTCCCAATCTTTTGAAATCTCTCTCTCTCTCTCTCTCTCTCTCTCTCTCTCTCTCTCTCTCTCTCTCTCTTCTCTCTCTCTCTCTCTCTCTCTCTCTCTCTCTCTCTCTCTCGCTCTCTCTCTCCTCTCTCTCTCTCTCTCTCTCTCTCTCTCTCTCTCTCTCTCTCTCTCTCTCTCTCTCTCTCTCGTTCTCTCTCTCTCGTTCTCTCTCTCTCGTTCTCTCTCTCTCGTCTCTCTCTCTCTCTCTCTCTCTCTCTCTCTCTCTCTCTCTCTCTCTCTCTCTCTCTCTCTCTCTCTCTCTCTCTCTCTCTCTCTCTCTCTCTCGTTCTCTCTTTTCCATTCTGTCTCGTTCTCTCGTTCTCGTTCTCTCGTTCTTTTTCTCTCACGTTTTTTTCTCGTTTCCTTTCCTTTCTTTTAACAGTCATTGTTTTTTTGTAATTCTGCTTTCTGCCTCCTCATTTCCTGGTGTTACTTAGATCGTTTTCCCTTTATTTCAGATCGTGTTATTTGAGTCGTGTTTCATTTTTTTCTCTTGATTTTTATAACCGTTAATAGGATTTTTTTTTATAACCCATCGCAATAGGTTAATCGTCTTTTTACAAGTCGTTTTCTATATTTAGCTCGCTTGTCCTAAGCCTTCCTCTTATTTGCTGCTTATTGGACGAGAATCTAAACTTCCCCTCCCTCCCCTCTCTTTTCCCCCACCACCCTTCCCTCCCCTCCTTCCCCCCCCCCCCCCCCCCCCCCCCCCCCCCCCTTTTTTTAATGTTCGGAGGCTTTGCTATTTCCTGCGCGTTGCCAGGACTTCTTATGAAGTGTAACGATATTAGTCGTGACTTTTAGAGCTGTATTGTATTGATAAATCTTGTTTGCATTTGTTTTATTGTTTTTACTGTTTTTTTTGCATTGCCCTTTTGTGTGTGAACGGATTCTGTCTGAGTTGTGTGCATATCGGTATGTGTGTCAGTGCGTGTCTTTGTGTATGCACACTCATCCGTATGCATCTGTCATCGCATTAACAATGCGGATCTGTGGGTTTTAAAAAGATGGTCAAACCATCATTTCCGAGAAGGTTCTTTGCGCACTCAGTGAGTGTGTCCACTTGAACTGGATTTGATGGATCTTGATCATTTTTTTAATTTACACAGATTGTGTTGTTTCATGTAACGGTTGGATGATTCAGAAACTATGCTATTGAGCTCCCCCCCATGCTAGGCAGGGGATGCGGTAGCATAGAGCCTGTGTCAATTAACTGTTACGCATTTCCATCATGCTAAGCATTCATTTAACTACGACTTAAAGCTGGAAAATATACTATGGTATATTTACCACAGTAGCATATGCATTATATTTATGCATTGTTCATTCAATATTTGGTTCACCATATCCATCATTATACTTCATCTATGCATAACATGGTACGGAATAGACAGTCATGCGTTCACAGTAACATCATTTCGGCAACACATGTTCATGTTTGATCCATACAATATACGGGTAGGTTCAGTCGAGGCAAACTAGGAAATGAGAACGAATGTGGCGAATTGCCGAGGCAAATACATACCGTACCAGTCAATCACTTACCATAACTACCGTTCACTACATTTATTTTTGTTTTTTTTCGAGGTTGAAAAAAAAATTGTACATAACGATCGTAATAGGTTGCTTCGCAACCAAAAAAAAAAAAAGGATAACAAGCCAGTGACTCACGTTTGAAATGTGACGAGCCAGAGACTTACGTTCGGGAGGTGGCGAGCCAGTGCACCCGATCCTGCAGCAGAGGCTCGTAGAACTGCAGCATAGGCGTGTGCTGCCTTATGATGAGCTGATTGGATCGCAGCACCCCACACGTGCGACAACTGCCTCCGCCCCCGTCCGCCACTATCTGTTATTGATGGGAAATGGGGATAAGAGTAGAGGGAAGGATGGGGAGAGTGGAGAACAGGAGAAGGAAGGAGGGGCGACATGAATAAAGGGAGAAGGAAGGGAAGGAAGGAGAGGGAGAAGTGGTGAAAGCAGGTGGCTGGTGGAAGGGAAGTGCAGCATGGGCGTGTGTTGCCTTATGATAAATTGGAAATATCTGAGGGAAAAGGGGCACGGGAAGAATGGGGGAAGGAGGAAGGGAGGGGGCTCGTAGAACTGCAGCATGGGCGTCTGCTGGAAGTTCATCTTCCTGGCGAGCCGCATGCCGTCCTTCGTCATTCTTTTCACCACATGATGCTCCACCTTGGACCACGCGTTGATTCGCGCGTCCATCAGGTGGGAGCAGGTAGCACAGACGCACACACCCCCAGCACCCACACAAGCACCCACCTGGTACTTGAAGGCGTTGAACTGCTGGAAGTTCATCTTCCTGGCAAGCCTGACCCCGTCCTTTGTCATCCTCTTCACCACGTGATGCTCCACCTTGGACCATGCGTTGATGCGCGCGTCCATCAGGTGGGGGGCCGCGGGGGACATGAGATGCAGGCGGATGCGCGGGTTCGCACCCCAGTTGCCAGCGGGTAGAAGCTCGTAGTTGGTTGTTTTGCCTCGGAAGACCGCCCGCGATTCCTTCTTCTCCCAGGGGATCTGTGGTGAATGGGGGGGTTGGAAGGGAAGGACGAGTAGGAGGGGTCTCTGCCTTGGACCTGCTCCACCTTGGACCATGCGTTGATGCGCGCGTCCATCAGGTGGGGAGCAGCAGGGGACATTAGATGCAGGTGAATGCGCGGGTTGGCGCCCCAGTTGCCGGCTGGTAGGAGCTCGTAGTTTGTTGTCTTCCCTCGAAATACTGCCCGCGACTCTATCGTCTCCCAGAGGATCTGGGGGGAATGGGGACGACGGAAGGGAAGAAAGCGGGGGGGGGGAGGTGAGGAAGAAGGTAGGGTGAGGAGAGGAAGAGGGGGAGGTGAGGGGAGGAAGAGGGGGGGTGAGGAGAGAAAGAGGGGGGGGGTGAGGGGAGGAAGAGGGAGGGGTTGAGGGGAGGAAGAAGGAGAGGTTGAGGGGAGGAAGGGGGGGGCGGGTTTGAGGGGAGGAAGTGTTGGAGATGCAGGGTTGCTCGCATGCCCCATACCTGAGTGCTGAGATCAGGCGTGTATGGGCCGGTCAAGTCAAGAGGGTCGGGTACAGGGATGTCGATGGTGTCTGCTGTGAGTCCCGTGGTCATGAAGGGCAGCCCGCCCCTGTGTGGTTGGTAGCAGAGAAGCCCCACCCACCCACATCCACGTATTCCTACCTGGGTGCTGAGATCAGGTGTGTAAGGCCCGGTCAAGTCAAGCAGGTCAGGCACAGGGATGTCGATGGTGTCTGCTGTGAGTCCCGTGGTCATGAAGGGCAGGCAGCAACTCACACACGAGCAGTAAGGGAAGGAAGATCAGTTCCCTTGTACATGCATACCTGAGTGGAGAGGTCCGGCGTATAGGGCCCGGTCAAGTCAAGCAGGTCGGGGACTGGGATGTCAATGGTGTCTGCTGTGAAGGCGGTGCTCATGAAGGGCAGGCCGCCCCTGTTTGGCAAGTGAGGGCTGGCAGCAACTCTCACACACACAGGCAGTGAGGGAAGTGCATACCTGAGTGCTTAGGTCAGGCGTGTAGGGTCCTGTCAAATCAAGCGGGTCGGGGACTGGGATGTCGATGGTATCTGCTGTGAAGGCGGTGCTCATGAAGGGGAGGCCTCCCCTAGCTGGCCAGTGAGAGCTGTGGAACGACATAGGGTGGTCGCACGTGTTGAGGAAGAACTCGAGGCGGAGGGAGGAGAGACGGTATTGGGTTACTGCGTCCTGCCAAGGAGAGGGGAAAGGCATGGGGTGGAGTGGATGGTATGAGCTGTGGAATGACATGGGGTGGTCGCACGTGTTGAGGAAGAACTCAAGGCGGAGAGTGGAGAGACGGTAGAGTGTCACTGCGTCCAGCCAAATGGGTGGAGTTTACACGGGTTAGGGGTGGATGCAAGAAGAGGGGAACGACATGGGGTGGTCGCACGTGTTGAGGAAGAACTCGAGACGGAGAGTGGAGAGACGGTATTGGGTTACTGCGTCCTGGAGAACAGGGGGGGAAGGGAGTGCAGGACGAGGGAAGGAGAGGAAGGAACGACATGGGGTGGTCGCACGTGTTGAGGAAGAACTCGAGACGGAGGACGGAGAGGCGGTATTGCGTCACTGCATGGTGAAGGGTTTGAGAATTCGAGGAGGGCAGGAGGGCGGGCGGGAGGGCAGGAGGGAGGACACAAGGTGAAGGGGAGGACAGGGAACAGGTGTTGATGCACCTGCCTACCTAGCTAGCACCCCTTGACTGGCGTTGACTCACTTGCAGCATCTTGACTGGCGTTGACTCACCTGCAGCATCTTGACTGGCGTTGACTCACCTGCAGTATCTTGACTGTTTGGAGGAACCTTCATAGGCGGAAGCAACGGTTCCAGAAACCACCGTAGCGGAAATACACTTTGCCCTCAATGACCTGGCGTTGACTGGCGTTGACTCACCTGCAGCATCTTGACTGTTTGCAGAAACCTCCCTAAGCGGTAGTAACGATTCCAAAAGCCGCCGTAACGGAAATACACTTTGCCATCTATAACCTGCCATAATAACGCATAACAAATAACAAATGCATACTCAGCATCGCGCTCAAAGTATATGTCACCGTGCACAGTGAAATGACAGTAAAGAAGGCGCGGATCCATATGAGGTACAAACGGACCTACCCCCACCTTTCCCCCCCACTCCTTTGCCAAATCCCTCTCCTATCTCTTCCCCTCCTTCTCCCCCTCTCTCGCACCCTTCTCCCACCGACCCTTCTCCTTCCCCCAGAACTGAGAATCATCAATAGAAGAATTGGTCCATCACATTCTTTCACGAATGAAATGAAAAGCGTGCATTTACCTTTATATGCCCGGAGCAGGACATGAGGTTCGGAGAAATGCTGATGAATTCGAGTGCCTTGGGAGTCACAAAGCCTCTGTGCCCCAGACCAGCGCTGATGTTCTGAAGAGAGAGGTCAGGGTTGGCATGCAAGCAAAAGGCACGCACTTACTTTAATATGTCCGGAGCAGGACATGAGGTTCGGAGAAATGCTGATGAACTCGAGTGCCTCAGGCGTCACAAAGCCTCTGTGCCCGAGTCCAGTGCTGATGTTCTGATGCATGCGAGAAGACGGGCGGGGCAGGAAAAAGAACCAGATCAGAAGGTTGACAACTGATTCGAAGAGTCTCGGGCAGGTGTCACAGAGCCTCTGCCCCAGCTATATGGAAATCACTTTTGTTTTTGATTTCCGAAGTCTCTGTGCCCCAGACCAGCGATGATGTTCTGATGCGTGAGACCAGATTTGGCATGCAAGAATATGCGATGAGAAAAGCAGGAAGAGAAATTCGGTAAAATGTTGATGAATTGGAGTGTGTCAGGCATGGCATGGCATGAAATATGGCATGGGAATGCAGTCAGTTGCACTCACAGCAATGGGTCGCCATGGCTCCAGGTACCGATGAATCAGCTTCACGTAATTCATCGCTCCTGGCTGCTTCAGAGCCTCCTTTAGCTTGGGAAACTCCGAAATCCGCCCTAATAAATCCCTCTCCACCGATTTGAACACCCCCGGAGGCAATTCACACACCCTATGTCTTTCTTTAGCTCCTCCTCCCCCTCTCTCCCCACCAACCCCGCTTCCATCATCCCCGAGTGCCCCTATCTCTCCTTGTAGCTTCTTAACTTCTATCCAAACGTCCAAACCCGCAAGTAGCCCCACTAGAGCCATCCCCGTTATAAGCACAACAGTGGCTGATGCTTGGTCTCTGTTTATATGCGGACTGCAGGAGCAGAGACGCCATTGAGACCTCCTCCCACCGCCATCTCCACTCGCGATATTAGCAACCCCGGTCTTATGCAATAAGGTCTTATGCAATAAGGGTTTTGAAACAGACGATTTATTAGCAGTTCCGCTAGCATGTCGTGCTCCAGGCGTACTGTATGAACCTTTTCCGTCAGGAGAAGTGCTCTTACTGCGAGCAGTCACAGATTCGGCATTTTCAGGGCTACGAGGATTTGGGGAACGAGAATTTCGTTCAGGGTAGGAATGTGCGTCAGGTTGTGCATTATGCGCATCACGAATATGTCTATGACGCGGATGGCCGTGGTCAATTTCGTCATTATCCGCAATTAACCGCTCGCTAGTGTCACACGTCAGCCCATCGAGCTCGGCTGCATCAGAAGCGGACGCGTCTGGCCGGGACAATCCACTCGTCACCGTCGGATGGGGATGCGATCGACGGTGAGGACCTGCCACGAATTTCTTCCCAAACAACATATCGTTTCGCTCCGAAGCGTGGCGGAAAAATGCGGCGTCCTTCGCGGCGGGAAAAGCGTGTCGTACACCCGATCGTCGTTAGTGAAATTCGACCAGGTCGGCCAATTCAGGCCCAAGGAGTCAAATTGGTACGTTCATGTCCTGTTTCCCGATCATACAAACTCTTACTAAGCTCAGTCACCAGGATCAGGGATCAATCAATCGTTTCGCTGCTGCACATTCTCTTCAATCGCTTGCCTTCCGTCCTCCAGAATTACCCGAAATCTTCAGATGCTCGATTTGGCTCCCGAAGAGGTTCTATCTGGTTCTGCCGACAATCTCACGGCTACTTGGCTGGTCTGTTCGGCCCTCGAGATCTCCCGAACTCACGAAAGCCCGATTCACGAAATGTGATTTCGTTGAGAAAAACTTGACGAATTAGAACAAGGACGGTTACGCTAGTTTCAAGAAAGTTACGAGGTCATACTCAGAATTCGCAAATCGCATAAAAATTCGTTCGGCTGTGGTTATTGACCCGAGCCTGCCCGCTTGCTCCAAAACGAGACCCCCTCAGCTGCTCGTACCAAACCTAAAACCTGTAGGTCCGGACAGATATCATGTTCTCTCGGACAAGCACGCGACTGGCGTCATGAACTGAAGGTTCGGATTCCGAAGCCCTGTTTACGGGTAATCAGGATGCTCTGTGATCTGTACTCAGGGTGGGGCTGACCCGTTTGTTTGACAACGTCGTTGATGTTTGTCGCTGCACAAGAAATCCGACTTGTTCGCCTGCTACCAGCGAAAACAAAATGAATTGGTAACAGAAACGCTGGGCATTCCTTGCAACACGTCCTCGTACGTCAAATCCGAAAACCACCAGTCTGTCACAAAAACTAGGCCACACAATTCCCAATTGCTTCCATGGCTGCTCCTCGGACCAAGTCCAGTGGCTGACGCAACGTCGTTTTTTCAAGCCATACTCCAAACCACACTCCTTCGGCGTTGCTATAAGATACTCCGGTGTTCTATTTCCGTAATTGGCGTTTGACGAAACTGGCGGGAGCTTAGGGTACATTTAATGTTGTAGGCTTCACAATCTGTCGGTCCACCGTTACACTCGGAGTGTATACGTCATTGAGTCGGTGAAGTTGCGCTCGCACGCAGCTGGTCTACTACGGTTAGGATTTCGCTGTGTGTGCCAAATCTTGCGTTTGTCGCTACGACAGGCAACTGACAAGTCATAAACGTATTCCGAGAGCTGAAATATCTCATGAGACGTCTTAAATACGCCTATAAGCGTTTGAAGAGCCAGTAGACTATTCCCGACAGCAGAAAAAAGCATCCGACGAATGGGAATATATCGACGGCTAGAGGTTTCACGAACAGGAGTGCCAACACAGCAGCACCAACCGTCAACTAACCATCAACTGTTGACCGTTAATAGACGACCGTCCGAATTTGATTGTTAACTGACCGTCAGCTGTCGGTTGTCACGCTACCAGCAACAGCTGACCTCCGATAAAATCGGGAATCACAAAGCCTCAGTATCCTTCCGGCGGTGTCCCTTTTCAAGTCCTTGCATGACGCTCGAGTCGCGTGCCAGTAAATAGACGTTGGTGGTTTTCAAGGCGACTCAGAAGTTAACCACATACCACTAATCTGACTTCTAGAGTCTCCTGGTTTAGGACAAATAATGGCCGGCCTCGTTTGTCCCGTGTGCGAGGGGGTCAACCTGCCATCGCTCTGCTGTGACTGCGTGGATCGCATGTAAGTGAAAGAGTGCGGTGGGAAGGGGTGAAGAGGAGTGGTGATGGAAATGGTCGAGTCGAGTTGCGAGACAAGGGGAGAGAGAGGCATAGACTTCACGTATCTGTATGTTTATGCCTTGTGAATTTTGTATAATTTTCATATTCGAATTCTTTTAGAGATTTGATGTTAATTTGAATGCAGTCAAGAGTGATTAATATGTTGATTCGAATGTACTCTCTCTCCCCCTTCCCCTCTCATCATCACTTACTCTCCCCATCAGCCAGCACGTGCAACGGCAGCACCTAGATCGTCTCACGTGCCACAGAGACCACCTGAAGAATCTCCTGACAGCAGCGCTGGAGAGCCAGGTTGGTTTTCTGTAAGAGGGACGGCCGAGGGGAGTAGATTAGAGAAACGAGTGGTTGATGAGGACTTTTAGAGAAGCGGAAATGCCTGTGTCTTCTTGTTTGATCGAAACGTTTGTTGGTCTTTGAGTATTCGGTTCTGTGTTGACCTGTGTGTCAACGGTGTGTTACCTGTGTGGGTGTTTCATTCACTATCAGGGTGGGAAGCATCAGTGGGAGGGGCAGCGGAGAGAGGTGGAGGAGCGATGCGAGTCATTGCGGAAAGCAAATGCGATGAAACGAGCTCAAGTTTCGGAAGGTGAGTGGGGGAAGAAGGGTGACGGGGTGACATATTTTGCAGTCTAGAGAAAGTGGTTGCAACCTCACCCCCACACCCCTCGCTGCATCTGTCCCACTCAAATCTGAAACCTCTCGCAAGCTCGAATGGATCTGGAGGCACATGAACTCCGATCCGTCCGTTTTGATCGTGATGGAGTCAGTTTTGAATTGGCCATTCTTTGGATCCGCCCCACCCGGAACCTCTGGTTGAACATCTTTACAGATCGCATGAGGTTGGAGCAGCTTCGCCTGCAGCTCAACTCCAAGCGGTCGCTCCTTGCACATGCCAACGCCATGGTGAGTAAGATGGATGGATGGCTGTTGCTGATTTAGTAGAACCTTTTCAACAGTTCAGTCAAGTCCATACCAAATGGTCATTCCTTGGTGGGGTGAGAGCCACAGGAAGAGAGAGAGGGAAAAATATGGGGTACAAGATTGGAGAATAGCAAAACTTCTTTTCTCCACTCTCATACCCCTTATTTTTAGCTCTCTCTCTCTCTTTCCTCCAGCTGGCCCTTATGTGTAAAGCAGCATTGGCGCAGCGGAGGCAGGATCAGCAAGGCTCAGTGGAGCAGCCACAAGTGTTTCTTGATGCCAAATGTTCTTTTCCGCTCTCTCCCCCTCTCCTACAGCTGGCCATGCGCAGAGCAGCGGTGTTGCACGCAGGAGCAGCAAGGGCGGATGGAGCAGATACAGCGGTGTTGATCGATGGTAAATCTTCTATTCCCCTCTCTCGTACCCCCTGTTTTCCTTTCTCTCCCCCTCTTCCCTACAGCTGGCCATGCGCAGAGCAGCATTGGCACATGCAAGAGCAGCAAGCGTGGGTGCAGAAGGCACAGGGATACTGACAGGAGATAGCGGAGCAGAAAGAGCAGCAGGCACAGCCAAGATGGGATCGACGGGAGCAGTGGGAGGGGTGGAACAGGGAGGGGACCGGACCAACTTGCAAGCTCTGGGCAACTTACAGGTGTGTGCCATTATGGCTCAAATATGGAGGAAAATAGTATTGTTTTGTGCTTTTGGACTATTTGTTAAACTTGTATGTTGACACGTGTTTTGGGTCAACTCAGAAGTCGCCATTTCTTTTTCACGCGTGCCGTGCATGTGTGTTCGTGTGCCCATGTGTCTGTGTGTGTGCATGTGTGCATGTGAGCAGAAGATAGTAAAGGGCGCACTGATAGCAGACCAGCAGATGTGCCTAAAAAGACTTCGAGACATCTTTCCTTTTAAAAAGGTGCAAACACCTTCCCTCACCTTGCCTAACCCTTGCCTTCCCTTGCCTCGCCTTGATTCGCCTTGCCTTGCCCCTTCCGTACCTTCCCTCACCTTGCCTAACCCTTGCCTTCCCTTGCCTCGCCTTGATTCGCCTTGCCTTGCCCCTTCCGTACCTTCCCTCACCTTGCCTAACCTCCTTTTCATGGAAATTGAGGTTTCTATTCCTGCGTGCAGCATCGTTGATCTACCAACCCTTTTTTTCCTCACTATGTTCCCATGTGCCCATGTGCCTGCCCAACTCTGTTCCAGGTGCCCCTGCCGCCCAACCCATCAGCAGCCACCACTCGATCCCCAACCCCTCCTCCTACCACCACCACCATCCCGGCCACTGCAGCTCTTCACATGCCATCCCTTTTGTTTGTTTACCAACCCTTTTGTTTTCCTCACTATTACCCACCTGTTCCAGGTTCCCTTGCCGCCCAACCCATCAGCAGCCACCACTCGATCCCCAACCCCTCCTCCTACCACCACCACCCCCACCACTTCAACTGTCCACATGCCATCCCCCTCTCCTCTCCTCTCCTCCTCCCCTCCTCCCGTCTCCTCCTCCCCTCCTCCCCGCTTCTCCTCCTCCCCTCCCCTCCCTGATCCCGGCGAGTTCACTCTCTCTATCTGCGGCCTTCGCCTCCCCTCCTCTGACGCCCACATCGCACTCATCCCTCCCTTGGAGCTCGCTGCTGCAATAGGGTGAGTGAGGCTGTGTCCTTCACGTTCTTCTCCTCCCCGCTTCCTCCTCCTCCCCTCCCCTCTCTGACCCCGGCGAGTTCACTCTCTCCATCTGTGGACTCCTTGCCTCCCCTCCTCTGATGCCCACATCGCACTCATCCCTCCCTTGGAGCTCGCAGCTGCATTAGGGTGAGTGCTACTGTGTCCTTTACACTCCCCCTAACCCCCGTCCCCGCTACTCCTTGTCTCCCCTTCTCTGACGCCCACATCGCACTCATCCCTCCCTTGGAGCTCGCAGCTGCATGGGTGAGTTCCTGTTTCCTCCATCTTCCTGCTACCCCCTCCTTCTCTCTCCGTCCTGTCGCCCTGATTCGACTCTCCAACCTTTTCTCTAAACATGTCTTTGTTTTTCAAAGCGCCTGAAGAAAAACTTGAGTAACGCCCACTCATCCCCCACCCACCCCATCCCGCCCCACCCTATTCCATCGCGCCCCACCCCACTCCACCACTCCAGCTGCTTGATTCGTCTCCTGGAACTTCTCTCCAAGTATCTCTCCTTCCCTCTCCTGCACGTCGCTGCCTTCGCTGTAAGTAGCTTTTCTCTGAGATGCTTTGACCTGCGTTGACTTGTGCTGATGCTCATTGACCTGCTTTTCAAGTATCTCTCCTTCAATCTCCTGCAGGTCGCTGCCTTCGCTGTGAGTGTTGTTTGACCTGTGTTGACCTGAGCTGACTTGCGTTGACTTGTGCTGATACTCATTGACCTGCTTTCCAAGTATCTCTCCTTCCCTGTCCTGCACGTTGCTGCCTTTGCTGTAAGTTCTCCCTGATGTGAGTTGACCTGCGTTGACCATTGAACCATGCTAACCTGTCTGAACCTGCCCACCCTCTTTCCATTCAGCATCCTCCAATTTGTGGCACAGACAGTCTTACTGGACCTTCACTCGCCCTCCTACTCCCCCTGTTGACCTGCGTTGACTTGTTTTGACCTGTATTGACTTGTGTTGACTCTGCCCATCCTCCCGCCAGGCATCATCATCCAAGGTGTGGCACCGACAGTCCTACTGGTCACTTGCTCCCCCAACCAACCCCAGGTGAGTACCCACGAGGGGAATTGTGTATTGCACAAAAGAAATCATTTTTATACGTATAATTTTAAAGTATTACAAATATGAATTGTACGACTCATGCTCCCTTTTCTGGTCTTTGTTTGGCAGGGATGTGATTTCATTTTCTCTCACACCATCTCACTCGCACTCGCAATCCCCCTCCTCCCTGGACTCCTCCTCCCACTCCCCCTCCTCCCCTCCGTTTTCCTCCAACCTCCCCTCCTCTCCCTCCGCCTCCACACACTCCTCTGCCTCCACCCTTCCTGGAAGCTTCCTCTCTTCCTCTTTCGCCTGCAACTCTCTCTTTGGCTCGTGGGCTGGGATACCACCTCCCCAACTACAAGACGAAACAGGCCACCCGATGAATTTCTTTCATGCCTCGGCAGCCAATCAGCAGTTGCCACCTGGCGAGATCAAGCAGGTTCGGCGAGGGTTGAGGTTGCTTCGGAGAAGTGCTGCCTGCCTTGCCGCCGCCCATGCCGGCAGGTTCGGGATCGCCAGACCTGGAGATGAGGCTCGGGGCGGAGGTGGTGCTGAGCTGGACGAGTTTGCTGAGCTGGCAATGATGATGTCTGCGGCCACGCGGGACACGCGGTTACCCTTTCTGCGGTAGGCAAAGTCCCAATTTCTGACGGTATTCACTTCATACATATCTTTTCTGTAACATTAGGTTTAAAGTTTACTGTTTATTCCATCTCTCTCCCCCCAACGTCCACCACTACTTAGCCTCGCCTCCCCACCTCGTCCCGCACCATCCAGCTCTCTTCCACGCCCTCCCCTTCCCCTTCCTCTGCCACTTCTCCTCCCTCTTCCCCTCCCTCACTTTTTGCTTCTCCTCCCCCGCTTCACCTTCTTTGCAGCAACCAGGCATGTGACTCGTCGTTCCTGTTCTCTCCCGCATTCTCCTCCCCTACATCACTCAAAGGCCTCTCAATCTTTTCCCCTCTCCCCGTCCCCCGCTTCACCTCCTTTGCAGCAACCAGGCATGTGACTCGTCATTCCTTTTCACCCCCCCAACATCCGCCTCTGCTCAGCCTGCCCACCTAAAACCGCACCATCCAGCACTTTCCCCTCTCGCTGCTGCTACTTCTCCCACTGCTGCTGCCGAAGGGGGAGCAGGGGAGGGGGTGCAGGTGCCTCACGAGAACCTTCTTGGAAACTCCCTTGTTGAGGACTATATCAGCACAACAGCAGCAGGACTGGTGAGTGAATGGAAATGAGGAAATATGAGTAGGAATCTAGGATTGTTGTATTCCGAAAATCACTGATTCTGCATATAACCATGTTAGGTATGTACCACATTTGAATTTTCCCCTCCCTTCCTTATGAAACCCCACACTCCTCCACACCCTCTCCTCTGTTCTCCTGCTCCCTCCCCTATTCCAAGCAGCACGGTCGCAGAATACCCTGTAAAGTCATCTCTGATACAAGTACAAGCGGAACTCTATCTCACACCCATCGTAACACCATCAACCCCAGCCACAGCCCCAGCACACCTCTGAACCCCAGCGTATCAACTCTCAAAGGCAATGCAGATTCGAAAACGCCCTATCCAGTCTCTGAATCCAGTGCAAATGGGTTGAATATCAAGCAGAGGCTGCTGGGATCAAGAGGGAAGGGGCATGGCGAAGGAGTGGGGCGAGTGCGGGAGGGAGGGCGTGGAAGGAGGAGGGAGGGAGGCGAGGGGAAGGGGGAGGTGGGGGGGGAGGGGAGGGGGGAGGTTGGAGGGGAGGAGTGGGCGGTGGTAGATGCGGTTCAGTTGCCACCTCCCCCAAGTGATGCCGAGGATGTGGAGCATTGGGCTCGGGCCATGATTGTTGATGCGCAGCGGTGATGTGGGGGGAGGGGGTCGATTGAGGGAGCTGAGCTGAGTGGCAGAGGTATATGCGGTTCAGTTGCCACCTCCCCCGAATGATGAGAAGGGGAGAGAGAGCATGTGGAGCATTGGGCCCGAGCCATGATTGTTGATGCGAGGCGGTGATGTGGGGGGTGGAGCTGATTCAAGGTGGAGAGGTAGGGGGAAGGGGAGAGAGAGCATGTGGAGCATTGGGCCCGAGCCATGATTGTTGATGCGAGGCGGTGATGTGGGGGGTGGAGCTGATTCAAGGTGGAGAGGTAGGGGGAAGGGGAGAGAGAGCATGTGGAGCATTGGGCCCGAGCCATGATTGTTGATGCGAGGCAGTGATGTGGGGGGTGGAGCTGATTCAAGGTGGAGAGGTAGGGGGAAGGGGAGAGAGAGCATGTGGAGCATTGGGCCCGAGCCATGATTGTTGATGCGAGGCGGTGATGTGGGGGGTGGAGCTGATTCAAGGTGGAGAGGTAGGGGGAAGGGGAGAGAGAGCATGTGGAGCATTGGGCCCGAGCCTTGATTGTTGATGCGAGGTGACGTGGTAGGGGTTGAGGGAGAGGGGGTAGAGGGGATAAGGTGGAGGGAGAGCAGGAGCCTGCTGAGTTACACCAGAACAAATTGTACAATAGGGCAACGCTGTACATATCGTATGGCTGTTAATCGGTCATATTTCGTAGCTCTTCAATTTCGTTCTACAGTCATTTGGTGGGCAGTGACACAATCGTTATGTCACGGTGCAGATTTGAGCCTGCTTGAATGACTGTACCCAACTTGTGTTCTCAGAACACGACAGGTGGTTGACACACCAAGAGAGGCTAGTTAGATCAGAGTGTCCAACTATGTTTCTAGTGTAATGACCAGGAACAGGCTTGGGCTGGTTGAATGAATAGAATTACTTTACACTTGTTCAATCACAATACATCTTACAGCATGCTGATCTGGCTGCTTCCCAGAGGCGCCTAAAGAATACCCAAGAAGTAGGTATGCCGAATCGGCAGGGGCGTCTCTCTCAAACGTGTGCCTCAACAATGCCCTAGGACTCATGAGTGTGCTTGAGGGGTCTCTGGTGTGCGTGTCCTGGCCAATTAAGCACGTACACCACACCAGCTCTCTCCTCCTTCAGCTTACTTCCCAAAGTAAGCATTTCCACCGCTTCCAACCTCCCAAGCCCATGTCAGGCTGGAAAAAAACAGCGGTTCTCCCCAGGAGTGCCGGTGGTCACGCCTCGTGTTTGAAGAAGTGTTTTGAGACGTCTCAAAACACTTCTTCAAACACATGGTTATGTCACGTCAGAAATACTCTGGCAGGCTCAACTTCTGTTCGCCGCATATAAAAAAAGCCAATCACGGCCTTGTTGGACCGAAAGTCCCATCGGCAGTAATTTCTTTCACTGCAGCAACTGCCATAGCAGCAACCCGCGCACTGAGTCTCCCAGAAGCTGCTGAAATGGAATAGCTCTTGCAACGTCCCAAAACAGTTATGCTTGTGTTACACAGGAAGCCCCACTTGCAGTTCTTCAACCGCCGCAACAGCCATGGCAGCAACCCGTGCAGCGAGCCTCCCCGAAGCCCGCTGGGACTTGCATGGAGAGACTTTGCTGGCACACGGTGAGAGCTTCTCAGCAGCACACACGCCGCGATGCCATTGCTTCTGCCGAAGCACGTCGGATGCGAGCTTGCGGCACGCCTTGACCGTGCTGCATGTGGTTCGGTACGTGGTCTTGATCGTGAGCGTCGCGAGCGGGAACGTGAAGGCAGAAGAGGAGTTATCATCAGCAGCCAGGAGACCCTTGGGTGATGCAGCAGCAGCAACAGCAGGGTTCGTGCTGGAAAACGAAGCTGCAGTGGTGACGGCAAATGCAGCCGCGGGTTTGGTGGCAAATGCAGGGGGGTCTTGGACAGCAGGAGAAGCAGCAGGCTTGGGAATGCTTCTGGGAGAACCAGCAGGGGAGAATGACGACGAGAATAACGAGGCGCCGCAAACCCAAGGGTCATTCAGTACGTCATCAATGGACGGTCGGATCTGAGGGTCCGTTGCGAGCATCGAACGGATGAGATTCTTTGCTCGGCTCGAGATGAGCCACCAGCAGGGGGAGTCCCAGTCCTTGCTCTCGTCAAACCGTCGGCGACCATTCGCGAAAGTTGGCCATTTTCCCGACAGCATCGCGTATAGGGTAACACCAAGGCTCCAAATGTCCGCAGCGAAATCGTACGATTTTCCCGCCAAAACCTCGGGAGCCTCGTAAGGAGAGCTCCCTGCATAGCTGTTTATCTTCTCCCCCGGAGCAAGCACCTTCGCGATTCCGAAATCCGCGAGTTTCGCAGTGAATTCGCAACCTCGACCCATGAAGTCGCTCATTAGGGTTGATCTAGGCGACCCGCTCGGTGAACCGCTTTCAGACGACACTCGCCGAAGGAAAGTTCTCTCAAAACTTGAAGTTTTGGCGGGAAACAAGAGAATGTTGTCGGGCTTGACGTCTCGATGAATGACCCCGTTATGGTGACATTGCTTTAAAGCCATGGCGACTCCTTTGAACAGCTCACGCGCCTCGGACTCCGCAATCCGTCCCTTCTGCTCTATCCGCGTTAGAAGGTCGCCTCCGGTAGCGAGCTCCATTACAAGCACCATCCCCTTCCCGCCCTCTCCGATAAAAGCATCCTCGAGAGTAACGATATTTTCACACCCTTTCAGGAGCGAAAGAGCCGTTACTTCCCGTCGCGCCGCGTCAACCGCTTCCTTGCACGCCTCGACCACCTTGCAGGCGAGTCGCCTGCCGGAAACGCGCTCCGCGCATTCCGCAACGACGCCGTATCGCCCCTTTCCGAGGTCCCCCCTGATTTCGTACTTCTCCGCGAAGGCGCCCAGAGAATTGCGCTGTGCCATATGGATGAGTGTATAAACACGTGTTTTTGCTCGTGATTGGCCACGGCCTTATCCAACTAGAATCCGGTACCGTGACTAAAAACCGGGGCAATATTATCACTAAAGACGTATGTAATGCGGGAGATCGAGGACTGCGGAGATCGAGCGCTGCGGCGAATGCGGAGAGATAACTCCGACTGTAGGATCGTCTGAGCGAGCGCAGGGGAAGATGTGAAGGCCTGATCATCCGCAGTGCTCTTGGAACGATCGTTTGGAAACAGACGTGAAGATTTGATTCGACTGACGATGAAAGCTCGAGATGACGCCATGCTAAGTAGCGCTACTCGATATTCCTGCGAGTCGAGTCGCGTCGCGGCCCGCTACCACCAATCCGAAAAAACCCGGAGTTTCCTCGGAGCTGCTGGTGGATAGATGAAGGGAAGCCCTCATGCGCACCTCATGTGCTCCTCATCGCAGCACCAATCAGGCGCAACCAGGAGTTTCCTGGGTGCTGCTGAAGTGAAGCTCCTAGTGCTCCTCATAGCAGCTCCAACCACGCGAAACCAGGAGTTTCCTGGCTGCTGCTGCTGCTGCAGGTACCTCGATAGTGCCGACTCACGCGCCACGCACGAGTCACGACAAATAACGATCGAGTCACCCGAAGGACAACTAAGGACAACTAATGACAGCTAAAGGATGCTAGGACGATCGACGATCTAACGGGTTGGTTTGCCCTTGGCTGCTGTGGGGTGCAGGGGTGGAGCGACGGGGAGAGTGGGAAGGAAGGTGGGTGCAAAGGAACAGAGCGGCTCGATTTCACGCGCTTTTGCGATGAGGAGTTGATGTACTGCCCGGGGTAACCCTGTTTGTCGTGATAAGGTCTCGGAAATTTATTCGCCTGGAATTGGAGGAAGATGCAGCTCTCTCAAAGCCCCCGCCCCTGCCAACTCGCCACCCCCCTCTGGTAACCCTGTCTGTCGTGATTGGGTCTGATTCATTCGCCTGGAATTGGGGGAAGGTGCGGTTCTCCCCAGCCTCCCGCCCCCGCCCACTCTCCACATCACCTTTCCCCCTTTCCACAAATCCCCTTCCGCCTGGCGACCCGGAAGAACAAGCCTTCGAGGGGCTGCTAGGAAGGAGACGTGGGATGCCAAGCGCGTCAGCGACGAGTGGGCCCGGTTTGCGCGTGGGCGAAAAGGCGCACGACCTTCTCATTAGATGTTCGCATTTGCAAGATTGAGAGCTGTGCGATAAAAGCTGCGACGGTCGATTGTTACAGCGCAGACGAGGTCAGCGCAGACTGTCAGCGTCGTTCCACGCGCATCCTCCCACAAACGAGCATAGCTGCTAGGAAGGAGGCGTGGGGGAGTAAGCGCGTCGGGCAAGAGTCAGCGGCAAGTGGGCCGGTTTGCGCCTAGGCGAGAAATCGGACGCGTTCGCATGTAGGTGTTACGATGAAGTCGCGACGAAATGTGCGAACTCAAATTGTTACACACAGTTCGTGACGTCGGGTGCAGTCAAATTTCAAGGGAATTTGATGACCTCACGACGAGGTCAGCGAAGACTGTCAGAGTCGTTCCACGCGCATCCTCGCACGAACGAATACACGTAGGAGCATCACCACTTTCCGCTAAAACGTAATTCCATTAGACGTGACAAATTCTAAGCTGTCGGTTAAATTTCCTGTATCTCACTTCTTTCCTCTCCTGCAAGTTACCGGTACTACCTTGGACCTGCATTGACCTGTCAATAAATGATCAGACAGGGGATTCACCTATCGCAAGTGCCATTGCAGCTGCCTTCACTAGAGCAGCAGTGCCACAACGACCACCAGTGAAGCAAAAGGCACGGGCCATCATTAGAACTGGCAAGACTACACACGCGCGCCACGTGCACACTGTCGAGATAGCTAGGCAAGGTTGGTTGCATTGACGAGAGAGATTGGTACAAGAAACACAACCCTAAAGTGTTATCCCCTATAACATCTACCCCACTACAGCCTACCAATATATATCACACATATATATCATTTGACACACCCCCATAGGCAAAGTGGGGGAGAGCAAAGGGTCACAAGACCAGTCAAGAGAAGCAAAGCTCAGGGTGGATCACAACGTCACCACACATTCAGAGCACAAGCAAATGGCCACAAGGTCAGTTCACATGCAGAGATATATATGCAGCAATAACAGTACAGTGATGGCTACCTAGCAAGAGCCAGCATGCAGGTATATATATAGATCACAGTACAAGCAGAGACTACAGCAAGTGTGGAAACGTAGGCACAAGGCCCAACAGAGTACAAAAGCGCTGATGATCACCAGACGAAAGTGCCTTGGTGAATATATCAGCAGTGTTGGCCCGAGTGGCCACGTGGCGAAGACGAAGCTGGCCTCGCTGCTGCAACTCTCGAGCCAGGAAGTAACGCAGAGCAATGTGCTTCGTTCTGTGCTCCAGTCTGTGCTCCTCACACAAGGCAATGGCCGCCTTGTTGTCAACGTACAGCACTGGAGGAGAACGAGGCCGCTCACCCAAGTAAGTCAGCAGGTAGGTGAGCCAGCGTAGCTCCTGTGCAGCCATGGCGGTGGCGTAGATCTCAGCCTCACAACTGGAGCTGAGAACAGAAGACGAGCGTGTAGACCGCCAAGAAACAGAGCCAGAGCCAAGGCTGAAGGTGTAACCCTGTGACGACCGCTGTGTAGCCTGGTCGTCAACCCAAGACGCGTCTGAGTGCCCAGTGAGGACCACCTCACTCCGTCCTCCAAGCACGAGCCCCATGCCCGATGTACTGCACAAGTAGCGCAGTACCCTCTTAGCAGCAGCCATGTGCTCTGGTCGGTGCCTACCAGGAGCCACGTAGCGAGCGAGAAGGCCAAGAGGGTACGCAAGGTCAGGACGAGTGCAGGTGATCAGGTACATGAGGCAGCCCACTAGTTCTGGGTAAGGACCACTCGGCTCTACGGACTCGTCCGAAGGTGGAGCTGAGAGCGAGTGACCTGTAGCCAGAGGAGTGTGCTGTGGCGAGGACCAGGTGAAGCCGAAGCGCTGGAGAACCTGCTGCACCATGTGTGACTGAGTCAGTGTGATGGTGCGGCGTGCTCTGTCCCGAGTGATCTGCAAGCCAAGGTAACTGCGCAGCTCACCCAGGTCTGTGCACGTGTGTCTCTTCTGTAGCTCCGACTTCACCAAGGCGAGAGCCTCAGTGTCAGCAGTGGCAAAGACCAAGTCGTCGACGTACACGAGGATGTAGAACGGTGGCAGCGAAGTGTCGGTGCGCAGGAACAGCGACGGGTCAGCTGTCGAAGGAGCGAACCCAAGAGCCGCCAGTGTCGTCCTCAGTGTGTCGTGCCACTCACGTGGCGCCTGGCGGAGACCGTAGACTGGCCGCCGGAGGCTCCACTGGGTACCAGGAAGGAACGACCCAGTGAAGCCAGGTGGGCGGCGCAGCCAGATCTCCTCGTGTAGGCTGCCCTGTAAGAAAGTTGTGCTGAAGTCAAGAGAGTGAAGCTCGTAGTCACGCTGAGCGGCAACGTGCAGCAGCACCCGAAGAGTAGTCATCTTCGGGGTAGGGGAGAAGGTCTGGAAGAAGTCAACTCCCTCTCGCTGACTGAAGCCTCGAGCAACGTAACGAGCCTTGAAGACAGGCGGAGAACCCGGCGGCCGCTTCACCCTGAAAATCCACATGCCATCGACAATGTTCGCCCCAGGAGGGGGAACCTCATTGACGTAAGTGCCTGTGGACTTCCAGGATGCCATCTCTGCGTCCATGGCTGTCTGCCACTGAGAGGAGTACTCACCCGCGATCGCCTCAGCGTAAGAGCGCGGGGTCGGGATGTCTGGTGCATCCGGGTCTCCCTCAGGGGCAAGCAGCATGGCCACGAGATGAGGCGCAGCAGCCGCAAGACACTCAAGGTCCTCGTGCCTGTCCTCAAGGACGTCCGTGCTAAGAGCACACTCACCCCCGATGGACGGAGGACAGACAGACTCAGACTCAGCAACAAGACTGGCAGCGAAGTCTAGACGACAGGCAGCAGCAAAGTCAACAAGCTCAGCGACAAGAGCAGACGCAGCAGTAGACTCAAACGACGGGTCAGTGACAACAGTGGCTAGCAGACGTGTGACAGTAGGGTGCTCAGCACGAAACCGGTCAGACTCAGGGTCTGGAACGTCAGGTAGAGAGGACGCAGGAGGAGACGGCAGAGGAACAGGCTGCAGAGCAGAGGAAGGACGACGGACTACGAGGTGTGCGCTGGGGACAGCCGGCTGACGCGAACGAGGAACACGACGACCGGTACGACCAGGACGAGCAGGCGAGACAGGACGCGACGCAGGCTCACGACGCTCAGCAGGACTACCAGTCTGCTCAGTGTAAGGAGAAGGAGCAGGCAGCGGTGAGCCAGGCTGTAACGGAAGACCAGTAGACGACGGGAGAGTAAGAACCTGACGAAGAGCAGAGTCAGACGGCGGCAGAGACAACGGAGACGGCGGAGCGAAGAACAGTCGTGTCGGCGCAGCTGCGCCAGTACCGGCAGCTCCAGCAGCTCCAGTACCTCCAGCAGCTCCAGCACCTCCAGCAGCTCCAGTCCCAGAACCGACACCTCCAGTCCCAGGGTCTCCAACCTCAGTGTCTCCAGCAGCAACACCCCCAGAACCAGCACCTCCAGTCCCAGGGTCTCCAACCTCAGTGTCTCCAGCAGCAGCACCTCCAGACGCAGCACCCCCAGCCCCAGCAGCTCCAGTACCTCCAATACGAGCACCTCCGGAACCAGCGACTCCAGCAGTAGAGCCCCGGGCTCCAGCAGCGCGACCCTGACGGCGACCGTACCGGTCCTGCAGCTGCTGTGAGGTGAGAGGCACACGTGGACGAAGGCGGCTACTCCAAGGAGACCGCGCAACAGCAGACTCAGAACCCTCAGCGCCAGCACCCCCAACTGCTCCAGAACCTCCAGCGCCAGCACCTCCAGGCTCCTCACGCGTAGGCTCAGTACCCTCAGACTCGGCACCCCCAAGCTCAGCACCTCCAGGCTCCTCACGCGCAGGCACAGCACCCCCAGACTCCGCACCCCTAGGCTCAGCACCTCCAGGCTCCTCTCGCGCAGGCTCCGCACCCTCAGACTCGACACCCCCAAGCTCAGCACCTCCAGGCTCCTCACGCGCAGGCACAGCACCCCGAGCAGGACCACCCCCAGCAGGACCTGAGTCACCAGTGACCTCAGCAGGCGTAGGTACCGGAGGGTCTACCTGAGAAACACCTGAGGGAGCAGGACCTGGTGCGGGGAGGGGGTCTACCTGGGGAGGACCTGGAGCGAGAAAGAGCGGCGGGGGGGGGGCGAGAGGCAGTGCGGTAGGGAAAGAGACGGTAGAAGGGAACAGACTCGTCAAAGGTGACGTCCTGAGACGCAAAGACACGGCGCGAGGTGGGGTCGTAAAACTGCCAGCCAGGCGCGTCAGGAGGAAAACCAAGGAAGACGCAGGGAATGGCGCGAGCAGAGAGCTTGTCCGCGGTGAGATCGCGGACAAAGGCACGAGCACTCCAGACCCGGAAACGCGACGCATCGCCAACCTCCCCCGTCCACAGCAGCGTGGGCGAGGTCTCCGGCACGGAGACACGGGGCCAGAGGTTGAGCTGATGCGCGGCGTACCGGACCGCAAACGGCCACAGAAAATGGGGAGCCGCCGCATGGATCATGGAGGTACGAGCGACCTCCATGACTAAGCCAATGCGGCGCTCAGCAACCCCATTCTGCTGCGGAGAGGCCGGAAGCGTGAACGACTGGGTGATGCCGTGCTCCGCACAGAAGGCTGCCAAGAGGTCAGAGGAGAACTCACCACCTCTGTCAGAGTGCAGACGCAGGACAGGAAAGTTCTGCTCGAACCGCTCGCGGAGCTGGAGACGCACAGCGCGGATCCAGGGGATCAAAACAGCAGGGACGTCTCCCTTGCTGCGCAAGGGGAAGACCGTGGTGTAACGCGTGTAGTCGTCGACAACCAGCAAAAAGTACCGCTCACGGCCCTGTCCCTGGACGCGGGCTGGGCCCCACACGTCCAGGTGAAGCGTCTGCAGGGGAGCCTCTGTGGGAGGAAACGAGGAGGAGTGAGGAGCGGCGCGCTGCCGCCCCTCGACGCAGGGAATGCAGGGCGGCGCAGGCGAGGGAGGGAGGGCAGGCAGAGACCTGGGAAGCCCAGAGACCAGGGAGCGAGAGTGCATGCTACGAAGGCGAGGCAGGGAGGGGTGACCAAGGCGGTGGTGCCACAGGAGCGTGTCGTGCGACAGGCGGCGGCACTCACACTGGGTAGCTACCTGAGCAGACGCGTACAGCTGAGGAGACAAAGGAGTGTAGCGTGAAACAGTGGTGAGGGTGTACAGACTAGACCCCGGCTCACGAGTGAACGTGGCCAGGTGGCGGCCAGTCTTGGAGCACGTGCAGATCGCCACACGCTGCCCTCCAGGAGTCCAGGTGTCAACCCAGTGATCCTGGAGGACGGCGTTGCTCACCAGGTTCGTAGAGAACGAGGGAACGAGGAGACCTGACAGCTCACCAGACGGGACCGCCGGGCACGGGAGCACAGTCGTGGCTCGTGCAAGCACTGGGCCCCCAGAGGGGTCAGCCAGTGAGACAGGGACAGGTGCAGGGAGGGGAGTGACGGTGGTGCTATCGCGAAAGAAACAGCGGGAAGCACCAGAGTCAAGTGTAAACGTGTGCAAGGCCTGAGCCGACTCAGTACCAAGGGGAGCAGACTCACTAGCACCTAGGGCTGCAGCCCTTATACCGGGGTCAATACCAGGGTCAGGCGGCACACACAAGTAACAGTCACCCTCAGCACTAACAGTCAATGCATACATGGCAGCAAGAATAACATCATAGTCCAGATCAAAGATAGGCACATCACGCCTAAGCAGCTCTGCCCAGTTGGGGAACTCAGTAGCATCAGGATACTTGGCACGCCAGGCGTCACTAAGCCTAGCAAAACAACGGTACTCAGTGTGAAAACCGTTGCAGGGGCGACCCTTGCGGGGGCCAGTACGAATGACATAGGGGCAGCGGTCAGAACCCCGAGACGCCCCACGCCCAGCATACCAGTCATTGAGCTGCTGGGAGGTGAGGGGAGGAAGCTGCTGCTGCTGCTGTGGCTGCTGCTGCTGCTGGCCACCAGTGGGGCCACCCTTCTGGCCAGATCCACCCCCACTCCCACCTCCACCGCCACTGCCGCTGCCTCCTCCCCCACCACCGCCGCCGCCGCCTCCACCGCCCCCGGTCCTGCCGCCACCCCACCCACCGCCTCCACCCCCACGGCCACCCCCACCACCTCCACCACCCCCGCCGCCTCCACCACCGCTCCCTCCACCGCCACCTCCGCCACCCCTGCCACCCTTGCCGCCCCTGCCACCACCACGCTTCCCACCAGGAGCGGAAGCCGCTGCGACCTTCTCCGCACCGAGGAAGTCGACAGCAGTAGCAGCAGAGGCGTAGGAGGGGTCAAGAGGGGAGGGGGAGCACCCCTCAAAGAGGGGAGTGCGGGGAGTGCCACGAGCAGCACCGACAGCGAGGATGTTCTTCTCTGCTGCGACCAGCTGCTGCTCGAAGTCGTCCAGAGTGATAGTTGGAGGATCCTTGGCAAGGAAGTGATCCCTGACAGAGCGAAGAGTGTCAGGGAGGCGGGTGACGAGGATGTAGAGGGTGAAGTACAGCGGGGGGGTGTTCGTGGCGAGGAACTCGTCGGTAAGAGCGGCTCGAAAGCGGGCGTCACTAGCGCGGAGGTGAGTGATAAGGTCGGCAGCAGTGTGAAACGAGGCTAAGTCTGGGAACAGGTAAGGCAGGATGAGACTACCAACGGTGGCTGTGGCCGGGGCGGAATAGCGGGCAACGACAGCATCATACAGCGTCTTAGCCAGGGCCTCAGATTGGTTTCAGGGTACCCTGACCTATCAGGGCTGTATCCTAAAATATAAAACTTTATCCTGAGGCTTCAGCGCTGGATGTAATGGTTTCCCTGATTTTTCAGGGCTAAATTAAGTTTCATAATTAAGAAAGGAAGTATCAGCACGGTTTCCCGTGCAGCTCGGTCATGGCCTAGTTGTTTGAATCTGCGAATTGTCACAGTGGAAGTATGGAGATCAATTCCCGCTTGCGTCGCGCATAGCGGACTGTGTGAACGAGCGGGATTTTCTTGTTATAAGACATTTCTGTGCTACTGTTCAGTGTTACAGGTACACCTTTATCTTAATTCCTCAGTGTAGGATACAGCCTAATACTGAAAGTTCAGGGCTGTATTTTATGTTATCCTGATTTTCCAGCACTGGCACCCCAACTCTATCCTGAAATCAGGGTAATCAGGATAATTTATCCTGATATCTGAGGGCCTGGTCTTAGCAGTCTTAAGCTGGTTGAAATGCGCGCGCTCAGAGATCGGTAGGTGATTGCGAATAACAAGGCGCGCGACTGCATCGCGGAGCTCCCACTGTGCTCGTTCAGGGGCAGGAGCAGTCTCAGCGGGAGTAGGGACAGTGCCGGTCACATAGGCTAGCAGTGATACTCCGTCTGCGACGTCAGTCATAAGGTAAAGCCGCAGATCACTAAGCCAGGTGTCAAACTCGATGGGGCGGCCGTCAGGCTCAAAGGCGAGAACAGTAAGGGTCGCCATGGTTGCAGCGCAGGCAAAAGTAGCAGGCTCAGGCAGCAGGCTCAGGCAGCAGGCAAAGGCAGATAGGAAAAAACAGGGTAAACCCTAAACCCCGGACGCAATGCACGGGGCAGCAGTGCGCTGTACGAGCGACGAACGCGACTTGCAGGGCCTAGGTGGGCTGCGCGCGGACGGTAGGTGCAGTGCGCAGCTCTGGAGCAGGCCGCGCAGGCAGCGAACGCGACGCGCGGGGCCTAAACGGGCTGCGCGCGAGCGACGAACGCGACGCGCGGGCTGCAGACGGGCTGCGCGGGGCCTTAGCGGGCTGCGTAAGGCAGCGACGGGCCGCGCGCGGGCTGCGCGGGCGACGGACGGGGCGCGACGCGGCTGGCAGCAGCAGTGCGCGCTAAAAAAAAAGGCGTGCGCGCGCAGCCGAGGCGCGCGCGGGCAGCAGGCTAGGCAGACAAACAGGCAAGGCAGGTAGGCAGGCCGTTGGTGAGGTAACTTAGTAACTGGTGGGCCCTTGAACTTAGGTCCTAAGAACCTGCTGGTACGGATAAATGCTTCAGGTACGGAAAGATCCTCTGATGGCGCCTTTTCTGTAAACCAGCAGCGCCACAACAACCAGCGAGGCTACAGCCACGAGCCAAGCCGTGACTACACATAATCACAATCTCACCCAGGGCATTCACTTCACACACGTATGCACAGAGAACTGCTTCAGGTACGGTAAGTCCCTCTTCTGCTGCCGCCTTTTGTGTAAACCAGCAGCGCCACAACAACTAGAGAGGAAACAGCCACGAGCCAAGCCATCACTAGGGCCGTCACACAGCCGCCCGGCACGAGACCAATGAGCATCTGCCACGTGGCATGGGTTGAAGGGGCGAGTGAGTGATTGTGTAAGTGATAAGAGTGAGTGAACGAGTGAGCGGTAACAAGTTTCAGTTAAGTCATGTAGCTCAAAACAAGAGCAGAACATTCAAGGCACACAAAACGATAAGCAAAGAGGGCCAAAGAGAAGCAATGAAACTCACGGCACCGCTGCTGTTGCATGAATCGCAGGAGTTTTCATCTCTTGAGGGGTGGATGGAAGGGAGTCAGCTTAAAAGCATGTCTCACTGCAAGTAGGAGCGAGGAAACTCACACACACTGCTAATGCTGCATGAATCGCAGGAGCCTTCATGTCTTGAGGAGTGGATGGAAGGGAGTCAGCTTAAAAGCATGTCTCACTACAAGTAGGAGCGAGGAAACTCACACACACTGCTAATGCTGCATGAATCGCAGGAGCCTTCATGTCTTGAGGAGTGGATGGAAGGGAGTCAGCTTAATAGAATGCCTCACTACTACAAGTGGGAGCGAGGAAACTCACACACACTGCTGCTGCTGCATGAATTGCAGGAGCCTTCATCTCTTGAGGCGTAGAGGGAAGGGAGAAGCGCCATTCTGACACCTGCCCCACCTGCCCAGCCTGCCCCAACTGCCCGGCCTGCCCGACCTGCCCGAACTGCCCGACCTGTCCAGCCTGCCCGAACTGCCCCTCATCTGCTGCTTGTGTGCCCCCTGCTGCTGCCTCTGTACTCCTTAAAGGCTGCCTCTCTTGCTCTGCCGCTGCTGCTCTGCTTGACTGCACGCCTTCTGTCCCCTTTATAAGCTGCACCTTATGTACATCATAAGCCAGCACCATTCCCAAGGAGTGTATTATGAGAAACGCTGCAGAGGCGATGGCTGGAGAAAAGGGGGGACGTAGAAAGCAGAGGGAGAGAGGCACGTGGAGTGGAAGAGAGAGGGGGAGAGAGGAGGAGAAAGAACGTTGTAAACCAGCATCATCATCATCCCCAGGGAGTGTATTATGAGGAACGCTGCAGACGAAATGGCTAGACATAGAGGGATGGCGGAAAAGAGAGTGGAGGAGAGAAGGAGAGAGAAGGAAGCGCGAAACTCATGAGCCAGCACCATCCCCAGAGAGAGTATTATGAGGAAGGATGCAGAGGCAAAGGCTGGAAAAGGGGGAGGTTGTATAGGAAACGGAGGAGGGACGAATGAGAAGGAGAGGGAAAACAGGGGGATGAGAAGGAGAGTGGAGAGCTGAGGAGGGAAAAAGAAGACTGTTGCTGGAGTAGAAGAGGTGGGCGAGAAGACCCACCCGTCCCCACACACCCCCTCCCCACATCCCCACACCCCCCCCTCCCCTCCCTCCCACATCCACCCCTTCCCACGTCGTACCTGCAAGCAGAACGAGGGGCAGTTGAGGGCAGCGCCAGGAGTAGAAGGTCGCAGGGCCGATGGCGGGTGAGGAGACGCTGAGGAAGAGGAAGAGGGAGTGGGCTATCCCATGGCCTAGACCAGCAGCTGTGGGGGAGGGTAGGGGGGAAAGGGGTGAGAGCAGGGGTAAGGAAAGACAACACGAGTGGGTACTGTGATGGTTGGGGAGGGAGAGCGACCGATGGTGGGTGAAATGATGCTGAGGAAGAGGAAGAGCGAGTATCCAATGACCCAAGCCAGTAGCTGTAGAGAGGGGGGGAAAGGCGTGTGGGCAGGGATAGGAGAGGGGCTGATGGCTGGTAGCTAATGGTGAAGATACACTGAGGAAGAGGAAGAGGGAGCGCGCGATGCCATGGCCTAGACCAGTAGCTGTAGACACGGGAAGGGGAGAGGGGAAAAGGTGGTTGTAAGGATGAGGGGAAGAGAATGCAGGGAAGCTGAGGAAGAGGAAGAGAGAGTGAGCGATTTCATGGCCTAGACCAAAAGTTGTATTTTGAGTCGACTCAAAACTCGACTTAACACACAGGGAGTGAGCGATTTCATGACCTAGACCAGTAGTTGTAGAGGACCGGGGGAGGGAAAGGGAGGGGGGTTGTACTTTCTTAAGTGATACTAAGTGCTTACCGAGGGAGAGGTGGAAAGTGTTGAGAGGGGAAAGTGCGGGCAGGCGTCTTGCAGCTGCTATGGTGTTTAGACCACGCTCCAAGCGACTGGGGGTTGGGGGGAAGAAGGGGCGGAAAAAAGGGAGGAAGAAAAGGAGGAATGAAGGGGAAAAAATATGAGAGCGGGGTGCTGAAAGCCGCAGGCTTATAAGGAAAACTCTGAAAGGGGGGTGCTAAAAAGCAGGATGATTACAAGAGAATTTGGCAAAGGCACTGTTGAGAGACCTCTTGGGCAGCAACGGCAGAGAGGAGGAGGAGGAGATGTGGGGATTAACATAGCGGCCTTGTCAAGGAACAGGTTGGTGCTTAGAAAAAATGCGTACAAGAGGATTTGGCAGAGCAGCTGGCGGGAGAGCTCTTGACCCGCGATGGCTGAGAGAATGAGGAGGAGGAGGAGGAGGAGGAGGAGGAGGAGGAGGAGGAGGAGGAGGAGGAGGAGGAGGAGGAGGAGGAGGAGGAGGAGGAGGAGGAGGAGGAGGAGGAGGAGGAGGAGGAGGAGGAGGAGGAAGAGGAGGAGGAGGAAGAGGAGGAAGAAGGAGGAGGAAGGAGCGAAAGCAGAGGTATGGGAAACAATAGATTGACTTAAAGGAAGCCAGGGGCTTACAAGAGTATTTGGCAGAGCAGCTGGCGGGATAGTTCTTGGCCGGCGACAGCAGAGAGAAGGAGGAGGAGGAGGAAGAAGTCGGAGGATGAACCATGGATATACGGAGATTGTCTAGGGATAAGCGGGGGCTTACAAGAGGATTTGGCAGAGCAGCTGGTGGGAGCTCTTGGCCAGTGACGGCTGAGAGAATGAGGAGGAGGAGGAGGAAGAGTAAGAAGTGGAAGCATGGGGAATTAGGAGCTTGATTGAGAAGGTGGGCACTTACAAGAGAATCTGGCAGAGCAGCTGCCTGGATAGCTCTTGGCCGGAGATGGCTGAGAGGATGAGGAGGAGGAGGAAGAAGAGGGAGAGGAAAAAGCAGGCGCATGGGAAATAGGGAGATAGGGAAGCAGGGCCTTACAAGAGGATTTGACAGAGCAGCTGCCTTGAGACCTCTTGGCCGGCGACGGCAGAGAGGATGAGGAGGAGGAAGGAGCGGATACACGGGAAACAGGATATCGACTTAAGAGAGGCTCGGACTTACAATAATATTTGACAGAGCAGCCAGCGGGATAGCTCTTGGCCGGCAACAACAGGAAGGAGAGGATGAGGAGGAAGAGGCGGAGAAGGAGGAGGTGTCGAAAATAAGAATGAGCCTTGACAAGGGGAATGGAGTGCTCACACCAATATACCTACAAGAGTATTTGGCAGAGCAGCTGTCTAGATAGCTCTTGGCCGGCGACGGCAGAGAGGATGAGGAGGAGGAGGAAGAAATCGGAGAGAGATGTGAGGGCGATGAAGGGACGCCAGAGGAAGGCAATTGCGAGGAGTGTAATTAGCCAGTAGAAGGTGCTGTTGGTGGGGAGGAGAGGGGGGAACGGAAAGAAAGGAGGGGACAATGAGAGAGAGGTGTGAGGGCGATGAAGGTACGCCAGCGGAAGGCAATTGCGAGGAGTGTGTTGAGCCAACAGAAATTGCTGTTGGTGGGGAGCAGATGGGGAGGGGAGAGGGGAGGGGAAGGGGAGGAGAACATGAGGGAGAAAGCGCTAAGTGTGGTGTGGAGGGATGCGGGGAGATGCGAAGATGGGGTGATGCGAGGATGCGGTGAGATAAAAGCGGGTGGAGACACGCTGCTTCGACCGATTTCATTCTGCTTCGACCGATTTCAAGCTGCTTCGAGGAAAGAGGCTAGAAAAATAATGGAGAATACACCCTGCTGCTACACACAGTTTCTGTACCTACCTGCTCGCTGTTCACTCTAACCTGTTACTTCATGGCCAAAATTCAGCAAATGCTCTGTGATGCTAAAAACATGTGGTTCGCCGTGACTGTAAGCACCTTGTGAGAGTAACGAGCGAGAGGAACGCCTGTCGCGACACGGTAACAGCGATCACAGCAATGGCCGGTCCGAAGCCAATCAGAAACGCGCCGCAAAACGCGGCGAATGTCATCTCGGCCGACCAGTCGTCGGTCGAGAAAAGGCTAAGACGATTCAGGAATCTCGGCTAACCCATAACGCTAATAAATTTTACTTGCCAAGTAATGCTTCTGTGATGAAAATCCGTTTTGCCTGATGGTTCTAGGAGGCAAGTATTCGCCTTAGGGCGGGTCATACTCATTTCACTTTGGCGGTTTCACACCCCTGTAACAAAATCCCAACTTTTCGGGTGACGATCAGTCAATCCGAAGCCAAATACGTTCCATGTCCTGGAGGGTGAACGCGGACCCAGCATCCCGCCCACACAAACTGAATTGAACAGAACACATTGGCTTCGTGAAGAGGAAAATCGTCGCTAGGGTAACTTGGGTATTGAGAACCAATCGTTTCAATCTGCGAAGAGCATATCACTCGCTCGAATCCGGTACACCCTGTTACCGGCAAGTGAGATTGCGGGTTAGGGTGTCAAAGCTGCCCAGTCTGCAATTATTTCGGAAAATTTACGGGTGAGAAATGTGATCTGGCACGGGACTCGTTTTGCAAGTTGGGAAACCGATCGCGTCATCCAGTTTGATTTCAAAATTTGACGCGGTAACCCTACAAAAAAGGGTAATGAGCTGAGGTGTGATGAGTTGGACCCGCCCTTAGGGCGGGGGCAGCGCGTTATTCGTCTGAATAGATTCCAGAGCTGGGACGCTAACGAAAGCTGCATTCATCGATGTTACCGTTGAATTGAAACTGTTTGTCAAACAACAAAATTCATTCCGGGAGTCGTTCCTTGCTGATCAGGGTCGTTTCTTGTGTCGAACTTGTGTCAGGGTTTGTCCGTCGTTCGTTCACAGGTTCACGCCTGTGGGTGAAACCTTGTGCCGAATTTTTGCTGCAGTGAAATGCCTACAAAAGCGCGTAGTACACTTGTTTCATGAATGCTTGGATCGTATAGTAAGATTTAGGTCGTATCCCAGCCTGGTGGCAAGAAAGTTGGTAGCAAGAAGTTCGCGCACGGGATTGGTGAAAAAAACTGTTGACCAATCGCATTGGCCGAGCATCTGTTTTGGACCAATCGCATGCGCAATTCTCTTGCCACCAACTTCTTGCCACCACGCTGGGATACGACCTTAGGTTGAAAGTTGCTCCACGATGACACTACTACTCCATTTCATTTCTAAGCTCATGAGACATAGTTGATGCTTGTCAAATGTTGTAGCCTATAGTGAGGTTTGTCTTAGGGGGTACAAAACTTAGGGTTAGCTATATGTACCCCAACCAACATCAATGCATCATCCATTCCTCATTTTGACATGGTATCAGTTAGGTTAGGATCCTGTGGGATCCCGTTCCTCCGTTCTCCGTTCGTATCTCCCGAGCCTGATCCTACCTCTCGTTCGTACCGGTTCCGTTGTTACCGCGCCTAGTGCCGAGCCTAGCGCCCTTCCCCCCGTCGCCTAGCGCCCTTTCCCCCCCGTCACGTCGCGCCCTTTCCCCCCGTTGCGTCGCGCCCGTTCCCCCCCGTCGAGTCGCGCCCTTTTCCCCCCGTCGCGTCGCGCTCTTTCCCCCCGTCGCGTCGCGCTCTTTCCCCCCGTCGCGTCGCGCCCTTTCCCACCGTCGCGTCGCGCCCTTTCCCCCCGTCACGTCGCCCTGCCCCGTCCCGTCGCCCTGCCCCGTCGCGTCGCCCTGCCCCGTCGCGTCGCCCTGCCCCGTCGCGTCGCCCTGCCCCGTCGCGTCGCCCTGCCCCGTCGCATCGCGCCCGCCCTTTCCCCCGTCCCGTCGACCCTACGCCCTGGCCCGTCGCTCTAGCCCGCTCTTCCGCTGCGACTAAGTCCCCCCCCCCCCCCCCCCCCCCCCACCTGAACCCTAATTTGCCTCTTACCTCCTGCTGTTACTCGCCTGCTCGTTCGCGTTAGTTCTCGCTATGGCGACTCCGCGAGTTCTTCGTTTCGACGCTGACGGTAGACCTCTTGACTTTTCCGTCTGGCTTCTTCGCGCTCGCCGTCTGTTAGAGAGTCAAGTCCAGGGGGGCGAGACCCTCTGGTCGCACGCTACTGGTGACCTCCCCGAGCCCCCCGAGCCTGCCGCTTTAGGTCCTGCCCCTGACGATGCTGCTACGGCTCGCTTTGCCCGTCAGCGCGCTGACAGGACGGCTTGGACGTCGCGTGACGCTGCGGCCTGCATCGCACTCAGCAGCCTCCTCCCTGAGTCAGAGGAGGTCCACTTCACTCAGGTTCGCACCGCTGCTGCGTACCTCACTGCGATTAAGGCCCGCTACTCTACTCCCGCTACTGTCTCTCTTGGCCGTCTTTTCCTCCCGTTCCTGTTTCCTGATCTCGCCTCGTTTGAGCGCTCTGCTGACTTGATCGCTCACCTCCGCTCGCTCGACGCTAGTTACCGCGCTGCTTGCACTGAGGCACAGCTTGCACTGCTTCCTCCTCCCATGGCGATTACTATCTATTTCATCGCCACTAGCCTCCCTGACCGCCTTGCCTCCGTTCGTGACGCGCTCCTGCTGAAGCACCCTAGTGAGCTGACAGTCGAGGTCCTTGAGTCTGCGCTCAAGGACGTAGAGAGCAACCTTCGCTCGGTAGCTGCCGCCTCTGGTGCTGTGCCCCCCCCACTCTTCCACGGGTGCACAGTCCCGCAGTTACCCACCTTCACTGCCTCTCTTGCCACTGCCGCTACTGACGCGACTGCAGCTGCTGTTACGACTGCGTCGCGGTCCCGCGGCAAGGGGGGCAAGAAAGGTGGTTCTGGTGGAGGTGGAGGCGGAGGTAGCGGAGGTAGTGGGGGTGCTGTTGCGACTGGCGGTGGTGGGAGTGCAGCGTCTGGAGAGACCTCTCGTGCAGCGGCTGGTGACTCCACTGCGCCTGCTGGTGGTGGCAACCCCCGAGCTCGTCAGTCGTCTCCTGTACTGCCGGCCCCGCTAGGTGGAGCAGCGGCGTGGTACCAGGCTCAGCGTCAGCAGCAGCTTCAGCAGCACCAGCAGCCCCTCTCCTCCCAGCAGCCTCAGCAGCAGCAGCGGCAGCAGCTGGCTCCGGGGTCGGGGCTGCGTCAGCCCCAGCGTGGTGCTGCTTACCCTCCCTGCACCTATCAGGTTCTGACAGGTCCTCGTCGGGGCCACCCTTGTGGCCGCTTTCACCCCCCTGGTCAGTGCTTTGCTCAGCTCACTGACACGGTCCGGTTGGCCTACGGGGTTGGCGGTCCTGCCCTTGACTGGCTTCCTCTGGTTCAGCGCTACGGCTCCGCTCTGTGGGGCATGTCTGCTGAGCAGTTAGTTGATCTGATTGGTGCTCCTCATGCTATGTATGCTGTTGTTGACTCTAGTGTTTCTGACTCTGCTTACTCTGGTGTTGTTAGCTTAGGTGCTAGCCTTGCTCCGTTGCCTGTTGCTAGTGTAGGTTCTTGTGTAGACTCTAGTCCAGCGGCTACCTCAGAGGACGGTTCGCTGTCGTTCACGCTGGACTCTGGAGCCTCTCACTGCTTCTTTCGTGACAGCACGACACTTACGCCTCTTCCTGCGCCTGTTTCTGTGGCGCTGGCTGATCCCACTTCGGGACCAGTCACCGCGCGTCACACTACCACCTTGCCGTGTCCGGCTGCTCCTTCTGGGTCTCTCACTGGGTTTCACGTCCCCTCGTTCTCCCGGAACTTGGTGGGCGTGCGACCCCTCGTGAGTCAGCACGTGGGTGTGTGGTTTGAGCCTTCTGGAGAGACTGCGGTGTGTGTTGACGGGGACTCTTACCAGCCCCTCGCCACTTTTGCTGCTGAGCCGGGCTCCGGTCTCTACACTCTTCACACTGGCCCGCGCGCTCAGCAGCGACTGCAGCAGCAGCAGCAGCCAGCAGCAGCAGCAGCAGCAGCAGCCGCAGCCGCAGCCACAGCGGCCGCCGTCGCAGCAGCCACTCCTCCCAGTTCCTGTCCCTCCCCCTAGTCTCCTCCCTGCGTCTCACCAGGTGGTTCCGTCCCCTCAGGTTGTCGCGTCCAGTCCAGTCGCTGCGTCTTGCTCCTGTCGGTCGCTTGCCCACCCCACCGTTCTGTGGCACCACCGGATGGGACACCCTTCTCTTCCACGTCTGCGTGCTATGTCTAGTCAGCGTCTGGTCTTAGGTCTCCCGCGTGTCTTGCCGTCGCTGCCGCCGTCCCTTGCACCACCGTGCGGTCCTTGCGTCGAGGGTAGGCTGCGTGCCACCCCTCACTCCTCCTCCCTTCGTCCGGCCACCGAGCCTTTTGAGACGCTGCACTTGGACGTCTGGGGCCCCTCTCCTCGCCCTGGCCCTGAGCGTGAGCGTTTCTTTTTGGTGGTCGTTGACGACTACTCCCGCTACACCACAGTGTTCCCCCTGGCGAGGAAGTCTGAGGTGACTTCTACGCTGATCAGGTGGTTGCTTACCACCCAGGACGCTCGTGGTCGTCGTGTCAGCTGTCTCCACTCCGACCGCGGGGGCGAGTTTCGCTCCGGCATTCTCGCTGGATTCTGTCGCGAACAGGGCATTCGTCAGTCCTGGACGCTTCCGGAGTCCCCACAGCAGAATGGGGTTGCTGAGCGTCGCATAGGCCTGGTCATGGAGATTGCCCGCACCTCCTTGACTCACGCCCGTGCCCCCCATTTCCTGTGGCCATACGCGGTCAGGTACGCCGCGCACCAGCTGAACCTCTGGCCACGCGTCTCTCGGCCGGAGGCTTCACCGACCAGTCTTTGGACAGGGTCCCCTGGTGTCGCGTCGAGGTTTCGTGTCTGGGGGTGCTTGGCTCTTGTCCGCGACACCTCCGCGGACAAGCTCTCGCCTCGCGCCGTTCCTTGTGTCTTCCTTGGTTTCCCTGAGGACTCCTCTGACTTCACCTTTTACCACCCTCCCTCTCACCGGTTCTTTGACTCCCGTGACGTCCGTTTCGAGGAGTCCACCCCCTACTACGTCAGGTACCCCAGTCGAGGTCTCCCGGTCCCTCCCCCCCCTCTCTTCCTGACCGCCGCTCCCCCGCCTGCTCCCCCGGTACAGCCTCCCCCCCCTGGTCCAGCCCCGTCTGGTGTGTCTCAGGCTAGCCCTCCCCCTTCGGTAGCCCCCCCTGTACAGCCTCCCTCCCCACAGTCTTCCTTGCAGCCTCCTGCAGGTGCTCCCTCTCGGGAGGTTGGTCCTGCGACTGTCCCTGTACAGGTCTCTGGTTCTGGGGGTGCTGGAGTTGGAGCTGAGCCGCGGGTTGCAGAGGACTCTTGTCTTCCGGGGGCTGGTACTGGTCGTGCGGAGTCTGGGGGTGCTGGTGCGGAGTCTGGGGGTGCTGCGTCTGGGGGTGAGGGTGTCCCTTCGGTTTCTGGAGAGCCTGGGTCTGGAGCTGGTGTTGGTGCTGCCTCTGGGGGTGGTGTGCTTGGTGCTTCGGAGGTCGACTCTGGGGCTGCCGCTGCCCCGGACACTACTCCTTCCCCCCACCCCTACCCGACCAGGTTCCAGGCTCGTGTTCGCCGTGCTCGTGAGGAGCAGCTGGAGTTGGAGAGAGAGGAGAGAGAGTTGCAGCGGCTCGAGGAGCAGGAGCGACAGCAGCAGGAGCAGCAGCAGGAGCAGCAGCAGGGGCAGCAGCCGCTGGAGCAGCAGCAGCCGCAGCAGCCGCAGCAGCAGCAGCTGCCGTCTCCTCCTCCTGTCTCGGGTCTTCGGACCCTTGGTCTCCCCTCTCCCTCTCCTTCCTCCTCCCCCTCTCCTCCCGTCTCTGGTCCTCCGCTTCCTCCTCCTGACCCCTCTCCCGCTGTTTTCCCTCGTTCTCAGTCTTCGTTGTCCCCTCCTCCTTCTCAGACTTGGGCCTCTCGTCGCTCCCCTCGTGCTCGTCCCTCGTCTCCTGTTCCCTTCACTGACCTTCGTACTGCCTTACTTCGTTCTAGTCCACCTCGTCCGTCTCCGTCTGTGCTTCCGTCTCCTCCTGAGTCGGCTCTCACTGCGTCGCTCCCTACTCCTGTCACTGACTACTACCGCACGTACCGTCCTGTTCTCTCTCGTGTTCTCGCCTCTCTTGTTACCCACCCTCGTGCCTCTGTGTCCTCTGTGTCCGCTCTTACTGCCGCAGTCACTGAGTTTGCCTCTACCCGCCGCCTTGACTTCGCCACCGCTCTTGTGGCTGCTCCTCCTTCCAGTCCTCTGGCCGTCGGGGGTGTGTCTGCCCTTGGCTGTGACGCCCTAGAGGACAGGCAGTTTGAGCTAGAGTTCCTGGCGGCCGCTTCCCCTCATCTCTGTGCCATGCTCCTCGCCCCTGAGGGTGACCCCGACGCCCTTGACATTCCGACTCCTCGCACTTACGCTGAGGCAGTGTCAGGGCCTTGGGCCTCTCAGTGGAGAGCTGCCATGGACGCAGAGATGGCCTCCTACAGATCCACAGGCACCTACGTCGATGAGGTTCCCCCTCCGGGGGCGAACGTAGTCGACGGCATGTGGATCTACAGGGTGAAGCGGCCACCGGGATCTCCTCCGGTCTTCAAGGCGCGCTACGTGGCTAGAGGTTTCAGTCAGCGCGAGGGAGTTGACTTCTTTCAGACCTTCGCGCCCACCCCGAAGATGACCACTCTTCGGGTGTTACTACACGTAGCAGCACAGAGAGACTACGAGTTACACTCTCTCGACTTCTCTACTGCTTTCCTTCAGGGCAGTCTTCACGAGGAGGTCTGGTTGCGTCGTCCCTCTGCCTTCACTGGCTCTTTCCCTCCTGGGACCCAGTGGAGGCTGAGGCGACCGGTTTACGGTCTTCGTCAGGCTCCTCGTGAGTGGCACGACACCCTGCGTTCTACCCTGTCTGACCTTGGGTTCCAGCCGTCTTCTGCTGACCCGTCGCTGTTCGTTCGTCGTGGCCCCACACCTTTCTTTGTTCTGGTCTACGTTGACGACCTTGTTTTCGCCACCCCTGACAGGGTTGCTTTGGCACACGTGAAGTCCGAACTGCAGAAGAGACACACCTGCACTGATCTTGGTGAGCTGCGCCACTACCTTGGCCTGCAGATCACCAGGGACAGAGCTGCTCGCACCATTACACTTTCACAGTCGCACATGGTGCAGCAGGTCCTTCAGCGGTTCGGGCTTCAGCACTCCACAGTACAGCGCACACCTCTTGCTGTTGACCACAGACTCACTGGACCCTTTCCTGACGAGCCGTTCGAGCCTAGTGGTCCCTACGCAGAGCTTGTGGGTTGCCTCATGTACCTGATGACTTGTACTCGCCTGGACCTCGCCTTCCCTCTCAGCGTTCTTGCGCGCTTTGTTGCGCCAGGGAGACACCGTCCTGTTCACTGGACAGCAGCTGTGAGGGTGGCGAAGTACCTAGCGACGACGTCAGGCGTGGGGCTAGTTCTTGGAGGGCAGCAGTCTGTCGTACTTACTGGTCACTGTGACTCCTCTTACGCTGACGACGCTGAGACTCACAGGTCTACTCAGGGGTACTGTTTCAGCCTGGGTTCTGGAGCTGTTTCCTGGCGGTCCACGCGCTCCTCTTCGGTCTCGACCTCTACAGCTGAGGCTGAGATCTACGCTGGTGCCATGGCGGCACAGGAGCTGCGTTGGTTGACCTTCTTGCTCACCGACCTTGGTGAGCGGCCGAGCTCTGCACCGACCTTGTTCACTGACAACAAGGCGTCTATTCTCCTTTGTCGAGAGCCACGACTGGAGAGCAGAGTGAAGCACATTCACGTCAGGTACTTTCTTCTGCGAGAGTTGCAGAGGCGTGGACAGGCTCGCTTTGAGTTTGTGGAGTCCGAGGCCAACACTGCAGACATCTTCACCAAGGCGCTTCCGCCTTGTGACCACCAGAGGTGCTGTGTGCAGTTAGGCCTTGTTGACACTGGTTCTCGTGTTGCTTAGACTTGAGTGTACTGTTTACTTTGCTTTCTATATACCTCTGTTACTTCTTGGACTGGCCTTGTGGCCACTGTTGTTTGTGCTCAGACTGTGTGGTGACGTTGTGATCCACCCTGAGCTTCGTTTCTTGGACTGGTCTTGTGACCGTACTCGTGTGGTTCTGCTAGACACCCCTCACTTAGGCTATGGGGGTGTGTCAAATGTTGTAGCCTATAGTGAGGTTTGTCTTAGGGGGTACAAAACTTAGGGTTAGCTATATGTACCCCAACCAACATCAATGCATCATCCATTCCTCATTTTGACAATGCTCTAGTCTAAGAACATGAACAAAAAAAGCATTCATTTCCAAGAGCTTCTGGAAGCAGTTTGCTTCAACTACCACATATCCGTTGCAACTGCCGAAGTGTACACGCCTATTCCAGCTTTTGCAATCATGAATCTCTAAAAGGCAGTGTATCGATCCTGCCCTGCATCTCTTTGTCTAAAAGTTTGAAACCGCACCACACCGCACTCCACCCATCCTTCATTGCTCGCTATACATAGCAGACTGCTCCGACAGTGTAGCTTCCCGCTGGTTACCGCCCGTAACACCAGCAGCAGGGGCGAGGGCTTCAGCAGGCAGCAGGTCGCACTGAGCCACGTGCTGCAGCAGCTGATCTGCCAGCACCAGCGCTACCATTGCTTCCACCATAGGGACAGCTGCAGAGAGGGAAGGAGTGGAGGAGAGAAGGGTTGGGGAGGAGGAAAGGGAAGGAGCTGAGCAACGGCCATCAGCATGCAGCAGGTCGCACTGAGCCACGTGCTGCAGCAGCTGATCTGCCAGGACCAGCGCTACCATCGCTCCAATCATAGCGACAGCTGAATGGGAGGGCGAAACGGGCACAAGGGCATACAGTGGAAAGCAAGGGAGTAAGGACCATGTGACATACATGGCCTTTCTTACAGAACCTTTCATCCACAGCAGCCAATGCTTCCTGAGGAACCACCCACCTCTGGAACCAACACCCCTGTCACCGCAACCCACCTCTGGGCACCACGCAGGGGTCGTGCCGGCCACGTGCCTTGAGCTCTGTCTCGACGCCCTCACGAGTCACCGTGCGCTGACTCCTCTGTTGGCGTGCAGAGAAGGGGAAACGGGGTAAAGGATGAAGGGCATTTTTCAAGAAGCCTTATTCTCTGGGGATCAGCATAGTGAGTCTCCATGCTGTCACTATTTGAGACACCATCACGAGTCATTGTTCGAGATGCCCCATCCCTGTCAGCATAGTGAGTCTCCACGCCGTGACGAGTCAGAGTCTTGAAAATCAGGGGCGTCAAGACGAGTCATGATCGAGACACCATCACGAGTCATAGTTCGAGATGCATCCCTGGATGCCCCTGCATGCTCAGATGGTGCTTGCACCAGTGCGTATGAGTCAAGAAAGCAATGATCCAGTCCAGACTCACCGTGATGGTGGAAGTAGGCTTAACAGTGCTCTCCCCATTCGAGATGCCTCCCTGAATGCTACCCAAAGGCTATCTGAATTCACCCACCCTCCCCCCCCTCCCCTCGACCTCTGGTTGTAGGACCAGCTCAACCAGTCTTGATGTGCCAATGCAAGTGAGTTCCACGACAAGCTTACTGTGATGGTAGACGTGGGTTTGAATGCCACGCGGACCACTATCTTCTCCCCATTCGAGATGCCTCCCTGAATGCCCACTGAATGCCCTCCCTATGAATGCACCCTCACCGTGATGGTGGAGGTGGGTTTGAACGCCACGCGCACCACAATGTTCTCCCCGTTCGAGATGCCCCCCTGAATGCCCCCCGAGCAGTTGGTGAGAGTGCGAATGGCACCATCAGGAGCCACATGTGATAGCATACAAACTCACCGTGATGGTGGACGTGGGTTTGAACGCCACGCGCACCACCCTATGTTCTCCCCATTCGAGATGCCCCCCTGAATGCCGCCCTTCAACTCACCCGATCCAAATGAGCCGGCACAAGAGCGATTCAGTATAGACATACCGTGATGGTAGACGTCGGTTTGAATGCCACGCGCACCACAATGTTCTCCCCGTTTGAGATGCCCCCCTGAATGCCCCCCGAGCGGTTAGTGCGCGTGCGAATGGCCCCGCCCGGAGCCACATAGAACTCGTCATTATGCTCACTTCCCAGCATGCGCGTGCCTGGGGGATGGGAAAGGGAAGGATGGAGGAGATTGGAAGAAATCAGGGTTGCAAAGTGGTGGTTCACGGAATAGGAAGTGAGGTGCAACATCAGGAGCAACATAGAACTCGTCATTATGCTCACTTCCCAGCATGCGCGTGCCTGTAGGACGGGGGTGAAAGAACAGGCGATGGATGCGTGAATGAAGGCCATATGGCAGGAAACAAGCTGAGCGGTAGCTGCGCATGCGAATGGCGCCAGCTGGGGCAACGTAGAACTCGTCGTTGTGCTCACTGCCTAGCATGCGCGTGCCTGGGGAGTGGGTGGGGGTGGAGGGTATAGTGGGTAGGGGAAGGGAGGAGAAGAATCGGTGTGTTCGAGTGCGGTTTGTGCGCGTGCGGATGGCCTGTCTGGAGCAACGTAGAACTCGTCGTTATGCTCGCTGCCCAGCATGCGCGTGCCTGGGGGAGAGAGACGGATGGGTGAATGAACAGCCACATGGCAGGAAACAAGCTGAGCGGTAGCTGCGCGTGCGAATGGCGCTGCCTGGGGCAACATAGAACTCGTCGTTGTGCTCACTGCCTAGCATGCGCGTGCCTGGGGTGGGGGTGAGGCGGGGGAATTAGGGGAGTGGGGGGATGAAAGTCAGTGAGTGCGGATGGCCCCATCTGCAGCCACGTAAAACTCGTCATTGTGTTCGCTTCCCAGCATGAGCGTGCCTGTAGGAGGGGGAAGGGAGAGGGTGGGGAAGGGGGGAGGGGGTTATGGGAGAGGCCTGGAGTTAACAGTCCAGCGAGTGAGTGCTGCGGATGACCCTGAACTACGTAGAACCGGTTCGGTTCGACCAGGAGAATATTTTTAAGACGTCTCAAAAACACCCTCCTTTCATAAGGTTCGGTTTGACCAGGGTGGTAGTTCAACCCGGTTTGACTTTCGAGACGTCTCAAAAGTCGACCAAGAGGGTAGTTTGACCCTGTTTGACCCGAAATGGTTCCGATTCGGTACTTGCTCATGTTCAATCCCTTGTGTGGATGGGAAACTTACTCAAATACGCCAAATAATGCACTCCCGATTTCAAACGCCACCTCAGACGAATCAGAAAGCATACCTGAGAAGCCGCTCCCAATCTCGAACCCCTTGGTGGCGGGCAGAGACATGAGTGCCCGTGCTAGCTCTGCTTCCAGCTTGTCAAACACTGGCGAGCCCAGCCCCTGGTTGGGGGGGAGGGGGTTTGGGGGGTGTAAGGGAGGAGGGAAAGAGGAGGAATGGTGAGAGACATGAGTGCCCGTGCTAGCTCTGCTTCCAGCTTGTCAAACACTGGCGAGCCTAGCCCCTGGTGGGGGGGGTGAGGAGGAAGGAGGGACGGGAATAAGAAAGCGAGGCAGCAACGGAGGAGAAAAGTGGAATGGCAAGAGACATGAGCGCTCGGGCTAGCTCGGCTCCCAGCTTGTCAAACACAGGCGAACCCAGCCCCTGGTGGGGGGGTGAGGGGAGGAGAGGAGAGAGTGAGAGATGGAGAAAGGAAGGAGGAAAGTGGAATGAGGAGAGCTGAGGGTTTGTGCTAGCTCTGCTTCCAGCTTGTCAAACACAGGCAAGCCCAGTCCCTGGTGTGGGGGGACGGGAGGGGGAGGGGAAGAGCAAAGGATGAGGGAAAGAGGAAGGGGAATGGCAAGAGACATGAGCGCTCGGGCTAGCTCTGCTTCCAGCTTGTCAAACACAGGCGAGCCCAGCCCCTGGTGGGGGAGAGAGAGATGAGGGGAGGAGAGAGAGAGCAAGGGAGGAGGGAGGGAGGAAAGTGGAATGATGAGACATGAGCGCCCGTGCTAGCTCGGCCTCTAGCTTGTCAAACACCGGCGACACCAGTCCCTGGTGGTGGGGGAGGTGAGTGGGGGAGGAGAGAGGGAGAAATGGAGGAGGGAAGGAGGAAAGTGGAATGATGAAAGATGAGGGTTTGTGCGGGCCCAATCCCTGGTGGGGGGGATGAGGAGGAAGGAGGGACGGGAATAAGGAAGGGGGGGAGCAATGGAGGAGGAAAGTGGAATGTTAAGTGACATGAGTGCTCGTGCCAGCCAGCTCTGCTTCCAGCTTGTCAAACCCAGGCCAGCACAAGTTGTGAGATGTTTCACAGCCTCTACCTCTAGTTTGTCAAATTCAGGCCAGCAAAAGCACAACCTACCTTGATCGCCACCCATCTTACCCGGGGAACATTCCTGGCCACGCAGGTGACCACGCCACCACATGAGTCGGCCTTGACCCTCACAACATCTACATGCCCACTGCTCTGCCCTGCCGCCTTGTGGGGATCCTTTCCCTTCAACCTAGTTTCACCACCACACTTCACCAATCTCACTCACCCGCGGAACGTTCCTGGCCACGCACGTCACCATGCCGCCACATGAATCGCCCTTCACCTTCACAGCTCCATCAATGGCGCGCTCTGCATTCACCACCTCCTTTCACCGCTCTTCACCACACTTCACCAATCTCACTCACCCGCGGAACGTTCCTCGCCACGCACGTCACCACGCCACCACACGAGTCTCCCTTCACCCTCACAGCATCAATAGCATCAATCATTTTCTCGGCCACTGCCGCATTGGGGCAACGCACTATGTTGGCCTCAACCTGAGGCCGGGGGGGGCGGGGAGGGGGGGTTGGGCGGGCAAAGAGGGGAATTGGGGGTATTGGGTTGACTTTCACCCTCACAGCGTCAATGGCAGCGATCGTTTTTTTCCGCCACTGCCGCATCAGGGCACCGCACTATGTTGCTCTCCACCTGATACGGCGAGAGGAGAGAGGCGGAAAGGGGGAAGGGGCTGAGGAAAGGGGTGGGTGGTGGGTGTTGGGTTTGACTTTCACCCTCACAGCGTCAATGGCATCGATCGGTTTTTTCCGCCACTGCCGCAACATCGCCGATGCGGCAGTGGCAACGCACTATGTTGCTCTCCACCTGATGCCGGGGGGAGAGGGAGAGGTGGGGGGGAGAAAAGGGATGTTGGGTTTGCCCTTCACCCTCACGCAAGATGTTGCTCTCAACCTGATGCCAGTAGTCAGGGAAGAAGCAAGGAGGAGGTGCTGAGCTTCCCAGGAGGGGAAACACAGGAAGATCACCATCAAGGGGCACGAAGATGCTGAGCTTCCCTCTCACAGTCCCCACTGGTCTAGTGTGACTGTATCGAGATCAGTGGCATCCGGTTGACTTTTGGGTCGACTCAAAAGTCCCACCTGGTCTAGTGTGACTCTATCGAGATGAGTGGCATCCTCTGGTAGTTCAGCCAGCTGGTTGAGTGATTTAATACATTGTTATGTTCACACCGTTTGATTCACACCCGTTCCTCCATTTCAATCTTGCCTGGCCCAGTGTGACTGTATCGAGGCCGTTGGCATCCTCTGGCAGGTTGACATTTGGAGTGTCAGAATTTCTTGGCGTGATTTTGCATTCGCTTTTCCATCTTAGTACCACCCACCTGATCCAGTGTGACTGTATCGAGGTCAATAGCATCCTCTGGCAGGTCCACATGGTGCACTTGTGACACAAACGCGAGCACCTGGCGAGAGAGAGAAAGGGGGGAGGGGGGGAGGGCGACCGGAGGAGAAGAGAGATTTCAGGTGAGAGCCATAGAGAGATGGACACACATGGTGCACGTGGTGCACGTGGTGCACGTGGTGCACGTGGTGCACGTGGTGCACGTGGTGCACGTGGTGCACGTGGTGCACGTGGTGCACTTGAGACACAACGCGAGCACCTGGCGAGAGGTGGGGAGTGGAAGAAGGGGGAGGGGGGGGGGGGGGGGGGAGAGAGAGGGAGGGCAAAGGTGGGGGAAGGAAGAGGAGGAAGAGAGGCTTCCGGGTTCAGACAAGACAGGAGTTTGGAAGGTCAACGTTATGCACGTGGGACACAGACGCGAGCACCCAGCTAAGGCATCATCACAAACAACGGAATCCCACGTCTGTGATGCTGCCAGCATGACAATCCTATCAGCCACGCACGGCTTTCAGACACCTCTCCTCTGGAACTGACCAACCAAGAAAAAGTGAGGAAGACATAAGCAGCAGCTTACGTCAGTGCCTGAGTGGAGGGCCAGAAGCTTCTTGGCAATTGCGCCTGCCGCCACTCGGCCAATAGTTTCGCGAGCTGATGACCTGCCTCCTCCCTGAGTGTATGGGGGTGGGTGATGTGAGGTTTCAGCAGGGGGGGAAGTGGGTGGAGAGGGAAAAAGTGCAGGGGGGGGAGAGGGAAGGAGGGAGAGGGAATGGGGGAAAGGAGAGGGAGGGGAAAAAGGGCCACGGAGCAGGGGGTAGAAAGATTTTGAAGGAATAGCAGCATTTGCTCGTTGGTGGCTCGAGCTGACCTATGTGAAACATGCATTTCACGACACATCGATTTGAAAAAAGGTGAGCATGTTGACTTCTTCATCCCTCCTCCGCCGCCTCACCTGAATGGCTCGCACGTGTAAAAAGATTTTTTTTGAGACGTCTCAAAAATCACGCCATACCTGAAGTCGTACGTTGCATCGACAAGGTGACGTCTCACCTTCATTTCATGTTGCCTTCCCCCCACTTTATTGCTCCTCCATCCCTCCTCCTCACCTGAATGGCCCGCACGCCGTACTTGAAGTCGTATGTTGCATCGGCATGGGACGGGCGGTAAGCCACTGCAATCTCAGAGTAGTCCTGAAAGGGGTGGGGCGTGGTAGGTGGTACAAGGGGGTGGGAGTTGGTTGAAGGGCAGTAGGCCACTGCAATCTCAGAGTAGTCCTGATTCCTGAAAGGGGTGGGGCGTGGTACAAGGGGGTGGGAGTTGGTTGAAGGGCGGTAGGCCACTGCAATCTCAGAGTAGTCCTGTAAGGGGTGGGGCGTGGTACAAGGGGGTGGGAGTTGGTTGAAGGGCGGTAGGCCACTGCAATCTCAGAGTAGTCCTGAAAGGGGTGGGGCGTGGTACAAGGGTGTGGGAGTGGGAGTTAGTTGAAGGGCGGTAGGCCACTGCAATCTCAGAGTAGTCCTGAACGCGGGTTAGTATTCAGGGAATGGAGGTTGGGGGTTAGGGGGAATGGTGAAAAGCAAAGTGCTTCATGAGATCAACAGTACTGAGAGACACAGGAACATTTTCGCGACTTTTGAGGCGCCTCAAAATGAGATCAACAGTGTTGAGACACACAGGAACAATTTCGCGTCACATAGAAAAGTAGTTTCGACCCAAACCCAACACATTTAACTCGTTCTAATCTCGACACAGGAACATTTTCGCGTCACTTCAGTGATAAACTCGCTCTCTCCACGGCACCTTGCTTCTTCCAAATAACAGTCCTCCTGCCAGACAAGCCGCCTCCCAAAAGCTCGCTGGCTCTAAGAGCACCTAGAAAGCCACGAACCAGGAAATGATGTCTCTTGAAGCGTCATTGTCTGAAGCGTCATTTCCTGGCGTCTCTTGACCTGCTCTTGAGGACATGACTTTTCAGGCGTCTCAAATCAAACCTTTTCAAGCCTTCCTTTCTACATACAAATAGCATGTCACCAAACATCCAGCCGCTTCCCTTAAGCTCTTAAGCTCTTGTGCTGCTCCCATTCTCCCCTCCCTCCCCCTCTGCTCCTCCCTTCACTCAATCTCCCCTCTCCTCACTTCCACCCACCCCTCACTTTCTATGCTCCTGTACAGCTCCCACCCTCTTCCACCACCTCCTCATTTCCCCTCTACGACTTACCCCTCCCCGCTGATCCTGGTTTGGCACGAGAACAGCGATGGGTGTTCCGAGCGTCACTCCTGCAGCAGACGATGCATGGTCGTAGAAGAGACAGGAAAGCGAGGAGCGTGAGGTGAGGAAAGTGAGGAGAGTCAAGCAAGTGTTTGTGAGGAGGCTCGAATGACAAAAAGTGCAGTGCAATTGGTGTTCAAGCGTCACTCCTACAGACAATGCACGGCTGGGGAAGAGACAGGAAAGAGAGGAGCGTGAGGTGAGGAAAGTGAGGAGAGTCAAGCAAGTGATTGTGAGGAGGCTCAAACGATAAAAATTGCAGTGCAATTGGTGTTCAAGCGTGAGACAATGCACGGTTGGGGAAGATACAGGAAAGAGAGGAGCGTGAGGAGAAGCAAGCAAGTGACGGGGGAGAGTGAGGAGAATGAGAAGTGTAAGGAATGCGAGGTGTTTGAGAAGAGTAAGAGGGGTGCAGAGTGAGAGGGAGAGAGAGAAGACCGAGAGATGGAGGAGGAGGGGCAGGTATTCAGGATACTGTCGAAAGTGGGGAGGGTGAAGAGGGTGCGAAGCGCGAGGGCGGTGAGAAGAGTGAGGAGTGGAGAGACAGGAGGAGAATGGATCAACTAACATTCCGTCACAAAACGTCGTACCATCAGCAGTGCCTGACAGAATCCGGCACGTGTCTGTCTCCTTGCGAGGAGTGGTGATGCGCGACTGGCCCGGCCGACTGCCACGGAGGGAAGAGGAAGGGAGAGGTGGGAAGAGGAGAGGGAGGGAGAGGTGGGAAGAGGAGAGGAAGGGAGAGGTGGCAAGAGGAAGAGGAAGGGAGAAGAAAGGAAGTTGTATTGAGCTGAGGTTCGAATCGAGGTGACTCGACGCACACGTGTCACCAGGGGTATACTATCAGTCAGGTCAGGGGTGGGTTCCACGGAAAACCATTGGCATTGCCACATGCCACCTGTCCAGGTCGACCTGCAGGTCCTTCTCTGTGAGGCTCAGACGTGCTCCGAGTAAAGAAAAAACAGAGACTTACAGTAACTGTAATCCCATCCGCATTGCCACATACAGCCTGTCCAGTTCGACCTGGAAGTCCTGCTCTGCGAGCGTCAGATGTGCTTTGTTTACGAAAAAAACAGAGCTTTACACTAACGGAGCTTTATACTAACGGGGCTTTACACTAACTGCAATCCATCTCCTTGTCACCGCCTGTCCAGTTCGACCTGGAGGTCCTTCTCCGCGCGCGAGAGACGTGCTTCGAGAAAAAAAGGTACAAAATAAATCTTCAACCGAATTGTCACATACCGCCTGTCCAGGTCGACCTGAAGGTCCTTCTCTGTGCGCGAGAGACGTGTTCCCTTACAGTACACTGTGACCTTGTCACGCATCCATTGATGCATTCTAAAAAACACGTTTTGAAGCCGATTCAACTATCACATACCGCCTGTCCAGGTCGACCTGGAGGTCCTTCTCTGTGAGTGGCAGGCGCGGGGGGCAACCGTCGACGACACAGCCTACTCCTCCGCCGTGCGATTCGCCGAATGTGGTAACCCGAAATGCGGTGCCGAAGGTGTTACCCGCCGCGCGGACAGCTGGAATTGCCAACAAAACGAGCAGAAAGGATAAGAAAAAGTGGAACTGATGATACCTTAAGAAATTACGCTAAATAAGACGCGGAGGCAGGGGCAAGAGCTGGAACTACGGAATTGAGGAGCGCGAGACGATCTAGAAGAATGGTTTGGAAATGTACTTGGATTCCGTCGGTTTGGAGTGGTTCGAACCAATCGCTGTCCGGCGTCAAAGCCTGAGCTTTCCCCGAAAAATGCGCCTCGCGAGACGTCGTTCCGAGCTGATCCCTTCCAGAACGACCTTCGAGGCGCGCTTGACGGACCGCCGCGAACTAACGGGGCGAGGGCTCTGCTCGTCGTGCACGCAATGGCAGCCTCCATGATTAGGGTTCGTGACGTTGCTACACGCGGAGCAGAATGTGGATTGTGATAACAATCAACGCGAGTTTCCTAAGGAGCAGCCCCAGACTATTGTAGAGGACACACCTAACGCAAGTCCTAAACACCTAATCAAGTCCCCCAGTTGCGCGGAAGAGAAAGAAAGGGAGCAGAAGGGACGAGTTGAAAGGCTTGAACCTGTCCACGATAACGGATAAGGGTGCTTCTAACGAGGAGTTCCGATTATGCACTAAAGCGAAAGTTGTTACAGATATTGTTCATGAAGTATGGAGTCTTATGTGTAAAGAATTTTTTGTATCGTAACAAAGTTTGGATGCTCGTCTTTGGTCAGTCTTGGCGCTTCAAGACAAGGTCCCGCGAGTTAGGGTGCGAGAAAAAAGCTGACGGTCTGCCACAACGTCCAGTCAACAAATTTCGGTGGAATGTGACTGGACTGGGCATCACGAACACAGTAACCACGTATCGTGTACATGTTAGCCATAGCAAACGGTTCGCCGAAGGCAGGAGCGGAATCAAGTGACCATAATGCGAACATCCAGCGAATTGAGATTTCGCCCACAAGCGAACCTGCCAAACCCCGCTGACTGGGAGGCGTGACCTAAATTTTTCACTGCCGTTCCACTCCACGCCTCCTTCCTGGCAGCGGCAAAATCAGGACAGCCCGTCAGTCAGCGGGGGGGAGGAGACCTTTTCGGCGGAGGGGCGGAACGGAAGCGGCAAAATCAGAGGGGGGACCCCTCGGTGGTAGGCGACCGTGCAAGTCGCGACGCGAGAGGGAAGGTTGCGTTGCGGGGAAGACACTGCCCAGTGCGCAGCGCATGCTTTCCCTCTCCGTTCTGTGTTCAGGTCTTGCGCATACTGTACTGTACCGTACTGTACTCCTTTCCCCCAATAGGTTCCCCTTCCCCCCTTCCCTGCGAACCACTCCCCTCCGCCTCACCCCGCGATAAACCTCTCCACACCGTCTAAATCTGCCCCACTCCACCCTACTCCGCTACATCCCCCTTCACTCACCTCCCACTTGTACCAACTTGGCAATGCAATCCCAAGATCATTCCTTGCGGGCTCGGCTGGATCGTTCCTTGCGTAGTCGGCAATTTCGAGGTTTCCTGGATGCCATTGCCAGTCCGCTAACAGCCAGCAGCTCCTAATCCGGCTTGGTCTCGTCACGACGCGCGACGATGCGACTTCGCTTCCCCAGAATGAGTACTTATGGCGTTGTTTGGGGTGGTTATTGTCAGTCCGATCAAACATCCGATTTTATATCTAGAGCACAGCATTCACCGAACCAGTTCGACTCTAGACCTTCAGCCAGTACTCGAACTCCCACAACACAGAAGCCCACGAATATCAGGAGATTAATTTGTCAGTTGAACCAAGCAGCAATAGATTTAGGTTATTCGAGTTTATTAAATCATCCATGGCGCAGCGGAACTCTCTGAGCGCCTTCGTTGAGAAATACGAAGTCAGGGAGGATCTGGGAAAGGGACAATTCGGCGTTGTTGCGGAATGCGTGGAGCGCAATTCCGGCAGGCGACTCGCCTGCAAGGTGGTCGCGGCGCGCAGGCAAGCAATGGACGCGGCGGGGCGCGAGGCGGTGGCGCTTTCGCTGCTGAAAGGGTGTGAAAATATTGTTACTCTCGAAGATGTCTTTATCGGGGAGGAGGGGAAGGGGATGGTGCTTGTAATGGAGCTTGCTACCGGCGGCGATCTTCTAACGCGGATAGAGCAGAAGGGACGGATTCCGGAGTCCGAGGCGCGTGACCTGTTCAAAGGAGTCGCCATGGCTTTAAAGCAGTGCCACGATAACGGGGTGATTCATCGTGACGTCAAGCCTGACAACGTGCTCCTGTTTCCCGCCAAATCTTCTCCCCTAGGGAAAATTCCCTCAGAAAGCGCTTCACCCACCAGTGTGTCTCCGAGGTTAACTCTAATAAGCGACTTCAGGGGACGAGGTTGCGAGTTCACGGCGAAGCTCGCGGATTTCGGCATCGCGAGGGTGCTTGCACCGGGGGAGAAGTCCGAGGGCTACGCGGGAAGCTTCCCTTATGAGGCTCCCGAGGTTATGGCGGGAAAACCGTACGATTTCTCTGCTGACATCTGGAGCCTCGGTGTAACTCTGTACGCTATGCTTTCGGGAAAATGGCCGACTTTCGCGAACGGTCGCCGTGCGTTTGACGAAGGCAAGGACTGGGACTCCCCATGCTGGTGGATTATATCAGGCCGAGCGAGGAATCTCATCCGTTCAATGCTCGCAACTGATCCGCAGATCCGACCGTCCATTGATGAGGTTCTAAGCGACCCTTGGGTTTGCAACAGCTCCTTCCTTCCATCCTCGTTCTCCATCTCTCCTTCTGGGAGTACCACCAAGCCAGCTGCCTCGGCCCCTGCTAGGACTGTCACCCCTGCAGCTGCATTTACCATCAAGCCTTCACCTGCCGATGCCGTTACACCCGCTGCACCTCCTAAGACCCGCCTCCCAGCAACTTGCGACCCCTCCTCTACCTTCATCTTCCCTCTTGCAACGCTCACGATCAAGACCACGTACAAAACCACGTGCAGCACGGTCAAGTCATGTAAGAGACTCGCTTCCGATGTGCTGCAGCGGAAGCAGTGGCGCCGGCACGGCGCGGTTACCAGCAAGCTCTCCCCGTGTGCCAGCAAACTCTCCCCCTGTGCCAGCAAGCTCTCTCCCTGCAACAGCTCACTATCGCGGCGTCACAGCAGCAGGTCGCAGCGAGGTTCCTTCTCGGCAGCTTCGGGGAGACTCAGTGTGCGGGTTGCTGCTGTGGCAGTTGCTGCAGTGGCAGTTGCTGCAGTGGGAGAGGCCTCTGCTGATGCGAGAGACGTTCAGTGGTCCTTTATGAGTGTGTGAAAAGGAGTCTCAAATGGTCTTCCTTCCAGACAGCTTCAGGGAGACTCGGTAGCTGGGTTGTTGTTGCAGTAAGAGGGACTGAGGCTGATTATGGCATGAGAGTGCCATGACCTGCACTTATGCAAAGGTGTACCTCTGTGCAGTGCAACATGGGAAGGACAGTGCGACATGGTAATTGTATATTGTGGGCAAGTTGGGTAATGGCTGCTGAAAGTGAGCTTTGACTAGGTTCGCACTTCAAAGGCGCCTAAAGAACACTGTTGAGGTGTTGACACCCTTGGATGTTCTTTCTGCGCCTCTGAATGTTTATCAACTTCTGAGCTTGCTTGTGTTAGTATAAAGGCACTGCATACACAATATCAGCAGATTTCTTCTGTTTTCTTCTACCTGGGCAACAAGACAGATCAATTTTATGTGGGTGCAGGGACTGGCTGAGAGGAAGGCAAGTATTTGCAGTGATCATCATCAGCGAAATCGCAGACCTGTTGAAGTAGGTAGAGGATCCTAGGCTTAGGAGAAACCCTAGCCTAGGAGAATGTCGAGAGGAACGAGAGGTGAGTTGGCCAAAAGGGGATGTTCACTATAGTGTGAGCAATACAAATAGGCAGGAATCAAGAAAGGTGCACCACCAAACAGAAAGTGATATGACTACAGTATTCTACACTACAGGCAGTTATAGAACAATATATAAAACTATATATTATTCTGACACGCCCCCATAAGTGCCTGTAGGGAAGAATATGCAATCAACGCCCCCATAATGGGGTACACCAGACAGAGTGCAGCGGAAGAAACAGTGGCAGGCAAAAGCAGTGATAGCCGGTGCAGAAGTGGCAGATCCAGTTGTACCAAACCCTCCGCCAAGGCAGAAACAAAAGCAGGTGTAGGAGCGGCAGGTCGCCTGAGGAGCAGGCTCTGTGGCTGCAACGTGCAGCAGGACAGCAGCGGCTCGACGGCAGCACCTGCAGGCCCCAACAGCAGGCAACAGAAGCAAAGGCAGCAAAGGAAGGTGGCGGCAGGGGCGGCAGCTGGAGGTGCCACATCAGCAGCGAGCGACAGCAGCAGATGACCGGCTGACTTCCGTCGCCCCCTCACTCTCCCCCCCACAGCGGCACGTGCGGCAGTGAGAGAGAGAGGAGGGGCGGCAGCTTCTTGCTCACACCCGCCACCCCAAACCCTCCCCCCCCCACTGCTGCACGCGCAGCAGGGAGAGAGAAGGGACGGCGTGTGGCAGGTTAGCGGTGTGGCGCAGCAGCGAACAGAGAGGCGTCAACCACCCTCGCGCCTCCCCCCCCCCTCCCTCCCCCCCCCACGACGAGAGTCGCGGAAGGGAGGGGAGGCGGCGTACGCTGCTGCTGGCGCTGGCGCTCGCAGAAGGCGCTGGTGCCGGTGCTGGCGGCCGTGTTGCGTAGGCGCTGGCGCTGGCGCACGCGCTGGCGCAGGTAGCTGGCGCACGCGCTGGCGCTTGCGCAGGTCGCTGGCGCACGCGCGGGCGCTGGCAGCTGGCGCACGGGCTGGCGCAGGTCGCCGGCGCACGCGCTGGTACCTTCGCACGCGCGGGCGCTGGTTGCTAGCGCACGCGCGGGCGCTGGTTGCTAGCGCACGCGCGGGCGCAGGTTGCTGGCGCACGCGCTGGCGCAGGCGCCGGCGCTTCGGGTCGCAGCAGGTCCGAAATCCGAAATTTTGCCAGTGAGAGCGCGGCGAGGCAAGCGTGGCGCAACGAACCAGCGAGGCGCTCGCCATGAGAGCGAGAAAAAAAAAAATCTTAGGCCCGAGGATCTAGTAGCTCTGATAACATGTTGAAGTAGGTAGAGGATCCTAGGCTTAGGAGAAACCCTAGCCTAGGAGAATGTCGAGAGTAACGAAGGTGAGTTGCCCAAAAGGGGATGTTCACTATAGTGTGAGCAATACAAATAGGCAGGAATCAAGAAAGGTGCACCACCAAACAGAAAGTGATATGACTACAGTATTCTACACTACAGGCAGTTATAGAACAATATATAAAACTATATATTATTCTGACAAGACCTTCAATAGTGCCTATCTGTAAACATACCCGTCTGGATCTTATTTTATGTTTCCATAAACCAACCCGTAGAGTTTCATCATCGATTCTTGCCTTCCATTCGCAATATCGGAGATCATTCAACCGTTGTTCTCCTAAGGGATATTCCACCCACCCGTGTCCATGACGAACCACGAAGTTCATCCGAGCCCTGGTGGGCGCATTTCCACCAGGTGCCTCCCTGGTGGAAACTCATTTCCACCAGGACGCGGAGCTGGTGGAAGCGATCTGCCCGGGGCAGAAAAAAACTAAACCCCATCGCGACCCGGATGCCGCTCGGGAGCCTCAACCCTAAGATCTTAGGGTTGAGGCTGTTGGAAACAATAAAACTTAAGCGCTTCAGTCGTGTCGAAACATCGCACCAGAAGTGAAGAAAACAATACCGAAGCAAGCGCGAGTCAACCCTCGGAGGTTGAGAGGTTGCTGGAGGTTACGCGAAAGTCAAAGGTCAAGCGACCTTTGACCCGACAAGTACAGCGCGACAGTTAAGGACACACAACTGACTCGTTACAGAGCAGTTGCCCGAGTCGTACTGTATCGAACCGCAACAGCAACATTAAAGTAGTCATAGCCGTATCCTTTCATATTCCTTGTACTATTATATAATCTTGTACTTCTTTGCTATAATCAATCTACTTTGCCCTCACATACTAGCGCAAGGTGGTTCACAAACTCTTCATTAAACGCTTCCGCTATTACAAAAGTTCCTACCCAGAGTTCACCCCTGAAAAGATCCTAAGGGCTTTTTCAGCCCAACATGGTATGAGAGCAAACAGGGGAAACTCCACTACTATCAAGTCATTACAAGACATGGCAACAAACAAGGAAAGGAGCTCCTCTAACGGCTCCCCAGGCACTACTCCTACCCCACCTCCTGCCTCTGGCCTGCAGACCAGGCCCCTAGATTCGTTTTGAGGTAGTCTGAGGCCTCAGAGTACACCCCTCTTCCTAGTCTGGCTGTCAGAGTTACCTATTTTTTTTAGTCTGAAAATTCAGACAAGCATAATTTTTTTTGTCTGAACTGTGAGAGTTACTTCAATTTAAGATGTTCATGCAGTTTGATAACAGCATAGCTATAATAGCATTGAAGCTGATTACAGCATACCAACGCGATTGTGCGGCCAGAAATGGGGCATTCTGATTGGTCATTTTTCTCGAGGTGTGGGCATCAGACAATGGCCTCGTGCAAGTGCCAAGTGTGGCAAGCTCACAATCAGCTGACCTGGCAGCAGGCACGGAATCGCTCGGAAGTTTTATGTGCTGGGCGCGCTGGCAGCAGCAAGAGTTTTTAACTGTGTACACCCTATGTGCGCGGAATATTTTCTCCTAAAGTTGCAGCTTCAAAATTTTGACTCGGTTTGGCAAGGGAAATGATGTGCAGTTCTACTGAAGTACGAGACTCATATGCGACAAGGCTTTCGTTTGCACCAATTCGCTTTTTGCCATGTGCGATTGCCTAGTTTCACAATTTAAGGGTTATTTACTATAAGCCCCCAACGAATTCCACACTCGAGATAGCGTCGACAAAGTAGTGTATTCTGGTGCCCCTACTCGAGCAGTTTTCTCCGGAGGAAATCGTTAGTGCTGGCCCGTACACACGTGGGTGTATCGAAAAGAAGTTTCGAGGAAGTTTCGTTCCGATAACCTTTCATTCAGGCTGGCGGAAACCACTGTATAACTGGTTTCAGAGTGGACCCCCGATACAAGTCTGAGGCTCAGCCTACACTACTATGACTACTCTGAAATTTCAGACAAGTCAGTTAAAAAAACTCTGGAAAATCAGACAGGGTGCATAAAAAAAATCTTTGAGTTCAGACTAGGTACAAAAAAAAAGTCTGAACGGACTCTGAATCAGACTCCAGAGTCTGATATCTAGGGCACTGCTGCAGACAGAGGAGGGCACGGCAACAAGGCCAAGGGTGACGTCTACTTAGACTCCCGCAAATCACCCCGCGGACTTCGACCAAAGCATGATGGAGAAATTCTTCTCCTTCATGTCCTTCTACGAGCAGCACCAGCAGTCGGGACCTGCACAGTCACACAACAGCAACAACAACGGAGCAACGCCCATGAGCCTCGACGGGTCGTCATATGCGCGCGGAAACCAACAGCAGCAACCTACCTTCGCCCCGTACGAGCGCGGGTCGATCAGCTTCATGCCGCAGCCTTCACCTGGACAAGACAAACCACTGGACGCATTACAAGTTCAATCACAATTCGCGCACGTACTGAAGCTGCAAACGTCAAGACCTTTCGACGGAAAGGACTTCTTCACCTGGTCATTCGAGTTCGAGTTGATGATGGAAGGCGCGCAGATACTCGGCTTCTTCGACGGGTCCCTGCAATACCCAGCAAACGGCACACAGTATGAGAAACAGCAGTATACGTATCAATCGATGATGGCGTATACGATTCTGCTGAGGAACGTCACACCAACTCAGCAGCAAAACATACGCTCTTACCGGGGATACGGCAACTCCGCCGAGCTCGCGTACAGCCACCTGAAGAGCCTGTATCAAGCAACAGACAGTGTAAACCAGAGCAGGTTAATGGCGCAGTTGACAACAGTTGAAATGAAACCGGGAGAAAAGGGGATGGCGTATATCAGCCGATGTCGCGAACTGCGCGACAAGCTTCTTCGATGCGGAGGGTCGATCTCTGAAGACGCCTTCGTGACAGTCATCATTGGCGGCCTCGGTCCCCAATGGCGCGCAACAAAGGCCATTCTTCGAGCCCACGGAAGAATTTCTGAAGCAGCACTCTGCGCCGAAATCCACGCCGAGCAGCAGGAATGGAACTGCAAGACGAACGACACAAGAAAAAGGCAACAGCATCAGAATTTGCATTCCACACCCAGCGACGCTACAACAACAACAATCATCGACAACAACAACCGAAGCCCGTACCTCCCTTCTGCCACATCTGCAAGACTTCAGGACACCCGCGCACGCACTGCCCGAATCGTCAACAGTCAACGACTCCGCAGCGGCAGCTACGACCTTCAAGCAATCAAGTTGCGTCAACACAGGCGAACCCGACGACTCAAATTCAAGCTTCAACGACCTCAACAGGACAACCTGCACAAGGAGCAAGAAACATCGTTAGTTGTATGGCAAGACTGAGTGACTCTTGCGTCACGGAATCACCACCGTACTACTCACCAGAAGAACAGCTCGATGAAACGACACCTCGCCGCGAGCTACTTCAACCGAACCCGACGTACGCCGCCATCGCCCAAAGCGAACCATCCGGAAAAGACACGTGGTTCTTGGACAGTTGCTGCGGCCAGCACATGTGTTCTTCAGGACGCTTCGTACAACGTGAATACCAGCTTCAACGCGAAGTAGTCATCACCGTCGCCAACAACCAAAACCTGCGCACACGACGACAAGGCATAGTGCAACTTCAGTCACGTGAAACAAACGTCATCCTGCAGATGTCCAAGGTTTTAATCGCAGAAGGACTCGGCTACAACTTACTCAGCGTCAGTCAACTGATGGCGAAGGGCATTCATCTTGAAGCAGACAGCACAACTCAGGAGTTCAAGCTGTACCACGGGAGAGGAGGTCTCTACATCGGGAAGGCGGTCCTCAAGAACAACGTCTTCGTTCTTGACTTCGTTCCTGATCTTGGCACGGCCGACAGCGACGCCATCGTAAACTTCACCAACTGGACACATCCTCCGGATCTTGATCCAGACTTCAGTCCGGGCGGCTTCTGGTACTCACACACCATTCCTGAAACAGAGAGAACAAGAGCGTTAGCAACGATTCAACGGTCGGCAGCAGAGACAACATCGGCAGCAGCAGAGACAACATTGGCAGCAGCAGAAACAACATCGACGGCAGTAGAGACGGCATCGGCAGCAGCAGAGACAACATCGGCAGCAGCAGAAACAACATCGGCAGCAGCAGAGACAACAACAGCAGCAGCAGGAACATCAACACCAGTCGCCGGTCCTTCAACGGCACCGCCCTTCATCGACGACACGCCACCGACACCCGCGCAGCAGCTCAACCCGGCACGACGAGAAGTCCACCGAAGCACAAAAGTCACTGCCGGCTTCTACTCCAACTCCGATATGTACCGCCGCTCACCCGGACACCGCGCCAGCGAGGGAACCTGGCACGCAAGAATGGGACACCCGAGCCACACAGTTTTAAACAACACGATACGAGCAGGAGTGCTTGACAAAGACTCACTTCTACTGACCGACGGCAGAGAACTACAACGAGCTCGAGAAACATCCTTCACCTGCCCCGAAGCAGACTTAACGCATCAACCGTTCCCATCTCACCACAATCCAAGCGCACCAGCCTACACACCACTCGAAAAGGTGTACAGCGACATCCTGTACAACCGCGAGCCCGGACAAAACGCCTACAATTACACGATTACCTTCATCGACGCCGCAACAAGATACGTCTGGCACGCCAATCTACCAAGCCGCGACATGGCTTTCGAAGCGTTCGTCGCCTGGCTTCCTGCAGCAGAAAGAGAATCGGGCGTGAAACTAAAAAGCTTTCAGTCAGACGGAGGAGGAGAATACACCTCACAAGGGTTCAAAGACTACCTGGCAGAGAGGGGAATCAAGCGACTCATCTCCCTTCCCTACGCCCATCAACAGCAAGGTGTAGCAGAGAGGATGAACAGGACACTCCAAGCCACCATGCGCAAGCTGTTACGTGGCATGCATCTGCCCAACCACCAGTGGCCCGAAGCAATGGACCACGCCGTCATGCTGCACAACTTGCTCTCGTCATCATCGCTCCCGAACAACGCATCACCGCACCTGCTGTGGACAGGAAAATTGGGCAGCACAAAAATGTTACGAGTTTTCGGGTGTATGGTACAGTACCGACCACCATCTGCACGCGCCGGTCGATTCTCCCAGCGAGCACAGTGGGGAGTACACCTGGGCATCGAAAAACACTACAACGCGTGGAAAATCTTCGACATCAACAGTAAAGAAACAGTCGTAGCACGTGATGTCCTTTTCTACGAGAACCTCACCCTCGACGTTCACCTCGCCTACGTAAGAGCAAACAGACCTGATCCCTCGGGCGGATTCACTGGAACCCGAGCCTTCGCTTCGGCAGAAGACGAAGCTGACTGGGACGAGCAGAACGTGGACGGAGCCTCGGAAGAAGCCGGACCACTACCGTACTGCTGGGTGGACGTACCAATGGACGACGACAACCCTCGCGAAAGCATCAACGCCGAAGTCTTCTACAAGTTCGCCGACGACGGTTACGTTACACCCGAACAAGTCAACACCAACGAAGCAGAACGCGTAGGGCCCAATTTCGCACCTGATCCAGAAGCTGGAGACGAAGCAGTCTATCCCGAGGACACCACACTTCCCCGCTACACACAGAGTGGACTTCAGATACTCGGGCTCGTCACCGCAGTCCACGGCGCCGCCATTCCTAAGGAGCCTGCAACGGTTCAGCAGGCTCTGGGGGGGGAGCATAGGGAAAAATGGCGCGAAGCCATGGACAAGGAGCTGAAGGCATTAGAGGAACGCAACACGTGGAAATTCGTTCCTATCGGCGTAGCACGAAACAAGACTATACTCACCGGAAAATGGGTCTTCCGAGTGAAGACGAAAGCAGACGGCACCATCGACAAGTTCAAAGCACGCTGGGTCGTACGCGGCTTCGACCAAGAGCACGGGCGCGACTTCACCGAAACCTTCGCTCCGGTCAGCCGCCACACCTCGCTCCGAATTCTCCTCGCGATCGCCGCCATGAAGAAGAAGAAACTGCGGCAAATCGACATCTCGAACGCGTTTCTTTACGCACCTGTAGATGCAGAAATCTTCGTCGAACTACTGCACGGGTCCCACGGAGAGCCCAACCAAGTCTGCCAGCTGCTCAAATCGCTCTACGGCATCAAGCAGGCTCCGCGACTGTGGCAACAGTACCTGCACGCTCGTCTCATCCGCATCGGCTTCAAACAACTGCCGCACGATCAGGGCATGTACCGGCTCACGAAGAACGACGACTACATCCTGCTAATCGTCTACGTGGACGATCTCCTCTACATCGGGTCAACTGACGGCATCACCACCTGGTTCGAAGGGGAGCTGCAGCAAGACCTCACACTCACGGTCTCGCCTACCGTCACTCAGTACCTCGGCCTCAACATCCGAGAAGAAGAGGACGCAATCTACCTCAGCGCCGAGAAGTACGCCGACACTATCGCCAAGCGTTTCGCTCTTACGCCGACCGCGACCTCCACGCCATATCGCTACACTACAGGAACCGACAAGGGAGGATCCGCTCCACTCAAACCCGCCGGCATACGCGACTATCAGAGGAAGCTAGGATGCCTCCTCTTCGCAGCCGTTACCTGCCGTCCCGACCTCTCATACTCCGCAAGCCAGCTCGCCACCTACCTCAAGAAGCCCGAAGCAGAACACCTAGCGGAGCTCGACCGCGCTCTTCACTACTTCATCAGCACCCCGACGATCCGCTTAACCTACCACAAGAACGCAACTACACCAACTAAGCTAATCGGTTACGTCGACGCCGATCACGCCGGCGACTCCGACAACAGGCGCTCACGCACCGGCTATGTCTACCGCCTCGAACCTATCGGACCTATTTCCTGGCAGTCGAGCAAGCAGGAGTTAATCGCGCTATCTTCAGCTGAAGCAGAATACATCGCACTCTGCTCAGCCACCAAGGAAGGACTTTATCTTCGCGAGCTGCTGGAAGAAGCGAAGTTGGCCGAGTTACCTAACTTCACCCTGTTCTGCGACAACCAGTCGGCAATTCGCATCGCCAACAAGAACGGCTTCGCGAACAGGACGAAACACATCGCCCTACGCTACTTCTTCGTGAAGGACGAAATCGAGAAGGGGAGACTTCAGCTGTCATACTGCCCCACGTCCGAGATGGCAGCCGACTATTTGACCAAGAAGCTCGGAAAGCAGAAATTCGAGTACTGCATGCTGCTGACTGGACAGAGCCACGTCATCAGCAGCGACACTCCAGAAGCGAAGGGGAGTGTTGGAAACAATAAAACTTAAGCGCTTCAGTCGTGTCGAAACATCGCACCAGAAGTGAATTAAACAATACCGAAGCAAGCGCGAGTCAACCCTCGGAGGTTGAGAGGTTGCTGGAGGTTACGCGAAAGTCAAAGGTCAAGCGACCTTTGACCCGACAAGTACAGCGCGACAGTTAAGGACACACAACTGACTCGTTACAGAGCAGTTGCCCGAGTCGTACTGTATCGAACCGCAACAGCAACAGTAAAGTAGTTATAACCGTATCCTTTCATATTCCTTGTACTATTATATAATCTTGTACTTCTTTGCTATAATCAATCTACTTTGCCCTCACATACTAGCGCAAGGTGGTTCACAAACTCTTCATTAAACGCTTCCGCTATTACAAAAGTTCCTACCCAGAGTTCACCCCTGAAACGATCCTAACGGCTTATTTCAGCCCAACAGAGGCTCCCGAGCCGCATGCCATCCGACTGGGGTTTAGTTTTTTTTTTGCCCGCGGGCAGATCGCTTCCGCGGAAAGGCTCGCGGATTCGCCCGTGGTTCACTGTTTCTGCTTCGTATGAACCTCCGATTTCATTTTCGGGCGCTGCCTCGCACATAACAACAACGAGCCATGGAGTGCGCGGAATTACCTTTGTCAAGCTGTGATTGGGTGTCCTCCTTATTGGTTTCATCCACTACAGTATTCCTGGACAGCAATGAGCTTTGACGAATAAATGTTTGTGGCAAAATGGGAAAATGACGTGCAACCACGTCATCGAGATTTTCCGAATCGAGGGTGGCCGCAATCACCCTCATCAGCTGTGGCTGGGATGCCGCCATGCTCCCCCCCACCACCCAGGGAGGGACATTGTCGGAGAAGGTGATGGGGCGGATTCATCAGCAAGTGCTCCCCTATGTCCAAATTTTCGAGTCCTCCTTACGGCTGTCACGGCCCTCAATACCGTATTCAATACCATAACAAAACAGCGATATGCCCACACCTCTTTCCTCATTCCCTCCCGTCCTCTCGCTGCACGGCAAACGGCCTTACCTTTTCCGTCTGCCTCAACTTTCCCTTTTGAAAGACGGCGGAGTTATGCCCGTCACGCTAAAAAATGGTTCGCCACGCAAGCCTGCTACAGCAGGTATGTTTGAGAGTAAAGTCAAGTCGTGCGCACGCGACATGCCCCCCGTCAACGCAGCGCTACTTAGAACCGCAAGAACACGAGATCAGTGTAAGCACCAGACTCGAACCGTCGCTTCAGCTCGTTATCCTGATACACAAAGATCAGCCTCGTCACTTCCAGAAGCATTACTTTCAACTCAACAGTCGGTTCCACTCTCCTTAGCACAGCAGAAATTTACCCAGCAGCATGCTGCAGCTAATTCGACTGTTAGACGACTTTCACTCAGAATATGAAGTTAAAGAGAAGCTGGGAACCGGCAAGTTCGGAACGGTGTGGCGATGTCAGGAGCGACAAGGCAATAACGAGTTCGCGTGTAAACAGGCCGTCGGCAGAGGGGGCGTGGATTCCGCCTTACGAGAAATCGGCGCGCTTTCGACTCTTCAAGGCTGTCCCAACGTGGTTTCCGTCCAAGGGCTGTTCCACGATCCTCAGACCGAAACCCTAATCATGCTCTCCGAACTCGCGACAGGCGGCGATCTGGTAACACACATCAATGCGAAAGGACGGCTGCCTGAATGGGAGGCGCGGTCAATTTTCCGCGACGTGGTGCGCGGCGTGAAGCAGTGTCACGAAAACGGGCTGATGCATCGCGATATCAAGCCGGAAAATATTCTGCTGTTTGAAAACAGATCTACGCTGACATCAGGCGACGTCGCGAGGTGCGACAGCAAGAAGAATGACTCTACTGAATCAGTATCAAACGAAGACGTGTACGAGTCGCCGTTATCTCAGGAAGAAGACTCCGGGCTTCACGACGCCGCGCTGCCTTTCGTGGCCTTCACAGCCAAGCTGTCCGATTTCGGCGCATCGACGGTTCTAAAGCCGGGACAGAAAGCGCAGGCGTGCGTTGGAAGCCTTCCGTACATCGCTCCTGAGGTGCTCGCGAGAGAAAAATACGATTTCTCCGCGGACATTTGGAGTCTTGGGGTTACCCTGTATTCCATGCTGGCAGGCAAATGGCCGACGATTATTCGCGGACACCAGTCGCGCGAGGATTGGTTGCTGCCTTGCTGGTCCGAGATCTCAGGTTCAGCGAAAAATCTCATCCGTTCGATGCTGTCTGCGGATCCTGGATCGCGTCCCGCCGTCGATGCGATTTTGAATCACCCGTGGGTGAAGGGTGTCAGTCAACCAAGCGCATTGATTTTACCGAACGGCAACGAATGTAAATCTCCGCCGCGAAGCTCTTCGCCACGGGTTACCTCACCCATTCCGTCGCCTCTCGCGACGATTCACAGCTCGACGCGAATAGCCGCTCAGACCTGCCGAAACATCGCGCTGCGCATGCTACCGAAGCGGCGCAATTCCAAGTCTAACCTGCTCGCGGATCTCACTTGACACACGAATTAGATTATTATTACTCGTAGAAGATAGGGCATCTAAAATTGCCCTGACAAAGCGAAGCAAGAGCGGGAAGAGGAGGAATCAACTGGGGGCGTATTCAGGAACTCAGCTTCGAGCACAGTGTCCCACCCTCTGAAGTTGCACTCGATAAAGGTTCTTGTTACCGGAAACTACAGAGCTACAGTTTCTTCTTGCAGTGTCACTCCTACCATATTTCTAGATAATCTCACAGGCTATACTAAACAACACGTCATCAACCCAAACATTCAAAACAAGTACCATTTTAGAATCTAGTCATAACCCTGATTCCATTCCAAATCATTCCCCTGCACTCTTGAGAATGGTTGGGCTGATATACACACGATCTTGGTGTCACAGGTCTAGAAGACAGTTTTTCAAATAAACAAGACATCAAACATACGAATCAGGTGCTTGGCCTGGCAGAAAATACTTGTCTCTGACCTCCTCAGCTTTGCAGAAGACAACCTGCGAATAAAAGCGGGAAGACAGGTCAATAGACCAGTTTCGTGCCCCATTGATAGAGGATACAATCAGGTAACTATGAGGTGAGTTTGAAATGTCTGAATACCCAGAAGGCACCACGGCCATGGCGCGGCAGTACTCACAAGGTTGGCGTACGAGTTGAGCAGATTCGTCATGACCTAGCTGGCTTATTATGGGGGCTTTAAAGTCAGCAACGTGCAGCAGCACAGCACTCACCAGGTTGGGATACGACTTGAGCAATAGCTGCATGACCTAGCTGGCTAATTTTAGGGGCTTTTAAGTCAGCATCTGCTCTGCACTCACCAGGTTGGCATACGACTTGAGCAGCGGCTTCATGACCTAGCTGGCTTATAAGGGGGGCTTTAAAGTCAGTAACGCGCAGCAGCACTCACCAGGTTGGCTTCATGACCTAGCTGGCGTTTCAGGGGGTCTCTAAATCCACCAAACACAACGGCACTCACCAGGTTGGCATACGACTTGAGCAGTGGCTTCATGACCTTCCATCCAGGCTGGAAAATGAAGGGCGCATCCACAAAGAGCACCTGGGGTGGTGGCAGGTCAGGTGTGGGGAGTAAGTGGGGAGGGAAAGAGGGACGATGCCATGTGGCAAGGGGATAGGAAGATGAATTATCACCGCGGCTGGAAGATGAAGGGCACATCCACAAAGAGCACCTGGGATGGCAAGCAGGAAGGGTTCAAACAATTTGGGAAGTGGTGGGAAGCGGTGTGGGGCACAGGACGGGCAGGGAGAGGAATGGAAGGTGAAGGGCAATATCACAAAGAGCATTTGGGGTGGTTGAGGTTCAGATGTGGGTAGGGAATGGGGAGGGCAAGAGAGATGATGGGGATGTGTGGTTGAGAGAAGCAAAACGAAGGGCGCACACACAAAGACCACGCGGGGTGGGAGGCGAAGAATGGAAGAGAGAGAAGGATGGGTGAGGGAAGAGAATGAGAAGGACGTAACCACAAAGAGCACCTGGGGTGGGAGGCGAAGTACGGAAGAGAGAGACGGGTAGCATGGGAAAGCATGGTGAGATGACAGCTGAAGGGAGAAAGCAGTGCAAATGGTCGAGTTTGAAGAAGAGAATATTCTGTTTCCAGGCTTATGTGAGCGACCAGCATCGCTGGTTGGGTTTGTTTGTACGAGTCCTTGATCGGTTTCAACGCGTCGTCCATGGTATCCTTGCAATCTTGCAAGAGCCGGCCCATGATCAGCTTCCGAGTAGGTGTTGGAAATCCAGGACTAGCTGCAGCCACTTTCTTTAACATAGACTTGAAAGCGGGGTGCTCCGCTACATTGGGGGCAATGCGGCAAACGTGGAAAAACGTTGCAACCGCCTGCTGCGCGCTTGCGAGATTTGCACCTGTAGGCCGACATTCGAGCAACGTTTTCTGATTTGCCGGGCGCTTGCTTGGTGTGCTAGAGCTAGCAACGATCCCGGTTGTCTCCTTGCTAAACGCGTCCATCGTGCGCTTCGAGGCGATCCGCTTAGCTTCCTGCTCACTAGACTTGGCTGATGCCGCTTTACGCACTTCAGCCTTAGCCTCTGCTGACACTTTCTTGCATGCTCTAATGTCCTTGCTATTACCTAGGATATGAGCCTGCGCACGACTAACGTTAAGGGACCACGAATGATTGCAAAACTTGCATTGCCTTTCCGCCGAATCTGATGGAGCCCCATCTGGTAATCTAAAATGCTTCCAAACGGGGTGCTCGTTAAGATTAGCAGGTGAAGCCATAGGTTACGGAGATCGAGGAACTAGAGCTAAGTAGTCGCTGAATACGAAGTTCTGCTCTACTTACGGAATCTGGATCTGGATTCTGGATTCAGATCCAGTTTCGACAAAAGTGGGGTCACGTAATATTTCTGGCTTTGCTGATTCGCTAAGACCTAGGGTTGGTTGGATTCGCTGTTACATTTTTTTTCGTTTTCACCAAACAGCCGAACAGAATTGTGGCAGTCGCGAACCCTAGATTGAATTTCGCCAACATCCACACCTACAAATTTCGCCACGCACGTACGCCACTCACATAGCCGACGAATCTCCCTAGAGAATTTCGCAAAGCGCGCGTCCTAATTCCGAGCCCAACAAACCACCACTCACACCCTCCTCCCTAGCACAACGTCTTGACTCCCTCACAGCCTACAAAACTCTCTCGACCTAATCGATCTAAACCTAGTGGCTCGATATCTTCACATAGTAGTCTACCACCAAGACGTCACAGATTCAGATCGCGTTAGGGACTTTAAAGGCGCTGCGTTTCTACTTAGTTCGCTATTGCAGAAGGCTCGGATTAGCTGTTCTTGCTTCTATCGTAAGCCATAATTGAGGATGAAAAAAAACGGGCCGCGGAAATTTTTTTTTTCCGCTGCCCGCGTCAGACTTACGCGTAACTTAACGTACGAAATCGAAATCGTAACATTTCGCGAAATTTACGTTTACGCTGCCTGGAAAACCGTAAGAGCCCAACTTAGGTTTGTAGTAATGTGAGTTCCCCCCCACCCTACCTGGTGCAATCTCTTGGGATAGTAGTTGAAGAAAACGTCAATCTGCAGGAGGTAATGGTGGGAAGAAAGCGGGATAAAGGGATACAGAGAGACACTATTTAGTAGTTGGAAACACCAATCAGCGACCAGAAATTGTGGGAAGAAAGAGGGTAAAACAGATGTCGTGAGGCTTTTGAGACGTCTCAAAAGACGTCGTGAAGCAATGAAGTGAGATTTGTGCTAGCAGCGGGGAGGGAAGGTAAAAGGAACATGAAGGGACAATGAATCAAGAAAGGGTGCTGGTACCGGGAAGCGAGGGTGCAAGGAAGATAGAGAGACACTCAAATAGCAACAGGTGTTGATAGCGGGGAGGGGAGTTGGTGTGAAAAAAACATTATTCCAGCATTCATGCTCTCTCATGCTTCCCCCCTGCGCCCCCATTACCCACCCCCCCCCCCCCCTCACCTCCTCCCCCTTCCCCCCTCTCTTCCCCCCACCTCGTCCCCCCCCCCCTCCCCCCCCCCTCCCCTACCCAATGAATACTTACCATAAACTTAACAAACGCCAGGTCAGTGTTCTTAGCGGTGAAGCCTCTCAAATCGAATATCCCGCGGAATTGCTCCTCCCCCTCCGGCAGTTGCTCGATGGCCCTTTCAATCAAATAGGCGCACAGCTGCTGGCTGTAGAATAACGAGACGGGATGACTGGTGGGCAGGGAAGGGGTAATGACAGTCAAACGTGGTCCAAGTGGGTATAAGAGGTGGTTGCTCAATGGCCCTCTCTATGAGGTAGGCGCAGAAATGCGAATGCATGTAGTTGAGTTAGATGGATATGCAACAGGGAATGATTGATCTTTTGAAAATTTCTCAAAAGTGATCGCATACGTCTGGGAAGTGCTTTGCTGCCACAACAACGATCACGGGCCGCCCGTCCACGTCAGCGTGCTCGTGGAGGAAAGCCTTCCCCGTTGCGCCCTCCTCTGCCACGTCAGCAGCTGTCAGCCCCGCCACTCCAAACTCGTGGCGCCATTTCTGATAAGAGGACAAGCGAAGGGACAAAGGCCATTGGAAGAAGGGAACTGACAGAGGAAGAGGGATGGGGCAAAGGGCATTGGAGAAGGGAGAACGAGAGTAACCAGCAACATCACCTGTAACGCACTGTACCGCACTCCACCACTCACAATGGCTTTGACGAGTTTCTCCACCGTGGGTTCGACTTTGTATTTCCTGTCCTTGAGGAACCACCTCAGCATGGCTTCATCGTCCCTCCCATACTCGCCCACGGGGAGAGACGCATGGTCGCGAGCAAGAATGCTCTTTACCTCGTCCACGAGCTGGAGTGAGTGAGGGTGAGTGGGGGTAGAGAGGGAACAGAGAAAGGATAAGTGGCTTCAAGAACCACCTCAGCATGGCCTCGTCGTCCCGCCCGTACTCGCCCACGGGCAGGGACGCATGGTCGCGAGCCAGGATGCTCTTTACCTCGTCCACGAGCTGGAGTGGAGGGGGAAAGAGAGGAGATAAGAAAAGGATGGGTGCATGCAAGAACCATCTCAGAATGGCCTCGTCGTCCCGCCCGTACTCGCCCACGGGGAGAGATGCATGGTCGCGAGCCAGAATGGATTTCACCTCGTCCACGAGCTGATGGTAAATGGGGAAGAGGGGGGTTCGTAGAAGGGGGAAATGGGTGCGGGTAGTATTGGAAGAGACGGGAGAGGATAAGCATGGTCTCATCGTCCCGCCCATACTCGCCCACAGGCAGGGATGCATGGTGGCGAGCCAAGATGGTTTTCACTTCGTCCACGAGTTGGAGGGAGGAGTTGGGAAGAGGGGGTGGGAATAAGGTAAGAAAGAGGATAAGCATGGCCTCGTCGTCCCTCCCATACCCGCCCACGAGGAGAGACGCATGGTCGCGAGCAGATTTCACTTCGTCCACGAGCTGGGGTGTACAGAGGGGGAGGAGGAGACACGAGAGAAAGGGGAAGACAGGATGAGGAAGAGACGATGAGGAGATGATGATGGGAAGAGAGCAGTAAGTAACCACCTCAGCATGGCCTCGTCGTCCCGCCCATACTCGCCCACGGGCAGGGACGCATGGTCACGAGCCAAGATGGCTTTCACCTCCCCCACCAACTGAAGAGAGGGGCAAGAAGGGGGGAGACAAGGGTGGGCGCTAAAAAAGCCTGAGACAGTGTGGGGCAAGGATGAGGCGATTGGAGGGTGAGGGGGGGGGGTGAGGGGGGGTAGTGTCTAGCTTACAGCCTCACGAGAAGTGAAGGGTGGAAGGGCGGTCCTGGCCTGGCTCGCAGGCATAGATGTCATACACATATACTTGAATACACTTCCACTCACTTTCATGAGCTATTACCTGAACCTGAACCACTACCTGATGATTACCTGAACGATCACCTGAATGATCACCTGAACAAGTCACCTGAAATGACACCTGTTTCCACTCACCGCAGCAATCTCCTCCTCCCGCCGCTCCGCCCATCCGCCGCTGCCACTTGTCGTCACGTCATTCGTCTCCGTCGTCGCGGTCCCCCCATCCGCTCGCACGCGCACTCCCCTCCTTCCCCTACCGCATCCCCCATTCTCCCTTCTCGCGGCCAACAACCCGGCAGGGAAAGCACCACCTCTTCTCAGGCTCAGCGCGCTTATATGATTCTCTAGTCCTCCTCCTCCCCTCGAAAATCTTCCCCTCCTGCCTTGTTGGGAATTGAGAGCGCTGATGGAAGGTGCAGGGGAGGTTCGCGCGCTGCTAGAAGCTGACGTCACGCTGACGTGCTGCCACGTGGCAGCAGCAGGAAGGAGGACTGCTCTGGTGTTGGCCGCTGCAGCGGATCCTGTGAACGCCATGTCGGGTAGTCACGCTGTGCCACGTGGCAAGTGGAGGAAATGTATGGACGACACGCATTGGCGTGATGAGCAATTTGGAAAAATGCATATTGAATGACTGGTCTGGTATGTAAGCTATCATGACCAATTCGTGTTTGATCGTACACAAGGTTTTTTGCGAGTGAATTTGAATTGAATCAAGGAGTGTGCAATGTGTAGGTGAATGGAAAGAGAAACAGAATGGAGAAAAAACAAGACGACTCGTTGTAGTCACGCTTAGAGCGAGCAGGTACGTGCGGAACCCGCCGCAGCGTACCCGGCTGCGGGTACCCGGATCACTGGGTACTCTCGCGACGTCAGTAAATCCCAAGAGAACCACAGTGGGATCACGGATCAAGGCACACGGCGCCAACGGCATTTTAGCGACGATTTTTTGCTATCGAACCAGCCAAAGCGGTAATGTATCTCGCAAGAGAACCCACACGGCAGCGACGGCATTCTTATACTCTCAGGCATCCCGCTACGCAATGCAACAAGGAGCGAGTGAAAATGCGATGCGATAGTGCGCGGAGAGGGAGTGCAACAATATGATAGCTACTTTTTAGGCGTTGGCATACAGCTGCGAGGCGCGCAGCGTCACAGAGCACTAAAATGCGAGGCGTGGTACTAACATCTAGCCGTTGACAGAGGAATCTACTCACCTCGTGCAACGGAGTGAGCTTGATTGGAACGCGACACGGTATTCCTCAATGCGTGACGATAATCCCTGAACTGTCACGGCATTCCCAAGGCGTTCTTTTCAGAAGAGTGACACACCTCGAGAGTGCGAATGCGCAGCAGAACTGAAAATGGCGGGAGGCGAGGGACTTGTGCCTATTGGAGGAAAGAGTGGATAAGAGTGATTGTATCAGGAATGTGACTCTATGAGAAACGTGGAGGAGTGTGTCGCTCAATCCAGATTCTCTGTTTTGATTCTGTGGAAGATTCTACACCAGAGGGAAAAGGCGACCAGATCTTCGGCGAGCTGAGAGCTGGTAACCATGTGCTGGCGACATCCAGCTCTACATATACGCGCTAAGCGAGCCGTCGTAACATATACCGTAAACAATGCTTCAAAACCAACAACAAAGCACAACCACTTTCTAAAGAGGCTCGTGTTGAGTCGTCAGGTGATTCCACATGAGAAATCTGGGCTGGGCTCCACCAACTGCAGCTCAGGGTGTGAGCCAAATTGCTCCCCAACGTTCCCAAGCCAAGGTTTTCTGCCGAAGCTCGTTTCCGCGTCGAGCCGAGCCAGCCGTGAGGTGGTGTGGCCGGGCCAGAAAACGTGCTTCACCTCACACCGGATGCTTGAAACAGAAAGGCTCATGGCACCAGCGCTCGACTTTTTTTTTTCCTTGACCGCTGCTTTCATTTTCTTGTGGAACCACTCCTTGCACTTGAAATTAGCTCAAAGCCTACGAAATAACGACATAACTGACCACTTTCATCCCATACTCCCCCATACTTTCAAAAAAAGGGGGGGTATTTTATTTCGTGCCGGAGACGAAAATGCCTGTGCACCGTCCAGCCTAGACAAAACAAGTTCGTTGTGCTTGGGGCTTCCGACAGCCCGCTTGGTCGCAAGGCAGTGTCGTTTTCTGCATGTCTGTCGACGCTGATTGCTGTACCTCAACCTCAGTGGTCTGGCTGGAAGCGCATCCACAGATCGTTGTGGTTCGACCATCGCTGCTTGTTTAAAGGACGTGGTTACACGTCACCGTTCACAACCAGACAAAGTACGAACCAGGTTTTGAGGTTCAGAGCTCGCAGAGCCTGCTCTTTGGTTGGTAGACATCTGGTTCGACTGGCTGATCAGGGAGGCACCAGCTACAGTGAGTACGGCACTGTTGCAGCGCAGCCATTCCCCCCACCTTTCCCCCTCACCGCAAACCTCTCCCCATTCCCCTTACCTCCTCGCACTCCCTCCGCCTGTTCAATTGCTCCGCTTGCATTCTCTCCGCCTGTTCTAATGCATCCGCATTCTGGTTGTTGGTGTTCAATCAACAGCGTACTCCTGTCCTGAACGATACCCCAAACAAACGTTCACAAACGTACAGAATCGTATTTCAACGTACTTTACAGAGCTCGACTCCTTGTTTCAAGGTTGTTCAAAATTTCTGCTTGGCTGGCTGTTGCCTGGTTGATCAACAACAGATAGACTCTGGCGTATGTTTCTGTCTTCTGTTGAAATCAAGTGTTCCCGAGCAACCACCATACACCTCTTCCCGTCACCGACAAGTGAACAACATTTTCTTCGAATGCTGTACGAAGCACATCAGATAGTTGTTTCTTAGTTTCGCCTTTCGCCTAAACTCGCCGTTTCGCCGTTCGTAAGTACATCACTTGGTCTCGGACCGACAAGCGATTTCGTGGCGTGTCGCCTAGTTGTCGCTCCGCCAGTCGCCGAGCAGTCGCTGAGCTGTCGCGCGCGTCGCATGGCGATGGTGGATTACCTCGTGATGGGCTTCGGCCTCGCCGCGTGCGGCGGCTCGCTCTGCGGCGGCGTGCTGATCGCCTTCGACTCGCACGCGCCCGAAAAACTCAAGGTACGGACAAATGTGTGCTGCAAGGTACGGCCGAAATACTCAAGGTACAAAGCTGGCAATAGGAGCTTACGACAAGAGCGCTATTCGGCGGTTCCGGCTCGTCCCGCTCTTTCCGCTCATCCTCCCCTCCCCTCCGCTCTTTCTTCGCCGTACTGCGAAGCCGGAGCCCCGTTCGCATCCTCCCGCTCTCTTGCCGTCTCTCCCCGTCCCCCTCTCCCCTTCCCACACCCCCTCTCCCACCCTCCCTCGCCGTCCCCGCCGTCCCCGCCGTCCCCAGCTCTTCCCCGTCCTCCCCCCCAAACCGCTCCCTCCCATCCTTGTATTCCAGCCGTTTTCAAGCGGAGTTTTCATAACGGCTGCACTGTATCAATAAACTGGCTCTTCGTCCGCCCACTTCCCCCGTCCCTGTCCTCCCCCTGTCCTGTCTTTCCCCTCCCACATCTTCCCCATCCCTTGTCATCCCCACTCCCCCCCCCCCCAACCCCCTATTCCCCCTGCCGCTCTTCCCCTTACCCTGTCTCCTCCCTCCTCCATCCAACCTTTCCCATCTCCTCATCTTTCCTCTCCCCCCAATCTCCCCCTTCGCGCCTTCTCCCCCTTTCCCCCATCCCCCTGGCGCAACAGGCGGAGGATGCGGAACCTATTCGCAATGATGAGTCGCTTATGGACCCGCCCTGTCTACACCGCATCTCGCGCCCGTCCCACGGCGCCGCGCATTCCTCCAACGGCTCCGCGCATTCATCTGGCGGCGCCACGCGTCCGTCGCTCACTGGCTCCCGCCCGGCAAGCGCGCCGATTCGAACCGACCGATCTGAGGCGGAACCGACGGCGCGGATGCCGCCCGCGAATCACGGCGACGAGCGGAGAGAAACGCGTCATGTGGTTTCAGCCGCCCACCGCCCGCACCCGACGCGGTCGCGCTCCTATGTGTCGTCTCCCGCCGAGCTAGAAGACGCAGTTCCTCCGCTTGATGCGCCACGAGATGCGGAGCGGCGGAGGAGCTTTGACGGGTTGGAGTCGGAGAGGGCCGGTCTTATGCGCGACGGTGACTATAACGGATGTTATCCTCGCGGGGGACCGTTCGAATCGCGCGAGGGAAATTACGCTAATTACCCATGTTACCCTACGCACGGGGCTGGAATGCTGGCGCGGCCACACTCACACCCCAATATGCACTCTCGGCCGCAGCAGTGCGGGTCAGAGGGGGATGAGACGCAGCAACACCGTTACTACCAGCACCACAGGGAGCAGCAGCAGCAGCAACATCAACAGCACCAGCTGCACCAGCAGCAGCAGCAGATGTACTATCAGCAGCAGTGTCATCAATATCAGCAGTACTTGCAACAGCAGCAGGGGCAGAATCAGGAACATCAGCAGGAGCAGGAGCGACAGCAGGATTACTGGCGCGCACACAGCAACCAATATCCGCACTCACTTCCCCCCCAAAAACCCCCCCACGCGCGCTCACACACCCCGCCCTTCCCCCCGTCGTACCACCCCCCCCATGCCCCAGACTTCCCCCCGCACGCCCCCCCGCGTTGTCCCCCCGCGTACCCCCCTTCCGCCTTCCCCAGCCGGCCCGCGGGCGCGCCCATCTGCCCGCCCGCGCAGAGGCAGCAGGGGGGCGCGGGGGAGCAAGCGGCGCACAGGCAGCTGGAGCAGGGGCTGAGGACGCTGCCCAGACTCAAGGTGTGACGCGGGGAAAGTTAGGGGCGGGCGGGGAGGAGTGCCTGGGGGCATGTGCAAAGAGGCGGCTCACATGACGGCAGCTGGAGCAGGGGCTGAGGACGCTGCCCAGACTCAAGGTGTGAGGGGAGAAGGGGACCGAGGCGGTTGGGGGAGGATGGGTGGAGGAGGTGTGAGGGGGAGGATGCGTGCAGGAGTTGTGAGAGGCTGGCCTGTGCAATACCGGCGATAAAAGCTGAAGTGGGGCTGTGCGGCGGGATAGGGGTGGGGATGGTTGGGGGAGGATGGGTGAAGGAGGCGTGAGGGGGAGGATGCGTGCAGGAGTTGTGAGAGGCTGGCCTGTGCAATAGCGGTGATGGAGGCCGAAGTGGGGCTGTGCGGGAAGTAGTATTTGAGGCGCCTCAAAAAAGGATGCGTGCAGAAGTTGTTGTGAGAGGGTTGGCTGTGCAATAGAGGCAATGGAGGCTGAAGTGGGGCTGTGTGGAGGGAGAGAGGTGGGGGTGGTTGGGGGGAGCGCCAATGCTAGCTGAAGCAGGGGGAAGTGAGTGTGGGCATGTATCGGAGGAGATTGGGTGCGGGAGAGGGGTGGGGATGGGGAGGAAACTGGTGGGGTTGAGTAGAGGAATGGGGGCACTGGGCAGTTGGAGGAGAAGGGCATGTCTTTCGTGTTTTGAATTGCATTTTTGTTGTATTTTACCGTATTTGATAGAGGCATCAGCATGCGAACGTGGCTGGAGCAGGAGGGTAGGAAATAGCGGAGGATTGATGGTTTCATTTTGGCATAAGTGGATGAAGGATGAAGTACTTCTGATGTATTTTCATGGCTTTATAATTCTATAAACCCGTACAACTCAGTTGTGCTTATACATTAGTTAAAGCTCCAACTTGCTAAATGAATATTGATATACGGTATCAGTGTACAGTCAAAAGCAAAGGCACCCAGCGCATTATCAAACCCTTCTGTGGCCCTCGAGATTGCCGCCACGCCTGACAAGCTGCCGTTTGTGCCCTTCCGATATTACTACCTGTTTGTGCCTGGGACTTGTGCGATTGCTGCCAATGCTGCCTGATTTTCCCCGGCGTGCTTCGGGACTCTGGCCGAGAATCCTCTTGCGCTGCTGTAACGTCATGGAAACCGCAGAGGGGCCTCAATATTCCATAGTCGTAGGTTCTAGATTCTAGGTTTCAGACTCCAATTTAAATACTCATCTCATGGCTTGCTGCCTTCGAGTCGTACGATCGTCGTCGCTCACGATGCTTGTGAGCCAGCGGCCGACGTCGCATGAGTCGCCAGCGGCCTTTCGCTCATGAGCTGCTCCCGATCGCTTCTGATTGCGACTGCTGCTGCTCTGAACCGTGTTACACCGTTCTGAACCTCCTCAAGCAGTGGTTATCAGTAATTTTTATCTGCCCAATAGCTGGAATGCCGGCGACTCAAAGTAGCTGGCACGGTACACACCTGTGAGGGTCGCAGTACGGTTCATGTAGTTAAACTTTAATACAATTTCACACTTATTTACTACGCTTCGCCGTCGTAACGCATCATATCCTCAGGCGCCTCGTTATACTCACCCACCCACCCGCCACGTCATCAATGACGACATCATCCTCCGCCTCTTGGACAATGCGCTTACCACTAGGCACACCAGCACCCGCTGCCAGCTCTTGCTCTCTGCGCTTACTACCCCAAAAAGCAACCCACGGAGCAGCACAGTCATGGCTGGGGTGTGGACTTAGCTGCAGCGCACAGCATCGGAGGCGCGAGTTACCAGGCACACCATCAGCACCCGCTGCCAGCTCTTGTTCACTGCGCTTACTACCCCAAAAGTCAGCCCACGGAGCAGCACAGTCATGCATGAGACGTGGATTTAGCTGCAGCACACAGCAGCAGAGGCGCGGGTTACCAGGTACATCGGCACGCGCTGCCAGCTCTTGGTCACTGCGTGCATTACCTTACCAAGCAACGCATGGAGCAACCGTCGGAGCAGCAGCAACTCCTGCCTGTCAAAGGCCAGGAGCAAGGGCAGGGGCGCGCGTGAGCATCGTTGCTGTTGCTGCAGCAGCAGCAGGAGGAGAAGCAGGAGAAGCAGAAGCAGGTGCAGTAGCAGGAAAAGGAGGAGAAGCAGAAGCAGCAGCAGGAGCAGAAGCAGGAGCAGGAGCAGCAGCAGAACCAGAAGCAGCAACAGGGGGGGCAGCAGGCAGACGAGCACTTCTTGCCAGCCCAAGACGAAGATCGACGGCAGACATCCGCGTGATTTCTGCTGCTGCTGCTGCCGCTGCTGCGGCATTTGCAGGAGCTGCTGAGAAAGCAGCGGCAGCATCAGCAGTAGGAGCAGAAGGAGCAGCAGCAGCAGGGGGCCCGGTGTCAGCGCTACCACCGGTGGCTGGGAAGGCGATGCGGGTGGTGCAGTGTGTGTCTCGCTGTGCGCCCATGTTGGAAGATAATTTCCTCAACAACTCCGCCAGAACGCTCTATTCCTATGTCCTTATGCCTGGCGAAAAATCGTTTGGGCTGCTGGCTTGGCTGCCGGTCCGTGTGATGGCAGCTGTGCAGCGATCAGAGACGCTGGTAAGTGCGGCCTATGTGTGTGCTTGTAAGGGCTGGTACGTGCTGCTGATGAGGAATTGATATGAGACGTCGCAAGTTCTGATCAATGCTGTTATCGACACTACATTCCGCTCCACGCATACTCACTGCTCTCCCTAAAAAGGGTCAAATTATCGCATCTCATGCCACGTGAGCACTGCATTCTATGCCACGTGGACCCTGAATTCCATGCCACGTGGCAGGTTGTGATTGCTCTGCGGGAGTCGATCGTGTTTCTCGCCCTTGTCGCCCTCTTCGCTGTCACACCCCACGTCTGCCGAGCCCTCAACTGGTAACCGTCAACTGGTAACCATCAACTGACAAGCATGGCCTGTAAATCGTTACGATGTCATCTTGTTGCAACGCCATCTCATTTTCGACTCTCTTGACTTTCTTGTGAACAGAGCCACCTGGGAACCATCCAGTTTCAATCCACACTCATGTCAATTTGTGTTGCCTCCTCCGCCATTGTATGACGTGTCAAATCGTTCTGAAAACATCTCAGAAATTATTATCGCGAGGCAGTGAGTCCACGGAGGAGGAGCGGTGTTCACTTGGAATGGAACAAGGGGGAGGGGTCAGGGCTTTCGCCTTTGCTCCATATCCGACTCTCTCCTTTACCCCTGCCTCTCAAAATCTGGGCCTCCTTCACAATGCGGGACAATGGCATCACAGGAAAGGAGTTTCCAGGACTTCATGTTCTGCATGCACTGCCCTGCACTGCACTGCATTGCACTGCACTGCACTGCACCCCAGTGCTTCCCTCACGGGTCACTAGCCACCAACGCCTCCTTTTGCTGTGACCGTCTTTTGTCCCTGCGTCTCAGGCTCTGGGCATCTTTCATAATGCGGGACAATGGAGTCACAGAGGAGAGTTTCCAGGACTCCATGTTTGGCGCTCTCGTGCTCCCCCTGCAGTTCGTTGCAGCAGCTTTCTTCCTTACCAGACAGTAAGCTTCCACCCTCTTATATCGCTCGTAACCACTTGTAACCGCTCTCATGCTCCCCCTGCAGTTCGTTGCTGCTGCTGCTTACTTCCTCAGCCCCTTTCTCCTCTGGAGGCTCAGAATGGTTTCAGTGGTGCTGGTGGCAAAGCGTCTGTTCCCCCTTCTTCCGTCCTCGCCCTTGCAGCATGCATCTCCTCTTGCCTCTAGCCAAGCGTCACCTCACCCCCTTTCGTTGCCTCTCCCCTCTTCTTGTACTCTCCCCCTTCTTCCGTCCTCGCCCCTTGCAGCATGCGTCTCCTCTTGCCGCTAGCAAAAAATATAATAGTACCCTTTATTCTACCTTATAACGCAAAAAGAAGCTACCTAGCTCTTATAAAAGGTTGAATAGACTAAACCCATTTATGGGAGTTAAGCATCACCTCAGCCCCTTCGTATGGTCCCTCCTCTAGAGGTTCACAATAGATTCAGTGGTGGTGGCAGTGTGGGTGGCAACTCTCCCTCTTCCTCTTTCCCTCTCTCCCCTGATACCTCCCATTCATCCTTTCAGCATGCGTCTCATCTTGCCCCTCGCCAAGCTCCAGTTAAGCCCCTTCCTCCTGCAGAGGCTCAGAATGGTGTCAATGGTGGTGGCGGCAGTGGTGGTGATAAATTCCTCCCTTCCCTCGCTTTCCTCCTCCGCCCCATCCCCCCTCCCTTCCTTGCAGCATGCGTCTCCTCTTGCCACTAGCCAAGCTCCAGTTAAGCCCCTTCCTACTCCGGAGGTTCAGAATGGTTTCAGTGGTGCTGGCGGCAAACTTTCTATCCCTCTTCCTTGTCACCTGTCCTTCCACACACTCCCCTCCCTCCTCTCCTCTTCCCACTCCCACCCCTCCCTTTCTTGCAGCATGCGTCTCCTCTTGCCCCTCGCCAAGCTCCAGTTAAGCCCCTTCCTCCTCCGGAGGCTCAGAATGGTGTCAGTGGTAGTGGCGGTGACGTGCTTTGTTGTGGGGTGGAAGGACAGAGTCATGCGGATGGTGCTTCAGAAGCACCCGGCTGAAAAGGTACAGTATGCAAATGGCTTTGAGGGTGGTCACTTTCTGTACTGGCAGTGGTGGCAGCAGTGGTGGTGGTAGTGACGTGCTTTGCGGTGGGGTGGAAGGACAGGGTCATGCGGATGGTGCTGCAGAAGCACCCGGCTGAAAAGGTAGTGGGTGTGTAGGTGTGCTTGTGTCCCATAGGCCATCTTGCTCAACGTGAGTCGATTCCTCTCTGGTTTAAACCCTAATGCCTCTCGTGGGGGTGGCCATACTGGTTTAAACCCTAATGCCTCTCGTGGGGGTGGCCATACTGGTATAAACCCTAATGCCTCTCGTGGGGGTGGCCATACTGGTTTAAACCCTAATGCCTCTCGTGGGGGTGGCCATACTGGTTTAAACCCTAATGCCTCTCGTGGGGGTGGCCATACAGGTTTAAACCCTAATGCCTCTCGTGGGGGTGGCCATACTGGTTTAAACCCTAATGCCTCTCGTGGGGGTGGCCATACTGGTTTAAACCCTAATGCCTCTCGTGGGGGTGGCCATACTGGTTTAAACCCTAATGCCTCTCGTGGGGGTGGCCATACTGGTTTAAACCCTAATGCCTCTCGTGGGGGTGGCCATACTGGTTTAAACCCTAATGCCTCTCGTGGGGGTGGCCATACTGGTTTAAACCCTAATGCCTCTCGTGGGGGTGGCCATACTGGTTTAAACCCTAATGCCTCTCGTGGGGGTGGCCATACTGGTATAAACCCTAATGCCTCTCGTGGGGGTGGCCATACTGGTTTAAACCCTAATGCCTCTCGTGGGGGTGGCCATACTGGTTTAAACCCTAATGCCTCTCGTGGGGGTGGCCATACAGGTTTAAACCCTAATGCCTCTCGTGGGGGTGGCCATACTGGTTTAAACCCTAATGCCTCTCGTGGGGGTGGCCATACTGGTTTAAACCCTAATGCCTCTCGTGGGGGTGGCCATACTGGTTTAAACCCTAATGCCTCTCGTGGGGGTGGCCATACTGGTTTAAACCCTAATGCCTCTCGTGGGGGTGGCCATACTGGTTTAAACCCTAATGCCTCTCGTGGGGGTGGCCATACTGGTTTAAACCCTAATGCCTCTCGTGGGGGTGGCCATACTGGTTTAAACCCTAATGCCTCTCGTGGGGGTGGCCATACTGGTTTAAACCCTAATGCCTCTCGTGGGGGTGGCCATACTGGTTTAAACCCTAATGCCTCTCGTGGGGGTGGCCATACTGGTTTAAACCCTAATGCCTCTCGTGGGGGTGGCCATACTGGTTTAAACCCTAATGCCTCTCGTGGGGGTGGCCATACTGGTTTAAACCCTAATGCCTCTCGTGGGGGTGGCCATACTGGTTTAAACCCTAATGCCTCTCGTGGGGGTGGCCATACTGGTTTAAACCCTAATGCCTCTCGTGGGGGTGGCCATACTGGTTTAAACCCTAATGCCTCTCGTGGGGGTGGCCATACTGGTTTAAACCCTAATGCCTCTCGTGGGGGTGGCCATACTGGTTTAAACCCTAATGCCTCTCGTGGGGGTGGCCATACTGGTTTAAACCCTAATGCCTCTCGTGGGGGTGGCCATACTGGTTTAAACCCTAATGCCTCTCGTGGGGGTGGCCATACTGGTTTAAACCCTAATGCCTCTCGTGGGGGTGGCCATACTGGTTTAAACCCTAATGCCTCTCGTGGGGGTGGCCATACTGGTTTAAACCCTAATGCCTCTCGTGGGGGTGGCCATACTGGTTTAAACCCTAATGCCTCTCGTGGGGGTGGCCATACTGGTTTAAACCCTAATGCCTCTCGTGGGGGTGGCCATACTGGTTTAAACCCTAATGCCTCTCGTGGGGGTGGCCATACTGGTTTAAACCCTAATGCCTCTCGTGGGGGTGGCCATACTGGTTTAAACCCTAATGCCTCTCGTGGGGGTGGCCATACTGGTTTAAACCCTAATGCCTCTCGTGGGGGTGGCCATACTGGTTTAAACCCTAATGCCTCTCGTGGGGGTGGCCATACTGGTTTAAACCCTAATGCCTCTCGTGGGGGTGGCCATACTGGTTTAAACCCTAATGCCTCTCGTGGGGGTGGCCATACTGGTTTAAACCCTAATGCCTCTCGTGGGGGTGGCCATACTGGTTTAAACCCTAATGCCTCTCGTGGGGGTGGCCATACTGGTTTAAACCCTAATGCCTCTCGTGGGGGTGGCCATACTGGTTTAAACCCTAATGCCTCTCGTGGGGGTGGCCATACTGGTTTAAACCCTAATGCCTCTCGTGGGGGTGGCCATACTGGTTTAAACCCTAATGCCTCTCGTGGGGGTGGCCATACTGGTTTAAACCCTAATGCCTCTCGTGGGGGTGGCCATACTGGTTTAAACCCTAATGCCTCTCGTGGGGGTGGCCATACTGGTTTAAACCCTAATGCCTCTCCTACCTCCCTCCTCGTGTCACTCCATTCTCCCTGCCCCCCTTCCCACCAGCCCATCTTGCTCAACGTGAGTCGATTCCTCTTGCTGCTCATCCACCTCGTGGGAGTGGGCACACTGTGCCTAATCAGGGTTCCCCTGTTCCCTCCCCATTCCTCCCTCCTCTCCTCTTTCCCCTCCCACCAGCCAATATTGCTCAACGTGAGCAGGTTCCTCTCACTGCTCATCCACATCGTGGGAGTGGGAACAGTGCTAGGCCTGCTTAAGCCAGGTTCCGCCTTCCCCATGCCCCTCCGTCCCCTCTCTCACCTCCCACCAGCCCATCTTGCTGAACGTGAGTCGATTCCTCTCGCTGCTCATCCACCTCGTAGGGGTTGGCACGGTGCTAGACCTGCCTTCATGACCAGTGTTCTTCCGCCTTTCCCCTCCCCACCCCTCCCCTCTCTCCCCATCTCGCCAGCCCATCTTGCTGAACGTGAGTCGGTTCCTCTCGCTGCTCATCCATCTGGTGGGGGTCGGCACGGTGCTGGACCTATTTGGTGTCTCCCTTCTCTCCCTGGTGGCTGTGGGCGGCATTTCAGGTGAGGAAGAGCCGTGTTTTGAGTCGACTCAAAACACAGGTGAGGGAAAGTGAGGGGGTGTAGGGAAGGGGGACTCATCCACCGGGTGGGAGTGAGGGGGTGTAGTGAAGGGCGACTCATCCACCGGGTGGGAACGCTGCTGGACCTCTTTGGCGTCTCCCTCCTCTCCCTGGTGGCTGTGGTGGCATCTCAGGTGCGTGAGAGAGGGGGAGTCGATGGGTGACAGAGAGAGTGAGTGAGTGAATGATTGATTCAGTGAGTGAGTGAGTGAGTGAGTGAGTGAGTGAGTGAGTGAGTGAGCGAGTGCGTGAGTGAGTGAGTGAGTGAGTGAGTGCTGACTCAAGCAGGGGGCATATCAGGGCAAAACAAGCACCTCAGGCCCCCATCTCCCCTTCGACCCTTAAAGATCGAGCACCCACTCTCCCACCACCCAACAACCCCTTCTTCCCCAACCGCCAGGTGTCGCCATGGGATTCGCGTCCAAGGAGATAGTGACCAATTTCTTTGGCGGGCTGGTGCTGGTGATCTCACAGCCATTCGTGGTGGGGGAACGCATCCAAGCCGGTCTTCTAATGCCCCCTCCTTCCCCAAACCCCACCCCGCCAGGTGTTGCTGTGGGATTCGCCTCCAAGGAGATAGTGACCAATTTCTTTGGGGGATTGGTGCTGGTGATCTCACAGCCATTCGTGGTGGGGGAACGCATCCAAGCAGGGGGCATATCGGGGCGGGTGGAGGAGATTGGGTTTCTTCACACCAAGCTGGCTGGGGCAGACAAGGCGCCAGTCGTGGTGCCCAATCAGATGTTCAACACTGCAGTGAGTGCGCTTATAACGCGTATCCAAGGTGCTTACTACGAGAAAGGGACTGAGAAAGCATTCCATTCAAGCAGGGAGCATATCGGGGCGGGTGGAGGGGATTGGGTTTCTGCACACCAAGCTCGCAGGAGCAGACAAGGCGCCAGTCGTAGTGCCCAATCAGATGTTCAACACTGCAGTGAGTGGACCTTTAACGAGTATTTATTGTGCGAGTGCAACGCGAGCCATTATGACTCACGTTACTTGCATGTCCCGCATCACTCGTATGCTCAAATCACATTGTGTGACTGCAAGTCATAACCGTACAGGTCACCCCGCTCCCACCAACCCTCTCCCAGGTGATTACCAACAATCTCCCAAGCCCAATGCTACCGATTAACTATGTTGAGTTTACTTTTGAGAATTCACAAAAATATACTTACCAATTTCTCCCGAGCCAAGTGCTACCCTGTAGCCGTCACTTTTGAGCTTCGAATAGAGAATATTGAGCGAGTGCGACCCTCACCCATACATATAACCCCATTCATGCCGTCCCATTCCCGCATCACCATTGACCCTACCAGGTGATCACCAACTTCTCCCGAGCCCAGTGCTTAACTTTTTCAGTCACATTCAAGCTCAGAATAGAGGACATCGAGGGAGTGCATGCCATCACGTCCCACATCACACACATACTGAAATAAGATTGTGTGATTGCAGCTCATAACCCTACATGCCACCCCACCCCCCCGGGCTATTCACGCTGCCAGGTGATCACCAACGCAGTCACATTCGAGCTCAGAATAGAGCGTGCACATATCCCCATTCCTGCCTTCCCATTCCCACCAACCCTCTCTGCCAGGTGATCACCAACTTCTCTCGAGCCAAGTGCTACCCTGTGGCAGTCACGTTTGAGCTTCGAGTTGAGGATATTGAGCGGGTGCAAGCCATCAGCTCTCGCATCACACGCATGCTGAGGTCGCATGCTGACGTGGACCAATCACAGGGCCCCGCGCACGCAGTGCTGAAGGACCTTAGCGGGGCGAGTCTGCACGTGGGCATGCTGGCTTCACTGAACCCTCAGGTGAGTCTGCAGGTGAGTCTTCAGGTGATTTCAGAATTCTCAGAGGTGGCCCCGCACATGCAGTGCTGAAGGATCTTAGTGGGGCCAATCTGCATGTGGGCTTGCTGCCTTCGCTGGACCCCCAGGTGAGATTTCAGGTGTTTTTTCAAACGTGTCAAACGTGGTGTCCGTGGGTGCTGTACATATTAATCTTTGTATAGTACCCCAGTATAGTTTGGGGGATTACGACAACTATACTCATGGCACATGGCATCTAATCTGTGCCACGCGGCATTGAGTGTTGGCAATGTCATAAATTTTGACATAATTACCCGATGTGATTGCCAAGTATCATGTTGTACCCATAAGAATGTTGCACCCATAAGTGTGTTGCACCCATAGGTATGTTGCACCCATAAGTATGTTGCACCCAGAAGTATGTTGCACCTATAAGTATGCTGCACCCATAAGTATGCTGCACCCATAAGTATGTTGCACCCATAAGTACGTCGCACCCACCATAAATACGTTGCACCCACCATAAGTACGTTGCACCCACCATAAGTACATTGCACCCATAAGTACGTTGCACCCACCATAAGTACATTGCACCCATAAGTACGTTGCACCCACCATAAGTACGTTGCACTTATAAGAATGTTCCACACCATCACCTACCCCCCCACCCCCTTGCCCACCACCCTTTCCTCCGCAGTACCATGTGGTATTGTGACATGGCACGGGCATGTGCATTGGTCAGGGACTTTTTATAGTTTACGGACTCGCTGTCGCTAAAAGTTTGTTTGTTTGTTTTTTTTTTTTTTTTTTTTTTTTTTTTTTTTTTCGTTGCAGGGCGGTAGGAAGGTGGTGGATGTCAAGCAAGAAATCCTTGAAAGAGCGGTGAGGATCATTTTGGACGAAGGAGCATGTATAGGCAAAAACGTACAGTTTCTTGATAGTGGTACACATTCATAAGGTTTGGTTGGCACAATTCTGTGACATGTCCGTACCATCCGTCTAAGCCTCCATGCATGACCTGGAACAGGAGGTGGCAAATGGAGTGTGCTAGATAATTGAGGAAAGAGCAACCTTCATAAACAATGAGTGCACCTATACTGTTTTTTCCAAACGATTGTAATATTCCTGTTTGAATTTCGAATTGTGAAGTTCTTTGTGACCTAGACATTCAAATGTGCTATTCGTCTGATATAGTATCGACATTCACTGTGCCCTCATCAACAAGGTCAACGGAGTCGTGGTTGTGAGTGGCAAGCGGCCAACTTCTCAACTTTGTCCATGCAGTTTTCCCGACATAGGTTACCTCGTTCTGTATAATTTGCTTGCTCCATTGAATGTAGAGCATACATCTTTTGCCGCACATAATGAGTTGTAAATGTACCCGCCGCCCAAATGCTTTATGTGCTTGTTGACATTTCGAGCTGACTTCATTTGCCCTTGCTTTCCATACATTCACATCACACGTGTCACTGACGTCGCGTGGCCGTCAAGTCGTGCGTGATTCATTCTTGACTCGTGTGACCCGGACCAAATCGCCACCGTCCGTCTCTTGCGTGTTCGTTCGTCCATTGTACAGTACAATTTCCCAAATAGCTCGCCCCTGCGCCTTGGTCATGCTTAACCAATGAAAATGCTCCTCCACACGCCGCCTGCTTGCAGTACTCCTCCATATTGTACAGTACTCCTTGCATCTGCTGGGAAGGACAGCTCTCTCTCCCTCCTCTCCTCCCAAATCATTATTACACCCTTCTAAGCCCAGCCCAACCACTCTAAGTTCAGCCCTGCCTAACGTGGTTGTTGAAACTACGCGGGATCGAATCGAAGCAACGTGGGGTTGAGAGGGTACGCGGAATTGACACTCAGATTGCATTCCCCGTTCAGACACCATCCGAAGTTTGGACACTTGTAGCGGTTTTTGAATGCTGTAAGCCTACTCCTCCTGTTTTAATCTGACCTAGACAACAGCCTACAAATTTTTGTTGGATTGAGAAATACCGTGCGAACTTCTTCACACTGTGAGTACACTCTACGCTACATGTGTCAGTGAGCGTGAGGGAACACAGTGGACCCCGTCCACCCAACAAATACTTCGAGACTCGGTTACTTCTGGGTAAGTTGGGTTCGCTTATCCATGAGCATTTAAAACTACGAGGTGACTCTAGATTAAGACCTTCATTCGGAAACAAATAAAATAACAGCTCAAAGTGTCCGAACTTCGGATGGTGTCCGAACGGGGAATGCAATCTCAGAAACTCAAGGGGCCTATTTATCAGCTGTGGCAGCTGGTGACAGTGCATTGCTGCTTCAGTTTCGTCGGCTAAGAAATTAGCAGCTGGCACAGCTCTTTGCTGCTTTCAGAACCGCCAGCTCGACGAGAGACACGTGAGCGACAAGCGCCGACGCAAGCAAATCAGAGTCCCAGCAAGCACTGCTGCGTTCACTGGCAGGCGGCTGCGCGTTCAACTCGCTTCGTTCACTGCAGCCATGGGCAATTGCATCAGCGGTTGCTGCGGCGACAAAAAGCCTGAGGAGACGCCTGAGGAGACGCCTGTGAAAGGTGGGCATAGATTAAGTAGCGGCGATTAAGACCGACTGCCAACTGTTTTGATTGAAAGTTCGACGCGCATGTTTCTCTCGTGCTCAGAGATCTGCAGCCGAGCTGCAGCTCCTTTTCCCCCCATGTCCGCCTCTTTTGAGGCGCCTAAATGAACGCAGTCTTCCCCCAAAATGCTCGCAACATGTAACGCATTTCTTTTAAGTCGACTCAAAATTCATCTCACAATCCTCCCCCAATATGCTCGCCACTGTAACGCATTTCCCCTCTGCTGTTTTCCCGCTTTCCGCGGCTGCTCCGTTTCCCCCCGTACCGCCGCGGATCCCGCACAGACGAAGCTTCCACTCAAAAGGCCGAAACCGCCGACGCGCCTCAGCCGCCGCCACACACGCCGTCCTCTGTCAAGGACCACCGCCCATACCAATCCGCGCCTCACCTCAAGCCGCGGAGCGTCCATCCTTCCGAAGTCGTTCCCGTCGACCCTTCCCCCCCGCCTACTCAACCCTCCGCGGAAGAACTACCGTGCGCCCCAACCGCCTCCTCCGGAGAGCGCTCGTCCGGAGAGCGCGACCGTTCCGAGGAGCAGGGCGTCGCCGCCGTTCCCCCCCGCAGCGCGGAAGACTCATCGAGCGCCGCCGCAGCCTACTACGACAAATCGCGATCCAGAGATTATTACAACTCTAATTACGTCCCCCAAGCAGTCCAAGACTCATTTGATTATGCCGCCGCAGCCGCAGCTGCAACCGCCGCATCGCCACGACCTTCCGCTGCGAAGGTCGTGGCGGACATTTCCGCCGCCATTTCGTCCGCCGACACAGAGCCTTCTTCCAACTCGGCGCAACTCAATTCCATCACGTGTACACATGGGAGCCTCAGCGACTCCGCGGACGCCTCCGCCTCCGCCTCCGCCTCCGCGCGGATGTCCGCCGACCTCCCTCCGCTCCGCGAGTTCAGCTACGCGGAGCTGCGCGCGGCGACGGGGGGTTTTGCGCCTGCGCACGAGATAGGGAAGGGGGGGTTCGGAACGGTGTACCGCGGGCGGATGATGCTGCCTGCGGGGGACGGCGGAGAGATGGTTGAGCGCGAGGTGGCGGTAAAAGAGACCAACGGAAAGCAGTTCACCGAGCGAGACATGAAGAGCTTCAAGGTGAGTCTACTTTTGAGGTGCCGCGCAAATGCGGATGGCGGAGGGATGGTGCGCGAGGTGGTGGTGAAAGAGACGAACTTCGTTGAAGGGAAAGCAGTTCACTGAGCGAGACATGAAGAGCTTCAAGGTGAGTCTACTTCTGAGGTGCCGCGAATGCGGATGGCGGAGAGATGGTTGAGCGCGACGGGAGGAGGCGGTGAAAGAGACGAACGGAAAGCAGTTCATTGAGCGAGATATGAAGTCTTTCAAGCAGTTTATTGGGTGCTGTCATTGGGTGCTGTCGTGCGTAGTAACAAGCTGGTATGGCTATGGTCAAAAGAAGAAGCAGAAGGGAATTCTAGAAGATTTATTGACCAAATAAAACAGACACCATGATTTTTCTTCCTCTGCTTATCTGTCCACCTCCTTCCGCCTCTTTTCTACTCCGTGATTTCAGGCTGAGGTGGCAGCCATGTCAGCACTAAATCATCCAAACATTCTGAGGCTGGAAGGCGTGGCGTTCAGTGCGGAGCAGAGGCCAGTGCTCGTGTACGAGCTCATCCCAGGAGGCGACGTTTTTAATCTCCTGCGACGAGGTGAGAAGAATGATCTCCTGTGACAAGGTAAGAACCCCCCCCTCTCGTGTACGAATTCTTACGTCTCCTCGTGCATGCGCTCATACCCCTCATTCTCTCACCCCTTCATGAATCTTACTCCCCTTCCTGTGTGATTCCTCTCCAGCAAAGTGAGAGGACTCCGTTCTCCCTACCCGACCCCTTTCCCCCTCCTCTCCCCGCTCTTTCCCCCCCCCTCCCCGCTCCCCTGTTTTCACTCCCATGTTCTTCTCGCATTCCAGTACTTTCTCTCCTCTCGCTGATACAATTCAGCCTGCTTGATAGGCTGTAATGACAAGGCCTATAATGAAGCAATGCGGACGCACAGCTGCTACCCGCATTGCTTCGCTCCCATGCCGACCTGTAAATTCCCACTCTTTACCTCCTACCCTCTTTCAAACAAAACCACGACCCTCTCCCTTCTATCCCCCGTCTCCACCGCTACCCCTGTCCATACTCTCCTCTTCGACTTCCCCCCTCTAGTCCGCAGAAACGAAGCACGGTTTCTGTGGAGGGATCGTGTGAAAGTTGCACCGGGGTGTGCCAGGACCCTAGCTGTCCTTTCAATGCTCTCCCCCTCCCTCCCCCCTCGCCTTTCCCCCCTCCAGTCCGCAGGAACGAAGCACGGTTTCCGTGGAAGGATCGTGTGAAGGTTGCACTGGGGTGTGCTGAGGCGCTGGCTATCATTCATGAAAACAAGTTTATTCACCGCGATTTCAAGTCAATGAATGTGCTTCTGCGACTGGTAAGTCGGGATGGGGTTAGCCTATGGATGAGTGTTTTTTTCTCTTTGCTTATTATCATTTTTTCCTGGTGGGATTGTGTACATTGCAGCGGCATGCTACATTCGTTTCAAAACACCCTGTGATGTCTCTCATCCCAATTGATTGTGTTTGTTTGGAATATGGTTACCACGCCCCAATTCTTTTCGATTGTAACTTGTAACTCGCAGGATCGTACACCCGTGGTGGCTGACTTTGGTTTAGCTCACACAATTGAGGATTGGCAAACACACGTCTCGATGACCGTGGCTGGCTCGTGGGGCTACGTCGACCCACACTATCTTGAGACGGGCCATCTGTGCCAAAACGCTGACACGTACGCGTTTGGCGTGTTTCTTTTGGAGCTTGTTTCTGGCTATCAGCCCGTCGAAGAAGAGTATAAAGAGAAGAAAAAAGAGGTCAGCCCAAAGGATTTCAACAAGCCTTCCTTGGTTGCCGACCCAACCATGGAGGGGGAGTGGGAAAAGAAGCATGTTCTTCAAATCCTTGCTATGGTTCGCTGTGCCACACTCACCAAGCCGCATGATCGGCCTGCAATGGGGCAATTAGTGGCAGTACTTCAGCGTATCTGGAGCGAAATATAGAGCGACTAGACATCGTAGGATGAGTTGTTAAAGTAGGTTTGAGTTCATGCGTGTTTTTGCTCGTGCTAGCAGCTATGTGCATGTGCCATTGTGTTTCTTTATATCGTCTCCAAAAATGGGGAGGCGAAACATGGGTTCTCTCATACCCTGAGTGCAGGAACATGTGCGCTTCTGATAATATACCGTGTACAATCAGAAAAAACGTCCATTTGATGGAGCAAAAGCAATATGGTCATGTATATAGGCTGCAATTGTATTTCGAAGCAGGATGGTGTTGCAAGAAAATCCTTGAAAGAGCCATGAGGATCATTCTAAACGAAGGAGCACGTATAGGTGCGAACGGGTACAATTTGATAATGGGGAAAAATCGTAAGGTTTGGCAAAGTCATGTCAATATCTGCTTCATTTTTTCCTCCATGCTTGAAGTGGAACAGGTGGCAAATGCAGTGTGCTACATGACTGGAGATTGACCGTCAAAAAAATTTGAGTGCACAGTTACAGCTGTTTTTCCAACAAATAAAAAGAAAAATATACTGTAGCAGCGTTTTTTTATTGCATGGTATAAATGTGAATTCTATGTTGACCTAGAGGTTAAGAATGTGCTACGTATCGTATCGAATCATTTTGTCTGTGTGCACTCCCCAACGAAGTCAACGGTGTCGTGGTTGTTGCCAATGCCAAACAGCCCAACGTCGGTCCCTACCGTACTGTAGTGTACCATCTCCGCCCAAGCGGATGTGATGCTTTTCAACGTCCATTCCGTCCCCCTTGAGCCCCCCATCCTGTCCCGTGCACGTCAAGGGATTTTCTCGCCGCGCGCGTAGGGAGGAAGGCACGACGCCACGCCAAGATCCATCCCTGAAATGCTGTCACAATCTCACTGGACGGCGGATGCCAAACTTTGAAGCCTGAATCGACGGCTACGAGATGCCCGTTGTTCCACAACACCCCCAGCCCACATCGCGCACAAGCCAAGTGATCTTCCACCCACCTTCCTCACTTTGACGGTTTCACCTCACTCCACCCCTGTATCCACTTCTAAAAACTTCTCTCTACCACCCATATCCTTCTGCACCAGCATCCGCGCTTCGGCTGAGGTCAACCAATTTCCCCCCAGTGGCTCAATGCATGTCAGCTGTCATACACAGCACCTCTCACATCTACCCTTGCGTATATTCTCGCACTTATCACTATCAGTCCAGAGTGTATAGTAGCGCCTGGCAAAGTCCTCCACCTCTTAGATCTTCTCGTGTGTATATTCTCACAATCGCAATAAAACTCTTGGTGTTTAGTAGTAGCCTATTCATCGCCTGCCGTCCTTACGCTGCGCGACCAGCGCCTCCTGGCAATTCCTCGCTGTCTCGGACAGACACAATCTTCGCAGCCACATATTTTCGTGTCGACTCAGATTCCACCTCGCAATCATTTTTTTTTTCCCTCGGCCTCTGAGTCTCATTATTATTAAGTCTCCGCCGTTTTTTCTCGAAAGCGGCCTTCTCGGAAGCTTCACTTTCAGCCACTTCCAAAGCTCAACTCGCTAGTAGCACCTCATTTCTCGAAGAGCTTAACTCTCGAGACTCATGGGGAATTGTTTCAGCAGCGGTAACGGCAGCGGCAACGAGCATGCGCCGGCGAAATTGACTACGGGCGGTGAGTTCAAAGCAAGGGCTTAGCTCTAAGTTGACTCGAAAGTCTTTCCGCCAGCCTGAATGTTTGAAGATTGAGTTCCCCGACTCGGCTTTATATGTTTTTTTCCCTCCGTTCTGATAATTCCCTCGTCCCGCGCAATCGACCGGCTTGCTCCACTGTCTTTCCACCCGGTTTCTGAGCCCCCTGATCCCTCTTAAGGCGCCTCGAAAGCTCAGACTCACCGACCTACCCATTCCCCATTCCCCATTTCCCGGTTGCCCCGCGCAGACAATTCCGCCCAACCTCCCCCAACCTTTGGCACGCACCAGTTCCCCGCGGCTACCATTCCGCCCTATACGCCGTCCCCCGTGTCGCCCTACCGCGCATGCCATTCCGCGCCTATTCGCGGAGCAACCCCCCACCATTTTTCCGCCATCGTTCCCGTCAGCCCTTCCCCCCCGCCTGCTCAGTTCCCCAGAAACACATCCACTCCACCCCCCCCCTCCTCCTTTCCCCCCTCCCCTTCCGCCAACCGCAATAATGGCTCCTCCGCTTCCCCTTCCGCCAGCCCCAGTCTCCGCGCAAATGCCTTCTACGACTCCGCATATCATGCTTCCGCTTCCGCCAGTACTTCATCAGCGGAACCCCTTCCCCCCGCCATGATTTCCACCGGGTCTTCCGCCAGCCAGTCCGCGGGCAGCTCCGCGGGGTCTTCCCGCGGGGGAAACTCCTCCGCTTCCCCCTCCGCCGTCCCTGTGCTCCGCGAGTTCAGCTTCGCGGATCTGCACGCGGCGACGGGGGGATTTGCGCGCGCCATAGGGGAGGGGGGGTTCGGAAAGGTGTACCACGGGCGGATGGTGCTGCCTGCGGGTGGCAGCAGCAGCATTGGCGGAAGCAGCAGAGTTGCTATGGGTGCAGCATGCGGGGAGATGATGGAGTGTGACGTGGCAGTGAAAGTGATGAATGGGAAGAATGTTACTCGTGACTTCATGAGCTTCAAGGTGAGCGAAGAGCGAACATACGCGAATGATTCCCAGGAATTCGATCTACAGTAAATGTGGTGACTCGCAATAACAATAATTGAAGGCATGGAACATCTGATAGTCATCTGTGTTATTTTGCAGTGCATTTCACCCATTCATCCTATCCCCTCTGCCTCTTATCCACTCCGTGATTTCAGGCTGAGGTGGCAGCCATGTCAGCAGTGAATCATCCCAACATTCTGAGGCTGGAAGGCGTCGCACTAGACACATCCCAAGGACCGATGCTCGTGTATGAGCTCATCCCGGGAGGCGATGTCAAGAACTTGCTCAAACAAGGTGAGAAGACCTACCTCTCATGTTGATGTGGTACTAGACACATCCCAAGGACCGATGCTCGTGTATGAGCTCATCCCAGGAGGAGATGTCAAGAACTTACTCAAACAAGGTGAGAACAGTTCCCTCTCACGTAGTTCAATGGCTTGGGGGAGGGAGGGAGGGGGCAATGTTCAGTCGATGCTCGTGTATGAGCTCATCCCAGGAGGTGATGTCAAGAACTTGCTCAAACAAGGTGAGCCTATTTACCTTGCACTCCCTTTCCTTCGCCTCCGCACCCCTCTCCACTCTGCTTAGTCTTCTCTCTCAAAATTTCATTCTTCCCTTCCATGTTCAGCCTCAAATCTCCCTCTCCTTCGTTTCCCCTCCCCTCTCCTCATTCCTTCCAATGGAGGCATCGCATGCACGAAGGTGCTTTTTCGAAGCGCCTCAAATTCCCCCTTCTACCTCGCACCCACCTCTCCCCTCTCCCTTGGGGCTCCCCTCTCCTGCCCCCATTGAGTCCAGAAAAACAACAATCACTTCCCATGGAGGCATTGCATGAACAATATTCTGGAAAGTCATTTGAGATGCCTCTAATTCCAGCTCTCTCCCCTTTTGCCTCTCTCCTTCCCCCATTCAGTCCACAATAGTGGTATTCACTTCCCATGGAGGCATCGCATGAAGGTGGCACTGGGGTGTGCCGAGGCCTTAGCAACAATTCACGAGCACCAGTTCGTTCATCGCGATTTCAAGTCTTCAAATGTGCTTCTGAGAGAGGTATGGAGTTGAGACAACATCTTACATGTTCTCCTTCCCATCACAGCTCGGACAATTGTGCTGTTCAATTCCACCAATGATTTTGTTGACTAATCTGCATGCCTCTTTTTCTTCCCCTTCTTTACTTATGTAATTCGCAGGATTTCACTCCAGTGGTGGCCGACTTTGGTCTGGCTCGCACAATTGAAGACTGGAAAACACATGTGTCAACGAAAGTGGTCGGTTCAATGGGATACATCGACCCGATTTATCTCCAGACGGGCCAGCTAAGCCAGAAATCTGACACATTTGCATTTGGCGTGTTTCTATTGGAGCTCATTTCAAGCTGCAATCCCCTCAACGCTAAGTATCAATACCTGAGGCAGTTGGTAATCTCCAAGGATCCACCAGAACCGTCCTCAGTCATTGATCCTTCAGTTGAAGGGGAGTGGTCGAGGAGGCATGCTTTTATTCTCTTCACTCTGGTTCGCTTTGCCATTTGCTGCAATTGGGAACAAAGGCCTCCAATGTCAGTCATTGCCGCCAAGCTTAGGACGATTTGCAGCGAGATAGAGAACTGAGATTTGTTTCCCGAGCCAAAAGGTATTGGGTAATGTGTTATTGTTGTGTTCATATTGTTGTGGTGGCCAGATTGGATGAGGATTTCTATATTGTGCAGTAGATACGAGCAGCTGAATAAGTACCGTAGTACCAGGGGATTCGTGTGCTGTAATTGTTGGATGTAATGCGCTGACTATTGGAAGTTGTTGTCACATCACGTCACATCACATCACATCACATCACATCACATGACATGCAACGCAAGCTTCGAATTCGCTCCTGTGTTCCCACATCGTCCAGTGCCAGACTCGCATGGCTGGTGCGCTGATGCTCGCCCAGCAAGAACAGAAAGTGCAGGGTAGACTTGGGACATGGGTACGGTATACCGTACATGGTAGTCATGAGTAAGCTACCAACTGTAACAGCAAGGCAAGAGTAGGTACACCGCTAACAGGAAAGTAACAATAGCTATACTAATCCACGCACTACATGCAACTATATTGGAATATGATTAACCAGAAGCAACCATGCTCTACTCCGACTTCAACGTCTCTGGTGATTCTTGTATGATGAAACATAATGGCAAAGATTCTAGGAGCAACATCAACAAGAGACCGTACATCAGATTGAGCCCCAATATCCAAAAGCAACTCACCAGATCCTACACTACACATCGAGCTTCAATTGTCGGCCGGAATTGCGGTCCAGATGTTTGTAAGTTCTGTGACAATACGGTCCATATTGATCCGAGCCCTCAAGCTCGTATTAGTGGCAAAGCGAGCCAGAACCAGCATTGTAAGAACATGCCCCGGTTCCCACTCCTCGTCTATAGTTGGGTCAGTAACCGAGGCGGCGTTGCTAAAATTTCTCAGGCTGACCAGCCTCTTCAGCTCTTGATACCGTTGATCGAGGGGTGCATAGCCGAAAATCAGTTCCAAAAGGAACACGCCGAATGCGTATGTGTCAGCCTCCTGGTTTAGTTGGCCTGTCTGCCAGTAGTTTGGGTCAATGTATCCTAACGAGCCGACCACTGCTGTTGACACGTGCGTTCTCCAGTCCTCTATGGTGCGAGCCAAACCAAAGTCAGCCAACACCGGAGTGAAATCCTGCGAGTTACGGGGTACAGTCGAGACAACAAATGAGACGAGAATCGGGGTGACGGGACATCACAGCATGCTGCTGAAAAGAATGCAGTATGTAGCTGGAGTGGACACATTTTAGCCGAATAATGGTTAGCACAACATGATCGGGAAAAGATGAATAATAAAAGCAAGAGGAGAGAGTACACACATACAATTGACATGGGAATCACAAGCTAAACTCTCTAACCCGCCATACCTCTCGCAGAAGCACGTTTGACGACTTGAAATCGCGGTGAATGAGCCTGTTTTCGTGAATGGCAGCTAGCGCCTTGGCACACCCCAGTGCCACCTTCACACGATCCTTCCACGGAAAACGTGCTCCGTTCCTGCGGACTGAAGATGAGGGGCGGAGGGGAACGCGAGGGGAGAGTGGGAGGAGGGGGGAGAGGGGGAGTGGTGGGTAGGAGCAAAGAAATGAGACCTCGCATGTCGAGCCAACATGGGAGAGAAGCAATGCTGGCAGCATGGGAGAGAAGCAATGCTGGCAGCATGGGAGAGAAGCAATGCTGGCAGCATGGGAGAGAAGCAATGCTGGCAGCATGGGAGAGAAGCAATGCTGGCAGCATGGGAGAGAAGCAATGCTGGCAGCATGGGAGAGAAGCAATGCTGGCAGCATGCGAGAGAAGCAATGCTGGCAGCATGGGAGAGAAGCAATGCTGGCAGCATGGGAGAGAAGCAATGCTGGCAGCATGGGAGAGAAGCAATGCTGGCAGCATGGGAGAGAAGCAATGCTGGCAGCATGGGAGAGAAGCAATGCTGGCAGCATGGGAGAGAAGCAATGCTGGCAGCATGGGAGAGAAGCAATGCTGGCAGCATGGGAGAGAAGCAATGCTGGCAGCATGGGAGAGAAGCAATGCTGGCAGCATGGGAGAGAAACAATGCTGGCAGCATGGGAGAGAAGCAATGCTGGCAGCATGGGAGAGAAGCAATGCTGACAGCATGGGAGAGAAGCAATGCTGACAGCATGGGAGAGAAGCAATGCTGGCAGCATGGGAGAGAAGCAATGCTGAAAGCATGGGAGAGAAGCAATGCTGGCAGCATGGGGACTCTTCTCACCTAATAGGAAAAGATAAGCTCATACACGAGAAGAGGAGGGGTAAGGTACATGAAGGGATAAGAAGCGGGGACTCTTCTCACCTCGTGCTAGAAGATTTCTGACATTGCCTCCTGGGATGAGCTCATACACGAGAATTGGCCTCTGCTCCATGTCCATCGCCACGCCTTCCAGCCTCAGAATGTTGGGATGATTCAGTGCTGACATGGCAGCCACCTCAGCCTGAAATCACGGAGTAGATATGAAGCACATTTGATCGGACACAAAAAGCAAAGAGGGGAAGGAAAGGCTAAATGGTTCTTTTTCTTTCCGCCAAAAAAAAGCTCCGTAATTTCGACATTGTTTCTTTTTCTTCAGAAAGTTTTCACCACCACAGCTATTATACCCCGGGCTGCCCGTCTACGCACTGGAGCACTCACCACGAAGCTCAAAAGCAGTTTAGGTTCGGCCACCACAGCTAGTAGCATACCCCGGGCCGCCCGTCTACGCGGCACTAGCGCACTCACCACGAAGCTCAAAAGCAGTTCGAAGCTCAAAAGCAGTTTAGGTTCGGCCACCACAGCTAGTAGCATACCCCGGGCTGCCCGTCTACGCACTAGAGCACTCACCTCAAAGCACCGCATGTCTCTCTCGGTGAATTGTCTGCCATTCGTCACTTTGACTGCCACCTCACGCTCCCTCGTCGCGCCCCCGTCCGCATCCTGCGGGAGCATCATCCGCCCGCGGTACACCCGTCCGAACCCCCCCTCCCCCAATAACTCCGAAAACCCCCCCGTCGCCGCGCGCAGCTCCGCGTAGGCGAACTCGCGGAGCGGAGGGAGGCCGGCGGACGTCCGCGCGGAGGCGGCGGCGTCGCGGGCAGAGCCCATGGCGGAAACCTGCGCGGGGAGAGAGGACTCGGCGGAGGAACTGGCGGAGAGAAGCGGCGGCGGCTGCGGCTGCGGCTGCGGCTGTTGCGCGGGCGCGGCGGCGTCGCGGGCAGAGCCCGTGGCGGAAACCTGCGCGGGGAGAGAGGACTCGGCGGAGGAGCTGGCGGGGAGAAGCGGCGCCGCCGGCGGCGGCGGCTGTTGCGCGGGGGGCGCGGCGGAAAGACTCGACGAGTCCGACGCGGCGCGGTAGGCTTGGGGGTCGAAGCTCGAATTGTAATAGGCTGCGGATTGCGAAGGGTCATAGTAGGCAGCGCCGGCTGCTGCAGCGGAACTCGATGAATCGTCGTAAGGGCCGCGGGATGACTCTTGAGTCGACTCAAAAGTCACCTCGTTGTAAGGGCCTCGGGACTCTTGAGTTGACTCAGGAGTCACCTCGTAAGGTGGCTCTCCTGAGGAGGCGGCTGGGGCGCGCGGTAGTTCTTCCGCCTGAGGCGGCGGCGGCGGGGAGGGGGAAGGGTCGACGGGAACGACTTCGGAAGGGTGGAGGCCCCGCGGGCGGAGGAGCGGCGCGGATTGGTACGGGCGGTGGTCCGCAACGGAGGACAATACGTGCGCGCTGGCGGTTTCAGTCTGTTGAGCGGAAGCGGCGGCGCCTGTACGGGGCGAGGGGGACAGAGGGGCGGACGCTTGAAAACAGCAGCGGAGAAATGACTTGAAGCGGAAATGGGAGAAATATCTCGGCTGCATTTTACTCGGAAATGGAAGAAACCAGAGGCTCTGACTTTCTAACATAAAGTTTAGAGCAGGAGGGAACGGACCGTCAAGTGACATTTTAACGTAATAGTCAAAAGTATCATGACGACAGAAGAAAATCCGGGACGCGACTCACCTCGATAACTATGACCCACCTGTCGATTTTACTGTCCGCGCCTCTGCGTCGCCGCGAAAACAGCTGACGCAGTTGCCCATGGCTGCAGTGATTGACGCGAGTTGAACGTCACGTTCGGAGAAGCCTCAGGCCAAAAATAATTAACCAGGGCCTGTTTACGGCTGAGACTTTGCTTCGTTGGCGACAGCGCTTGTCGTCAACGTGACTCTCGTCAAGATAGTTCTCGCGCCTTGGCGGCTTCTGAAGGAGCAAGAAGCTGCTGCTAGCTGCGACAACTGTCGGTGCGGTGATTTCCTAACTCAAGATGGTCATGATGAATATTTTGGGAGCTGACGATTGGGCTTTTACGACTGACGGGAGCGGGATCGGATTTGGGATTACCGCGTGTGTCCGGAGATAAGGTCAGAATGCGGTTGAATATGGGCTAGTACGATCTAGAGCGTTCTACTTTAGCTTTGAAGTGGTTGGATATGGTACAGTCTCGAGTAGTTTTTTTCGGACCCCCCCACCTCAGGGGGAGAGGGGGAAGGGCTTTCAATTCAACACGGTTGCGTGGGGTCCAGGGCTCTGGCTCAGTCGGACCCGCACGGGGCTTTGCGGAATAGAAGGGGCGGGGTGTGAAGAGCCTTTTGATTGGCTAGGCACGAGCGAGCGAATCAGGGAAGGGAATGGATTTTGATTTTCCGTAATGCATGAAAATTGATGGTGCTGGTGGGAGGGACGAGGATATCTGACCGCTCGAGCCACTACATAGCTACAAATGCTGGGCACAACTTTCGTAAACCACACCAGACCACACCATGTCACACCACCACCGTACCATAACACACCAAACCACAATTGATGCCTGTGCACGGCTGCATCAGGCGGATTTCCCACTTCCCAACCCCCATCACTCACGCCACGCCACAATCGAAGTTGTGGCTAGGGGTCCCTCCCTCGCTCTTTTCCTCCACTCACACCACGCCACACACTCTTCCCTTCCCACCACGGAAACATGTACCGTGCCGTGCACGATGATTCTCATTCCGCACCAGGCCTGTCGAAGTTCCTGGGGCTCGTACTTGCGCTCCCCAGCTCCTCCCCATCTGACCCTTGGTTGGGTGTAGGTGAGCGTTTTGGCGCCCTTAACGGGCACGGGCGCACCCCAAAGTGAAAACTTGAAATCCGGGCATGTGCGAAGTTTGCACTTACACTGTATTTGGTTAAGTGAGAGAGCTGCTACGCTAGAGTGCTTCAGTTCCTTTGACGTGCTAAGGGAAAGTTCGGGTGCTCCAAGACTGACTGGGACACACTACACACACGAGATCGGCTAGAAAACGCCAAGGGAAAAATTCCCTCCGCGCGCTCTCGTGCAGGCTAAGGAGAAGAGGGGGGAGGGGGGCGGGGTGGTTGTCTCTGGCACCCTGGGGGTGGGGGACCAACGATCGGAAACCAAAACTTAGATAAAGGGGAAGGCCTGGTTTCGTCCCTTAACGCATCCGGGGAAGGGTCAAACGAAGCACTTAGTGGCACGGGTGGGGTGCGAATCTAAAACTTGACGCATTGGAGCTGGAGCGAAACTAGCCCTTAATGTCAGGGCATTAAGGGCATATGCCCGTCAATCGACAGGCCTGTTCCACACCCCAATTCGCTCTCGCATGCGAGTTGGTTGAGCATAGCCAATCAAAAAGCTCCCTCTCATCCACCAAATCCGCGTGCGACTCGGAATCGAAGCAACTACAAGGAATACTGCCCATTCGCATCCGTCCTCTTCCCCAACCCCTTCCCTTCCCCCACTCCCCCCCGCCCCAAATTTCCCAATTCCTCCCCCGCTCAACCCTTCCATCTCACGCAAAACAGGTTCTCGCCTCTCGTTGAAGCTCATTTCGTAACGTGCGTTAGAAATGCTCGAGCGCCGACTGCCAGGCCGAAGATCTTAGGCAAAGTAGCTGCAAGCGGCAGCTCCTCGCTGCTTCAGGCGTTGCCCGGGAGCGCGAGAAGTCGTTGACGAGACGCGTCGGCGACAACCATTGTCGCCAGCGAATCAGAGTCTGCTTGCTCGTTCAACTCGCTGCATTAAATTCTCAACACCCACAACTCACATAGCAGCTCGAGTTTTAAGACTAGTAACGCGCCGATACATCGGTAATTAGTAGCACCTGGCGGCAGCTCTTAGGCCCTTCAGAAGCCAAACTGTTTGCTTGCGTTGAACTCGCTACATTCGTTGTAGTCATCTTTTGAGGCGCCAACACCGCTGTCGCCAGAGAATCAGAGTCTCAGCAAGCAGGTTGATTGCGCCTTCAACTCACTACCTGCAGCCATGCGTAATAGCTTCTTTCGCCGCGGTGAGTCATAGGTGGTTAACGTTAACGACCTCGCCGAGTTGAGGCGATTCACGTCACGACCCAGACTTGACTGTTGTGCAGACCGCACTGCCAGTCGCATTGACAAAACGTCAGTCGCTTGGAAGCATGATGACATGGCATCGCGGAAAAGGAAAGGGAGGAAAGTGACGTCAACGTGAATCTTCTGTCACGTGTGAAATGTCACGGAAAAGTGACTCAACCCGTGTCATTTTTCGGAAGCTCTGTGTGGTGTTCCTGAAACATTTCGTATAGAAACCTACGGCGACCAAAATTTCGAGTTTGCCTTTCCCGCGATGAGATCTTAAGCAAGTTCAACGGAACCTGCATCGCGGGTACCTCGCCCCATCGAGGCTCTCTTTAACAAATCCCATTGGGTCGAAAGCCAGTTTTTGAGAAATCCTTTCAGTAAACTGCAGCGGATGTATTTTGCAACTCTCCCCAAAATCTCCCCCCAATTTTTCCAGAAACTTCTATATATTTTCCCCTATTTTTTCCCCTTCCCGCTCCTCCGTTGCCCCCCATCGCCCCGCGCAGGCGCCGCCGTTTTCCCGCTCGCTCCACCCCGCGAGTTTACCTTCGCGGAGCTGCACGCGGCGACGGGGGGATTTTCGGACTTACTGGGGGAAGGGGGATATGCGCAGGTGTACCGCGGGCGGATGAAGCTACCTGCCGGCGGAAGCGGCGCCACTGGCGGCGGGAGCAGCGCGGGTGGCGCTGGTTTTGTCGCAGGCGGTGACGGCGAGACGAGGGAGTGCGACGTGGCGGTCAGAGTGACGAAAGGAGAGCCATTCACGACTCGACAGCTACATGGCTTCATGGCAAGTATATTTCAAGTCATAATGCCTTTAGGGCAACTAGCTCAAAACATTCGCCAAAATGAGGAGAAGAGAAAACATAAGAACTTCTAGCCTCGGGCATTCATCCAAATTAAATCCCAAGGGGTCCTTGCATATTTCTCCAATTTCATCTGCCTCCTTATCTGGTCCATGATTTCAGGCTGAGGTGGCAGCCATGTCAGCAATGGATCACCCCAACATTCTGAGGTTGGAAGGCATGGGGATCGACACAGAACAGAAGCCGGTTCTCGTGTATGAGTTGATCCCTGGAGGCAACGTCAAAGATCTTCTCAGAAGAGGTTGGTTGTTTGTAGTTGGAGCCTTTTCGGTGATGGTGGTGGTGGTGGGGAGGAGGGAGGGAGGAGGGGGGAAGTGGGGGGGATAATATGTGGTTCTTGTGTATAAGCTGATCCCTCCCCGTTTTGCTCCACCCAATCAGCTCTCACATGTTCTTCCTCGCATGTTTGATCTCGCTTTTCTTGACCTAATGTGCTCTAGTGACCCTGCCGCGTGAGCACTCTCACACTTCACCTGCTGTCAGCACTGCTCCATTCCCGTGTGAAGAATGATTCTATTTGTCCGACCCTCTTTCGAACCCCTTTCCTCTTAAGCCACTGTCCCTCGACCCCCCCATCCCTCCCCCTCTACCACTCGACCTTCCCCCCTCTCCCCCTCGCCTTCCCCCATCCAGTTCGCAGGAACGAAGCACGGTTCCCGTGGAAAGATCGCATGAAGGTTGCGCTGGGTTGTGCCGAGGCGCTAGCTGTCATTCACGAAAAGGGGTTCATTCACCGGAATTTTAAGACGAGGAAGGTGTTGCTTCGAGAGGTACTGGTTAGGGTTTAGCCGTGCGTGTCTGCGTTCCATCCCTTTTTTTATGGTTATGTTGTGCTAACCCTGTATCATGTTCACTCCAGCCATATCCTACATTCGTTGTACCACCATGTTGCGATCTCTCACCACATCTCATTATCATTTGTTTGCTGTAAATTTCTCTGCCCCAATTCGTTCCGTTCGGAACGTGTAACTCGCAGGATCTCACTCCTGTGGTTGCCGGCGTTGGTTTGACTCGTTTCGTTGGGGACTGGGAAAGACGTGGCGAGTCGACACAAGCTGTTGTCGGCACGTCGGGCTACATCGACCCAAGCTATGTTTATACAGGCGAAATATGCCAGAAAGTTGACGTATACGCGTTTGGTGTGTTTCTTCAGGAGCTCGTTTTCGGCTACAACCCCATGGACGAACGGTATCAAGAGCTGAAGATTGTGGTTGGCCCCAGAGATTTTGATAACCCTTCTTTGGTTACGGATCCCACAATGGAAGGGGAATGGGAAGCGGAGCATGTTCTTCGTATAATTGCTCTAGCTCGCTCTGCCCTTAACCCTGTCCCAACAGAACGGCCTCCAATCAACAGTATCATTGTAAACCTCCGGGCACTTTGGAGCGAAATGTGAGATGACAAGTATAATTAGAGAATAAGATGGGTTGATTGATAAAGGATGTTCCAAAAAAATACATAGTTAAGGTGTGTGAATGTGTTATTATATTTTATAACTACATAGCGATTGTGTCTGATTGGAGATCTCATTATATCAGGGTCTGGCAATCCGGGATATTTTTTTTTCCCCATGCTCGTTGTCCGGGAGATCTCACACCCACAAAAAATTGCACCACCGCACAATCCATCCGAGGTAAGGCAAGGCGAGGCAAAGAGAAGTAACAAAAACTACACTAATCTATGATTTAACGGAAACAACCATGCTGTACTCGGGCTAAAACAAAATGAGATAATTTTGATGATAAAACATGCCAAATGGTAAAGATTCTAGGAGCAACATCAACAAGGTACATCAGATTGAACCTCAGTATTCATCAGCAACTCACCATATCCTACACAACACGTCTAGCTACAATGGGCAGCCGAAATTTCGTTCCAGATGTTTGTGGTAAGTTTTTCGACTATCTTGTCCATATCGATTCGATTCCTCAAGCTCGGATTAGTGGCGAAGCGAGCCAGAACCACCATTTGAAGAACATGCCCCAACTCCCACTCCCCCTCTATAGTTGGGTCGGTAACCGAGGCGGCGTTGCTAAAATCTCTCGGGCTGACCACGCTCTGTAGCTCTTGAAACCTTTTATCGAGGGGTGGATAGCCAAAAATCAGCTCCAAAAGGAACACACCGAACGCATATGTGTCAGACTGCTGGTTTAGTTGGCCTGTCTGCCAGTAGTTTGGGTCAATGTAGCCGCGAGAGCCAACCACTGCTGTTGACACGTGTGTTCTCCAGTCCTCAATGGTGCGAGCCAAACCGAAATCGGCCAACACTGGAGTGAAATCCTGCGAGTTACAGGTTGGTGAGAATTGGGACACGGGAATAACGTGAAAAGTAAACCAAATGCAACGAGAGTCGAGACGATGAGACATCACAGGATGCTGCTAAAATGAATGCAGTATGTAGCTTGAGTGGACACATTTTAGCTGGAAAATGGTTAGCTCGGGAAGTGAAGAATCACAAAGCAAGAGCAGAGAATACACACATACAAAAAACATGGGAACCATAGGCTAAACTCTTTAACCCGTCATACCTCTCGCAGAAGCACGTTTGCCGACTTGAAATCACGGTGAATGAACCTGTTTTCGTGAATGATAGCTAGCGCTTGGGCACACCCCAGTGCAACCCTCACACGATCTCTCCACGGAAACCGTGCTTCGTTCCTGCGGACTGGATGGGGGAATGAGAGGAGGGAGAGCGGGGAAATGGGACGGGGGATGGTGGGGAGAGTGTAGGAGCAAAAAAATGAGACCTCACACTTGGAGACAACATGGGATGGAAGCAATGCTGACAGCAGCTGACAAGTGAGGGGTGAAAGGCCTGGCATTTCTAATTCCAACCCCCCCCCCCCCCTCCCTCCCCGCAGCCACCAACTGCAAAACAATTAAACAGCATGAAAGGGGACTCTTCTCACCTCGTCGGAGAAGTTTCATGACGTCGCCTCCAGGAATCAGCTCATACACGAGAATTGGCCTCTGCTCCATGTCCATCGCCACGCCCTCCAACCTCAGAATGTTGGGATGATTCAGTGCTGTCATGGCAGCCACCTCAGCCTGAAATCACGCCATAAATACGAAGCAGATGTGATTGGACACGTACGCAAAAAAGGGCAAAGAGCGGCATGGTTTCTGATGCAAGCATGATAGCTACATGATTTCTGTCTTTCCTTGTACGGAATTTTCCAACATCGTTCCTTCTTCAGAACTTATTGAAGTTTCGGCCAACACAGCTAGCATACGGTACCCCGGCCTGCCCATCCACGCACTACCGCACTCACCTCGAAGCACTACCGCACTCACCTCGAAGCACTACCGCACTCACCTCGAAGCACTACCGCACTCACCTCGAAGCACTACCGCACTCACCTCGAAGCACTACCGCACTCACCTCGAAGCACTACCGCACTCACCTCGAAGCACTACCGCACTCACCTCGAAGCACTACCGCACTCACCTCGAAGCACTACCGCACTCACCTCGAAGCACTACCGCACTCACCTCGAAGCACTACCGCACTCACCTCGAAGCACTACCACACTCATCTCGAAGCACTACCGCACTCACCTCGAAGCACTACCGCACTCACCTCGAAGCACTACCGCACTCACCTCAAAGCACTGCAGGTCTCTCTCGGTGAATTGTCTGCCATTCGTCACTTTGACGGCCACCTCGCGCTCCCTCGACGCGCCGTCGCCCGCAGCCTGCGGCAGAACCATCCGCCCGCGGTACACCTTTCCGAACCCCCCCTCCCCTATGGCGTGCGCGGGCGCAAATCCCCCCGTCGCCGCGCGCAGCTCCGCGTAGCTGAACTCGCGGAGCGGAGGGAGGCCGGCGGACGTCCGCGCGGCGGATGAATCGTTGTAAGGGCTGCGGGGCTCAAGATCTTGAGTCAAATCATAAGTCACCTCGTGGTTAGGGCTGCAGGACTCTCCGACGGAGGCGGCTGGGGGGCACGGCGGTCGTTCTTCCGCCTGAGGCGGCGGCGCCGGAGAGGGGGAAGGGTTGACGGGAACCACTTCGGAAGGGTGGGGGTTCTTCGAGCGGAGGAGAGGCGCGGATTTGTATTCGCGGTGGTCCGCAACGGGGGACAGTACGTGCGCGCCGACGGTTTCGGTCTGTTGAGCGGAAGCGGCGGCGCCTGTACGGGGCGACAAGGGGAGGCAGCGGAGCGTGAAAGACAGCAGAGGGAAAACGAGTTGAAGCGGTAATGGGAGAAATATCTCGGCTGCATTTCACTCGGAAATGGAAGAAATCAGAGGCTCTGACTATCTAACGTAAAGTTTAGAGCAGGAGGGAACGGACCGTCAAACATTCTAACCGTAAAAATTGAAACGACTGACAGTGGCAGTCGAAATTCGGGACGCGAATCACCTCGATAACTATGACCCACCTGTCGCTTTTACTGTCCGCGCCTCTGCGTCGCCGCGAAAACAGCTGACGCAGTTACCCATGGCTTCAGTGAAGGACGCGAGCTGAACGCGGAAGCAGCCTCTGGCCAAAATTTTCGAACGCCAAAATTTAAACAGGGCCTACGGCTGAGACTTTGCTTCGCTGGCGACAGCGCTTGTCGCCACTGTGTCTCTCTTCAAAGGACTTCTCGCGCCTCGGCGGCTTGTGAAGCAGCAAGAAGCCGTCAGCTGCTACTTCTGTCGCTGTGTTGATTTTCAAACTCGAATGACAAAATGGGCTTCAGAGGATAGTGAAAATTAGTTTGGGCTGAACTGACGAGATTGCGCTGGGATGGGCTGGGTTGGTGGGAGGGCGAGGAATTGGGCGGGACTTGGGAATAGGGCGTGTCGGAAGTATACTTTCGAATGCGGTTGAGTACGTCACGGAACATTCCAAAGGGTTTTGTTTAAGAAATTAACTGGTTGGTTAGGGTAGTGTTGCGAGTACATACTTTTCGGAGCCGCCCTTAGGGGGAGGGGGGGGGAGGGCTTGCAGTTCAATGCAGCTCGTTGATTGGGTTTAGGATTTCGCACGCGGATTTCCGGAATAAGAGGTAGGGGTGCTGTTCGCCAGCACGTCGTTTTTAAAATTGAAAACGATGCCATCAGCATCGCGACCACAAATGGAAACGGGGGCGGAACCCTCCTCCGAGGTTTGGGCGAAATGCCGCCCGAGAAACTACGCGCGCCCAAAAGGCGAAATTTCGCAACCGCACATGGAAGGTCCATCCCCACCTTCCCCCCAATGGTGCGAAATTTGCTCATCACTGACCCTGTGCGAAATTTGCTGCCCGCCGTGCAAAATTTTCTCAACGTGGGTAAAAAGCGCAAATAAAACACCCCCCGCTCAAACATGACTCCCCCCACCTCGACCAAGTTATGTGCGGGGGGAATCTCGAAGGTGTGTTTGGGATGGACAAATGGGGGGTATACGAACCCCGCTTTGTCAAACTGAGGGCTTGTTCCCGGGTTCCCCTGAACAGCGATGCGTCCGCTGTGCCACCGCTGTGCCACCGCTGTGCTTCTAAAAATGCCGCATGACGATGGCATTGCAAGGGGATGGTGTTTTGCCTGGGGAGGAAGTTTCGTCCCCGCTTCCATATGCCGTCGAAACGTTGAAATTGGTGTACAAAAGTGGGCGTTCGCCAGACGCCCAGTTTGTTAATTGGTTTGGACGGTTGGTGAGGCTCGGCACATTTTTCACGGGCTGACCAAGCTGACGGAGGTTAACGAACTCTAACTGACGGGATCAGGAAGGCGAGACCCACCTTCCTGATCCCGTCGTTATCCCGTCGTTTTTAGATATGATGGTGCTGGCGAAACGCCCCAGGGTGTGACGAGCCTTTTAGTTGGTTATACACAAAGCGAGCGAATCAGGGAAGGGAGAGCCTTCTCTGCGGTGCATGAAATTGATGGTGCTGGTGGGAGGGTGAAGTGAACACTCAACGGCAGTGATTCCAAGGGGGAAGTCGTCCGACGATTTGAGACACTTCATGCTACAACTGTTGGACACTGTAACCTTACACACACTAAGGACGTGGTGCAGAACGGGTCCAGACCCGGTGCACCGAGGCGTCCCGGGGCGTGCCGGGGCGCCCCAGCCCGCCCCGTGGCAAGCGTCTCAATTTCGGGTATCCTTCGAAGAGCTGAGTTTGAACCTTCGACCAGCAATTGGCGAACGCGAAAAACTCCAATAAAAATTTCGGTCAAGAATGCTGACTTGGTAAATTGTCGCCCAACAAATTGTTACACAAATCTCGCAATTGATCCTCCCCAAGTAATATTTCGCAACCATCTAAAACTTTAACGAGATCCTAGCGCGACAATTTAGCTAGTAACAAATATTTCGAGAGTTCGCAAACCTTCCGAACATGGTGGGGGGCCCCAGAGCACGCCCCGGAGCGTGCCGGCACGGGTCGGTGCATCGCCTCGTCCCGGCACGCCCCGGGACGAGGCGATGCACCGGGTTCCTGTGTGCACGGAAGCTTCGAAACCCGGTGCACCGTGGTGCATCGGGGCATGCCAAGGCGTTCTGCACCACGTCCTAAACCACACTAGAACGTACCAAAATACACACTACCCGCACATTTGAAACTTGCGCGCATTTGGCCATCAGGCGAATCCCCCCTCCTCCTCCACCCCCGCCACTCACACCACACCACATTCGAACTTGTGGCCAGGCGCTCAATTCCTCCGCTCACACACACTCTTCCCTTCCCACCACAAAAACATGTACCGGGCCGTGCACGGATGATTCTCATTCCACGCCCCAATTCGCTCTCGCATGCGACTTGGTTTAGCATAGCCAATCAGAAGGCTCCCTTACATCACCAACCAAATCGGCGTGCGGCTCGGAATCGAAGCAACTGCAGGGCAGAGCCCTTCGCCGCCATCCTCCCCCCTTCCCCTTCCCCTCCCCCTCTCCCCCCCGCCCCAATTATTCCGATTCCTCCCCTGTTGGCCCAGCCCAACCAACCGTCTCAGGCAAAAGCCGCAAAACGGATTCCCCTTCGCTGCTCACGCTCACTCAAGCTAACTTCCTGACTCCAGTTTAGAAAATCTCGAGCGCCGATTCATCGCCGTTAGAAGAAGTGACAGCTAGCGGCAGCTCCTCGCTGCTTCAGGCGTTGCCTGGTCGCGCGAGAAGTCATTTGACGAGACGCGTCGGCGACAACCATTGTCGCCAGCGAATCAGAGTCTTCTTGCTTGTTCAACTCGCTGCATTCACTGCATTTAGCGTTCGATTCGAGGCGCCAATATACCTGCGCTGCCGCCAGAAAATTAGAATCTCAGCAAGCAGGCTGCTTGCTCGTTCAGCTCGCTTCCTTCACTGCATTCATCTGTTTAGTCGCCTTAAAGACCGCTATCGCCAGCGAATTAAAGCCTCGGTCGCAATCAGCCTGCCCGCGCCGCGTTCAAATCTCCTACGTACGCCGCCATGGGCAATCTCTTCAGCTGCTTTCGCGGCAAAGGAAAGGCGCTGCCTGTGAAAGGTGAGCCAGAGGCTCATCTGACAGAAAGTTCTGTCGAGGTAATGTGCGGCGACGGAAAGGCGCGGCCTGTGAAAAGTGAGCCAGATTTAATCTGACGAAATAAATTACTACGAGAGGCGACGGAGGTGATGAGGTGATTCGCGGCGACGCCGAAATGTTGCTTGAATACAAATGTCGAATCATCTCTCCGTACAGGAGAGGCGCGGCCTGCGAAAATTACGGATGAGGTAGCGAGTCATCGTGGAAGGTAACGAGTTCCGAACTGGTTGCCAGGGATCATTCAACTGGTTGACTCGCACTCATCGCGGACATGGACTTCGACTGTCGGCCGACTGCCAGTCATTTAGTTGAACGTCCGAAGCTCATATTTGCATCGTGCTCAGAGATCTTCATCCGAGCCGCGGCGGCTCGTACTTCTTCCGTTTCCGCCTCGCACTGAAGTTCTTCCTTTTCCTTGTCGACTCAAAACTGACACCGAATTCAGTCGGATTTTCTAGTTCGGTGTTTCTTTTATTCCCGGCGCATCTCACAATCACCCTTGAATGTCTCCGCCACTGTAACTCATTTCCCCTCTGCTGCTTTTTCCACCTCCGTTCCCCTCTTTGCTCCGTACAGGCGCCGCTTCCGCTCAACAGGTCGAAACCGCCGGCGAGCCGCTCCTCCGCCCGCCGCGGGCCATCATGCAGCCTTCCGAAGTCGTTCCCCTCAATCCTCCCCCCCCGCCTGCTCAATCCCCGGCGGAAAACCCAACGGCGCGCGCCCCACCCGCTCCCTCCGGAGAGCCTTCCAGCTCTCGCTCCCCTGCCAGCCGAGACAATGCTCCCCCTGCTGCCGCCGGCGCAACTTCATGCGCCCCTCGCGACTCCGCCGCTCGCGACTCCGCCGCTCCCAGCAGCACGCCCGGCGGGCCCAGCCAGACGCCCGCCGCCACCTCCCCTCCGTTCCGCGAGTTCAGCTACGCGGAGCTGCACGCGGCGACGGGGGGATTTGCGCCTGCGCGCCTCATAGGGGAGGGGGGGCTCGGAACGGTGTACCGCGGGCGGATGATGCTGCCTGCGGACGGCGACGCGATGAGGGAGTGTGACGTGGCAGTGAAAATGGTGAAAGAGAATGATTTTATTGATCAAGAGCCCAAGACCTTCAAGGTGAGTGCTGTAGCGCGTACCGAGTGTTAATTGTAGTGGTGACCAGAGAAGGAGAAGTATTTTTTTACCTTGAATTATACTCACAGAACGAACAAAACAGAAGACATGTATCGACTTTTGTTCCTACGTTCTTCGCCTGTCCAGCTCACTCATGCCTCCGATATTTTTCCATGTTTTCAGGCTGAGGTGGCAGCCATGTCAGCACTGAAACATTACAACATTCTGAAGCTGAAAGGCGTGGCGTTTGACGCGCAACAGAGGCCACTTCTCGTGTATGAGTACATCCCCGGAGGCGACGTTACGAATCTTCTCAAACGAGGTGAGCAACTTTTGAATCGACTCTAAAGTCAGAGGCCACTTCCTGTGTATGAGTACATCCCCGGACGCGACGTTACGCATATTTTCTCACGTAGTCAAAACAGGTTTTCAGTTGGTGGTGGTGGGAAGGAGAACTCGTTTTGTTTGCCCCTTTTTCTGCTCCTCCCACCCTCGTTCTTCCCTCTTCCTCCCACTTTCCTGTTTGCTCTCGCATGCCCTTCCTCACATATGTCACTCTCTCCTCTCGCTCATGCAAATGCCCTTCTTGAAGGCCATCAACGTAATGACGTCATTACGTAATGACGTCCCATGAGCTTTCTCACGTTGGCTGTTGTCTGCATTTTTTTCTCTCCTATGTTGTCTTGATGTGTTAGGTCCCACATTTTTGCTCCCATCCTCTTTAACATCCACCTTCCTTACCACATTTCTGGTTCCTTCCTTCCTTCCCGCCCCCCTATCCCGCGCCTGCACTGCTCTCCCTGCCCCTAATCCAGTCCGCAGGAACTAATTACGATTCATGCATCCACTTTTCCCCTATCCCCACTCTCCCCCCTTTCCCCACTCTCCTCCTCGCCTTCCCCACTCCAGTCCGCAGGAAGGAAGATCAGTTTCCGTGGAAGGAGCGTGTGATGGTTGCGCTGGGGTGTGCCGAGGCGCTGGCTTATAGTCATAAAAAGGGGATCATTCACCGCGATTTCAAGTCGTCAAATGTTCTTCTGCGAGAGGTACTGTGGGATTGGTCCAACGTGTGTGTATATCTTCTCTTTGCTTTGCGTGTGTGTCTATGATACTTCTATCTCCGAGCATAACCTGTAATCCGCCTTTCAGCAAGATTGTATTCGCTCCAGCACATGCTAAAAGTGTATCAGCAGCATCATGTGATATTTCAGACCGTCCCATTTGGGTTTCATTGGCATATGATTCCCATTTCCCCCTTTTTCTTACCGTATGTTACTGTAACCTGTAACTCGCAGGATCGCACTCCAATCGTGGCCGACTTTGATTTGGCTCGTTCAATGGAGGACTCGAGAACACACGTGTCAACAAGGGTGGCAGGCACGTGGGTCTACATCGACCCAGCCTTTTCTCAGACGGGGAAATTATACTCGAAATCTGACACCTACTCGTTTGGTGTGTTTCTTCTGGAGCTAGTTTTTGGCTTCCCTCCCCACGGAAAAGAGTACAGAGATCTGAAGAATGACGTCGCCAAAAAGGATTTCAAGAATCCTTTGTTGGTTGCCGACCATACTATGGAGGGGCAGTGGGAAAGGGAGCATGTTCTTCAAATCATTAATATGGCCCGCTCGGCCACATCCTACGCGTTGGATGCACGCCCTGAAATGAGGGAAGTAGTAGGGGAACTTCGAAGAATTTGGAGCGAAATTAGAAGGTGACTAGGTACTATGGCTGGCTTTTGTTAGGATGGGTGAACAAAATTTGTTGGGCTTTATATGCTTTCTTGATGTTGATTGTATCTAGCACCATTGTAAACATTTGATAACATTTTATGCCACAATTCCTCAGAAAGCCCTCCCCTGAGGAAGACTGTCCCGTTGGTCTTGGTACCGTGGTGTAAATATGTCTGGATGACACCATCCCTTAACGTACCATCTTAGGGCGTATTCCTATCCTCTTATCAAGAGAACCTCTTATCAAGCCCACACAGGAAAATTGCCTAAACCCAAAATCTCTCGCTACTTTCACCAGGCAAAATGTGCATTCTTGATAGGAGGTTTCTTGATAGGAGGCCGTAGGAATACGCCCTTAGAGTTCCTAGCCTCGCCACGCCACCTTCGAATTCGGTACAACACTCAGAGTAGACTTTTATTAAAAAAAAAAAAAAAACGAAGAAATGTTTTGTACTAACAAAGGTACTGTTGTACAAGCAACGTCAACAAGGCACATAAGCTTGAACCATTCAGTTTTGTTGACTGTAGCAACCCATCCTATCCATAGTTCAGACTTCGCTCCAAATCCCACGAAGTTCTTCTACTAAGGGTACATTCCTGTGTGGACACAAATGTCTCAATCCCCCTTTTTCCGAGTCGCGTCGTAACATTTTGTCAACCTCGCGTCACAAAAAAGGAATGTATTGCGACACTAGGCGACCAGGCGAAATGTACAGTTGTGCGCTTTTGATTGGGTTTCGGAATTGACTGTACACCCGTTTCTTCAAACGCCTGGCTGGGGTGTGGTTTCGACGCGCGGGTTCTTTTCCCGCACGAAATTGGCAGTGGGGGTTGTTTAGGTGCATTGACATTTCGAACCGCGTGCGACATTTTTCCATTGACGGGTCGATTTGCAACTCGTGCGCGATGTTAGCGCGTTTCACGCTAACCAATGAAAAATACAGTAATGGTCGCTAAAAGGCGATTCCGTTTGTGACATAATACGTTTTATGCTGTTTTTACGCGTCACAATAGGATTGAGACACAAATGTCCACACAGGAATGTACCCTAAATCCCCCATTGCTGGTCGTGCGCTCAAATCATGAGATGTGGCCGAGCGAGCCATACTAATGATTTGAAGAACATGCTCCTCCTTCCACTGCCCCTCGATTGCATGGTCCGCGACCAACGAAGGGTTTTTGAAATCCTTTTGGCTGATCTCGTTGCTCAACTCTTTAAACTTAATTTCGCGGCCAGGGTCAGGTAACCCGGAGACCAGCTCCAAAAGAAACACACCAAACGCGTGAGTGTCATATTCCGGACGTTTCTTGCCCGTCTCAAAGTAGTTTCGGTCGATGTAGCCCCATTCGTTTCCCATTTCTTTGGTCATGCAATACCTCCACTCCTCAATGAAGGGAGCCAATTCAAAGTCGGCCACAATTGGAGTGCGATCCTGTGAGTTACAGGTCACAGTCGGAAAAAAAGGGGGGAAACATTATTCATATCATATGCCAAAGAAATCTAAATGGTAGAGGCTGAAACAACACTTGATGCTTCTGGTAAAGCATGTAGCTGAAAAAAAATGCAATCTTGATGGAAGACGTGATACATGTCATATGTAATTAAGTGTTACAAGGCAAACAGAAGAAATACACACACATATACTCGAAAATAATTCTGCCGTACCTCTCGCAGAAGCACGTTTGACGACCTGAAATCGCGGTGCATGAGCCCCTTTTCGTGAATGAAAGCTAGCGCCTCGGCACACCCCAGCGCAACCTTCACACGCTCCTTCCAGGGAAACTGGTCTTCGTTCCTGCGGACTGGAGGGGGAAAGTAGAGGGGAAGAGCGGGAAGTGGGGGGGGAGGGGAGAGGGACGGACAGTGGAGGCAGGACTCATATTTAGTTCCTGCGAACTGGATGGGGGAAGGCATTCATATGAGGAGTACAATTGAGCAAGGAAGAACACGGGAGAGCAAACAGGAGAGCGGGGAGGGAGAGGAGGAAGGGAGGGTGGGAGGGGCGGAAAAAGGGGTAAGATTAAGGTGACCTCGTTAGGGGGGATTCGTAACATCCTCCAGCGATCAGCTCATACACGACACGCCGACCGACTGAACGTTCCCCCCTCCCCCACCCCCCCACCCCCCCACCCCGCCCCACCCCCCCCCCCCCACACCACCAACTGTCAAAGCAAAAGATTTTAGAACCACCGACTGAACGTTCCCCCCTCCCCTATCTCCCCCCACCCCCCCCACACCACCAACTGTCAAAGCAATAGAACCATGCGAAGGAGGAAGTTTCTCACCTTGTTGGAGAAGATTCACAACGTCGCCTTCCGGGACGAGCTCATACACGAGGAGAGGAGGGGCAGGTTTCATGAAGGGGTAAGAAAAGAAGACTCTCCTCACCTCGTTGGAGAAGTGACTTGAACTCGCCTCCCAAGATATACTCATACACGAAAAGCGGGCCGAGGGGTGTGCATAGTAGCGCCACACTTAACAACGTGCGAGGGAATTCTCCTCACCTCGTTGGAGGAGAGTCTTGACATTGCCTCCCGGAATGTACTCATACACGAGGGGAGGAGGGGTAGGTTTCATGAAGGGGTAAGAAGAGGGGACTCTTCTCACCTTGTTGGAGAAGTGACTTGACGTCACCTCCCGGGATGTACTCATAGACGAAAAGCGGTCGCTGCTCTTTGCTTATTGCTATGCCTTCCAGACTCAGAATGTTGGCATGTTTTACTTGTGGAATGGCTGCCACCTCAGCCTGAAAACACGGAACGGGCAGAATGAATCGTACAGGTAAGGAAGGGGTGGAATAAAAGATGACTCGGAGTGAAAAGTTTGCTGCATGGTTTCAGTTTTATTCGTTTGGTTGATATTCTTGAATATACTCTTTGCCTTCGTAGGCCACCACAACAATTAACACTCCGTACGCGCTACAGCACTCACCTCGAAGGCCTTGAGCTTTTCATCCGTAAATGGCTCTACTCGCATCACTTTCACTGCCACCTCAATCTCCCTCGTCGCGCCGTCGCCTGCAGGCAGCATCACCCGCCCGCGGCACACCTTTGCGAACCCCCCCTCTCCGATGATATTCTTAAAGCCCTTGGTCGCATTATGAAGCTCCTTGTAGCTGAACTCGCGGATCCAAGGGAAGCCAACCATGAGCTTCGGAACGGGCGGGGCATTGCCTTGGTCTTCGGAAGACTCTTCGACGGAGGCGGCAGCTGGGGCGCGCGATACAATCAAGCGAGAAAAAACCAGCAGAGGAAAATGAGCCAGTGGTGGACAATTGGAGGTAAAATGCAACGAGAGGGTGGAAATTCCATTCCGGAAAAAAAGTATTGGATCTCCGACAGCGTCGCACGATCAAAACGACTGACATTTGCACGGTCGAAACGACTGGCATTTTCACGATCAAAACGACTGACATTCGCACGATCAAAACGATTGACATTCGCACGATCGGAACGATTGACATTCGCACGATCGAAACGACTGACATTCGCACGATCAAAACGATTGACATTCGGCCGGACAGTTGGAGTTTGGAGCGCGAATCACCTCAATATAATAATCACCTACTACCGCTCACCTCCCGTGACTTTCACAGGCTCCGCTCCGTCGCCGCCGCGGCGAAAGCAGTTTATGTATCTGTCCATGGCTGTCGCGAAGGAAAAGCAGGCAGGTAACGGTAGATTGCACTCAGAGGGACTCTGAGAGGCGCCTTGCAGAATAGTACAACTCCTACTAATTAGAAATATTGACTGCAGTGAGCGTTGCGAAGTGAACGACTTGCGTCATCGAAAATGAGCGCATGTGTGCTTGGTTGGGCTGGGGTGAGATGAGAGAAGGGGAAATCCCTTAGGGCGTGGAAAATCGCCCGAAACTGGGTTTGGCCGTTTTCTGTCGTTCATTTGGTCGACATTTTTTTTCGCGAACGTCGACAAGATGGTCGTAGGAAGGTCGTCACTTTTTCGGCCATTTGGGGGTGCGCTTCAAATTTGACATGTTTTGCTGGCTGTTCTGACAGAGTGGAAAATCTCGTTTTGGATTTTCCAGCGACTTGTAGCGACAGTGTCGCACACACACAAGCGACGTCGTCAGCTCGATGTAACCATCTATGCGACGTCGTTTTTCCACTGTAGCCAATCTGGTCGACATGGTGGCCGTTTTAATGTTGTTCATTCGTCGGAAAAGTGTCGACAATCTTTTCGGCCACCAAAACACAAATTTAGATGGCCAAATTTTGCGAGTGTCGCAAATATCTCGACGAGTCTCGTTAGCTGGTTATTGTCGCAACGGCCACTGGCCGAATTGAGATGTCGGGCGATTTTCCACGCCCTTATGTCGCACTGTTACTGGTTCGCCTGGGCTGGAGAATTGCGTGTCTGGTGGCTTAGGGGGAGAGGGGGAAGGGGCTTCGAGTTGAGTCGTTCCAGGCAATTCAATCCAGTGCGCACAGATGCGCTGAGTTGAGTCGGACTGGCACGCGGATTTGCGGAAAACTGTAGGTGGGGCGGGATGTGACGAGCCTTTTGATTGGCTACGCACGAGCTAACGAATCAGGGATAGGAAGGAGATTCGTTTCTCCACGATACATGAAATTGATGGTGCTGTGTGGGAGGGACGGGTGTGGGAGCGAAAGGGTAACTGCGCGCAACTCGCACACCAGAATTGATGACCCCGCCAGGGGACTCCCTCGCCACACTCTTCGGTTGGGTTGAGTTGGGGGTTGGCGGGGCCCATTCCACTCGCTCGTTCGCTCTCATTCCATTCCCCAATCTTTTCACCCCCCACACCAAATCCGCGTGCGACTCGAAATCGAAGCGACGGCAGGGAAGAGCCCCCATTCGCCGCCGACCTCTTCCCCTCCCCCTTTTCCCCCAGCCCCAAAAATCCCGATTCCTCCCCTCAGCCCACCCCACCCCACCCCAACCCAACCATCCCAGCCAAAACAAGTTCCCTTTAGGGCGTGTAAAATCGGGAGACACAAATATTCGGCCACAAGCCGAATGGCCGAATTGGCGAATGTAACACTGTTACGAAATACACGACAACCCTTGCGACAGTCGCAAATTTCGTCCAGATTCAGCGAATTTGATGGCCGTCTAATTGGTCGACTCGCCTTCCAACGTCGACTCGACTCGAAACCAGCCACGTTACCGCCCCGTCGTTGCGACATTGGCATCAGGTGTCGCACGTTTCCGCATGCGACGCCAATCAGAAACCCTAAACCGCTTTTGGCTAATTGTGCAATGCCGAACCGTATGTGAACGGAGCCGCGGTAGCAATGTTCAGGCTGTGGTTGAGATTGGGGTGCAAGGGCGTTCCAATATCGGGTGCACATGTGCGACTCCGTCGCACAATTCGGCCATTTGAAAGTTTACAACTTTCTGGAGTCGGCCAGCAATTCGCCCCTGGAAGTTGTAAAATTTGCAGGCCTGCAAAAAAAGGCCGGTTATTGGCCGACACTGAGTCGGCCATGTGGTCGACATGTGCGAAAGAAGTGTCGACCATTTCGGTCGACAAAATCCCGGCCAAACCTCATTTTTCAAAATGCTCCCCGATTTTACACGCCCTTAGCCTCTCGTCGAAGCTCATTTCCTAACTTAAAACGAGGGTCTAGATTTGACAAGCGGAGGTTCAGAAGTTTTTGTTCTGAACCAGGCTTGCCAGCGCGAAGGTGTTGGCTGGCGAAAATCTGGAATTCGTGCGGGGAATTTTCCTCCGCAGTAACTGGTCGCCAGGGTTTCGGGGTTCGGGTGGCAAATGTGCACCGTCGCTTTAAGTGTGAAACTCTCAAGCGCAAGCTCATCGCTGTAGAAAGAAGTAGCTGCTGGTGGCAGCTCCTCGCTGCTTCAGACATGTACAGGTCGCGCGAGAAGTCGATGTGACGAGACACGTCGGCGACAACCACCGTCGTTAGCGAATCAGAGTCTGCTTGCACTTTCAGCTCGCTACATTCACTGCATTAGCTTTCGATTCGAGGCGCCCGCGCTGCCGCCAGCAGATCGGGATCCCAGCAAGCAGGCCGCTTGCGCGTTCAGCTCGCTTCCTTCACTGTATCCATCTGCGAAATCGTTGTATTCGCCTCAAAAGCCGCTGTCGCCAGCGAACAAAGCCTCGGCCGCAAGCAGGCTTCCTGCGGCGCATTCAACTTTCCTACGTTCACTACGCCATGGGCAGTTGCTTCAGCTGCTTTCGAGGCAGCAGAGAAGCGCGGCCTATGAAAGGTGATTCGACATAAGCTTCAACGAGGTGATTCGCGACGACGGATAGGTGCAGCCAGCGAAAGTGACGGAAGATGAGTCGTCGCGTCGCGTTCTGGACTCCCGGGAAATACGAGGAAGAGTGACGGAAGATGAGTCGGGCCGATATCTAGCCGTTTGACTGAAACATAATCACGCTCATACTATTTTTGGGCCGAGCCGCGGCTCATATTTCTTCCATTTCCGCCTCTCAAAATCTCCCATGAAAGAGATTATTACTTCCATTTTCGCCCTGCTTCCGTTCCCTATCACAGTCTCCCCCGAATGTGACCGTCATTGTAACTCGTTTTCCCTCTGCAGATTTTCCCGTTTCCCGCTTCCGCTCAACAGGACGAAACCGCAGCGCGCTCCAACTCTCGTATTTCTTCCACTTCCGCCTCGCACAATCTTCCCTGAATGTATCCGCCACTGCCAGTGCAACTCGTTTCCCCTCTGCTACTTTTCCCGTTTCCCGCACTTCTGTTCCCCCATATCATTGCTCCGCACAGGCGCCATTCCGCTGAACAGGACGAAGCCGACGCGCCCCGAACTGCCGTATTCGCCGTACTCTCGTATTGCGGACCACCGAGGAGTACCAATTCGCGCCTCCCGTTTCCTGTTCCTCCGTCCCCCTATTCGCCCCGCACATGCCCATCCCGCTCAACAGACGGACTGCGCGCCCCAACTGTCGTATACGCCATCCCCGTGGGAGGGTGACTCACCCTAAATCGGATTTGTGCGAGCGTGTGTTTTTTTAGAATTCTAAAAAAACTGTCGTATACGCCATCCTCCGCTGCGGACCACCGGGAATACCAATCCGCGTCTCTTTCCTCCTCTTTCTCCCCCCCCCCCCCCCCCCCTCCCCCTCCCGCCCGTATCGCTCCGCACAGCTGCTGCTTCCGCGCAACAGAGCGACGGCGCGCCCTTGTTGTCATACACGCCGTCCTCCGTTGCGGACCACCGCGCATACCAATCCGCGCCTCTCCTCCGCCCGCGGAGCCTCCACCCTTCCGAAGTCGTCCCCATCCACTTGAACCCGCCCCCGCCGCCTGCTCGATCCCCGCCAGCGGCGGAAGAACTATCGCGCGGAGAGTCATCGAGTCCCCACGACCCTTCGAGTTCCGCCGCAGCAGCCGCTGCCTACGACAATTCGGGCTACAACCCCCAAGCCTACCGCGACTCGGACTCGTCGAGTCTTTCCGCCGCCGCCGCGGCCGCGCAACAGCCGCCGCCGCCGCCGCCGCCAGCGCTTCTCCCCGCCAGTTCCTCCGCCGAGTCCTCCCTCCCCGCGCAAATTTCCGCCATGAGTTCCGCGCGCGACTCCGCCTCCGCGCGGCCGTCCGCCGGACTCCCTCCGCTCCGCGAGTTCAGCTACGCGGACCTGCACGCGGCGACGGGGGGATTTGCGCCTGAGAACGTCTTAGGGAAGGGGGGGTTCGGAAAGGTATACCGCGGGCGGATGGTGCTGCCTGCTGCGGACGGCGGCACGATGCGAGAACGTGACGTGGCAGTCAAAGTGATGACTGGACAACGAATCACCGAGCAAGACATGAGGTGCTTCATGGTGCGTGCTGTGATGCGTGGATAGCAGCCTTGTAGTGCGTGTCGTGGCAGTCAAAGTGACGATCGGACAACAAATCACCGAGAGGGCTCTTAGGTGCTTGAAGGTGCGTGCTGTAGTGCGTGGATGGGCAGCGCGGGGTATGTTCTCTCTGGTGGATTACAGCCGTGTATACACCCCTAGTGGAGCCAAAAAGAGACGCATAACATCATGAAGAAGATTAAGCAGATGAATAAGAGAAAAAATAAGGAAGAAAATGTGAGCAAAGAAACCAGAAACCATGTAATGATTGCTCTCGCCTCTGTTTGGGTATGCCTTCCCTTGCTGTCCCCCTCTAACTGTAAGCTAGGTGAGTTTTGAGTCTACTCAGAAGTCGCTCTTACCTCTGTTTGGGCATTCCTTCCTCTCCTGGCTTACCTGTCCAATTTCATTTCCCTCTAACAACAGGTCTCCCTCCAATTCCATATGTTTTCCGTGTTTCCAGGCTGAGGTGAAAGCCATGTCAGTTGTGAATCATCCCAACATTCTACGGCTGGAAGGCGTGGGGCTTGACGCAGAAGAGAGGCCGATTCTCGTGTATGAGCTGATCCCTAAAGGCGACGTCAAGAATTTTCTCACAAGAGGTGAGAAGAATCCCCTTCCTCGTATGCCTATTTTTTTGCAACTATTACTTCTGGTGGTGGTGGGGGGAAAAGGGGGGGAGAGGAGGGGAAGGGTGGGGTAGGGGAATGTCGGGGGGGAGAAGCTGATCTGTGGTGGCGACGTTTTAAGTAACTTCTCCAACGAGGTGAGAAGAATTTGAACTCTTTTCCCCTGCACTTCCCCCTCTCCCTTCCTCCCTACCCGCCCCCCATCCACCCACTTTGTCCTCTCATGTTTTCCTCATATGCTTTCTTTCCTCTCGCTTTACAGTTGGTCTGGTTTGTAGGCCAATAATGACGATCACTGCAAATGATAAGGCCAATCAGCTCTCACTACATATGAGCTGCTGTCACTATTGCTCCCATGTTGCCTCTACGTATAGGATCTCATGTTTTTCCTCCTACTCTCTTTCAAACCCATTTCCTTCAATCACTGATCCATTTCCCCCCATCCCCTCCCCTTACAATGCTCCCCCTCCCTCCCCCCTCGTCTTCCCCTATCCAGTCCGCAGGGACAATGATCAGTTTCCGTAAAAGTACCGTGTGAAGGTTGCGCAGGGTTGTGCCGAGGCGCTAGCTGTCCTTTCAATGCTCCCCCTCTCTCCCCCCTCGCCCTTCCCCATCCATTCCGCAATTACGAAGCACGGTTTCCATGGAGGTATCGTGTGAAGGTGGCGCTGGGGTGTGCTGAGGCGCTAGCAGCCATTCACGAAAAGAGGCTCATTCACCGTGATTTCAAGTCGTCAAACGTGCTTCTGCGAGAGGTACGGCGGTGGCATGAGCTTCCCATGTCTGTTGTGATTGAGTGTATTCTCCCTTGCCTTTGTGATTGCTCCTTCCCTGGCTATGTTGTGCTGTCCATCTTTCGGCCAAAAAGTGTCCACATTCATTTCAGCGGAATCCTGTGACATCTCGTCCTCCCTTGATTTCATGTCATTCTGATTTCCAACTGTAACCTGTAACTTGCAGGATTTCACTGCGGTGGTGGCTGACTTTGGTTTGGCGCTCACCATCGAGGACTGGAGAACACACGTGTCAACAGCAGTGGTTGGCTCGGTAGGCTACATCGACCCAAACTATTGGCAGACTGGCCAAATATGCCAGTTAGCTGACACATACGCGTTTGGTGTGTTCCTTTTGGAGTTGATTTTTGGTTGTACACCCCTCGAAAAAAGGTTTCAACGGCAGAGGAAGGAGATGAACCACACCAAGTTTGACCCTTCTTGGGTAGACCCTGCTATAGAGGGGGAGTGGGACCCGGTGCATGGCGAGCAATTCATTATCATGGCTCGCTACGCCACAAATCCAGTCGTGAATCGCCGGCGCACAGTGGGCCGTTTGGCAGAAACTCTTCAAGGAATTTGGGACACAGTTTCGGCCAACAATTGTAGCTAGACATGGAGAATAGGATGCCTCGGCAAATCGCTCATACCTGTAAAACCCTTTCCATATTATTTATTCATAAAAGTCCTCAAGTATTTTTCATGCTTGAAGAAGCATGCTACTGTGAACAATGTACATGGTTCCGCAACCAAGATTCGGAACCTTTGCAGCTATCACTAAATTCTAAAAGCATTTGTGATCACAATGTAGGTGCATGAGACAGATAGTATGGTAGGTCTGTGCATACAAAAATATGTACACCTTAGACTCTGTGCTTGTAAAGGGCATAACCTGGCTTTCCAGGAACCATTCTGTCACACCCAAGTTTCGTGTTTCCTTCCGTGGTTCCACGTCCTTCTTTACGATACTTGCGTGGCCAGCGCGTTGATGCTCGCCCTTGGTTGGAGCATGTGCAAAGAGGACGTGTCAGTGCAGTTCGTGGTCACTGTGTCCCCCAAATCTATGGGTGACACGCAGGCTTGACATTATCAGTAGAACCCTAGAGAGGCGATCACTTGCGGCTCCATTTCCTTTTGTTCCAGCGTGATTCCTCGTCAGCATGACATGTTCTTGTCGGAAGGTCCAATCGATTCGCTGGGAATTTGATGCTTGTGGGCCCAAGTTCAATCCATCCGTCCATTCAGCTTTGCAGTTCGCACCAGCCCTTGCCCTCCACTCGATTCACAGTCAATGACCCGTACTCCTTCCGTCAGTGTCGACTCACTACAGCTCAGCAACGGAAAATCTCTCATTTGCGGCTGGCGTTCACACACTGGCCCACACCAAGCATTCGCCGCCCCGAGGGGGTTCAATTTTACAGTGCCAGGTCACCGCACCGCCTGCATTGAGCTGCTTCTCCTTTCAGCCCCATTTGGCTGTGCCCTACAAAACCTAGCCGTAACATTTATTTATCGTAATCAACCGCCTCACATCTCTTATCGTCATCTCTTCTCGTCATACCCATCACTTCACGATTCGCCTTTTGCACAAGCCTCGCCCTCTGCCTCTGCCTCCCGTTCCCATCACTCAACCCTGCATACCCTTGACATACCTCGTATGTGCTAGCGTCCCGGGTGGATTCCTCCTGGGTGGATCCTCCTTGATGGATTCCTCCCTTCGGCTTCGCATCGCATGTCCCGAGCAAGCCAACTGCGGCGCCTTCGCTTTCCTCTCGTCGGTACATTTCGCCATTTTCCTTTACCCATTTTCCTACTCGCGCTAGTCATCGCCCATCCTCCAGTCGTCATTGCTGTGCTCGCTACTAGTAGTCGTCATTGCTGTACTCCGCTTTCCTCCGTGTTCCCAACACTACATAGTAGAACCTCGTTACGGTGAAACAAAGAATTTTTTTTTTTTCCCAGAGCTGAAGCAAGAGGTATGCACAGCAGCTTGTTTTCCGGCCAACAGGGCATCGCACACCCTGCGGCTGAATTCCAAAAAGTATCGAACGAAACTCCTCGAGCGCGAAACTGTTTTCAGATTGCTTCAGAGCGCGACGAGCTCGAATGCGACGCTTCGCCACGTGAGCCTGCTTCTGTTTCCTGTGCTCCTCTTTCAGAGCACGGTTTCGGGCCTCGCAGACGCGTCGCTCACGCCGCCTCCGGTTCCCGTGTAACTAGCGAGGCTGAGAAGGATAGCGCGGATGCGGGCGATTGTGTTTCCTCGAAGTGCGCTATCGAAGACGATAATAGGGGGGATGGAAACGATGACGATGAGGTCGACGACTACGCAGCATCCGAGAATCTTCCGATATCGCTCGTCATAGCGGCTTTATTTCTAGACACTAAAGGACAGTCGAGAGCGTTGATCAAGAGGCTGTGTTCATTTGACTCCGATTTTCTCCACAGAAAGCTTCGAACTTTGCCCGGCGTCACTCACACCGCGGCGTTCGTCAAAAAAGGGATCTCCTGGCTACAGACGCATCTTTACGTACCTGTAATGAGTCACGCGGATGCTTATAACGGGCATTCTTTTAGCGCGGATACTATCGCCAAGGGCGATTGCTGCCGAAAGGCGCCGTGCGGGTCGTGCTGCGTAACGATGCCGAAGGATTTGCATGAGCACGGAAACGCCGACTACTATGTGCCGAACCGCACCCGATCCAGCAAGCAGGTATTTTTGCTCGTCCATATCGATCCAGCAAAACTACTAGTTTTGCAACTCAAAACGTCGCCCTTTCTTTGCTGGCATGCCGTCTCCCCACCCTTCCACGCCCCTTCCCTGCCCTCCCTGCCCTCCCTCCCCTTCCCCTATTCCCCACCTTTCCCGGCCATTATACTTTCGAGCTCCCAGCTTTTTTTTAGGCGCTTCAAAATCTCGTCGCACGCCCTTCCCCAGCCGTTCTACCAAACTCGCAGGAGCTTTCTGTGGGGCGCCTCAAGAAGTCGTCTCACACCCATTCCCGACCGTTCTACCACTTTCGAACTCGCAGATGCTACCGCTCGTCGGCTTTGGAGCCGTCGCGATCCTCGTGCTGCTCGTCCGCGGCGGGTTACCGGCTCGAATTCCATTCCACCGAGGCATTTTCCCTTCCCCAAAGCTACCCACGGGTGCTACGGCATCCGTCTATCAATCAACGACTGCCGCGTGGCTGGACCTCACCGCCCTGTTCTTCCTGTTTTTCGGGACCGCCGCTTTGACGCGATTCGCCATTATCCACCTGATTCGGCGGCATCCGCATTTGAGCCTTCCCCTCGCGGCGCTGCTTTCCGCCGCCGGCGGCGGGCGGGGATCCGCGGGAAGGAGCGGGTGCGCATCGGGGGGATCCGCGTTTATGCGCGACCTTTGCGGAAACGCCGCCAAGATGGGGCTCGGCGGAGGGCTTTGGCGCGCGGCGTGGTGGCAGGCGCAGCTTTCGCCTTCCCCGCGCGGGAGGCGCAGCTCCGCGCAGCTGGCGGAGAGATTTTCCGCCACCAGCGGCACCAGCAAAGGCCTGTCAAAGTCTGGAGATGCTGTAGACGACGCGTTATGTCTTACTGTGAGGCGGTACACTAACGGGGATAGATACGAAGGCGAGACGCGTGACGGGGTAGCCTCCGGAAGCGGCGTGTACTATTTCGACGAAGCTGCGGGAAAATACGAAGGCGAATGGGCGGACGGAAAATACAGCGGGTTAGGTGTAGAATCGTGGGAGAGCGGGAGCGTGTACCGAGGCGAGTACAAACGCGGATACCGCGAGGGGCGGGGGCTGTACCAGTTCCACACGGGGGACGCGTACGCGGGCGCGTGGGCGCGCGGGCAGAGCCACGGCGCGGGGCTGCAGATGTGCGCGGATGGGAGCACGTACGCGGGGCAGTTCTCGTACGGGCTGAAGCACGGCTTTGGGATCTACACCTTCAGGTACCGCTTTGAATCTGTTTATACGTGCTTACACCGTGAGATACCCCTCTCTTCCTCTGTGGTGCCTGGAAACACGTATGCGGGGCAATTTTCGAACAGGCTGAAGCAAAAGCTTTGAAAGATACTTCAAGTATATTGGTAGCGCCTTTGGGTATCGCCGTTTTCTTCTTAGATATTGGTGTTTGCATAGCGCTTTGAGGATACTTTCTCATAGTGGGTTTGGGACTGTTACTAGGAGTCTAGGGATTGCACATGCAGGTAAGCAAAGCCATTGGACAGAGTTGAGAGGCATGTGGCTCCACTAGTTCTTGCAAAGCCTGTCCATAGGGCTCCAACGTATTCCTGTCTGAAAGAAATGATTGTGCTCATCAGAAATGGTGACACCTATGGGGCGTACGGCGTGTACACGTTCAGCAACGAGACCCTTGATTAATCACACTCCCCTGATTCCGTTGTCTTTTTTTGTTACCAGAAACGGCGATGTGTACGCAGGGGAGTATTTCCGTGACGCCATGCATGAGTACGGATTGTAAACATTTGGCAACGATTGCTCATTGTCTGATCTTCCTCCCTTTCCTCTCTATTCTTCCCACCCTCCAGAAACGGGGATGTGTACGCAGGGGAGTATTTTCGAGACGCCATGCACGGGTACGGTGTGTACATGTTCAGCAACGTTCTCTCGTTGTCTGTTTTTCCCCCCACTCCGTCCCACCCTCCAGAAATGGCGACACCTACGCAGGGGAGTATTTTCAAGACGCCATGCACGGGTACGGGGTGTACACATTCAGCAACGGGCAGAGCTACGAGGGCGCGTGGCACGACGGGTGCAAGCAGGGGCTGGGCCGATACACCTTCCGCAGCGGGGACTCACTCATGGGCCACTGGCACCTGGGAGCGCTGCTCACACGCTGTTGCGATACTAGTACTACATCTGCTACCCCCTCTACCACCACTACTGCTGTTGCCCGTTCGGTTCCATTAGTTCCTTCTGCCGCCTCTGCTGGCTCTGCTGGCTCTTCTGAGTCTGAATTTGATGCGGTTTCTGACTCCGTTTTCGACTGCGGCAGCTGGGATGCGTCCTCAAGCCCATCTTCACCCTCAGCCTTTTCGTCAGCGGTATCATCACCATCAGCAGCAGCAGCAATGTCACCACCAGCAGCAGCAATGGCATCACCATCAGCGCTGGCATCCCCGTGTGGAACCACAGCGGGCCAGTCTCCAGTCAATGGGCGCCCTTTGGTGGACCCTGCTAAAGTTCTAGTAGCTGTTGAGGTGAGCATGGCAGCTTGTGAATCTGGCTGTTCATTTTTCACTAGCCTCTTATTTTCCCCGGATACTGTGATGCGTTGTGTTGTTTTCTGCCTTGCACATTGTTCCGTGGCTTGTTTTTTTCTCACCGCACATCTCTTACCCTGTCTTTGACTCCTCCTGGCTTGGCTTGCAGGCTGCGAGGAGGGCGAAAAAGAGAGCAGAAGCACTGTCAGGTTCAGATGAGAGTTTGTCCAAAGTGGTGGCTGCAGCCAATCAGGCGGCTGCTACTGCTAGGGAAGTAGCGGCGGAAGCAAGGGCCTTGGGGCCTCAGCCTGAAACCAAGAGTGACCTGCAAAGCAGGCCCAAATTCATTTTGTAATTCAGTAGATTTGCCAATTTGTTGGCCAATTTTTTTTTTTTTTTTTTGTACATAATTTGGTTGAAAGTATGTTGAAGCTAAGGACCGTTCGGTCAGTACAAGCGCATATCAATAGGAAATGAGACGAGATGTATAACGTCTCATTTCCTATTGATATGCGCAACACACCCTAAAGGTAAGCTGATGATGAACGAAACTGTAAATTCTTGTATATATTTTCCAAGGTAAACTGAATAAGAGCCACACTGTTAGGCCCGACGGCCTAAGTCCGCTAAAGAATAGCGGGGTCGACTAAGTCGAGGACGAAAATGCGGCGGAAGACTTTGGCGAAAAGACTATTGGCGAAATAGGCGAAGAAGTTACTGAGTAATTGAAGAAGAGTTGAATGAGAATTGGTTGATAATGGCAAGTACAAGCAAGGTTTATATAGCGAACAAGAGAGAATGTTGGAAAGTAGTTTGTGGGACAAGGAATTGGAATGCTAGAAAGGTAGAGTGCCACGTGGCACAAGGAAATCTAGGAAATCCCAAAGGGATTGGATGAAGATAGGGTTGGGATAAGGTTGGGGGTCTGTTTAGGGTAAACTACCCTTGAACAGGAAAGTACCCCGTAACACTACCCCCCTCCCAAGGAGGCGACGTCCGCGGCGCCTGCAGACTGAAGGTACGCTTTGAGGCAAGCGTTGTCGGGAGACAGCGAGGACGAAGGAACCCAGCTGTCGTCGGCTGCATCGTAACCACGCCAACGAACCAAGAAGTCGATGAAAGAGACACCCCCCTGGAGACGGCGACGGTGCCTGAGGATGCGCTGGATCTGGTAGTCGGGCTCGTCGGTGTCAACAGCTACCGGCAGTGGAGTGCGATCACGGCCCGAGAAGGTGGCGTTGGGATCGGTATAAGGTCGAAGGAGCAACACGTGGAATGACGGGGGCATGCGGAAATGAGCGGGAAGACGAAGGCGGTATGCGACTGGACCAAGTGCGCGCTCAATGACAAATGGACCAATGAAACGTGGGCGAAGCTTGCCGTCCTGTGGCAGTCGGAGGTTGCGGCTGTCCAAAAGAACACGGTCGCCAACTGCGAACGACACCTCACGACGACTGCGGTTGGTGGTGCGTGCCATGCGTGCATTTGCAAGCTCAAGGTGCTTCCTCACGTGGTCGTGAATGAAAGTGAGGTGCTGGTGGAAGTTATCAGCACGTGGGACTGTGGGTGTGAGATCGACACGAGTGGGGACATTGGGGTGCTGACCGTACAGTGCGAAGAACGGTGACATGCCTGTGGCGGAGTGATGCGTGTTGTTGTAGGCGAACTCAGCCATGCTCAGCTTCTTGTCCCATGCTGCTGCGTCGTGCATCGTGATGCTACGAAGAATCTGCTCCAAGGTCTGGTTCACGCGCTCAGTCTGTCCGTCTGTCTCTGGATGGTACGCAGACGACATGGCTAAGCGAGTCCCAAACAGTGCGAAAAGCTGCTTCCAGAACTTCGAAGTGAAACGAGGGTCGCGGTCTGAGATGATGGAATCGGGAACCCCGTGCAGTCGGACTACGTTATCTACGAACAGCGTCGTGGCTTCCTCTGCTGTGACCTAGCCGTGCGTAGGGATGAAGTGCGCTGCTCTAGAAAACTTATCCACTACAACGAAGATGGCGTCGTGACCCCTAACTGTGCGCGGTAATGCCATGATGAAGTCCATCGTAACTACCTGCCAAGGGCGGTCGGGTGGTGGAATCGGCTGCAAAAGTCCTGCTTTGCGCTGGCGAGAGGACTTCGTACGCTGACACGTGTCGCACGAGCGAATGTAATCCTCTACGTCTGCTGCAAGCCCTGGCCAGAAGTACGTGCGACTAAGCGTCTTAGCCGTCTTATCTGCTCCGAAGTGACCTGCACTAACTACGTCGTGCGCCTCTGAGAGAAGGAGCTGTCGAAGAGGGCGGTAGGCTGGAACCCAAATCCGTGTTGTACCTACCCTTCCGTATGTAGACACTACCCTGCACCTCTGCTCCTGCGGGCGGCTGCGGTGTGAAGTCGGGATCGACTGTGTAACCGTGCTCGAAGAGTGCTGTGAGAAGTGGATGGCCGGCAGTGACTGTGAGACTAGTGAGCTGGCAACCATGGCGAGTGAGCGGATCTGCTGGGTTGCGAACGCCTGGCTTGTACTCTATCCTGTAGTGGAAACTCCCCTCCATGAACTCCATCCATCTAGCCTGGCGACGACTCAGCTGCGGCTGCGACTTGAGGAAACGAAGCGAACAGTGGTCCGTGCGTATAACACTATCTGCCCCCTCTAGGTAGCACCTCCACACCTTATACGCATGGATAATCGCTAGCGCCTCCTTGTCATGAATGGGATAATTCAACTCCGCTCCCCTAAGCTTACGCGACTCGTACGCGATCGGCTGCAACCCGCGTCCCTGGTCCTGAAGAAGCACTGCTCCTATGGCCTGATCTGAAGCGTCGGTCACTACAACGTACGGGCGAGTGGGATCAGGGTACGACAGTGTCGGTGAAGACGTGAGCGACTGCTTCATCTGCTCGAACGCCTGCTGCTGCGCTGGACCCCAAACGTACTCTACGCCTTTCCGAAGTAGGTCGGTGAGTGGACTAGCGATGGAAGCGTATTCCTGAACGAAACGGCGGTAATAGTTCGCAAATCCGAGAAAGCTCTGCAGCTCCTTGACTGAGGTCGGTGCTAACCAATCCTGCACTGCTGCGATCTTCTTTGGGTCAGTCCTAATGCCACTAGCGGAAACGACGTGACCTAAAAACTCGACATCTGGAAGGAAGAACTCGCACTTAGACTGCTTCGCGTACAGCTGCTCCCTCCTCAAGACCTCGAAGACCTTCTGCAAGTGCTGCACGTGCTCCTCCTTCGTCTTAGAGAACACTAGGATGTCGTCTAGGTAAACGACAACGAACGAACCTAGGAACTCGGAGAGGACGGTGTTCATAAGCGTCTGAAACGGCGTTGGTCAAGCCGAATGGTAAAACTCTAAACTCGTACAACCCCTGCTTCGTACGAAACGCCGTCTTGTGCTGATCCTCTGGAACTACGCGAATCTGGTGGTAACCCGAACGAAGGTCAATCTTTGAGAAGACTCTAGCGCCCTATACTGCATCTAGGAGATCCTCTACTCTCGGTACTGGGAATCTGTTCTTGACGGTGGCGGCGTTCAGTGCGCGGTAATCTATGCACATCCGTAACCCTCCGTCTTTCTTAGGCGCGAACAGGATCGGTGCGGCCCAAGGCGATCTAGATGGCTGTATGAACCCCTGCGCGAGAAAGTGCCTGCGTCATCTCCTCTGTCTCTGCTGGACTCAACCTCCACTGCGGCTTCGCTACTGGCCTGCTCCCCGGCTCCAACTCTATTCGATGGTCTACTGCTCGGCTGGGAGGTAACCCTGGGGGCAACTCGTCGGGGAAGACGTCTGCGAACTCCGCTAACAGTGCACTCACCTCAGCAGGAAGAGTCGCCTTCTCACTAACTGCTGCACTCCCTCCTTTCCCCTCCTCAGCTTCCACCTACTCAAGGAAAACCGCGAAGATCCATGCCGCACGCTTCACTAACTGTCGCACACGAACAGCATTAATGATAGCTGTGGAGGATGTGGCCCCATCGCTCCACTGTGGCAGCTCCCGGAACTCCCCGTCTACCTTGACACTGCAGCGTCCCTGAGCCCAATCGAACTGAGTACTAACCGTCCGTAGCCAATCTCTCCCGAAGATGAAATCGTAACCGTCCAGCGTCGCAGAGTCGAAATCACGCCTAACTGTGATCGGTCCTAGCACTACGCGCAACTTGCGAATGACTGGTCCTATGTGAAGCGGTGTCCTATCTACCATGCGAGCGTCCTTGAAGTTGACTGCCGTATCTACTTCGAGATGGAGACGAATAACCAATGATGAAGAAAATGAACGAGTGGCTAGCTCCGCTATCGACGAGAATCTTAACAGGAACTCCGCGAAGCTTCCCTAGAAGCACGACTGGACGATCAACAGTGTCTACCGAGTTCTCCGTAGATGACTGCTGCAAGGCCGTCTCCTCTACGTTGGTAGACGTGGCGGGTACGGGAACCTCCACACCAGCTAGCGACCCGCTATCTACTGGCGGTTTCCGTTTCCCTGCTGCCGCTCCTTGAATTCAAGGCAGTCCCGCTTCATGTGTCCCGGCTTTTTGCAGTAGTGACAGTTCCCCCTAAATCTGCTGCGCTGTGAACCGTCACTGTTAACTGCACCAATCTCCATGGGCGATGGTCCGTCCCTCGATCGAGTGTCGTTGATCGGTCTGTTGTATCCCCTATCGCGATCGTCACGACCCCGTCGGCTTCGTACTGCGTCGACGCGTTCTGCTGCTGCGACAACTGACTCGAAGGTGGACAACCCGTGAATCGCTATGACCTCCGCTATGTCCGGCTTCAACCCTTCGAGGTAGCGATCGCGCATCTCTGCTTCCGTGATGTCGTCTATCTCGTTGCAGATGCTCAAGAACCGTCGTGTGTACTCCTGGACGTTCCCTATCTGGCGGAAATGACGCAGACGCTTCCTAGCAGCTTCGGAGGCGTTCACCAAGTCGAACCTACTTTTCAGCGCCGCTTCAAATCCTTCCCATGTCGTCGGAACCGTGGTAACACCCAAAGCTAAACTCCCTAAGCTCGAAGTTGCAGCTGCATGCCCCACGCCCTGTTGATGTCCGTCCGTTTGAGCCCTTCTAACAGCCGTCTACGTAAGTTGGCGCCACCACTCCAAGGCCGGGCCCCTCAGCAGCGTCACCGCGTACTCGATCCGCTGCTGCGCGTCCGCCTCTTGCACCCCGCTCGCGGCGAAGTAGTTGTTGAGCATGAAGAGCCACGTCCGCACGTTCGCGTCGCGTTGACTTGGGTCGAACGACTCGGGTTTCTGCGGCTTGAGTGCGCTTCGACGTTCCGGCAGCGCTTCCGCGCCAGTCGACGTGGTGGGTGCAGAAGGCGGTGCGGCATGACCATGGGGGTTAGAAGCCAAATTGCGAAGCTGTTGCATTTCGGCTCGTACCTGACGATTTTCCAACGTCAGCTGTTCGAGTTGGCGCATGAGCTCGGCAAGCGTGACGGTGTTGCCCATGTCGTGGGGGAAAGCGTTCATGGATTCGTCCATGTTCGCTCGACGACTCCAAGTCTGCAAGTCGGCACCGCGGGACGATGACGTCGTAGTCTCGTCGTCGACGGCCGCTCGTTGGAAGTCGCTCCCCGCGAAGGCTCTGATACCAAGTGTTAGGCCCGACGGCCTAAGTCCGCTAAAGAATAGCGGGGTCGACTAAGTCGAGGACGAAAACGCGGCGGAAGACTTTGGCGAAAAGACTATTGGCGAAATAGGCGAAGAAGTTACTGAGTAATTGAAGAAGAGTTGAATGAGAATTGGTTGATAATGGCAAGTACAAGCAAGGTTTATATAGCGAACAAGAGAGAATGTTGGAAAGTAGTTTGTGGGACAAGGAATTGGAATGCTAGAAAGGTAGAGTGCCATGTGGCACAAGGAGTTTTAGGAAATCCTAAAGTGATTGGATGAAGATAGGGTTGGGATAAGGTTGGGGGTCTGTTTAGGGTAAACTACCCTTGAACAGGAAAGTACCGCCACGCCACGCCACTCCCGTGAATCCGTCTTCTCGTCTGCTTCGAGCCACATGCTTCTGGCGAGGAACTTGGCTTGCATGGACAAGTGCACCAGTTTTCCAGTTTTTTTTCCAGGGACAAGCAATCACAGCCATGGCTGCTTGCTGGTGACCGAGGCGCATTGACGGACTTGTCGACTAGAGAGAATTGATCTTCTCCTATCACATCGTCACGTACTGTTGCGCGCTGACTCTGCGCCTGAAAGTTCGTCGAGTGCATAGTTTCCGAGGCGCCCTAGAAGTCCGTTGCGTTCCGAGTCTTCGCTTGCCTTTCTCGAAGCGTGCAATTCTTTCGCGCTTCGCCGTGCCGGACGCTATATTCCGTCGAATTTTGACGAACCCGATCGCGGTGCATTTGTTCCGTCAGGCAGTCATCAAATTCGGAGTATTCCGATTCAATCACCGGTCATGAAGCTCACTGACGGCATGGCAGCGCTGGTCACGGGAGCTGGCTCGGGAATCGGTACGTGCGCATACGTTTGCTCGGTGCGATTCTGACTTGTTGAATTGAAAATGCTATTTTGTGCAGATTCGTCCCAATTACACTGTTCATGATTGAAGAGGTGTATCATATCATAGGAGGCAGTCAGGCCGTGCAATCAGTGTGCCAAGCTAGTCTGTGCGACATGATTCACTCGCAACTTATGAGGCGCCTCAAGAGTCTTTTGAGGCGCCTCAGAAGCTGAGTAGCCAGGCTAGTCTGCGCGAAATGGCTCACTCGCAATGCAAGTTGAACCGCGTTTGGTCTTCTCTCTCTTCTCTTCTCCTCTCTCTCTTCTTGTCACTATCTTCGACAAAGCTCAGCTTATGATGCGATTCATTGAATGAAGGACAGGCGTCATGAAGCCTGCAAACGTGATTTTAGAGTCGACTGATAATGAAGAACAGGCATCATGAACCTTGCAGATCCGAATGAATCCTTCCAATTACTTACTCGTTTTGCGCAAATGTTGATTCTATGCTCTCTTATTTTCTATTATTTTCTTCATCATTCGCTTCTCAGGCCGAGCAGCTTCTCAGTACCTGGCGTCTGAAGGCTTGCAGGTGACTTTTGTAGATTTCTCAAGAGACAGGCGGGCTGGAAACGGTGCAGCTGATTGGGCAGATCTTCTATTGTCTAAAGAATCCTTTGTTCCTCTTCATCCTCTCGTTCTTCAGGACGAGCGGCTTCCCAATTCCTGGCAGCCAAGGGGCTTCGGGTGACCGTTGTAGATTTCTCAGAGGCAGGCGGGTTGGAAACGGTGCAGCTGATTGGAGAGAAGACGGGGAGGCGAGATGCCGCGAGATTCGTCCAGTGTGACGTCAGCAAACCTTGTAAGAAACATCTGGCACACGAATGGGCTCTTATTTACACCTATTGCATGTACCAAATTCCGTAAATAAGGTTCAAGTGACCAGAATGTGTTATTTCTGTTTCCTCCTTGGTTCCTCCATGCCGGCCTCTCTCTCCAGTTGACCTGGCCCGTGCATTCACCTCGCTCATCCTATGATGTGCTCCTTTTGCATGTACCAAAATGTGTCCTTTCTGTTTTCTCCTTGGGTTCCTTGCTGACCTCTCTCTCCGGTTCACCTGGCCCATGCATTCACCTCACTCATCCTATGATGTGACCACGTTCACGTCTGTCTCAACAGCACAAGCATAGGGGAGGGAGATTGGTCCCTTCTGTACCTTCTTCACTCCATCCCACTTCATCTTTGCTCCTCCTGTTGCTAACTCTCCCGTTCTCTTTTCCTCCTGTCCACTTTCCGCCCACCAACTCCTCAGCTGATCTGGCCCGTGCATTCGCCGCGCACATGCAATGGTGCGGCCGTCTCGACGTCTGCCTCAACAACACAGGCGTAGGAGAGGGAGTGGTTTTACGCATTCTATCGTTGACCATTGCTTAGACCTCCAATGCATATCATTCCCCCACCCCCACCCCCTCCCCCCCATTCTCCCTCCCCACCCCCCCAGCTGATCCGGCCCGTGCATTCGCCTCGCAAATGCAACGGGGTGGCCGCCTTGACGTCTGCCTGAACAACACAGGCATAGGCAAGAGGGACTGGTTCATTCTGCTCCTCCTTATGTCATGAACAGCATTTCCCATGTCTACACCTTCTGTCCACCACCCTCCTGTCCCGTTTTCCAGCTGACCTGGCCCGTGCATTCGCCGCACACATGCAATGGTGTGGCTGTCTTGACGTGTGCCTCAACAACGCGGGCATAGGCGAGAGGGACTGGCTTGTCCGACTCTCTTGAGCATTGTTTCTGCCTCCATCTTCTATCATTCCCCGTCTCCCTTCCTCCCCAGCTGACCTGGCCCGTGCATTCGCCACGCACATGCAATGGTGTGGCCGTCTCGACGTCTGCCTCAACAATGCGGGGATAGGCGAGAGAGATTGGTTTCTCAAGGACACGTCGACTGATGGGAAAGGCTCCTGGCGTCACGTGTTGGATGTCAACTTGAGAGCTGTTGTGGACGGCACTCGCCTTGCTGTAGGTTCTCTTTCCCTTCCCGCTCAACAAGACGGGCACTGGGGAGAGGGGCTTGTAACTTGTTCCTCTCAATGGATGGAAAGGCCATAAGGCACGTCAACCTATGGCAAAGGCTCCTGGCGCCACGTGTTGTGGACAGGACGCGGCTTGCTGTAGGTTTGCTTGTTGCAAACAGCTTGCTGGATATTTTCTTTGTATCACGCTCCTGCATGTTCTCGCATCAATGCAAATGGTTCCTGGTACCATGTGCGGGATGTTCTTCTCGCGCTTTTCCCCTTCATCGTTCCCTGCCGCTCCTTGCTCCCCGCCTGCCATTTGACCCCAGGTACACGCAATGCAGCAGGTTGGGAAATGCTCGAAGGTCGGCAGCACCAGTGGCGTGATTGTGAACGTGGCATCGGCAGCAGGACTGTACCCTTCTCCCAACGGCCCCGTCTATGCCGCATCCAAGGGTAACAATTCCTTACCTGATGCTCCTTGCTTGGTCGCTGTGTCCCTCCCTCCCCTCCTCCTATTCTCTCCTTTTTTGCTTCCAATTTGAACTCTCTGCGACGGCGTTGCGGCCGGTGGACTTGTGTTATGTGTTCTTTCCTGCATGTTTGACATCGTGTTCCTGCATTTTTGAATGCTGTGTGCCACAACGAAGCTCTGTGTTTGGTGCCACCTCGTGCAGCAGTGTTCTGTTTCGTTCTTTTCTGCGTCAAATGTGACTATTGTCAATGATGTTCTAATGTTATGTCATGATTTAGCTCTATGTTTGGTCCCTTCTCGTGCCTGCTCTGCGACTGTTCAAATGTGACTGTTTGCACGATGTGACTGCATGCACGATGTGACTGTATGGAGTGCAGCTGGAGTGGTCATGTTCACACGTTCATTGGCTCACCTCTCTGCCAGTGGCATTCGCATCAACGCCCTCTGCCCTGAGGTATAGTATAGCCCACAAGCCCCACACGCCCCACATGGCCTACACGCCTCATATGCTCCACCTGCCTCACATGCTTAACATGTTCGCATCGCTCAAACTTGTCCTGCTCCCTTGTCTTCTGCTCTGTCCCCTCCCTTGCCTCCTCCCTCCCCCCATTCTTTGCCTTCCAGTTCATTGAAACTCCACTGGTGACGCAGGTCACAGGGCAGGCGGCCAAGCATCTCCCCAAGGTGGTGGCCTCGCTGGGGGGCTTCATTCCCATGGAGACCATCGTCGACGGTGGGTGGGTGTGTGGAGGGGAGAACCGTTAGTGGGAAGTTTGTGCAATTATGGTGTGAGAAAACAGCAGTGCTGGCAGGTGCACCTTCCCTAAGGTGGTCGCCTCGCTAGGCGGATTCATTCCCATGGAGACCATCGTTGACGGTGCGTGGGTGTGTGGAGGGGGCAACCATTAGTGGGCAGTTTGTGCAGTTATGGTGTGAGAGAACTGCAGCGCTCGCAGGTGCACCTTCCCCAAGGTGGTCGCCTCGCTAGGCGGATTCATTCCCATGGAGACCATCGTTGACGGTGCGTGGGTGTGTGGAGGGGGCAACCATTAGTGGGCAGTTTGTGCAGTTATGGTGTGAGAGAACTGCAGCGCTCGCAGGTGCACCTTCCCCAAGGTGGTCGCCTCGCTGGGTGGATTGATTCCCATGGAGACCATCGTTGACGGTGCGTGGGTGTGTGGAGGGGGCAACCATTAGTGGGCAGTTTGTGCAGTTATGGTGTGAGAGAACTGCAGCGCTCGCAGGTGCACCTTCCCCAAGGTGGTCGCCTCGCTGGGTGGATTGATTCCCATGGAGACCATCGTTGACGGTGCGTGGGTGTGTGGAGGGGGCAACCATTAGTGGGCAGTTTGTGCAGTTATGGTGTGAGAGAACTGCAGCGCTCGCAGGTGCACCTTCCCCAAGGTGGTCGCCTCGCTGGGTGGATTGATTCTCATGGAGACCATCGTTGACGGTGCGTGGGTGTGTGGGTGGGTGGGAGGGTGGTTGCTGGAGGGGTGGGTGGATGGGGAATTGCGCAGTTAAGGTGGGAGCAAGCAGGAGAGATTGCGGGTGCACCTTCCCTAGGTGGTGGCCTCTCTAGGCGGCTTCATTCCCATGGAGACCATCGTTGACGGTGCATGGGTGTGTGGCACGGCAGGTGGGTGACTGGGCGGGTGGGCCAAATAGGTATTCGCATGGGAACATGGGATTTTGCACACCTGTGTATCACAATCTCGTGTTATCTCCCTTTTCCATACACACCATCCGTCTTTCTTCCCCACATTCTCTTGGGTCCCTCCACAGGCCTAGCTGAGTTGATAGAGGATGAGCAGCAGGCGGGCGAGTGCATTTGGATTGCAAGCCCCCTCCTTACGTCCCTCCCCTCTCGCACCCTCTCCCTCCCCTCTCCTCCTCCCCCAGGCCTGGCCGAGTTGATAGAGGACGAGCAGAGGGCGGGCGAGTGCATGTGGATCACCAACCGGCTGGGCAAGCAGTGGTGGCCGACCGAGGAGGAGAAGAGGCGCTACTTGGTGGCAGGCACACCTGGGGGAGGTGGTACCAGGAGTGACAGTAAAGGTGGTGACAGCAGGGGAAGTGGCAGCAAAAGTGATGCAAGCGGGGGTGGAGGGACACTGGCATTGGGTGCCATGCCACGCGCAAGGAGGGGTGCTGGTTTGGAGGCAGCTGGAGGTGAAGCTTCTGGGAAGCAGCGTGTGGGTGTGGCGAGTGGGCTGCCTTTGAGTTTCCGGAAGCTGTGAGTTGTGAGGGTGATGGGTGGTGATGGGTGGTGATGGGTGGTGATGGGTGGTGATGGGTGGTGATGGGTGGTGATGGGTGGTGATGGGTGGTGATGGGTGGTGATGGGTGGTGATGGGTGGTGATGGGTGGTGATGGGTGGTGATGAGTGGTTGGTGGGTGGTGATGTCTGCTGGTCAACCAAGTCAAACAGGTCAACCAGGGTCAACCAATCCTCTTATCCCATACTCTCGCCCGTCGCTCCCCTCCTCCCGCCAGTGTGGTGCAGCGCCTCTCATCGGACTTCAGGCAAGCCACCAGCATCTTCGCGGCACCACTGCCACTGCCCTTACCAGTCAACCAAGTCAAGGTCTCTCCTCTTTTCTATCTCGTCCTCCCCCCAGTGTGGTGCAGCGCCTCTCATCGGACTTTAGGCGAGCCACCAGCATCATCGAGGCACCACTGCCGCTGCCTGTGCCGGCAGGGAAGGTGCTGCTGCGAGTGCGATACGCGGGGGTGAACGCCAGCGATGTGAGTGCTGCTTGCTCCCTTTGCTTCCTGCGTTTCTCTTGCAAATAAAATGTTCTATCAGCAACAAGGGTGCTGCTGCGAGTGCGATACGCGGGGGTGAACGCCAGCGATGTGAGTGACTCTTCTGTTTCTGCTGCTGAAGGTGCTGGGAAAGCGTTTCGAAGGCATTGCGAAGGCGTTGCGAAGGCGTTGGGAAGGCGTTGGGTAGGTGCTGCTGCCGTTTATCACCTACTGTCCTGTCATCGCACCCTCCTTCCCTAATCACCCCCACCAATCCTCAGGTCAACTACTCAGCCGGCCGCTACGCAGGCAGCCCAGCAGAAGCATCCCAGCAGCTTCCCTTTGACGCAGGCTTCGAGGCAGTGGGGGAGATCGTCGCACTACCAGGCAGCATTACATCACCCAGCGCACAGCCCAAAGACGGTCTGGGATCCTTGGCACAGGGCAGCAGAGGGGGGCTGGCAGGGGGGCTGGCAGGGGGGCTGGCAGTGGGGCAGGCAGCAGCAGCGCTGGCGTATGGTGCATTTGCAGAGTATATGCTGGTGGATGCCCGATGGGTGATCCCTGTTCCTGACTGTTCCCCGCAAATGGTGGCTCTGCTGACCAGCGGCCTCACTGCCTCCATCGCTCTATCTGAGGTATGCGCCTCCGTTTTCCTGAGTTCTCTGAAGGGTCTTCCCTTGCCTGATGCACACGTGAGGTGGATTTGCTGAGTGCATGCTGGTGGATGCCTGATAGGTGATCCCTGTGCCTCGTCAAATGGTGAGACCAGCGGCCTCACTGCCTCCATCGCTCTAGCCGAGGTACGCACCTCCTTTCCCCTTTGGGGCAGGTATTGATTGTCATGGCCTTGCATATGCGTACGGCGCATTTGCTGCATTCGCTGAGTATATGTTGGTGGATGCCCAATGGGCCATTCCTGTGCCTGACTGCTCGCCGACAAGGGGACAAGAGAGCAGGCAGAGAAGCGGAAAAAAAGTGCAAACGGGGTGGAAGAGATCAGGCAAAGCCGAAGAAAGGAAGTGGAAACATGGGGATGACAAAAGAGCGGAAAAAGGAAGCAGAAATAAAGTGGAAACGGAGGATGACAAGAGAATAGGTGGAGAAGCGGAAAAGAAAAGTGACTACGCCGCCTTCCCTTCACCTCCTGTCTCAGCTGGGCATTTGTCATCTAGCTCTCCTCCGATTGCTGCACGGCGGTCACCAGCCTGGCTGCCAGCTCGTCCCGTTTTTCAGACGAGCGCGGATTCAACGTCGTGATCTGGCAGAGATAACGCGTGGGGTGGGGAGTAAAGGAGAAGGGAGATGCACGGGGACATGAGACGCGAAGGGAGGTGGGAGAAGTAGCCAGAGAGGATGGGGTTGAAATGGTTTCAGATACTAGTGTGCAACTGTTATTACGCAAAAAATTGTTGTTTTGTTATAACATTTGCACACAAGTGTCTCAACTGTTTCAACCCTATCCTCTCTTGTTATTTCTCCCTCCTCCCACTCACGTGCTCACGTCCACGTGCATCTCTCTTCTCCCCTACTCCCCGCCTCACGCTTTTGCTCTGTCTGCCATATCAAGGCGTTGAATCTACGCTCGTCAGAAGAGCGGGACGGGCTGGCAGCCAGGCTGGCAACCGTCGTGCAGCTATTGGAAGAGAGTTAGGTGGCAAATGCCCAGTTGAGAGAGGAAGTAAAGGGGAAAGCGGCGGAATCACTTCTTTTTTTGCTTTTCTGCCTGATCCCTTGTCATCCCCCTATTACCACTCCTTTTCCTCCGCTCTGCCTGCTCTCTTGTCCCCCTTTTTCCCTTTCTTTTCCTCTTCTCGGCGTGCTCTCTTGTCCCCCCTTTTCCACATTTTTTCCTCTTCTTTGCTTGCTCTCTTATCCCCCATTTTCCACTTCTTTTCTTCCTTTTTGCCGGCTCTCTTCTCCCCTTGTTTCCACTACTTTTCCAAAAAAAAATTCTGAAACATCTAAAAATCAACCACCCCCCCTCCCACTCTCGGATTAGGTGCATGGCGGCCAGCCACAAGACTATGCCAAATGAGTATGAGCACCATATTTTGATGCCTCTGCCTTTGCCACGTCTGATTGAGAATTTTGGAAGCTACCCTGCTATTCCCGACTCTTTTCCCCCCAAACCTCCCTTATTACAGTCCGGGCGCATGGGTAGCGGAGAGACGGTGCTGGTGACAGCAGCAGCAGGAGGGACGGGCCAGTTTGCAGTGCAGGTGAGGGATCAGTGAGCAGCAGCCACTAGGGGTATGAGCAGCACTGAGGGGTATGAGCAGCCACTAGGGGTATGAGCAGCACTTGTTCACTAAGCATTGAGCATGCAGCTTTCTCCCACAGGTTTTTCTCAGTTCCTATTTCAGTTCTTTCGCTTTTTTTTCTTTTCGAATCACACATCAAATCCTGCTGTTTTGAAGTATACATGCTGTGTGCGTGCGGGCGTGCGGGTGTGTGTGTGTGCGTGCGTGCGTGCGTGCGTGCGTGCGTGTATGCGTGCGTGCGTGTGTGTGATCATCATACTCTCTTCTGCATCTTATTCTTCTCAATATTCTCTTCCTCCCCCGTCCCCCCATACGCCAGTTGGCGAAGCTGGCAGGCAACAGGGTGGTGGCGACATGTGGCAGTGAGAGCAAGGCAGCAGTGTTGAGGGACCTTGGGGCGGATGTGGTGGTTAACCACCGCACAGAGAAGGATATGGCCAAGGTGAGAGAGAGTGATATGCAATCAAGTTAGCAGCTGCAGTATTGGGGGATATTGGAGCGGATGTGGTGGTCAACCACCGCACGGAAAAGGATATGGCCAAGGTGTGTGGACTTTTTGTTTGGCTGAATATAAGATTTGACGGCATTTTGTTAGTTTTAGAACCAGTAAGGAGGCTCGACTTTTCCCACTCTCGCTGGGTTCTTGTTTTTCGCTTCCACTCACTTTTCCTTCCCTTTCCGTTTGCCTTTCTAACCCTCCCTCCCTCTCCCCCTTCCCTCACCAGCCACTGAAGCAGGCTGTGGGCGACAGGGAGCAGCAGTGGTGTTAGTCAGTGAGGGACCAATTGTTTTGCTGCACTAGTTACAATACAAGTCTGGTCAACTCATCCTTCATTTCCCATTCTCCTCTCTCCCCCTCTTCATTCTCACCCCTTCCTCACCAGGCACTAAGCAGGCCTGTGGGCCGCAGGGAGCAGCAGTGGTGTTTGAATCCGTGGGGGGTGATATGTTCGCTGCTGCACTCAAGGCAATACATCAACCCCATACTTCCTCCTCCTTTCCCATTCCCCCCCCATCCTCCCTTCACAGGCACTGAAGCAAGCATGTGGGCCGCAAGGAGCAGCAGTGGTGTTTGAATCCGTGGGGGGTGATATGTTCTCAGCTGCTCTGAAGGCGCTTGGTCGATTTAGGAGGCTCATTGTAATCGGCATGATGTCACAGGTACGTGTCAGATGGCTGGAGAGAGGACTGGAAAGATGGGTACCTGAGATGGCTAAACAATTGTGTGGAGAGATGGGTGGAGAGATGGGTGGAGAGATGGGTGGAGAGATGGGGTAACGACATCCAGAAAGTCATTTGCTGACATGCCTCGCCTTGGTGACTTCTGACTTCTGTCTTCTGAGTCAGCTCAAAGCACACCTATCCTGCCGACGTGCCCCCACCCGCTTTCCAACCTGCCCCACACACCTTTTCACAAGCCTCATCCACCCACGCTTCTCCACCCACACACTCTCCGCATGCAGTAAACAGCAGCGCAGGAGGGGCAGTAAGTTGACTGTGCATACTCAAACTCCCCCCTGCACCCATTGCGCCCCACTCACTCACACCTCCCTTGCACCCATTGCGCCTCAGTTGCTCACACTTCCCTTGCAGTGCACAGCAGGGGAGGAGGGGTGAGCAGGGCCTCTCCTAAATTGACTCTTCAGCCGGCCCAAAGGCATACCTTTTCACTTGCCCCACACACCTTCCCTTCCCCTCCCACATGCCGCACCCACCCACACTCCACGTCCAGTACACAGCAGGGCAGGAGGGGCAGTGGGTGAGCAAGGCATATCCTGGTTTGTGTGAACGCCTGCTCTCCAATTCTCAGACGCTGGTACGTGGTGGGAGGTTCTTTATTCAGAAGTGTGTTATTGAGTTTTCCACATGAAAAACTCATTTGCCGGGCTTCAATCATGGTGAGCTAAGTTTGCGCTTTGGGCTATTGAATTGACTCAAAAGTTCGAGTTGAAGCGCACTGGGGGTTGAGTCACATCATGGAAGCTCAATCAGTCTGAGACCAAGGTTCACCGGCCCGCCTTTTCTGGCTCGCTACAATCATCAGGTTGTGTATTATCGTTCCAGGGCCCCCTTCTTGCCCTGCTTCCAGTTCCGGTTCTTTCTGCTGCACTAGTTGCTCTCTGGCGCTCCCACTTACCCCTCCCATCCGCCTCCTTACCCCACCTTTCTTTCTTCTTCTTTCTCCCTTCTCACCCGTCGCCACCATCCCTTCCACCGTCACCTCCCCAAGTTGGGTCCTTCCTGCTGCACTACCCGCAGCTCTGGCGCACGCACTTACACCTCCCATCCGGCACCCAACCCCACCTGTCATGTACCCCTTCTCCCGTCTCACCCGTCGCCACCATGCCCTCCCACCGTCACCTCCCCAGGTGGGGTTCTTCCTGCTGCACTACCCGCAGCTGTGGCGCACGCACTTCACCAAGCTGGTCACCCTGTACCAAGCAGGGCTGCTCAAGGTGCGAATGAGAGGGCAGTAGCGGGGTTGATGGGGGCTGCTTCTCTTCCTCTCTCTCGTGTTATGCTTGTTGCGGACGTAAAGACGTGCTATACCTCCCACCTCATACGCTGTGCCCTCGTCTCTCTCACACGTCTCCCACGCTCGGAATCCTAAGACATCTCAACAAAACCTTCCTTCCCACCTCGTCACATGCGGATCTAAATCCTGCAATTTTTATAGGCACCTCGTTATTCGTATTGAATTCTTCCGTCCTACCTAATCGCAGGTGGCTCTGGATCCGACGCCGTTCAAGGGCCTGCCTGCAGTGACGTCAGCAGTGGAGCACCTGCAAGCTGGGAGCAGCGTGGGCAAGGTGGGTGTGGGAATCGGGTGTGACTTGGAAGTTTCAATTCTGATAGGAGCTAATGAAATATACCCTCTGTGATGTGCGGATTGCTTCTCCAATCCTCTGTTATTGTGTCATGTCCTTCCCTTGGTTGCCTTGTTCGTTTCAGGTTGTGGTAGAGATAAGCCCAAGTGGGAATGTGTCACCTTCACCTCGCCTTTGATTCTGGCTGGTGACGTTCGAGCACAAAATTTCGCATCGATGTAGTTGTGTCTTATACAGCAATGTAGTTTTCTGCGAGGCTGCTTGCAGCATATGGCATGGCTGAGCTACAATGGTTGGGAAACTTGGCTGGGTGTGATTAGCTTAGGTCATTGACTAACGTGTACAGAAAACAGTAATGAACCTCTGTTATCGGACTCATCTGAAAGCAAATTGCTGTCAGACATTCCCGCCAATCTCAGTGCATTCCCCAGCCCCGTCAGCTCGTGTCCTTGACGTCATCCAACTCCCTAGATGCTTCCTACCAGCCTTCGATGGTTCGCACTCCCAGGGTCGCATTCATTTGTTTTTTGAATGAGGAATCTCGAAAACACTTGTAACAAATTTTTGAGTGGTGACAGACGCTTGCACCCTTCATTGTCAGCGTGGAAACATGTTTCACTACTCGGCTTTTCGTCGATTTTCGTGATAGCCTGATTTGGACTCAAGACCTGATGTCTTTCACCTTGACTTTCGATGAGCGACATGACGAGGAATAGTTTCGGTTACCCGAGGATGGAACGGCTTATCCGCGAACATCAGAATGGCCGCTAATACCGAAGACTCGATGAATCTCTTCCCTGTGCACCACCTACCTTCCCCCAATGTGGCTCCTTGCATATGAGCCACCAGGCAGGTGACGCAAGGCGTTACAGGAAGTAGCTCTCCTCACACAAAGCAGCAATGCAGCAGCAAAAATAATCTAGCGAGCTTCGGAATTCTAGAGACGACAATCGAGCGTAGCAGAGAGAGAAGTGGGGATGCTGTTGTGAATCCGAATCTTCTGGATCTCTGTTCTGAATCCGAGAGCGTTAGACGCTGTGGTAGCAGAGACGACTGGCAAGTTCTCTTGACTCGCAAAGAGGTATCCGAGTCTCTAAGGCGAGTCGCGTTCTGCCGTCGCAACCTTCCTTTTTATTCAGACAGCAGTCATTGCTGAGTGGCTCACAACCTAATTGGCGGGACATGCGAAACCCTTTCCTTGTTTCTTCCCTGACGTTTTATTTAGGTATGTGAGCTCGCTGCCTTGACAGATTAACTTGCTCAGTTATTGTCGGAGAATCAGCATTTTGGATCTCCGATTCAACCGGTTTCTGCATTCCTGTCGAAGCTTCTCGCTTCCCACACTGACCCTAGTTCGGGCCTTTCCACCTCATAATTCCCCATTTCTTTTTCCTCAAGGTCGTACGTCGAGATCATATAAGATTAGGTATTTATATAGCACACACCGTGTTCGGATCATTCGGCAGCATTCATGTAAATAGCAGCAGGGTCGCATTTTGGGCTACATTCTGAATTACATCCTGGTTTACACTCTGGACTGGACAGCTCCTGAGGGTTATTTATCGGACGCGACACTCTCTGAACGCTTCGAGCAGCAGATGTTGTGCGCAGTTCAAAGGAGTTGAGAGCAGTCGGCAGGAGTTTGACAGCCCAAACCGACCAGTGAAAGTGGGATATGAAATTTAGATGGTAGCAGCTGCTGCAAGCAGGAAAATTGCTCAAGCTGGCGAAGGCAGCAGGCGGTAGCAGCTGGTGAACGCTGGAAACTTGCTGAATTCGGTGGGAACATCAGTCAAACCAGCAGCGGGCAGGCAGGCAAGCAGACAGGCAGACAGAAAGGCAAGCAGAGAGGCAGGCAGAACGGCAGAGGCAAAGAGGCAAGCAAGGCGAAGCAGAGATGATATTCGGGAAGCGCAAGGACGATAAGGGGTTTGACATCGAGTTCAGCAGCGATGACATCTCGTCCATCCACACACAGCACTCCAGCTCGGGGAAATTCCTCGATAAGTACAGGTGGGAACAGAAAGTGCGAGTGTCCGTGATTGGGTGCATGTGCGTGCTCGCACGTACAAATGTGCGTGCTGCTGCTGTGTGTTCAGCAGCGATGACATCTCGTCCATCCACACGGCTCACTCCAGCTCGGGGAAATTCCTCGATAAGTACAGGTGGGGACGCAAGGTTGTTGAGGCGCATGTGGTGTGTGTTTGTCTGTGCGTGTATGGTATGGCTCACGTGCTGGCAACAGTGAGTTCAGCAGCCATGACATCTCGTCCATCCACACGGCTCACTCCAGCTCGGGGAAATTCCTCGACAAGTACAGGTGAGGCGCGCGGCGCAGGTGGGGAAACAGCACAGAGAAACACAGGTATGCGCCCGCGGGCATGCATGCTGCTGCTGTGTGCTCCGTCTCGTCCCGTCCATCCACACGGCGCACTCCAGCTCGGGGAAATTCCTCGACAGATACAGGTGGGGATGGGTTGAGTGTGCATGTGCGGGACGGGACATGGTGCAAGAACTGGGGATGATGGAGTCTGAGAGATAAGTGATTGACCTGACTCTTCCTGCTCATGCGTGTCTCACCCTCCCCTCTCTCTCCCTCCCTTGTCCTGCAGTCTCCCTGGCATGCAGGCAATGCTGCAGGAGCTGGGGATGATGGCGAATCGACCTCCTCCTCCTTTCTAATTCCCGTGCGTGTTTCTTCGCTTTCCCCTCCCCCACTCCCCTCTCCTGCCCAGCCTCCCAGACATGCAGGCAAGGCTGCACGAGCCGGGGGTGATGGTGAAGCTGAGGAAGAGAGGCCACCACGCCGTGAACATAGACCTGACCTGTCTCTTTCCTACCCCTTCCTCCACCTCCCTTCTTCCCCCCAATTTCCTGCAGCCTCTCAGACATGCAGGCGATGCTGCAGGATCTGGGGGTGATGGCGAAGCTGAGAGGCACGTGGTTAACCCGTCTGTTCCTCCTCATGCGTGTCTCACTCCCCTTTTCCCCCCCTCCCATGCAGTCTCTCTGACATGGAGGCGATGCTGCAGGAGCTGGGGTTGATGGCGAAGCTGAAAGGCAGGCGGTTGATCTAACATCTCATTGCTCCTGCTTTCTCCATGTTATTTCCGCTTCCCTTCCCCCCCCCCTCCCATGCAGTCTCCCTGACATGGAGGCGATGCTGCAAGAGCTAGGGGTGATGTCGAAGCTGAGGAAACGGGGCCACCATGCTGTGAACATAGAGCTCGACCTCACAGACCCCTTCGTGCATAAGGTGGGTTGCGCTTCAGACTCTCCCCAGTCATTTCCTCTGGACCACCCCACCAGCCAGGGACCTCTGTGTGAATTTCCACAGCAAATTCTCGCTTTTCCACAACCCTTCACTGCCTTCCCCCGCCCCACTTGATGTCCCTTAAACCTCTTCCCCCCATCAGATGCTCTGGACCAACCAAGCAGCCCCGGGGCATCTATGCGAGTGAATATATGCACATCCACTCGTGCTGTTAACCCCCCCCGCTTCTCTTCATGCCCTTCGAAACCCTTCACCAATCAGATGCTCTGGACCACCCCAGCAGCTCCTGAGCCTCTTTGCGAGTGCGCCCTGCGCATTCTCACCTCCACTTCACTGCTTCATGTGAGTGCTCTTGCTTCCATAAACCTCGCATGCAGCATTTGAGCATGTGACAGCCAGTTTGATGCATCCTAACACATCACTTTGTCTACTCGAATACGAATCTGCCTGCTCAAGTTCCTGCTTTCTTTTCTCATTCCAACCCATCCCAACACCAACAGGCAGTGCGGCCCAGCGAGGTGATAGGCGAGGGGGCAGCAGTGCTCAAGGCGTGGGAGAGTGGGTTAGGCGAGTACCATCCGCTCAAGCTGCTGCTGGTGCTTCTCTCTGCGCTCTTGACTCTCATGCACTCTCATTGCCCTTCCTCTCATCGCCTTCCCCAACAGGCAGTGCGGCCCAGCGAGGTGATAGGCAAAGGGGCAGCCGTGCTCAAGGCGTGGGAGAGTGGGTTAGGCGAGTACCATCCGCTCAAGCTGCTGCTGGTTGACTGGCTGCTGCTTCAAGACCCTCTGGCTCCCTGTGATGGTGAGATTTGAATGCACGGATCTATTCCTTCTACTCAAGCTGTATTCTGTGCTGACAGGCCTTGCATTGGGCGAGTACCATCCGCTCAAGCTGCTCTTAGTTGACTGGCTGCTGCTGCAGGGCCCTCTTGCGTGCTGTGATGGTGAGAACAGAGAGCACTGACAGTGGCATCAAGGAATAGCTGTCACTCAAGCTGCCCTGGCTTCTCCACCTGGCCAAGCGCATGCCATGCGTCGTACGAGATGACCGAACCTCCCATACTTCTCCTCTTTTCCTGTTCTGCCGTCTCCTATTCCCCACAGAGACCTTGCTGCCAGGCCAACACATGCCAGGTCTCGGGGCTGCGATCGAGTCCCTCTTGCTCCAATCTCTCCGTTTCTCCCCCCTCCACCGCCCCTCTCCCTCCCTCCCTCCCTGTCCCCCTCTCCCTATTTCTCCTTCCCCACAGAGACCTTGCTGCCAGGCCAACACATGCCAGGTCTCGGGGTTGCGATCGAATTTGGCAACTTGCTCTATCGCATGGTGAGTCATTTCATATCGCATCGTGAGTCATATTATATCGCATCGTGAGTCATATTATATTGCATCATGGATTTATGGTGAATATGCTTTATGGGATATTTCAGTCTCTGAATTGCGTGTGGCATTGTTTTGCGTGTTATGCACTGTGTACTGTGTCGAGCTTGTGGCTGGTACACTCGTGTGCCTGCTATAGGATGTTGTCTTACTGCATCCCACGTCACATGCCACGTGGCACGTCCCATGCGTATCTTTCCCCTTGCCTCACGCCGCGTCTCCCCCTTCCCATACCTCACCCCACGCCAGGCACAGGAGGGCGAGTTTGATGCGGTGGTGAATCGTCCCCTGCACTTCCACAACGCAGTCATGTACGCACCCACGGGCAACCGCTTCCTTAACCCACAGGTGAGTGATGTCCAACCAACCTGCAGGTGAGTGGTGGCTGGTGAGAAGTTGTAGTGAGTGGTGGTTGGTGAGAAGAAGTTGCATGGTGGGGCCAGCCTCTGGGGAGGGGAGTGACTCAAGGCCACATACCATCTGGTGCGAGTCACCTACCAGTCACTTGCACAACGCAGTTATGTACGTGCCCATGGGCAACCGCTTCCTTAACCCACAGGTGAGTTGGCATAGCCGCTAGGTGGAGCTCAACGTTGTGACTTTTGAGTCGACTCAAAAGTCACCTCGCAGGTGAGTTGGCATTGCCGCTAGGTGGAGCTCAACGTTGTGACTTTTGAGTCGACTCAAAAGTCACCTCGCAGGTGAGTTGGCATTGCCGCTAGGTGGAGCTCAACGTTGTGACTTTTGAGTCGACTCAAAAGTCACCTCGCAGGTGAGTTGGCATTGCCGCTAGGTGGAGCTCAACGTTGTGACTTTTGAGTCGACTCAAAAGTCACCTCGCAGGTGAGTTGGCATTGCCGCTATTTGGAGCTCAACGTTGTGACTTTTGAGTCGACTCAAAAGTCAACTCGCAGGTGAGTTGGCATAGCCGCTAGGTGGAGCTCAACATTGTGACTTTTGAGTCGACCCAAAAGTCACCTCGCAGGTGAGTTGGCATAGCCGCTAGGTGGAGCTCAATGTTGTGACTTTTGAGTCGACTCAAAAGTCACCTCGCAGGTGAGTTGGCATTGCCGCTAGGTGGAGCTCAACGTTGTGACTTTTGAGTCGACTCAAAAGTCACCTCCCAGGTGAGTTGGCATTGCCGCTAGGTGGAGCTCAACGTTGTGACTTTTGAGTCGACTCAAAAGTCACCTCGCAGGTGAGTTGGCATTGCCGCTAGGTGGAGCTCAACGTTGTGACTTTTGAGTCGACTCAAAAGTCACCTCGCAGGTGAGTTGGCATTGCTGCTAGGTGGAGCTCAACGTTGTGACTTTTGAGTCGACTCAAAAGTCACCTCGCAGGTGAGTTGGCATTGCCGCTAGGTGGAGCTCAACGTTGTGACTTTTGAGTCGACTCAAAAGTCACCTCGCAGGTGAGTTGGCATTGCCGCTAGGTGGAGCTCAACGTTGTGACTTTTGAGTCGACTCAAAAGTCAACTCGCAGGTGAGTTGGCATAGCCGCTAGGTGGAGCTCAACGTTGTGACTTTTGAGTCGACTCAAAAGTCACCTCGCAGGTGAGTTGGCATTGCCGCTAGGTGGAGCTCAACGTTGTGACTTTTGAGTCGACTCAAAAGTCACCTCGCAGGTGAGTTGGCATTGCCGCTAGGTGGAGCTCAACGTTGTGACTTTTGAGTCGACTCAAAAGTCACCTCGCAGGTGAGTTGGCATTGCCGCTAGGTGGAGCTCAACGTTGTGACTTTTGAGTCACTCAAAAGTCACCTCGCAGGTGAGTTGGCATAGCCGCTAGGTGGAGCTCAACGTTGTGACTTTTGAGTCGACTCAAAAGTCACCTCGCAGGTGAGTTGGCATTGCCGCTAGGTGGAGCTCAACGTTGTGACTTTTGAGTCGACTCAAAAGTCACCTCGCAGGTGAGTTGGCATTGCCGCTAGGTGGAGCTCAACGTTGTGACTTTTGAGTCGACTCAAAAGTCACCTCGCAGGTGAGTTGGCATTGCCGCTAGGTGGAGCTCAACTTTGTGACTTTTGAGTCGACTCAAAAGTCAACTCGCAGGTGAGTTGGCATAGCCGCTAGGTGGAGCTCAACGTTGTGACTTTTGAGTCGACTCAAAAGTCACCTCGCAGGTGAGTTGGCATTGCCGCTAGGTGGAGCTCAACGTTGTGACTTTTGAGTCGACTCAAAAGTCACCTCGCAGGTGAGTTGGCATTGCCGCTAGGTGGAGCTCAACGTTGTGACTTTTGAGTCGACTCAAAAGTCACCTCGCAGGTGAGTTGGCATTGCCGCTAGGTGGAGCTCAACGTTGTGACTTTTGAGTCGACTCAAAAGTCACCTCGCAGGTGAGTTGGCATTGCCGCTAGGTGGAGCTCAACGTTGTGACTTTTGAGTCGACTCAAAAGTCACCTCGCAGGTGAGTTGGCATTGCCGCTAGGTGGAGCTCAACGTTGTGACTTTTGAGTCGACTCAAAAGTCACCTCGCAGGTGAGTTGGCATTGCCGCTAGGTGGAGCTCAACGTTGTGACTTTTGAGTCGACTCAAAAGTCAACTCGCAGGTGAGTTGGCATAGCCGCTAGGTGGAGCTCAACGTTGTGACTTTTGAGTCGACTCAAAAGTCACCTCGCAGGTGAGTTGGCATTGCCGCTAGGTGGAGCTGTTTTGAGACGTCACAAAACAACTCTTTTATCACGTGAGTTTCCATTGCCAGTAGGTGGAGCTCCAATGTTGGTGTGTGTGCACGTGGCAGTTCCACAACGCAGTCATGTACGCCCCCAGTCTTGCCCATGCCCTTTCCCATGCTTATGCCCATCGTCATCTCCACCCCCACGCCCATGCCCATGCCCATCCCCATGCCCACCCCCATCCCCATCCCCATCCCCATCCCCATCCCCATCCCCATCCCCATCCCCATCCCATGCCCTTCCCCATTCCCATCCCATGCCCTTCCCCATCCCCATCCCCATCCCCATCCCCATCCCCATCCCCATCCCCATCCCCATCCCCATCCGCATCCCCATCTCCATCCCCATCCCCATACCTTTGCCCATCCCATCCGCATTCCCATCCCCATCCCCACGGCGATCCCAAGGTGGAGGCGCGGTCTGGAGTGCTGTTGTGGGACATGGAGGCCACGTGCAGCTGGCAAAGCCACTTGACCCATCAATCTCCATGCACATCCCCATACCCATCCCCATGCGCATGCATACGCCCATGCCCATCCACGTCCCCATACCAAGGTGGAGGCGCGTATTCGAGTGCTGGTGCGGGACATGGAGGCCACGTGCTGGGAAATCTTTGAGCCGTTCCGAAGCCTGCCTATGCCCATCCGCATTCCCATCCCCATGCCGACCCTTATTCTTATGCTCATGACCATCCCAAGGTGGAGGCGCGGTTTCGAGTGCTGGTGCAGGACATGGAGGCTAATGTGCTGGCGAAGTCCCTTGCTGACGTGTCACACACCATTCAGTGTGCTGTGAGTGCTGAGAACCCTCGAAACCTTTCCCCTCCCCCTTCTCCCCTTTCTCCTCACTCGCGCTCTCCCCATCTCTTCTTTCTCCCCTTCATTCTTCTCCATGAACCTGCCTCCCTCCCCCTTCCTCCCTCCTTCCTCCTACACCCTCTGCCTGGCTTTAGGTTTTGATTCAAAAGGTTTTGGACTCTTCCCGAATCCTTCTTTCAGCTGGTTTCTATGCTCACAACAACCCATACTGACACACCCTGTGTGTGCTGATTGTCATTGTCAATTCACGCGCTGCTATTTCCCTTGCTGTCACCTTCTCGACTGTTTTTGAGACTCCTCAAGACTAATGCTCGCAACAAACCCGATACTGACAGTATCTGCGATGCTTGTCTCTGTGCGTGCTGCCATTGCCGTTGCTGTCACTCAGGGATTGAGACTCGCTCATTCCACCACAGATACTTCAACCACAGACGGTTCAACCAGCACTACCAGCGGTACCACCAGCAGCACACCAAATACCACCTCCCCCAGCAGCACCTCAGAGGACACCAGCGCCGGCACCACCCCAGATAAGACCTCCCCCCGCACAACTCCAGATACCACCTCCCCCAGCAGCCACGCCGTGAGAGTCATCACCTGGACGGCAGAGGAGCAGGCCAATCCGGTGTCAGAGAGGTGAGAGGAGGGATCGCTTTCAGGTTTTTACGTTGATTGCACCGCGTTACACCTGTTTGCGCCTCTTTACCCCGCTTTAGGCTGATCATTGCCGTGCTAGAGAGGTGATAGTGAAAGTGGCTTGGGGTATGGCCGGCACTTCTCCTTGGCCAGGATTTCCCTTTCTTGGCCGTTGCTGGGTCATTGTTTCAGGCGTTTTATGTTTTCTGGTAAAAAAACAAAGAATGGGCGAGCAACTGACACTTTGTACTGATGCGCCTAAAAAAACGTCGCATATACCAAGGTGCTACCCACAGGCTTTCAGGTGACTCTTGAGTCGACTCAGAAGTCACTCTGACACGTCTTTATGGTAGTACCATTTCATCCGCAATCTCTCCTCGTGGTGATGGCAGGATGAAGGCCTTCTTGGCGTCAGAGCCCTACCTCTCATTGGTGCAGAGGGACTCACGTGGCATCACAGCCAATGAGCATCTGACACGTGCGCGCTCCATGCTGGTCAATGGCCGGCGCGTCTCGCTCAGCAGCAGCGGCAGGGAGCTGGGGAGTGGGAGAGAGATGGGTAATGGGGGCAGTGGCAGGGAGGTGGGGAATGGGGGCAGTGGCAGGGAGGTGGGGAATGGGGGCAGCGGCAGGGAGGTGGGTCATGGGAATGGGAACAGTGGGAGTGGGAGGGAAGTGAAAGGTAGCATTGGGAGGGGTGCAAACGGAAGCTTTGGCAGGGAGGACAGTTGCAATGGTAGGGACATGGATAACAACCGCAGCTGCCCCAGCTTGCAGAATCAGGAGGGTGTTGCGGCTAATGCAGGTACAGCTGGGGATGTTACAGCTGGTGATGCTGGTGACCAGGTTGGATCGTTAAAGCCAGTGTTTGGGTTGGACTCATTGGATGGGGTGGAGAGTCAGGAGGCGATAAAGAAGCGGATAGATGGGGGGGTGCCCGTGTGGGAAGTGGTGATCTGAAGTGAACAGCTTTCGAGACGCCTGCTTTGATTTGCTTTTTCTTCGATATATTTTGGCTATACGAAAACCATTTTCCTAGGTGCATGCGTGAAAGTGGTTAAAGAAATCAGAACACTTGCCCATCTGCTTTTTGCTTTTCATCACTACTCTCTCCAACCAAAGCATGTCTAGAAGATGTTTGTTTTCGCGCCAACCCCTATCGAAACTTCCATCTGTAGATTGTTAATACCGTAAGCCACCTTACAGCGAAACGAATCCCACAAAACTGGATTGTCGACTTGCTCGCCACCCATCCCAGGTCCTAGACCGTACCAACTGGATCTCAACTCGACCTAGTTCATCCTAGATCCTGATCCTTGCTTCCGCTCGGTGTTCGTCGACGCGTAACTTGTACTAGTATTTTCCACTATCGTATTAAGTTCAATAGTATCTTATCTTGTTCCAACGTCTGTAATATGAAGCCGAAGAAGCATAAGACGGAGGGAATCGCGCTGCTGTCGATGTACGCAGGAGACGACGACGATGATGAAATGGAAGAGGAGGAGGAGGAAGAGGAAGAAGAAGAGGCGCAGCGAGGGGGTGCATCTGCGGAAAGGCGGAGCGGAAGCGGAAGCGGAGCGGAAGGAGGCCGTGCGGGGGATGACGGCGCGGCGGAAGGGGGAGACCGATCGATGCGATCGGGGGAAGCGGTGGAACGATCGCGGGAGGCTGTGGGAGGCGCGTTGGGGATATTCGGCTACGGGCATGACGCGGGGGACGATGAGGTAAGTCACGGGTAGGGTCTTTATGGTTAGGGTTGGTAAGGCGCTTAAGACATTGGACGCTGCAGGCGCATTTGTAAGAATGTGAAGATTTCTTTCTTGTGTAGTGTAGTTTTAGGGTACGTAATTTCTGCATTAGGGTTTCGTTCGTGGTCCCATGATCTCATAGTCTCGCTCCCTTACTTCCCTCCGCATGCCCGTGCTCGCTTTCCCCTCCCATGCCACTGCCCTTCCGCCGCGCCGTTCCATCTTCCCCCGGTTCCGCGCCCGCATCGCATCTCTTCTTTCCGCCATCTGCTCCGCTGCCCGCTTAGATGCGCGCAGGAGGCGGAGGGGGAGGCAGATGAGCGGCAGGCAGGCGCGGAGGCACAGCAAGAAGGTACAGGACTCTACTCTTTGCTGCCGGGCCTCTAAGAGCACTTACCGTTTGTTTTTATCATTATTATTTTTGCAGATGTGCTCCATTGTCATTTCATGCATATACATATGTATGATTGTATACATACATGCATGCATACATACACATACATACATACATACATACATACATACATACATACATACATACATACATACATACATACATACATACATACATACATACATACATACATACATACATACATACATACATACATACATACATACATACATGCATGCATGCATGCATGCATACATACATACACACGTACACATGCATACATACAAATATATATATATATATATATATATATATATATATTTTTTTTTTCATTGTTTTTTGTTGGGTGTGAGTAGAGTGCATCCAGGCATGACCTGTACTCCTAATCTTCCCCCCACCTCTTCTTCCCATTCCAGCCCCCAACCGTGCCACTCCAGGTTCGGTGCATATCCTCTCTCCCCCCGTTGGCCGAACCACACCCACCGGAACAGGCATGGTTGGCCGGATCACTCCCCCCCCACCGGGCTCTTTGGACGGTGACGTGGCGGTTCTAGCAGCAGCCAATGGCATTGCGTCACGTGGGCAGCTGACGCCCCCTGTGAATGGGGCTATACAGGGGGAAGTGGGGGCTGAAGGGGAGATGGAGGGGGAGAGGAGAAGAGGGGAGGATGGGGGAAGAAGCGGAGCGGGAGGTGTGGAAGGTCAGGGAGGGGGGGAAGAGGAGGAGGAGGTAGAGGTCGCATTGAGAGGGTTTTTGCCTCCCCCACCACGAGAAAAATGTTCAGAGCAACTGCAGGTGTGCAAGGGGGCAATTAAGGGGGGGCGAAGGAAAAGAAGGAGAGGGGGGTGGGGGTTGGGAGGGGGGCAGAGGGGTGAGTTATTTTGGAAGAATGGGGGAGAAGAAGTGTGATTTGCAGAAGTATTCTTCTGGGTCTCTAGATTCACTCGCTTGCAAGCTTGCTTCGCATGTTGAGCTCTCCCGCTGCACATTTTATAAAACGCATGGAATGTGCCACATGGCGTGCTGTGACTGGTGGTGATGGGTGGCAGACCAAGTTCATCCGGTATCTAGAGCTGAAGCGGGCTGGCAGGAGCGGGTGGGCGAGTTGTGACTGCTAACGGCAGGCAAACTTCATTTGATGTCTGCCACGTGGCGTGTTGTTATTGGTGGTGGTTGGCAGGCCAAGTTCATCCGGTATCTGGAGCTGAAGCGGGCCGGCAGGAGCATCAACGATGCTCTGAGGAACTCCAAGGGCTACCGCAATCCCGACTTCATGCAGCAGGTGTGTGTGGGATGGTGAAGGGAAGAGGGTTTGCTGAGGTGAATTTTGAGCCTACTCAAAGTCAACTCCAAGGGCTGCCGCAATCCCGACTTCATGCAGCAGGTAGGGTGATGAGTCCAGATCCAGAGGAAAGAGGGGTGGAGAGGGGTGTGCATGAGTTGCGAACGTTGTGAGGAGCTTCAATCATGCTCTGTGCAACTCCAAGGGCTACCGCAGCCCTGACTTCATGCAGCAGGTGGGGTGATATGAAGGGCGAGAACCACGTGCATCAGGTGGGGCGGGAGGGATAAGGTGGGGGCTTCAAGTGATATTTGCAGCATCAACCTCAAGGGCTTAAACGCTGACCTCTGCAATCCCAAGGGCTACCTTAACCCTGACTTCATGCAATAGGTGGGGAAGGGATGGGTTGAATTGGGGTGGGTGGGGGAGAGGGGCGTGACTGTGTTGGGAGGATTAGGAGGGTTGTCAGCGATGCTCTACTCGACTCCAAGAGCAACTGCAACTGTCGGTTCGTCCTCTGTCCACTTCCCTTTTGAGAATCCTCAAAGTGATGTTCATGTAACTCCAAGAGCAATTGCAACTGTCTGTTCGTCCTCTGTCCACTTCCCTTTTGAGAATCCGCAAAGTGATGTTCATGTAACTTCAAGGGCAACTGCAACAGTCTGTTTGTCTCTCTGTCCTCTTCCCCATTGGCCTTCGACTGGTTTTCCCGTTTTCTCTCCTTTTCTCGCTACAGGTAGTGAAGCACGAGGGAATAGACGAGCACGGCTCTTGCTTTCCTAAGGACGTCTTTAATCCCCACGGCTTTGACCGATCTGACTACTACGACGCTCTTGGTACGCTGGCCTGTTCTCCTCACTCAGTCTACTATCATTGAGGCGCATCAAGAAAAGGCTCCCCACGGCTTTTGAGACGTCTTTAATCCCCACGGCTTTGACCGATCTGACTACTACGACGCTCTTGGTACGCTTCCTCATGCTTAACTGATTTGTGCCTGTTTGGGACTTACTTAGCTAAAAGCCGCTATTGGAGAGTTTCATGTCTTGCAACTTTCATGGCTTGCTTGGGCTGGCTGTATTTATTTGTATCGAGTACAGCATTTTTTCCCACATGGTTTCCCATACTTGCATCATCCATACGACCTTAATGTTGCTATTTGGCATGCTCTGTGTGGCGTGTGGCATGTGGCATCTCCCATATGTGCCATGTGGCATGTGCTTTATGTGGCATGTGCTTTATGTGGCATGTGCTTTATGTGGCATGTGCTTTATGTGGCATGTGCTTTATGTGGCATGTGCTTTATGTGGCATGTGCTTTATGTGGCATGGCATGTGGCATGTGCTTTATGTGGCATGGCATGTGGCATGTGCTTTATGTGGCATGTGCTTTATGTGGCATGTGCTTTATGTGGCATGGCATGTGGCATGTGCTTTATGTGGCATGTGCTTTATGTGGCATGTGCTTTATGTGGCATGTGCTTTATGTGGCATGTGCTTTATGTGGCATGTGCTTTATGTGGCATGTGCTTTATGTGGCATGGCATGTGGCATGTGCTTTATGTGGCATGTGCTTTATGTGGCATGTGCTTTATGTGGCATGTGCTTTATGTGGCATGTGCTTTATGTGGCATGTGCTTTATGTGGCATGTGCTTTATGTGGCATGGCATGTGGCATGTGCTTTATGTGGCATGGCATGTGGCATGTGCTTTATGTGGCATGTGCTTTATGTGGCATGTGCTTTATGTGGCATGTGCTTTATGTGGCATGTGAAATGGCGTGTGGCGTGGCATATGGCATGTGCTTTATGTGCCATGTATGACATGTGCATTTTAAATATGGCATGCGGTCATGGCTCATGATGCATGTGGGTGTGGGCATGGGGGCATGTGGTGATAATCAATGGTCCATGGGGCAGTGGCGGAGCAGAGGAGAGAGATGGAGCGGAAGGAGCAGGAGAGGAGGCAGAAGGGCGGGCAGATCGAGTTTCAACGAGGGGGAACCGTTGTGCAACTCATTGCTGCTCCTCCTAAAGGTAATGCACCACTCTGCACCGCTCTCTATCACATCCCAGCGAGGCGGCACTGTCAGGCAACTCATTGCTGCTGCTCCTAAGGGTAATGCTTGTTTAGATTGCCCTGTGCAATGCAGGGTAGGGCAACACGCTGCATCTCTCTGCACCGCTCTCTATCACATCCCAGCGAGGCGGCACTGTCAGGCAACTCATTGCTGCTGCTCCTAAGGGTAATGCTTGTTTAGATTGCCCTGTGCAATGCAGGGTAGGGCAACACGCTGCATCTCTCTGCACCGCTCTCTATCACATCCCAGCGAGGCGGCACTGTCAGGCAACTCATTGCTGCTGCTCCTAAGGGTAATGCTTGTTTAGATTGCCCTGTGCAATGCAGGGTAGGGCAACACGCTGCATCTCTCTGCACCGCTCTGTGCCACACGGGCAGAAAGGCGTGCAGATAGAGCTCAAACGAGGGGGCACGATTGTGTAACTCATCGCTGCTCTGCCCAAAGACACTGCTTGTAGAACAGTGCACCACTCTGCATACCTCTGCACTGCTCTATGCCGAATTATTCAACGTATTGCTGCAACCGACGCAGCCTTTAGTGGAATTTGGTCTTCTTGTTCATATCATTCCCCAGCACCACCAGCAGCACCATCAGCAGAACCATCAGCAGCACCCCTTCTTCCACTTCCCTCTCTCTCCAACTCCCATGTCTTTTGCCTTACCCATTGCCTTCTTCATCTGCCCCTCTTTCCCCTTCTCCCCTTTTTTCCCCTGTCTTCCCCGTCTCTCCCTCTTTCCCCCTGTCTTCCCCGTCTCTCCCGCTTTTCCCCTGTCTTCCCCATCGTCCAAACCAGGAGCCCAACCCATTCCCGATGCTGCAGCTGCAGCAGCAGGGGGGATGGCACCTGGGCAACCAATGGCAGCAGGGGCTGCGGCAGCAGCGGGAGCGGCAACAGCAGGAATGGCAGCAGCAATGGGGGCAGCGGCAGCAGGAGGTGCAGCAGCTGCTGCTGTGGGAGCGGGCATAATGGGCTCTGCTCCTGGTGTTGTGCGGGGAAGCACCGGTACTGCTGGTGGTGGGGATGGGTTGACACGAGGCGGGAAGAGGAGCAAATGGGATAAGGTAAGTATTCAGTGAGATGCGATTGCGAAAGAACCAGAAGAAAATGTGAGATTGAAAAGAAGAGAGGAAGGGGAGGACGATTTGCATTGGCCTCTCACGTAAAAAATCCCACTGTCACCGCATCCCAACGATTTGCATTGGCCTGTACCCACTTCCACCAGGTTGTTGCGGACGCCCCACCAGCAGCAGCTGTAGGAGCAGCAGCATCAACAGCAGGAGCCGCTGCTATTGGTGCTACCGGTACTGCTGTTGCAGCTGGCACTGCTGTTGGTGGTGGTGCTGGTGGCGTTGCTGGTGCTACTGCTGCAGGTGCCGGTGCTGGTGGTGCTGGTGCGGGCATGGGCATAGGGCGAGGGGCGCACATGGCAATGGCAGCAGCGAGAGCACATGCTGCTGCCATCACTGCCGCTGCTGCTGCTGCTGCCATGGGGGGTGCAGCACCCACAGGCGCACACATGTGAGTGAGTATCCTCTACTGCTCGTTATCTCCATCGCTTCTCCCGCCAGTTTGTGTGCCTGATTACTTGCTTTTGTCTGGTGCAGGTTGTTTGGTTAAGAGCGGGAGCAGGTGTTGACTTTTGAAAAGACACTCAAATTGTGCTTGATTGCTTGCTTTTTTGTGGTGCAGGTCATATGATAAGAGCGGGCACAGGCGCTGACATATGAAGCGTTGGCTTTTGGGGCGTTGACTTTTGAGGCACTTTTGTATTGACATGGACGGTCATATTGGGCACCGCCGCAGTTGTTGTTCATGCGTGGATGGGTACTGGCTGGTTGTTTTACGGTCTTTCGAGTTGATGCACGAGTCACCTCACCTTGCTTGGGTGAAGATAAAACTACATTATGATGATGCAACTGTGAAGATGAAGCCACTTGGTGGAGCTGAATTGTTGCTGTGTGGCCCTCCTATTCTGCTGTGCTGCCTGCAAGCATTAAAACCGAAATATAAAATAGTGAAGGCCGACCCAACTTGAAATGGTTGCGATAACTTCGGTTGATACAACACTGTTCCAAACAAAACGGTTAGGCAGGTTGAACTCATCTGATTGGCTCACACCAATCTGAAAAATTTGGCTCCCGCCAAAACGATTACGCATGATCGTTTCAGCCGTCGCATTTTGGCTCGCTACACCCGCACGAACGGAGCCAGGCGATGGTTTCCATCGCCTGGCCCAACTTCCATTCAAGATGGAACTGGGTGAATGACTAGCTGATCTCTGGTCCCGAAGTCACCAGCGTTTTACGTAGCATAGTAGCAAAGCTTAGAGAGCCTAAATGCTTCTCGCCTAGGCACGTAAGTATCGAACTAGCTCGCGCGCGAATTGTATTAGACATTGTTTACAGGGCTTCAGATTCGTTTTGGGCCACCCTTAGTAATCAGGGTTCTAGGTATAGTCAACCCTGATGCGTAGGGTAAAAGTTTTGTTTCCCTGACAAAAGAAGGGTAAATAAAAAGTTAGTCTGTTTGGCCAGAGTTTTTTTAAAAACCTATGTAACAGGTAACAGGTAATGTGGGTGAGATCGTAGGTTCAAGTCTCACTGTCGGAAGTATTTTGCATGGGCCTATATACGATTTCGTCTCGCTACAGAGCATTCGGTAGCAGTATAACTAAGATTGTACAGTATACAGTCAGGGAAAAAAGTTCCATACTTACGCTGTTTTTCAAAGGGTACAAAAAAACTTACACTTTCTGGCCTAGGGTAAAAAATCCACTACCCTGCCTGTGAAAGGGTAACTGAAAAAAAGCGGCCGCCAGTCAGTGCAAAAAGGGTATTTTACCCTGATAACGAGAGGCCTGATTGTTTAGTATAGTAATTATTTTTCTCTTATCGCGCAAGTGGTACCCTAACCCATCACCTGCGCTGCCGTCGCGTTTCGCCCTCCTGTCGCGCTTCATCTCCTCCCGCCTAGACACGTAAGTATCTCTTCTCCTCCCGTCACCCTTCCCGTCGCCCTCGCTCTCTCCACTCCCACCCAATCTCCACTCCCACCCAATCTCCCCTCCCTTCCCGTCGCCCTTCCTCTCTCCTTTCCCACGCAATCTCCCCTCCCTTCCCGTCGCCCTCGCTCTCTCCTCTCCCACCCAATTTCCCCTCCCTTCCCGTCGCCCTCGCTCTCTCCTCTCCCACTCAATCTCCCCTCACTTCCCGTCGCCCTCGCTCTCTCCTCTCCCACTCAATCTCCCCTCCCTTCCCGTCGCCCTCGCTCTCTCCTCTCCCACCCAATCTCCCCTCCCTTCCCGTCGCCCTCGTCGTCCTCGCGCTCGCCCCGAAATACCCTCCGGCCGCATTTCGTATTTTATCTCACATTAGGCACCTCAACCCCCTCGCGCTCTCCTCGAAACGCCCTCCCGTCACCCTTGTTCTCTCCCCTTCTGTCATCCTTCTCGTCACCATCGCGCTCTACCATTTCGCGTTTTTGGTCACACATTTTTTTCCACGCGTCCTCCTTTGTGTCGCCCTATCTCTCTCGTACCTCGTCACCATAAAATTCTCTGTTGTTTTCCTCCTCTTGGGTTTCATATGTTGTTTCTGCAGATCGCAAGCCCATGTCCAAGGTGGTCCTTGTGCGTAAATTGCACATGCTGCTGTTCTAGTCGAAATTTGCATGCCATGTGTGTGGGATTCGCACGTCGCAAACTTGCGACACATTTGCCCATACTAGCGACAATTGTTTCGTAAATTTTAGTGAAGGCCTCGACCTGCGTCGGCAAAAACATTACGAAAAAACACTTCAACTTTCCAAAGTCAGCTAGATTTTTCAAGTGGACCCAACTAGAAGGGGGGGGTCACTATTTTAGCTGTTGGCTAAAAAGTAAGCTGGGGTATTCGGGCCTTGACGCGTCACAAAAGTAAGCGTCACAATCGAGTGCCATCACAGTGAATCAACTGTTTCTGGCCGAAATTCCATCACAGTGAATCAGAAACGCACCCTCATAATTTTGAGTGTTTTGTGGAAGGCGCATGAAATTATCCCCAGTCTTGATATCTAAATGCAAAATGCAGAAGGCTGGAAGTAGCCAACACAAGAAGTTTGGCACAATAGATAGTGATATGTAAAATTTACGGACAAGCCGTTGTCCATGCTTATTCTGTACAAAGTTCCTGCGATCGTTGCAACTCCGATTGCTTGTAGTGGATCTTGTATTTTGTACACGTGTGCGCCAGGCATGCAACCGTGTGGGGAGTGCACGGTTCCCCTGCCATACCCAAGCCATCCGCTCGGCTACAATACAGTACAAGGCCTGTAATCCACAGCCGCAGGCCGAGAGGGAGAGAGAATGACTCCAGTGGCCAATAAGGTGATTCACCATCCCTCGCGTGGCCACGAATGACTCGAGTGGCCACCAAATTTGGTGATAATGACTCGAGTGGCCACGCCAGGGGATTCTTGCTGGCTTTTTTTTCTTTAGCGCATTACCCTACGGGGCTTTGTAGCCACGAAATTCCCCATTCGTGCGAGTGGTATCCTTAGGTAGTGTTCCGTTCTGTTCCGCACCCGAAAATTTCGCCCACACACTGTACACAAAACCGTAAAAAATGCACGACCAACAGTAGTTGCACGGTCATTTTCGGCCCAATGCCCGACCAATGAGCGCGCGGTAAAAATATCAGCGATCATAAACTGCTCTGCGGGGGCATAAATGCGCGAACACATTAGTGACCGCGGGCAAGAAAAAAACTAAAACCCACTCGGAAGGCATGCCATCCGAGGGAGCCTCAACCCTAAAATTTTAGGGTTGAGGCTCCCGAATGGCATGCCGTAAGCCACGGGGTTTATTTTTTTATCACCTTAGGGTAATGCGCCGTGAAAAAAAAAGCCAGCAAGAATCCCCTGGCGTGGCCACTCGAGTCATTATCACCAAATTTGGTGGCCACTCGAGTCATTCGTGGCCACGCGAGGGATGGTGAATCACCGTTTTGGCCACTGGAGTCATTCTCTCCCGAGAGGGAGGAGGGACAGGAAATGTAATGTGGCACGTCAGCCCCAACGTCCAATGGGTCTGTCTGTCATTGGTTGACTGTCGCGATGTGCTTACAATCGAAGTTGTATATTTTGACTTGTAAAATTTGAACAGCACAATGCCACTGGGAGCCGCTTTCGTGATCGTGTCGCCTTCAGTGTTGCGGGTGGCATTACGGCTCCGGGGGTCGGGCCGATTCGGGGCGGCTCCAGCTGGCTGACTTCGCTGTTTGATCAATTCTTGACCTAGCGGAAACGCACGCGTTTGGGACCACCTTGTCCCGTTGGCAAAGCGTAAAAAATTCATAAAGAAATCGTGACTTTGACCAGCACCAAGAGATTTCAAGTTCTGGTGTTTATTCGTGGGTTCTACCCGATGGAACTAATCATCCCACGACTATAAAACATGAAAAAAAGGGTATGAAATACAGGGTATCGATCGGGTTTTCAATTTACAGAAGGCGTTTGTTGAGTCTAACCCACCTAAAACCCGCAGCTTGTTTCGGCCACATACACCCCACACGGAAGGCCGCGCAGCGAGCAGGAAGGTAGCTTCACAGCCGCTCTACCCGCCCCCCTCAATCGCACTTGTGTTCAACCTTTCCCAGCTCACCCGATGTTCGGGCCTCACGCGCTTTGTTATCTCGCTGGCTCGTGCCACCCCTTCCGGTTGCTTAGATTCTAAGGGCGGTCTACAAAGCCTGGGGTACCCGTTATTTCCCAGCCCATAAGAAAATAGCGTGAATAGGTGTCCCGTGTGTCTATGTTGTGTTTTACGGCATCGGCATACACCATAACAGCCACCTGGTTACTGTCGTGCTTGTTAGGACTATATCAGTACCAGAACTCCTGGCAGCACGGAGAACAATTTTTATCGTGTGGGATTCTGAAGGTTTGTTTGAAAAGGTACCCAAATTGTTCGCGAACCATTTTTCATCTGGACCAGCCATTTTACAAATGCTCGCGTCGTCTAGGCTTGGGGAATGGGGAGCGATGACGAGACTCTACACCGAAGGGCGCGCAGCCGTTTAGGGGGAGAAGAGGAAGTCAAAGCGGGGATGGAAAGGAGGGGTTTGTCGAACCGTGTGCTTGGGCAGGCGCAATTGCTGGCGGAAGTACGGTGTAGCTTGCTGCCCAATGCTTCAGACCCGCGAGCGTTGGAGGAACCCTCCTGCCGAACCAGTAGCGTATCCCGCCCGTCTGACTCCACCGAAGCTCTGCTCCTTACCTAGACAGAGCAAGAGTGTAGGTTCGTTCGGTGAGCGGCGAAACCAGGTTCAACTTCCAAACCAGCTCGATCTGAGTCAATAAAGAGCCCCTCTTGGTTCATTCCCCTCGTCAGATATTCCATCACTCAGGATTGGAACTTGGATTTCCCAACAACTGCAGCAGTTCCATTTGCTCTTGCATGCACTCTCCCTTCAGCCGCCATAACTTGGTACAGCGTTTACCGCGCGCGATCTCATTTTATCGGCCTTGACAACACCTTCCGCGTTGTGCTACCCAACTGAACCATGTCGAGGGCGTGGCTCTTCGTGGCGCTGCTTTTCAGCGCGGCGCTGCTTGCTTCTGCCGCCGTAACTCCCGCCGCCACCTCCGCCGGGCCGCGGTGTCAAAACCGCTTCCCGCGCAAGCCGCTTTGCAAGTTCGTGGACGGCGAGTAACCCGCTTGCCGTGATCGATGGAACGACGGGAAAGCTGGTGAAGATCGGCATTTATCAGATTTACCAGGTGAGTGTCAGCTAATGAATATACTGGTCATTGTACGACTGAACAAAACTAAACCTTCTACCAGACAATACGTTTTTTCATCATGCGTCATCGTGGCTTCTCGCTGCGCGACATTGCTAACGCAGCCTACGGCTGCGGAGCGCCGTGGCTTCTCCCGCTCCGTTCCATACCCCACTGGACCGTTCGCTCACATTTGCTTGTTTGATTTGTTTCTTCTCTGTCAGAAATTCCATCGCGATTTGCCCGCGACGAAGCAGTACGTGTACGGAAAGGACGAGAAAACCGCCGCCTACCCCGGCCCGGTCATCGTCGCCCAGCGTGGCGTGGAAACCAAGGTAGGTCGCGATTGGTGCTGGTTACATTAGCAAGCATTTCGCTGAAACTCGAGGGTTTCACTGACAACGTTGTTACGTGCTTCCTCGTGTCGCGTCGCAGGTGTATTTCGAGAATCACCTGCTGGACAAGCAGCACATGTTCACTGTTGACTACACTCTCATGCCCGGCATTCCCAAGCCGAAGCTCGGCGGCATTCCCGTTGGTATGTCCCCGTTTTACGTCCGCCTACACGACTTAACAGCACAAAAGCAAAGCTCTGCCTCACATGCCACCACTTCGTTTTCCCCTGGAACGCCTCGCATCGGCGCCTCTCCCTCATCCCTCACCTATTCTGATCGGTGATGTGTATCTGTTTTCCTCCTTCATGTTCCCAGTGATTCACCGTCACGGCGGTGAGCAGCAAAGTGACAGCGACGGCCACCCTCAAGCGTGGTTCACGCAGTTCGGCGAAACGGGTCCCACGTTCAAGTCCCGTCTCTACACATACGCCAACAAGCAAAACCCCGCTGCGATTTGGTACCACGACCATACTCTCGGCTGGACGCGCCTTAACACCGTCGCCGGAATCGGCGGGCTCTATGTGATTAAGGACCCCAAGGGGTACGAGCGCAAGATGGGGTGGTTGCCGAGCGGCGCGCGCGAGGTGGCTCTGGCGATTGCGGATCGCATGTTCTTCGCGAACGGGTCGATCAACTATCCGAATGTAGGGAACGTGCCGCGCGTGCACCCGAACTGGAACCCCGAGTATCTCGGCGACACGATCGTCGTAAACGGCAAGGTACGCGTGGCTTTCAAGTCGTCTAAGCGTTGTCCCTTTTCGTTCGAGCCGTCATCTCGTTGCATTTTCAGATTTTCCACCGAAAGCCTGTTCTTCATTCTTGCCCCCTCTTCCTAAATTTCCCCTTATTTCCACTTTCCCGTGGCTTTCCCCGCTCATCAGGTGTGGCCGTACATGCGAGTGCGCCCCGCAATGTACCGCATGCGCCTGCTCAACGCCGCCAATGCGCGCGTGTTCAACCTCAAGTGGGTGTGCGCCGCGCGCGTCGATTATCCCAACTTCGTTCCGCCCATCCATGGCCCCGCGATGTCCGTCATCCAGGTGAGCGCAAAACTCTCCGCCACTATTATCACCCGCGGATGGCAAGCCCCTTTCCGCGACACGCCCTTCATGTCATTCTAATGATACAACTTCTATTACTGCCTTCCGCTGCACTCGCGGTTCCCTTATGCAATCCACATCCGCCCGCCGGCCGGAGTCGCTTGTTCGTTCGGATCAAGCGCTTCGCCGCGCCAACCTGACTAATTCATCACACCTCTTTTGCGCGTCTCTCCTCTTTCCCCTTCCAATGCCCCTTCCCCTCTCCCGTCCCGTCACCCTTAAAGATCGGCACTGACGGCGGGTATCTCGTTCGCCCTGTGCGCCGCACCGAGGTGCTTCTGGCCCCCGGCGAGCGCGTCGATCTCCTCGTCGACTTCTCCCTTGTCCCGTCGGACTGCAAGGACGTGATTATAACGAACGACGCGCGCGCGCCCTACCCCGCGGGCCAGCCCGTGACGGCGGAAACGGGCGTGGTGATGCGCATCAACATTTTGAATAAGAAGCGCATCCCGTCCCCCACAATTCCCAAGAAGATCAGCGTAAGTTCGCGCGTGTTCTACTAGTTTTACTCGGTCGGTAGGGGGAACCGGATCTGGTAATTCGTGAGGGGTTGAATTCTTGCCCCCCCTCGCCGTTCGGAATAGAGCGGACACGATCTTCCGCGCTTGCGTCAACCCCCCCGTGTCCAGCAGAAGTCTTCGTTTGTCGTTACCCTTCTTCGTAACTTATCTAAATCGTGAGGTTTCTGATTTCGTCAACCTCCGGGTTCAACCTGTTACCTCTCTTCGTTTCGACTTATTTTTTTCGTGAAACGCAGTGGATGCCCAAGGTGCCTCCGATCAACAAGGAGCGGTACGCCACGCTCGTCGAAATCATGCAGCGCGGGACGAACCTGCCCATCCGCGTTACAATCGACGGCAAGTCGTACATGGACCCCGTTACCGAGACTCCCAAGCAGGTACACTACTTGTGGGATTCTGACTCCCTTTAATTGCTTTCATATGAAGGAAGTTGCGATGCAACGTGGTTTGCTCCTTTGAGCTTCTTTTTCCAACTTCATTTGACTGACATTTAAACGAAATATTGTTTGCAGGGTGACACCGAGGCATGGTATCTTATTAATCTGTCAGCCGATGCCCATCCGATGCACCTTCATCTCGTCCAGCACCGCCCTGCCTGGCGCCGCCCATTTGATGTAGCTGGTTACCAGTCCGGCCGTTGCTCGTTCACGGACAAAACCAAGCCGAGCTGTTACACTGGTAACCGGCAGCTGGTTGGCTACCACGAGAGGGGTTGGAAGGATACCACCCTCGCATTACCCGGGCACGTTCTCAAGATTATTATGACATTCAAGCGCCAGGTATGCTATGAAATGCCAATCATTCTGATGTGTGAGTCTTCAATGCTTTGTCAATAGCACTCCAAACACCTAAGAGCACATGCAAACTGGTCGATCCGTGGTCTTGTTATTCATTATTATTGATAATTGTTTTTTGTGCCTCTGTTTTTGTGTACAGGACATGATGCCGTATGAGTTCGATGCCAGCACTGGCCCCGGCTATGTGTGGCATTGCCACATTCTTGACCATGAAGACAACGATATGATGCGACCCCTGGTCATCACGAAGTAGACCCCTTCAATCCAGTGACCATGGCTCTACTAGTGGCTCGTGTGTGGCACTGCTGCATTCTTGACCACTTGCTTTTGGGGAATGTGTAGCAGCAATACCGTAGAATGATTTGTGGATGGGAAACCAGCAAGGGCATGGGTTGGTGTAGTCTTGGCATAGGTAGGTGAATTTGTTACCATATGGTAACATGGATGGGTTGTTAGGATGATGGGGCTGTAGGATGGTTCCCGGATAGCAGTTCTCTAGTTGGGCAGGGCCTAACTGGCATCATGTCGCTAGCTGGTGTATATTGTAACCTTAGTGGGAATAAACATTTTTTGAAGTGCTTAAACAGTAAGTATGAATACGAACAATCACACCTTCGTATCGTGTGAAATGGCGTTGTAGGGCAGTTGGAGATGAGATGAGGACGATGAATGGGAGCAGGAGAAGTGCATATGGCGTATGAGCAGATATTCTAGCAGCACACACGAAACAGGAGCACAAACGGCGAGTAGCCTTGCTATGTATCGCGTGGAAACGGCTGTGGAACGGGGGCTGAGGAGAACGCGAGGGCGAGGGGATGCTAGTTTTGAGTCGACTCAAAGCTTTGCCTTGTATCGTGTGGAAATGGCTGTGGGAGGGGGGCTGAGGATGACGCGAGGTCGAGGGGAGGGTAGGCGTAGTGTTGTTGAGGTGGATAAGGAAGCAGATATCTCAGAAGCGACTTTCGAGGTGCCTCAAAAGGCTGAGACCTAGGCGAGGTGTGGAGGTGTAGATTTGAGAAATTACTCTAGAAGCGCACTCCAAACATGAGGACAGCCGCAAGCAGCACGGCGACAATCACAGCAATGTAGCGTGTTGGGATGGCTGTGGCGGGTAGTTGAGGCGGAGGGAGGAGTGGGAAGTGGTCCGGCATGGAGCAGGGATAGCCGTCGAAGGAGAGGAGGGACGGGAAGAAGTGCTTCCCATCAGCTTCAGTAAGGTTGAGCCCTGGGAGCAGACCAAACTGCAAGGAAGGACAGGGGAGGGGGGTGGCGGGATTGGGGAGGGGATGAGAGGATTGGGAAGAGGACGTTGATAGTTTGCAGCAGAGAGGAGTGGGAAGTGGTCCGGCATGGAGCAGGGATAGCCGTCGAAGGAGAGGAGTGAGGGGAAGAGGTGCTTCCCGTCAGCTGCTGTGAGGTTGAGCCCTGGGACTTGGCCAAACTGCACAGAAAGTAAAGGGGATGCGGGGATCGGGAAGGGGATGAGGAATGCTTGCAGCTTGGAGGAGTTGGAAATGATCGGGCATGGAGCAGGAATAGCCGTCGAAGGAGAGGAGAGACGGGAAGAGGTGCTTCCCGTCAGCTGCTGTGAGGTTGAGCCCTGGGAGCAGACCGAACTGAAGAGTGCGAAGAGAGAGAAGGGAGAAAGGAGAGAAGCAAGGGGGAAGGGAGAGAGAGAGAGGAATGTAAGAGGTAATAGAGAGAAGGGAGGGGGCAGTGGTCTGGCATGGTGCAGGGATAGCCGTCGAAGGAGCGGAGTGAGGGGTAGAGGTGCTTTCCATCACCCGCTGTGAGGTTCAGCCTTGGGAGCAGACCGAACTGGCAAGTGGGCAGAGAGGGAAGAGAGTGGGGAAGGCAGGAGAGAGAGGGGTGGGAGGTGATCTGGGAGCCGTCGAAGGAGCGGAGTGAAGGATAGGAGGGACGGGAAGAGGTGCTTTCCGTCCGCTGCTGTGAGGTTGAGACCTGGGAGCAGACCGAACTGCAAGGGGGGGGAGAGGGAAGAGAGCAAGGCGAAGGGAGAGAGGGAGTAAAGTAAGACGGAAGGGGGAGTGGGAGGAGTGTGAAGTGGTCCAGCATGGTCCAGGGGTAGTCATCGCAGGAGAAAAGCGAGGGGAAGAGGTGCGTTCCCCTCGAAAATGCTCTGCACGTTGCCAAAGCTCTTCCCCTTGAGGGGAGACACGTATGCTACAGCCCCCTTTACTGTTCTCTTACAACCCTCCACGCCACCAACCGCCACAGCCCACCTTGAAAACGCTCTGCACGTTGCCGAAGCTCTTTCCTTTGAGGGGAGACGGTGTTCCCTCTAGCCAGCTGTTGCTGCCTGTGAAGCCGTATAGCACGCGGGACGTGGCTGGAAGGGGGGAGGGGGAATGGGGAGGGGCCAAGCAGGGGGAATGGGGGAAGGGGAGATATGTGCCTTGAGGTGAGACGGTGTTCCCTCCAGCCAGCTGTTGCGGCCTGCGAAGCCGTAGAGCATGCGGGAGGTCGCTGGAAGGTGGAGAGACAAAGCAAGGGGGACAGAACAGATGTGTTGTGAGGGGATAAGCCAGCTGTTGCTGCCTGCGAAGCCGTAGAGCATGCGGGAGGTCGCTGGAAGGTGGAGAGACAAAGCAAGGGGGACAGAAAAGATGTGTCGTGAGGGGATAAGCCAGCTGTTGCTGCCTGCGAAGCCGTAGAGCATGCGGGAGGTCGCTGGAAGGTGGAGAGACAAAGCAAGGGGGACAGAAAAGATGTGTCGTGAGGGGATAAGCCAGCTGTTGCTGCCTGCGAAGCCGTAGAGCATGCGGGAGGTCGCTGGAAGGTGGAGAGACAAAGCAAGGGGGACAGAAAAGATGTGTCGTGAGGGGATAAGCCAGCTGTTGCTGCCTGCGAAGCCGTAGAGCATGCGGGAGGTCGCTGGAAGGTGGAGAGACAAAGCAAGGGGGACAGAAAAGATGTGTCGTGAGGGGATAAGCCAGCTGTTGCTGCCTGCGAAGCCGTAGAGCATGCGGGAGGTCGCTGGAAGGTGGAGAGACAAAGCAAGGGGGACAGAAAAGATGTGTCGTGAGGGGATAAGCCAGCTGTTGCTGCCTGCGAAGCCGTAGAGCATGCGGGAGGTCGCTGGAAGGTGGAGAGACAAAGCAAGGGGGACAGAAAAGATGTGTCGTGAGGGGATAAGCCAGCTGTTGCTGCCTGCGAAGCCGTAGAGCATGCGGGAGGTCGCTGGAAGGTGGAGAGACAAAGCAAGGGGGACAGAACAGATGTGTCGTGAGGGGATAAGCCAGCTGTTGCTGCCTGCGAAGCCGTAGAGCATGCGGGAGGTCGCTGGAAGGTGGAGAGACAAAGCAAGGGGGACAGAACAGATGTGTCGTGAGGGGATAAGCCAGCTGTTGCTGCCTGCGAAGCCGTAGAGCATGCGGGAGGTCGCTGGAAGGTGGAGAGACAAAGCAAGGGGGACAGAACAGATGTGTCGTGAGGGGATAAGCCAGCTGTTGCTGCCTGCGAAGCCGTAGAGCATGCGGGAGGTCGCTGGAAGGTGGAGAGACAAAGCAAGGGGGACAGAACAGATGTGTCGTGAGGGGATAAGCCAGCTGTTGCTGCCTGCGAAGCCGTAGAGCATGCGGGAGGTCGCTGGAAGGTGGTGATATGCCATGGTTCCCAAACAGAGGATTTCAAAGAGAGGCATCCAAAAGAGACAGTCTCAAGAAAGGGTCGTACCAGACACGTTGGCATATCCGAACGAGTAGATGGCAGAGGTGTTGGCGATGGAAGGGAGGGTGATGAGCGCTACTCAGGGAGGGTGATATGCCATGGTTCCCAAACAGAGGATTTCAAAGAGAGGCATCCAAAAGAGACAGTCTCAAGAAAGGGTCGTACCAGACACGTTGGCATATCCGAACGAGTAGATGGCAGAGGTGTTGGCGATGGAAGGGAGGGTGATGAGCGCTACTCAGGGAGGGTGATATGCCATGGTTCCCAAACAGAGGATTTCAAAGAGAGGCATCCAAAAGAGACAGTCTCAAGAAAGGGTCGTACCAGACACGTTGGCATATCCGAACGAGTAGATGGCAGAGGTGTTGGCGATGGAAGGGAGGGTGATGAGCGCTACTCAGGGAGGGTGATATGCCATGGTTCCCAAACAGAGGATTTCAAAGAGAGGCATCCAAAAGAGACAGTCTCAAGAAAGGGTCGTACCAGACACGTTGGCATATCCGAACGAGTAGATGGCAGAGGTGTTGGCGATGGAAGGGAGGGTGATGAGCGCTACTCAGGGAGGGTGATATGCCATGGTTCCCAAACAGAGGATTTCAAAGAGAGGCATCCAAAAGAGACAGTCTCAAGAAAGGGTCGTACCAGACACGTTGGCATATCCGAACGAGTAGATGGCAGAGGTGTTGGCGATGGAAGGGAGGGTGATGAGCGCTACTCAGGGAGGGTGATATGCCATGGTTCCCAAACAGAGGATTTCAAAGAGAGGCATCCAAAAGAGACAGTCTCAAGAAAGGGTCGTACCAGACACGTTGGCATATCCGAACGAGTAGATGGCAGAGGTGTTGGCGATGGAAGGGAGGGTGATGAGCGCTACTCAGGGAGGGTGATATGCCATGGTTCCCAAACAGAGGATTTCAAAGAGAGGCATCCAAAAGAGACAGTCTCAAGAAAGGGTCGTACCAGACACGTTGGCATATCCGAACGAGTAGATGGCAGAGGTGTTGGCGATGGAAGGGAGGGTGATGAGCGCTACTCAGGGAGGGTGATATGCCATGGTTCCCAAACAGAGGATTTCAAAGAGAGGCATCCAAAAGAGACAGTCTCAAGAAAGGGTCGTACCAGACACGTTGGCATATCCGAACGAGTAGATGGCAGAGGTGTTGGCGATGGAAGGGAGGGTGATGAGCGCTACTCAGGGAGGGTGATATGCCATGGTTCCCAAACAGAGGATTTCAAAGAGAGGCATCCAAAAGAGACAGTCTCAAGAAAGGGTCGTACCAGACACGTTGGCATATCCGAACGAGTAGATGGCAGAGGTGTTGGCGATGGAAGGGAGGGTGATGAGCGCTACTCAGGGAGGGTGATATGCCATGGTTCCCAAACAGAGGATTTCAAAGAGAGGCATCCAAAAGAGACAGTCTCAAGAAAGGGTCGTACCAGACACGTTGGCATATCCGAACGAGTAGATGGCAGAGGTGTTGGCGATGGAAGGGAGGGTGATGAGCGCTACTCAGGGAGGGTGATATGCCATGGTTCCCAAACAGAGGATTTCAAAGAGAGGCATCCAAAAGAGACAGTCTCAAGAAAGGGTCGTACCAGACACGTTGGCATATCCGAACGAGTAGATGGCAGAGGTGTTGGCGATGGAAGGGAGGGTGATGAGCGCTACTCAGGGAGGGTGATATGCCATGGTTCCCAAACAGAGGATTTCAAAGAGAGGCATCCAAAAGAGACAGTCTCAAGAAAGGGTCGTACCAGACACGTTGGCATATCCGAACGAGTAGATGGCAGAGGTGTTGGCGATGGAAGGGAGGGTGATGAGCGCTACTCAGGGAGGGTGATATGCCATGGTTCCCAAACAGAGGATTTCAAAGAGAGGCATCCAAAAGAGACAGTCTCAAGAAAGGGTCGTACCAGACACGTTGGCATATCCGAACGAGTAGATGGCAGAGGTGTTGGCGATGGAAGGGAGGGTGATGAGCGCTACTCAGGGAGGGTGATATGCCATGGTTCCCAAACAGAGGATTTCAAAGAGAGGCATCCAAAAGAGACAGTCTCAAGAAAGGGTCGTACCAGACACGTTGGCATATCCGAACGAGTAGATGGCAGAGGTGTTGGCGATGGAAGGGAGGGTGATGAGCGCTACTCAGGGAGGGTGATATGCCATGGTTCCCAAACAGAGGATTTCAAAGAGAGGCATCCAAAAGAGACAGTCTCAAGAAAGGGTCGTACCAGACACGTTGGCATATCCGAACGAGTAGATGGCAGAGGTGTTGGCGATGGAAGGGAGGGTGATGAGCGCTACTCAGGGAGGGTGATATGCCATGGTTCCCAAACAGAGGATTTCAAAGAGAGGCATCCAAAAGAGACAGTCTCAAGAAAGGGTCGTACCAGACACGTTGGCATATCCGAACGAGTAGATGGCAGAGGTGTTGGCGATGGAAGGGAGGGTGATGAGCGCTACTCAGGGAGGGTGATATGCCATGGTTCCCAAACAGAGGATTTCAAAGAGAGGCATCCAAAAGAGACAGTCTCAAGAAAGGGTCGTACCAGACACGTTGGCATATCCGAACGAGTAGATGGCAGAGGTGTTGGCGATGGAAGGGAGGGTGATGAGCGCTACTCAGGGAGGGTGATATGCCATGGTTCCCAAACAGAGGATTTCAAAGAGAGGCATCCAAAAGAGACAGTCTCAAGAAAGGGTCGTACCAGACACGTTGGCATATCCGAACGAGTAGATGGCAGAGGTGTTGGCGATGGAAGGGAGGGTGATGAGCGCTACTCAGGGAGGGTGATATGCCATGGTTCCCAAACAGAGGATTTCAAAGAGAGGCATCCAAAAGAGACAGTCTCAAGAAAGGGTCGTACCAGACACGTTGGCATATCCGAACGAGTAGATGGCAGAGGTGTTGGCGATGGAAGGGAGGGTGATGAGCGCTACTCAGGGAGGGTGATATGCCATGGTTCCCAAACAGAGGATTTCAAAGAGAGGCATCCAAAAGAGACAGTCTCAAGAAAGGGTCGTACCAGACACGTTGGCATATCCGAACGAGTAGATGGCAGAGGTGTTGGCGATGGAAGGGAGGGTGATGAGCGCTACTCAGGGAGGGTGATATGCCATGGTTCCCAAACAGAGGATTTCAAAGAGAGGCATCCAAAAGAGACAGTCTCAAGAAAGGGTCGTACCAGACACGTTGGCATATCCGAACGAGTAGATGGCAGAGGTGTTGGCGATGGAAGGGAGGGTGATGAGCGCTACTCAGGGAGGGTGATATGCCATGGTTCCCAAACAGAGGATTTCAAAGAGAGGCATCCAAAAGAGACAGTCTCAAGAAAGGGTCGTACCAGACACGTTGGCATATCCGAACGAGTAGATGGCAGAGGTGTTGGCGATGGAAGGGAGGGTGATGAGCGCTACTCAGGGAGGGTGATATGCCATGGTTCCCAAACAGAGGATTTCAAAGAGAGGCATCCAAAAGAGACAGTCTCAAGAAAGGGTCGTACCAGACACGTTGGCATATCCGAACGAGTAGATGGCAGAGGTGTTGGCGATGGAAGGGAGGGTGATGAGCGCTACTCAGGGAGGGTGATATGCCATGGTTCCCAAACAGAGGATTTCAAAGAGAGGCATCCAAAAGAGACAGTCTCAAGAAAGGGTCGTACCAGACACGTTGGCATATCCGAACGAGTAGATGGCAGAGGTGTTGGCGATGGAAGGGAGGGTGATGAGCGCTACTCAGGGAGGGTGATATGCCATGGTTCCCAAACAGAGGATTTCAAAGAGAGGCATCCAAAAGAGACAGTCTCAAGAAAGGGTCGTACCAGACACGTTGGCATATCCGAACGAGTAGATGGCAGAGGTGTTGGCGATGGAAGGGAGGGTGATGAGCGCTACTCAGGGAGGGTGATATGCCATGGTTCCCAAACAGAGGATTTCAAAGAGAGGCATCCAAAAGAGACAGTCTCAAGAAAGGGTCGTACCAGACACGTTGGCATATCCGAACGAGTAGATGGCAGAGGTGTTGGCGATGGAAGGGAGGGTGATGAGAGCAACCCAGTCAGACACGCTGTTGTTGCCCCGGTTGATGATGCTCAGCTGATAATAAGGGTGGTGTGGGATGGGGTGTGGGAGAGATGAAATGTGTGCGGTGCGATGGAAGGGAGCGTGATGAGAGCAACCCAGTCAGACACGCTGTTGTTGCCCCGGTTGATGATGCTCAGCTGATGACACGGGGTGGTGTGGGGTGGGATGGGGTGGGGAGGGGTGGTGGGAAAGCAGGGAAACATTGGTGGTGCAGTGGATGTGGGATGACTGCTACCCAGTCAGAGACGCTGTTGTTGCCCAGGTTGATGATGCTCAGCTGATGACAGGGGTGGTGTGGGGTGGGGTGGGGAGGTGGTGGGGGAAGCAGGTGGACACTTGTGTGGGGAGAGGTGGAGTGTAAGGAGCGCTACCCAGTCAGACACGCTGCTGTTGCTGTGGTTGACGATTCTCAGCTGAAGAAAGGGTGGTGTACGGGAGACAGGTTGTGTGGAGGAGATAGGTGGTGGGGGAAAGAGGGGGACATTTGGGTGGGGAGAGGTGAAGCATGATGAGCGCAACCCAGTGAGAGGCACTGCTGTTGCCACGGTTGATGACGCTCAGCTGATGACAGGGGTGGTGTGGGGGGAGATATAGGTGGTGGGAGGGCGTTTGGGTGGAGAGAGGTGGAGCGACTTTTGAGACGTCTCAAAAGTGTGGTGGGCGATGGGTGGTGGGGAAAAGAGGAGGAGATTTGGGTGGAGAGAGGTGGAGTGTGATGAGTGCAATCCAGCCAGCGGAAGCATCAAGTGACTTTTGAGTCGACTCAAAAGCGATGACGTGCCAGTGGACGCATGCATATAAAACGATGGAGCAAACAGGAGAAGTGATCCCACCCTGGCAAAAAACCTGTCTTTATACACGGCTATCACATGCCAGTGCACGCAGGGATGCATAATGGAGAAAACAGGACGGGAGTGGTGATCCTGCCTTGGCAACAAATCCATCTTTGTATACAGCCATGACATGCCAGTGGAGGTGCAGGTGAAGCGTGTGTGTGCATGCTATGCTCTTCAATCGTGTGTGAGTACGCGCCATTGCCATTCAACCCACCTTGGCAACAAATCCGTCTTCATACACGGCCATCACATGCCAGTGCAGGTGGATCGGGCAGCTGTCGCGGCACCGGGCAGAAATAAAATCCCGGTCGTCGCCGTACCAGCTGGGAAGCTTCTTGGAAGGGACCACATCGCCCCTTCCACCAATGGTATCAAAGATTGTATCTGAATTGCATCAAGAGAGGGGAGAAACAAAGGGAGAACAAGGGAAGGAGGAGAGGGTAGGATTGGTGGGGAAAGGAAGGGCGGATGGAGGAGAGAAATTAGGAAACGAGAGGAACAGGAAGAAACGCTGGAACAAGAACTCAGAAGGAAAGAGAGAAAAGAAGAAGAAATTAGGAAAGGAAGGGCGGATGGAGGAGAGAAATTAGGAAACGAGAGGAACAGGAAGAAACGCTGGAACAAGAACTCAGAAGGAAAGAGAGAAAAGAAGAAGAAGAAAAAAAGAACTGGGCTCAAGACGCACCATGAGCAGCACACATGGGCCAATCACGGAGCCCCACGTGGGGATAGCTGCTGCTGTTACCCGCCGTCCCATTTTCAGCAGCAGATGGAGCACTGAGGAGGAGACTTGAAAGCGAAGGAGGGGAGAAGGGAGAGGTGGGGGATACTGCGGACAGGGAAGCAGCAGAGGCAGAAGAGGAGGAAGAGGAGGAAGAAGAGGAGGAAGAGGAGGAAGACGAAGAAACAGCCTCCCCTGGGCAACCACAGGCGCAGCTTTTACAGGGAGACACATGGAACTGGCCACTGCCGCTGCCCGTGCTGCTGCTGCGCCCAAAGATGCTTCCCCACGCGCCCTGGGGGGAGCCGGTGGTGTTGAAAGCGGCTGAGAAGGAGACACAGCAGGCGGGGCGAGGAGGGGGGAAGGAGGGGTCGCGATAGCAGGCGTAGCGCCACGTGGCGACTGCTGATAGGTTGCGCGAGGGGTTCACCTGATGAAAGTGCGGGGAGGGAGAAGGGGAAGATGGGGGGTGGGGGGAGATGGGGGGTAAAAGAGAGACACATAGAACTGGCCACTGCCACTGCCGACGCTGCTGCTGCCGGTGCCGCTGCCGATGCTGCTGCTGCCGCTGCCACTGCCGGTGCTGCTGCTGCGGCCAAAGATGCTCCACCAGGCGCCCTGAGGGGAGCCAGTGGTGTTGAAGGCAGCTGAGAAAGAGACGCAGCAGACGGGGCGAGGAGGCGGGAAGGAGGGGTCGCGGTAGCAGGCGTAGCGCCACGTGGCGACTGCTGATAGGTTGCGAGTGGGGTTGACCTGATGGGGGTTGGGGGGGGGTGTGAGAGAGGGGGTGTGGCGGGGGAAGCGAGGAGCGAGTGGGTTTGGAGACGGTAGAGTAAGATACAATAGCTACAACTCCACAGCCCTATCTTCTGCTTCTTCTTTACCCAGACAAATTGCCTCAAGAATGCGTCACTGGGAACGGCGGCAACTTGTTTTCGAGGTGCCTAACTGATTGACTCACGGGGAACTGGGTGGGGTCGATGCGAACACCAGCAGAGCAGACTATCCCGGGGAGGCCGAGGGAGAGGTTGCGCGGCTGGGCAATGGATGGGATGGCACTGACATAAGTGTCTGCTAGATTTGAGGCGACACCTAGTGCCTAGTAAATTGACTCACGGGGAACTGGGTGGGGTCGATGCGCACAGCAGCAGAGCAGACTATTCCTGGGAGGCCGAGAGAGAGGTTGTGAGGCGGGGAGATAATGGGGATGGCGTTGACATATAGACACCTGTCGTCTGCTAGATTCGAGGTGAAAAGGGTGCCTACTAGATTGACTTACCGGGAAGTGGGTGGGGTCGATACGAACACCAGCGGAACAGACTATTCCCGGGAGGCCGAGGGAGAGGTTGCAAGGCGGAGCGATGAGGGGGATTGGCCTTGACTTGGCACGTGAAGCCTAGCAGCCTAGCAGACTTGTACCACCTCATCTGATCCTGTTCCGAAGCCTAGGAAAAGAGGGTGCCTAACCAGCTGACTCACTGGAAACTGGGCGGGGTCGATGGGGATGGCAGCGGAGCAAACTATCCTAGGGAGGCCGAGGGAGAGGTTGCACGGTGGGGCGATGGTGGGGATGGCATCGAACTGGCGCGTGATACCTCATCGATGGTGAGGTTCCCTTTAGTGCGTTTTTAACAGTTTGACTCACCGGGAACTGTGATGGGTCGATGCGAACACCAGCGGAGCACACTATTCCTGGAAGGCCGAGGGAGAGGTTGCGCGGTGGGGCGATGGAGGGGATGGCCTTGAACTGGCGCGTGCGGCCTATGCGGAGGCGGAACTGAGCGAGAGAGGTGTTGCCCTGATGGGGTGAGAAGGAGGGGTTGCGTGTAAGAGGAGGGATCAATGGCATGGACTGTGGGTTGCAATGCAGACAGACTCTAGGGGTGGGGGCTGGTGGGGATGGCCTTGAACTGGCTCGTGCGACCGGTGCGCAGGTGGAACTCAGCGAGAGAGGCAAAACCCTGATGGGGAGAGAAAGATAAAAGGGAAAGGTTGGCGTGAATTGATGATGAGGAGGCGGAACTGAGCCAGAGAAGTGTTCCCTTATGAAACGGGTCCCCCCCACTCTCACTGCCAAATGCCCTAACACACAGGACAGGGAGAAAGCCCAACCAACTAGAGCGAGAGTTCTTTTGAGGCACCTCAGGAGTGCTCACTCACTCACTCACCTGGTACTGAGCGAGAGCACCTGTTTCTCGTTCGTAGGGAAACGAACGCAGCCCATTAGACCCATTCTTGCAGCACAACAGGCGCGCTCCCAAAGAGGCCCCCAGGTCCCGCCCACTCTCACTGTCATGCGCCCCTCCCGGTAGATCCACAAAGGTGGGTGCAGGAGTGTGTATGAGAGTGAAAGCCCGCTTATGCTGCTCACCTGATACTGTGCGAGAGCAGGGTCGCCATAGGGGAACGAGCACAGCCCGATGGAGCCGTTCTTGCAGCAGGACAGGCGCAGTCCCAGGGTAGCCCCCAGGTCCCGCCCACTCTCACTGTCATGCGCCCCCCCTGGTAAATCCACAAAGACGGGCCAAGGCGAGCAGGAGTGGGCGGGCACAAGGCAGGGTGCAAGAACCCAGTAGCTCTCACCTGATACTGCGCTAGAGCAGGGTCGCCATAGGGAAACGAGCGCAGTCCAATGGAGCCGTTCTTGCAGCAGGAGAGGCGCACGCCGAGAGAGGCACCCAGGTCCCGCCCACTCTCACTGTCATGCGCCCCTCCCGGCAGATCCACAAAGGTGGGTCGGGGCGAGCACGAGTGGGCGGTGGCGATGGCTGCTCCGTAGACAGCTGAGGAGGCGGACTGCTGCTGGCAGTTGCCCTGCTGTGTCGCCTGTGCTCCGGATGCTTCCCACACAATCTGAGTGAAAGAGAGGGGAAGACAGGACAGGAGCACGAGTGGGCAGTGGCGATGGCTGCCCTGTAGACGGCAGAGGAGGCGGATTGCTGCTGGCAGTCGTCTTGCTGTGTCGCCTGTGTGCCCCATATGCTTCCCACACGATCTGAGGGGGGAGAGGAATTTGTGTGTGGCTGGGACAGCGGGAAGCCTGGTTGGGAATGGGAGAAAGGGAAGCGGGGTGGGCAGGAGGAGCACGCGTGGGCACTGGTGATCGCTGTACTGCGGGCCGTAAAACCTACACCCTCTAAACCTGAAACCCCTCTCACACCTCGTTCTGAGTCCACCGCCAGCTGAGCACACAGGGGCCGTTACTCTTGAGAATTCTCAAAAGCGACTCAAAAGCTTTTGAAAATTCTAAAAAAATCTCAAAAGTGCCTTGGGGACCCAGTGCGCCGGTCGAGCTGCAAGTTTCTCCAAGGGGGGAAAACCCCAACTTGACCAAACCAACCACCCCCCTCACGAAACCCTAACCCCTGCTACAACCTAAACCCCCTCACCTCATTTTGCGTCCAGCTGAGCAACCAGGGGTCATTCTTAGGGGGCCCAACACGACTGCCATGTCAGCCTGCAAGTTGTCCGGAGGCTATACATCTATCCCACCCCACCTTAAATCCTACACCCTTTACCCCGATCCGTCTTACACTCGCTCCTCACCTCATTTTGAGTCCACCGCCAGCTGAGCGCCTACGGGTCGTTCTTCGGGGGCTCAACGCGCCTGTCAGGCTGCAGGTTGCTCTTTAGGACCGCACATTATACCACATCACCTTAAACCTTCACCCTGAACCCTGATCAGTTTGATTTGAACCCTACACCCTCCTCACCTCATTCTGTGTCCATCGCCAGCTGAGCGCCCAGGGCTCGTTCCTTGGGGGCCCAACGCGCCTGTCAGGCTGCAAGTTGCTCTTGGAGGCCAAATCCCACCTTGACAAAACCTTAACCCTGTCTCATCCTAGCCCCTCCTCACCTCGTTCTGCGTCCACCGCCAGCTGAGCGCCCTTGGCTCTTTCCTCGGTGGCCCAACGCGCATGTCAGCCTGCAGGTTGCTGATGGTGACGAGCATCTGATGGGCTCTCAGCCTGCAACTATACCCCACCTTAAACCCTAAAACTTCGTCAGCTTGAACCCTGGATCCCCTTTTCGTACCTCGTTCTGTGTCCATCGCCAACTGAGTGCCCAGGGGTCGTTCCTTGGGGGTCCAACGCGCCTGTCGGGTTGCAGGTTGCTGATCGTGACGAGCATCTGATGGTCCAGATCGCTCGCTGCTGTCACGTCGATCTGGACCGTTAAAGCGGGGGTGATTGGGGGGAGGCGGGGAGGGGGGCGAGGAGGAGGAGGAGGCGGGTAGGGGGTTTCCCTGCAGCAGACCTGGGGGAGGGAGCGGAGATATAGAAACGGGAAACGGGGGGTAAAATAAAGGGGAAGTCTTGAGACGTCGCAAAACTCCACTTTCTACATGTGGAAGTCCCGGTAGTAACTTGATAGCAAGAAAGAGAAAGAGAGATGGCATTGGAAGTGGGAGGTGGAGGCAAGTCGGGATTGTACTCGAGGAATGAAAGCGTATTTAGTCGAAGAATGAAAAGGCAAGCGGGAGTTTCAGATAGTCGGAGAATGAAGCAAGGTGAGCAACACAACGCTTGCAACATTCATATGTACACAGACTGAATGGGACAAACAGGAAAGCATTGTGCATGTAAGCTCACCTGAATCCTACGGCTCTTGCAAGCTCACCTGAATCCGGTTGGGAGATGGGAATTGAGGGCGGTTGGATGCACAGTTGAAGCCTGCAGAGGAAGAAGGCAGGGAGGGGAGGGGAGATGGGGAGACGGAGAGGGAGGTAGAAACGACTGGGAGTTTCGGGTAGGGAAGTAGAATGGTGAAGGGGAAGGGGATACACAGTGGAAACTTGCAGCAGACGAGAGGAGAGACAAGTGGGTGACACGGCAGATTAGTATCAATCATCCAGGTAAACTATGGTCCACACAAAAGGTGAAGTACATGTTCAGTTGACCCTGTAAGACCTGGTTCTCCAGCCCCACGCACGCGCCCAGTATAGTGAGGTAGATTTTCTAGTGGATCAAGGAATAGCCACACGCACGCACCTGGAGTGGTGAGGCAGAGCGTGCGCGGGAGCGCCTTGTTTGCAGTGGCCGCCCCAAACTCCACACTGAAAGCCTAGCTATCTAGTCCGACTGACCTGGTATAGTGAGCTTTGCCCCATGCAGCAGGTGTAGTGAGGTAAAGGGGTTGAACGGTATTGAGACGGTACCTGGAGTGGTGAGGTAGAGCGTGCGCGGGAGCGCCTTGTTTGCAGTGGCCGCCCCAAACTCCGTGCCAAACACCTCAGCGAACACCACATACTGCTCAAGTGACTTCTGATTCTGACTTCTGAGTCAACTCAAAAGGGGAAGCGAGGTTGGTTTGCCACACGCACCTGGTGTGGTGAGATACAACGTGCGAGGGAGGGCCTTGTTTGCAGTGGCCGCCCCAAACTCCGTGCCAAACACCTCCGCGAACACCACATACTGCTCAAGTGACTTTTGAGTCGACTCTAAAGGGAAAGCGAGGTTCGCACCTGGTGTGGTGAGGTAGAGCGTGCGAGGCAGCGCCTTGTTTGCAGTGGCCGCCCCAAACTCCGTGCCAAACACCTCCGCAAACACCACATACTGCTGAACGTCGCCGCCCGCGTGGATCGCCGTGATGAGGCGGTCGCTCTGGTCGTCAATGCTGGAAAAGAGCAGCGCGGAACCTGTGGTGGGGTTGGATTGGAAGGGAAAAAATGAAAGGTAGTAGAGTGTGAGTGCCTCTGATGATCAGTATCACGTGCAGTGATGAGGCGGTCGCTCTGGTCGTCAATGCTGGAAAAGAGGAGAGCGGAACCTGTTGGAGGGGTGGCAAAGGGATAGGGGAGGTAGTGTGAGCGCCTCCGGTGGCCTGTATCACATGCAGTGATGAGGCGGTCGCTCCGATCGTCAATGCTGGAGAAGAGCAGAGCAGAGCCTGCAGGGGAGAGTGGCAGGGGGGGGAAGGTGGGGTAAGGAGTGGTGAGTTGGCGGAGGCAATTGAGGAAAACAGAGGCTCGTATTTTGAACACTCCTGACCACCTCATTGCCACGTGGGCAATTCAAACTCCAAACTCATTCTGGCTGCAAGGACGCCTGATCAAAGAATGAGTTTGATCAAAGCCTTGGTCGTTATCTCACAAGGGTACGACGTCTCAAACTCCACTTGTGTGTTTTCTCCGCAGAGTAATGAGCTCGTCATGAGCTGGCATGAGCTGGCATGAGCTGGCGTGAGCTCGCCGTGAGCTCGTCCAAACACACGTTGGCTGGCAGCTTAACCCAGCATGAGCAATCAAGTACGGCGCGAAGCAGAAGTAGTGTATTTACCGTCAAACCTCACCTGGATGAGACATCTCACCTGGATGAGACACCTCACCAGGGTACGGCAGTTCGTATTCCACTTGAGCGCAGCAGAGTGATGAGCTCGTTGCGTCAAACCACACGTTGACTGGCAGCGCACCCCAGAATGGGCAATAAGCAGGGTGCAGAACAGAGCAAGTGTGTTTGTTATCAAATCTCATTCAAGTAAGACACCTCACCAGGGTATGGCAGTTCGTATTCCACTTGAGCGTTGCCCAGCAGAGTGATGAGCTCGTTGCGAGTGAACTCCACCCTCACCTCCCACCCCACTAAGTCCCTGTGGTGTCAAGTTTCGAGTAGTAGAGGGGTGGCACAGGGACGAGTGAGAGCGTAAGGAAGGGAAGAGGTAGGAAGGATAAGACTCAACGGGATGACCTCGTTGCAAGTGAACTCCACCCTCACCTCCCACCCCACTAAGTCCCTGTGGTGCAAAGGTTCAAAAGGGTTGAGCGAGTTTGAGAGGGTTGGGGAAGCACAGGGACGCAAGGGGAACAGTGGAGTGATGAGCTCATTGCGAGTGAACTCCACCCTCACCTCCCACCCCACTAAGTCCCTGCAGCGCCATATATTCAGAGGGGTTGAGTGAGATTAAGAGGGTTTGGGGAACACATAAAGGTAACGGGGAACGGTTGTGTGATGAGCTCATTGCGAGGGAACTCCACCCTCACCTCCCACCCAACCAGGTCCCTGCGGTGTCAAGAGACAGTGTGGGGCAAAGGTTGGGCGGTAGGAAGATTCAGCACAGCAGGGACGAAGAGGAGAGACTGACCTCTTGCCAGAGTTAAAGAGAGAGAAGGAACAAGTTAGAGAAGAGGAAGAAGAAGAGGGAGAGGAGGAAGAGGGTCTGACCTCTTGCCAGTGTTGAGTAGCTCGATCTTGGATTTGAACCCATACGGCTTCACACTTCCGTTCCACACGGACGGAATGGTGATTATGCTCTCCATCTCATAGGCCACCGTGACCCCGAAGGAGAGAAGGATGAAGAAGGTTGGAAAAGGAAGGGTGGGGAAAGAGGACAACACGAAGAGGAAGGGGAGGAGAAAGAGGAGGAAATGCTGACCTCTTTCCAGTGTTGAGGAGCTCGATCTTAGACTTGAACCCATATGGCTTCACACTCCCATTCCACACAGACGGCATGTTGATGATGCTCTCTATCACATAGGCCACCATGACCCCCAAGGAAGAGAAGAACAGACCTCTTGCCGGTGTTGAGAAGCTCGATCTTGGATTTGAAGCCATACGGCTTGACACTCCCATTCCACACAGACGGAATGTTGATGATGCTCTCTATCACATACGCCACCGTTACGCCGAAGCACGGAGCGGGGGGAGCGGGGACGATGGGTCCGCGAATGGGAGGCGGTAAGGGGGAGGAGAGCGAGAAGGGGCCGGTTGGAGGTGGGCGGATTATCGGGTCTGGGATGGTGTCTGACTGGTTTGCTGTGAGGAGGGAGGAGGGTGGAAAGGGGAGCAAGCAAGTACAATAAAGGGAGGTGAATTGGAGGTGGGCGGATTATCGGGTCTGGGATGGCGTCTGACTGGTTGGCTGTGGGAGGATGGAGAAGGGTGGAGAGGGGTGGAGAGGGGTGGAGAGGGGTGGAAGGTGGAGAGGGATGGAGGGTAAAGAATTGGCGGTGGGCAGTTAACGTGTTGGGGATGGCGTTTAATTAGTTAGCTGTGGGAAGAGAAAATGGGTGGAAAGGAAGGAAGAGGGGGGAAGCATGGGAAGGGAATGTCCTGAGTAGAGAAGCTTGCTTCTGAGATGTGGGAGAGGGGAGGCGAGGTGGGGACGACGGTGTCGCGTATGGGAAGCGGCAGGGGGGAGGGTGAGAAGGGGCCAGTTGGGGGCGGGCGGAACATCGGGCCTGGGATGGCGTCTGGCTGGTTGGCGGTGGGAAGGTAGGGAGAACGAAGCAGCATTTCCCTTCCCTCCAACACCGTCAAGGGTTTTTCCCCTCTCCTTTCATTTCCCACATCAACCTAAAGTGCTTCCATCCCTTCCCTTCCCCGTATCACCCTCAGTGCTTCATTCTCGCTCCTTCCGCCCATAAGTGTTTCTCTCCAAGTTCTTCTTTCTCTCGCCTTCCCCCATTTTCCCCAGAACTTACCAGCAGGAAGGATGACATCACTTGCCATGACATTGCTTATCACGGCACGACTAGCGTCAGCGTCAGCAGAACCACTGCCCGCACCAATGGGGGCTGACGAGGGAATGTGAGCCGCAGAGAAAGAGTCTGCTATCGCTTCTACTTCTGCTGCCGCTTCTGCTGCTGCTGTTGTTGAAGATGCAGGGGTGGGTGGTGCTGGTGCTTGTGATGATACAGGGAAGGGGGGTGCTGGTGCAGATGATAAAGGTGGTGCTGGTGCAGGTGATGCCTGTGCAAATGTTGACGTTGCTGACATCAGCAGCAGGGTGACAAAGGCGAGGGTTCCTCCCGTTATAGCGCCACGCTTGACGTCACTGCTGTTCGTTTTCCTCCGTTTCTTCTCGTTTCTCACGCGTCTCAGCCCCATCTGCTCCTCATCCCTCTTAACAGCACCTCCATAAAATAAACTCAACTCAACGTCCTGACTTCTCTTCACAACACCACCCACTTTCATCTCAGTATCAGTCGCTGTAGCATCCATGCAGAGTGTACCAATCATCTCGTCTTCGCTCCTTCCAGAAATTTCATCGTTTTCCTTATAATTCAGACCAGACATTTTTTGGTATTCCCATCCGCCAAAATCGGCCAATTGAGAGTGGAACTCGTCTGGTCGAGTAAAGCCGCATGGAGAGGATGGTGATGATGCAATCGACGGTGACGATTGAAGCGGCACCATTCGTGGCATCCTAACCGTTGATCGTGCCCTCGTCGACGGCCGTATCCCTTTCAAAATTCCTAATCTCATTTTCGATTGCTCCCTCTGCCTTGCGAATTGAATGCAGCTAGTCGGTTCGTTTTGTTCTCCTGATGCCGGTAGCAGTGGCAGTGGCGCTGGCAGTGGCAACGCGGCCTAGGGAGGCCAAAAAACACTTAATAACGCGAGTGTTCAGCGTTCACGCTAAGTTCTTTCTGCACCCAACGCAATAAGTCTTGGGACTGACGAGAACACCGAAAACTCTTGAAACTCGGTGGCGGTGGCGGTGGCCCTGCAGCTAAAACAAGGCCGTTCAAGGCGCGGTGGCCGATGATCAAGGTTTCAGCTGAGTCGAACTGCACAACGACCTATGCGATGTTCCTGTGCGACGACCTATGCGACGACATGTGCGACCAGCTACACGACGGCACTGTCGCCTTCGCAGCTTCTGATACGGAAGAGCTGGCGATTATTGAGCAAGTACTAAGAACCAGGTGGAGCCTTTGCTGGCGTCGTTCGAAATTGAAGGCATTCGCACTCTTTGCCGCGCGCGCGGCGTTGTCCTTAATTCACGGCGTGGAACGTGGGGACGACCTGCCATCTGCCGTCTGTCGCATTGCGTACTGCTAGGAGGCAGGCTCGAACGACTAACCGCGCTTCGACTGCGCGGAAGCGTCGCGCGAGGCAGTGACCGCGCTCTTACGCATTCAAACAGCGCCATAATAACGCTGGGACTCGAACCTGTCGGGGCCCTTAGTAAGGAGAAAGCGAGAATGAAGCTGAGTAGGAGACAAAGGTGAGAAGCTACGATGAGACGACTTCGATGGTTGATTGAATATGGCGGTTGGTGGGAGGGAGCGGCGACGCTGTGAATCGAAAAGGTGGTGCGGTGCGGCGGTAATCTCCAGGGCGGAGCGGACTTTCTTTTTTGGCGGGAACTATGTCTGGGGAATGAATTAGCGGCAATAAAAGCTGTTTCATTACAGAAATCGGTGAGTTATATGATGATATGAGTGAATTGTTACCACAAATGGTACTATTTATTTGGTATTACTAGATCACACGCTGCTAGTCATTTTTTCTAAATAAATTTCCAAGGGTAACATAATCTAAACCCTGAATAAAATTCTTTAATAAATATTAGAGTCATTTTCTCAGCTAGAAACACGTAGTCGTGTAAGCATCACCGAAAGGTTGCTTTTAGCGAAACGCAACAGGCCTCCTGTCTTGGGAGTTGCCGCTCCCAACTGCCATGCTCGGACTGCTGTGCATGGTCGAGCCCATGGCTGTTCATAAACTTTTAGGAGCTTAGGGCGCGTGTCTTTTGGTTTTTACATGCAAATCTCGAATTTTTTGTTGAACTGTAGTCATATGAACCTAGCTCGAGCTAGGCTCGAGTTTTCACCAACTGCAAACCGAGCCGCGGTTCCACCCCTCCCGAAAATCACGCGACAAACAAAAGTTCAACTATCGAAGTTGAACTTTTGCAGCCCAGCCGAGCCGCGACCTACGCTTGTAGGTTACCCGGTTTGGGCTCTTGACATCGCGCCACCGGGACTCGCGCTGACGAGCACCCTCGTGCGCACGATGCTAGCTGCGAGCGTCGCAGACTTCGCATCGTCGCTGTCAGTGATGAGGTGGACACACGCTCGCACATTCGTGCCAACCTGTTTGTTGATGAGGGTTCAACTTGGGGGCTCAACATTTTCCGATGCCGGAAGTGTACGTGGACACACGACGTCCTGGCGAATGTTTTGGCGGAATTAACGAATAGGGTAACCAGCAAAAGTTCAACCAAAAATCCGAACGTCTACACCAAAAGACACGCGCCCTCAGCACAATAGTTTGTAGGTCAAATTATCGGAAAGTGCTTCGGCGAATTTGCGCGATGATCTACCAGTTTAAGCTAGTTCTGCGGGACTAACTTCACACCTTGGCGTAAATAGGATTCGGATAAGCCATTCTTTCCACGTTTACCGCCTAATTCCAGCCGTCTGAAGGCCAACCTTTTCTTAGCTTCTCTTTTTGCAAAGTAAGCGGTTGTTTTCCTAGATTCCGTTTTTTCACCCGCCAATCTTCATTACCAGGAACGCCCGTTATTGCTTCTCCATCCCTTCCTAGAGCCTTCACCAGTGACTCTATGAGTCCCCTGTTGCCTTCCCCTCCTCGGCCACCTCTATTGAGGCGACTCAGGGTGCAGCCTCTCCCCCACAATTACCATGCTTTCGTTGTGCGCTTCTCTCGTTTCACTCTGTCACGAGTCCCCTCCCCGTCATTGTTGAACCTCTTGAATTCCCCTCCGTCGGTCCCTCAGCAGCCTGATGAGGCGATTCCAGTTCCTTCACGATCACGCGCGAATCTAAACTGGCATCAGCGTGTAAAACTAACTTACATTCCAGTCCGACTCACCTCGCATTGGGATCTCCGCATTGCTAATCTAACTGATCGCGGTTCCGTTTATCTTGCCTTTTGCTATTTTCCTCTACCTCTTTTCTGTGCCAAACTTCATATGGGCCCCGCAGCAGCAAATAGGGTTTCCTGACAGTGTTACGGTGTTACCAATCCGCTCGCATCTGTGGCTCGCTGATGCCTCGCGCTGCTGATCGCAAGCTCGCCAACCTCGCAGTCAAGCGGCTGGTGTCCGACTTCCTCGACGCGCCCTGCTGCGACACGGATGACTACGTCTCGTACCTCGGCCAGTGAGCAATGCCATACGATGCCATGCCGTGCCATGCCATGCGGGCCATGCATGTATCATGACCCAGTGAGACACGGATGAGCAGTGTACCATGCCACGTCATGTGTCTCGTACCTCAGCAGTGAGCAATGCATGCCATGTCATGCGTTATGTGCCATGAGACATGCATAACTAGCCGTGAGACATGTCAATATCTACTTGCACTGCGTAACCATGTCTTTCTTCTGCCCATCTGCTATGTCTCCTTCGAAATCTCCCCGTGCCACAGCCTCTCCACCAGCCAGTCAGCGCCTCCTGCCAGCAGTCGAAAGCGCAAGACAACTCTAGACTCCCACGGACTCTCCCCCGCTGTCAGTAATCCCTCTCCCCATCCTCCCCCTTCCTTCTCTCCTCCATCCCCAACCCCCTCCACCCATCCTTTCCCCCTCTTCCTGCTATTAGGACCCGTGCTGCGCACGGCCTGTTTGCTGCACAACGTGGTTTGCTTTCTTCGCTGGTGGTTTCCTTCCCTTTGCAAACATAAGTTTTGCTGCCTCGTCCACATGGTGTTTCGTTTTAACACTGTTTCATTTATTGATCGCATTCTTGCCTTGCTGTGGAGCATTTCTGTCTGTCCTTTTCATCCTGTCATTATGTGTGCAACGTGGTCCTTCTAAGGCGTGCGTTCATGTTGTACGTGGTGAAGTAGACGTGCGTTTGCCTGCTGCTGTTTGATTTTCCCCATGCCCATGATAGCATGCATGCATGCAGCGAGGCACAGAGCACAGCATGGATGGTCTGGTCTGCTGCATCAGGTGCAGAAGCTCAAAATGACCGAGAGCAGGCCCAGACATCTCCGCAACAGAGTGCTTCATTATAACTCAACTCACGCATGCGTGTCTCTCTGCTTTTTTGTGTGTATCTGCCCATGCTCACGGTGCAGCGAGGCACAGAGCACAGCATGGACGGTCTGCTGCATCAGGTGCAGAAGCTCAAGTTGACCGAGCAGGCTTAGTCTGAGTCATATCCTCTATAGAGTGCTTCATCACAACTCATGCATGTGTCTGTCCCCCATGCCCTGCAAATGCAGCGAGGCACAGAGCACAGCATGGACGGTCTGCTGCATCAGGTGCAGAAGCTCAAGATGACCGAGCAGGCGCAGGCATCTCCTGCATCCCCATTACAGAGTGCTTCACTACAGGCATCTCCGTTAGGCTCAGGCCTTGCTAATGAGGGCAGAGCAACACATGATGGAGAAGGGGCTGCTACACGGTAATTCTGATGTGAAATAATAGATAGTGTGTAGCGATTGGTTGTTAAATTCCCTTCTTAAGTTCACATCTTCCTTGCAAGAACCATGGACAACCTGAGCTTCTTTCTTTCTTCCTTTCTTCTTTCTTTTTCTTTCCATTTCTTGTCCTTTCCGCTGTCTTTCAAGGCCTTAATTTTGCTGATCCTTCTGCCCTTCCTTGCAAATTGTGTGGTCATTGTCCACTGTTCCCGTGAGTTCTCCCTTTCGACACATGCAAGCAACATCACCTAAATCATCGCCCCCCCCTCCCCCCCCCCCCCCCCCCCTCCTCCCTCCTCTTCGTATTGACTTCCTTGTGCTCCTCTTCATTCAAGCTGCCATCATCTGTCGACTCAAGCGTTTCTGCTCGTGCCTTTGACTGTGATTTTTGAGTTGACTCAAACGTTTCTTGTTCGTCCCTACTACATACGCCCCCTTACCAGGTCTGACCCTTCATCATTTCCCACCGTCACACATACTCAAGAAGCGTCGACCGAGGGAGCACCCGTAACATCTAACATAGGAGCAACTGTAGCATCAAATGTAGCGTCAACTGTAGGGTCAACTCTACCATCAGCTGTAGCATCATCTGTAGCAGCAACCAGACGCCTCTCACTCTCACTTTCCTCCTCCTCCCCCGCGCCCTCCCCAGCCTCCTCCACTGTCCGTAGGTCGCTAGATCTGAGTGGTATGAGCCTCAATCCCCACGCTGCAGAGTTCGTCCCTGTCTTTGGCCCTCCTTCCCACGCCAGCAATCTCGCCACTGCATCACAGTCAGAACCAGCGGCAACAGCAGGAGGAGGAGGTGGGGGAGGAGCAGCAGGAGCAGCAAGTGGTGGTGTAGCCGGGTCTGCTGGTGCAACAGCAGCAGCAGCAGGGTATGCTTCTTTTCTGCAGGGCAGCAGTGCAGGAGGGTATGCGTCCTCACTGCAAGCAGGGTACGGCGGCATGAGCAGCGGTTTAGCAGGGTACAACGGCGGGGCAGCAGCAGGCGAAACGTTTGGGGAGTGCGAGGAGGAGTTGAGCCGGTCGCAGTCGCACAACAGCAACGCGTCTGATGATGAGTACCGCCGCTTCTGGCGCGACCGCTTGCCTGATGAACTCCTGAGCTTCGATGAGTCGCCCAAAGGGAGAGGGGCGGGGCGGGACGGAAGGGGCGGGGGAGACGGGAGGGATGTGAGAGATGGGTTTTTGCAGAGAGGGATAGGAATGGAGATGGATGTTGGTGGGGGTGGGGGGGGTGATGGTGGTGGAAACAGCCTGCATCGCCATGCAGCCAGCATGCCTTCTCTAGATGGCAGTCACATGTCCAGTTCTGCTGCTGCTGCCGCTGCTGGTGGTGCTGCTCCCTCTGGTGGCCCAGACAGTTTTGACAGGCAGGGGTATGGGTACTCGTTTCGGCAAGGTGTAGGTCCCCCTGGTGCCCCCCCTGCTGCCCAGTCCATAGGGAATATCCTCGAGGAGGTCAAGTCAGACTCGGCTCTAGACCACATTGCACCGCATCGCACCGCACTCGGTCTCTCCGGACCAGGCCAGCACCACTCCATACCGCATCGCTCGCCTTCTGGCCCTCTTATGGGATCGCCGGCTCAGGGACCTTCCTACGAAGCTTCCTTTGACCCTTCCGCTCCCTATCATGCTCCCCCTCCCTCACACCTTCTCCCTCGAAACGCCCCCAGCCCTGCCTGGCGACCTGCCCCAGGCCCACCTGGGTTTTCACCTGGACCCCCACCTGGGGGACCACCTGGCTCTGTTGGTCCCGTCCCTTCCAGCCCTGTGATTGGCCGCGGAGGAGTACCCCTTTCTCCCATGGGCACACCCAACCGATACCCCCCGTACGGCGGGGTTAACCCTAACCCTAACCACATGAGCCCGCAGCAGAGCCCTGCCAGGGGCCCTCCTCCCTATGCCTCCCCCGGAGGCCCACTCTCTCGCTTTGGTGGTAACCCTGTAACATCAATGTCCTTGCCACCACCTGGCACTGCCTCTCCTCCTCCCCCAATCCATCACCCTTTCAACAGCCCCGCCAGGGGTTATCCCCCTCCCCCAAATGCTGACCCGAGGGCTATGCACCCCCCACCGTTTGAACTCCCCGGTCCTGCCGGGGGAGTGGACATGGGGGGAGGAATGGGGGGAGGAATGGGAGGAGGGATGGGGGGAGGCGGGGGAATGGGGGGACCAGGGGGAGGGGATGGCATGTGGGGGGGAAAAGGCGGGGGGGTGAGAGAGAGAGCAATGTCGATGCCAGTTGGGTGGGGGGGACCGGAGGAAGGGGTGGGTGGCGACGATCGACACGATCCTGTGCGCATACTCGCTACAGAGTTCCCCATGTTCAGTATAAGCACCCTGGCTGAGATCTTCTTCTCGAATGGTGCTGATCTTCCTCGGACCATGGAGATCCTCACCCAGCTGCAGGTGTGCTGTGCGGTTGGCATGGGTTGAAGTTGTTTCAGATGGGGCTTATGTGGTTGGGAGTATGCTCCTGCTGTGTGGTTGGGATGTGTGATGTTTCTACCAGACATCCTTACCTTACCTTCTCTCATCCCAAAAAGATGCAATGCAACCTAACCCTTCTCGCTCTCTCTCCCCATCCTCTTTTTTGTTTCTTTTTCCCCTCACAGCTTCAGGACGAAATGACTCTCCCATCACCAACCCACCGCCGCCCCCCACCCCCCTCCGCGCACCCCCCTTCCCTCGACCCTCTCGACTTCCCGTCTCTCTCCCCTCTAGACCCCCTCCCCGCCTCCTCCTCCCCCATGCTCCGCCCCCTCTCCTCCTCTCAAGCCCGTGACATTCGGCCTATGCAAGGCACTGTCCTGATTTTGCCCTATTCTTTTTCTCTCCCCCCCTCTCTCCCACCCTCCCTCTTTTCTCTCCCCCTCACAGCTTCAGGACGAAATGACTCTCCCATCACCAACCCACCGCCGCCCCCCACCCCCCTCCGCGCACCCCCCTTCCCTCGACCCTCTCGACTTCCCGACTCTCTCCCCTCTAGACCCCCTCCCCGCCTCCTCCTCCCCCATGCTCCGCCCCCTCTCCTCCTCTCAAGCCCGTGACATTCGGCCTATGCAAGGCACTGTCCTGATTTTGCCCTATTCTTTTTCTCTCCCCCCCTCTCTCCCACCCTCCCTCTTTTCTCTCCCCCTCACAGCTTCAGGACGAAATGACTCTCCCATCACCAACCCACCGCCGCCCCCCACCCCCCTCCGCGCACCCCCCTTCCCTCGACCCTCTCGACTTCCCGTCTCTCTCCCCTCTAGACCCCCTCCCCGCCTCCTCCTCCCCCATGCTCCGCCCCCTCTCCTCCTCTCAAGCCCGTGACATTCGGCCTATGCAAGGCACTGTCCTGATTTTGCCCTATTCTTTTTCTCTCCCCCCCTCTCTCCCACCCTCCCTCTTTTCTCTCCCCCTCACAGCTTCAGGACGAAATGACTCTCCCATCACTAACCCACCGCCGCCCCCCACCCCCCTCCGCGCACCCCCCTTCCCTCGACTCCCTCGACTTCCCCTCTCTCTCCCCACTCGACCCCCTCCCCGCCTCCTCCTCCCCCATGCTCCGCCCCCGCCCCTCCTCTCAAGCCCCTGACATTCGTCCCTTGCAAGGCCCTGTTCCGGACTTCGCTGGTGTGCTGCGAAAGCCTTTGCCCCCAGGAGCAGCGACTCAGAACGCGTGGGGGGGTGGGCCGGCGGAGAGAAGCGGGGGAGGGGATGGGGGCATGGGTGGAGCAGGGCGGAGAGGGGGAGGAGGCGGAGGGGGAGGAGGGGGAGGGGGAGGCGGGGGAGGGGGGTATGAGTTTTCAGGGAGAGGAGGGGCACAACCGTGGCTGGAAACTGGCAATGCTGTTGGTGAGCTATGCTTGTATCATTTTTGACAGTTTTCACAAGTGAATGCTGCAATGCTGCAGTGATGTTGCTCTCTTGAATGTGTTTGTGGCTGGCACGTTGTTGCATGAGCATTGATTTGACAAACAACACCACAAAACTGTGTACGCATGTTTACGCTGTCTGTATGCAGCGAACCTGTATGGAGACATGCGGGAGGAGGCACGGGACCATGCGAGAATACGGAATGCGTGTTTTGAGCAGGTCAGTGCTTCTTGCCTTCTTTCGTACACCGTTTCTATCTTATCATTTGCCTTTCTTAGATATAAATACTTTAAAGCTCAAATTTCTTCCAGGCGACACGTCTTGTCTCTTGTGCTGGCCGACACACATGCACGATCCCCAACAGCGTCCTTCCAACGGCCTCCTTCCAGCTAAACAGAATAACCATCTCAACCATCTTTTGAAGCCTTTTCCTCTGCTTTATTACCTGTTTCCTCCTGCAGGCAGCGCAAGTGTACCTGGTGGGCAAGGCAGCCGCCAGGCCATTATCCGAAACATCCCTTATCACTGCCTGTCTTCTTTATTGCCCTCCTTGGCCTTGCAGGCCACACAAGCGTACCTGGCGGGCAACAAGGCGGCAGCCAAGGAGCTGAGTGCTCGAGGCCAGTGGCACAACGAGCAGATGAAGGCAGCTCACGCCAAGGCCAGCGACGCCATTTTCAGAACCCGGTATGGCTTCTTTTTGTTGCTGCTGGTTGTGCTGTGCTGCTTTTGTCGTCGCCGCCGCTGTTGGTTGCTTGCTTGCAAAGGAGTAAATGGGCATGAGGCAGAAGCACAGAAGCCAAGGAGCTGACTATTGAGCCGAGTGCTCGGGGGCAGTGGCACAACAAGCAGATGAAGGCAGCCCATGCCAAGGCCAGAGATGCCATCAAAACTGGGTATGGCTTCTGCTGCTGTTTATGGTGTTGGTTTGTTGCTTGCTTGCAAAGAAGTGTGCAAGTGGACAACATGAGCCAGCAATGCCATCGTCTGCACTCTGTATGGCATGCAATACAGCAATGTCAGTGGTAGATTCTTTTTTAAGCCAACCTATCGTCCCTTTCGTGCCGCCGCTTTCTCTCGGTAAATTGTGAAGTTCAGTTGGTTTCTTCCAGGTTTTCTAAATACCCATGGGCCTGCATAGGCTGCATGTGAGGGAGGCCATACTGCTGATGAAAATATGACAGAGGAAGCATGCCATTAAATTTTTAACATCCAACCAACCCTTCCTCCCTCTCTCCCCTTTTTGCCCACCGTTCCCTCAGGAACGCTGCGTCAGGCTATCTGGGTGGAGGGGCAGGCGAAGGAGGAGAAGCTAGAGTGTTGGACTTACACGGGTTGCATGTGGGGGAGGCGATACCCATGCTGAAACGGGAGATAGCTGCAATGAGGAATGCTGCTCGCTCCACACAACAGAGACAGCAGGTGAGGGACTGGTGCAGGAGTTGTGGATCTTTTAGGCCTTGTAAGCGTGTTGGACCCTAAACCCTGGTCTGGTTGTTGGGCCTGCATGGGCTGCATGTTGGGGAGGCGATACTGCATCCCTCTCCACCACCCCTATCTCTTGTTTCTTAACCCTAATACACCCACAGGTGTACGTGTGTGTGGGCACGGGCCACCACACCAAGGGCGACTCTTGAGGCACCTCAAAGACTCTTGTCCCTCAACCCCCACTCACCCGCAGGTGTACGTGTGTGTGGGCACAGGGCACCACACTAAGGGCCGAGCGCCCCCGCGCCTGCCGCTGGCAGTGGAGCGGTATTTGGTGGAGGAGGAGCGAGTTCAGTTCATGGAAACACAGCCTGGCATGCTGAGGGTGGTGGTGTAACGCTTGGTAACATTGTAACATGTGTGGCAACTCATGGAGACCCAGCCTGGCATGCTAAGAGTGGTGGCGTGATGTGTTGTAGCATGTGTGGTAGCATGTGTGGTAGCATGTGTGATACCAGCATCTGTGGTAACATGGTGAGACACTGGGGGGGGCAGCAGAGTGCGACAGCAGCAGGGTAAGCAGTGGAGAGGTACTGGGTAGGAGAGAGTTTAGTTCATGGAATCACAGCCTGGCATGCGGAGAGTGGTGGTGTGAGGGGCTGTGGTGTTGGTGGGGTACCATTGGTGGTAACAACAAGTGAGACGGCAGCAGTGTGCATCAGCAGGCTAGGCAGGAGGTTTTGGTTTGAGGAGGAACCAGTGAGTTCAGTCAGTTCGTGAAGACCCAGCAGGTTATGGTGAGAGTGCTGGCTGTGAGGTTACTGGTGTAACTGTGTGTTACATACGAGAATATTGTGGGGCAGCAGTCCCATCAATGGCTGACAACACCGATATGGTGGGCTAAATCAACGGCTGACAGCATCATTGGCTGACAGTATCAACGGATGGCAGCAGCAATGATCAACCACATCAACGGCTGACAAGAGCAATGTCAGATGGTCCCATTCTACACGCCTTTTCGGATGGCATTGACACAGCCAATCCAAAGGTGGGCGCCATACGAGTTGTAGTTCACTTAGTTCTTGCATTTTTTAATGTGTTTAGTGTAACATTCTTTTAGACCATATTGTGCTTTCACAATGTAATGCTTTACAATTTTGTAGGCTGACTGTTGTGATAGCATTGATGAGTATGAACTGACTGTTGTGATAGCATTGTATCAGTTTACACATGAACTTTAAGCCATGCATGTGTATGGGCAATGTATGCCCAGAAGTTTTCGATAACGTGGTCCATAACTAAACAATACAATCGCAACGCCACAAACGAAGCATGAATCACCATAGAGCTTGCGTGCCCGCGGAGTCCGGTGACCGCCTTCCCCGAAGTGCCGCGTGTCACAATCGAACGCGTCGATTTTTGCAGGAAGGGCAATCGCGAGAATCCCGAGAAGCACAAGGGCCATTTTCAGGTGCGATCTCTACAGTACAGGAAATGTATTCAGGTGTGATCCCGGCGCATATTTCCAAGTCTCTGTTGCAGACTGTAGACAAGTGCCAGAATCTGCCTTGGAGAGATACGCCACTCAAATCTGTACTCGCTGAGGGAAACTAATGCGAAATAAATGCGCTCACACACTCTTCGTTTACCGACGCTACCAGGAAGTGCTAAGACATGCCCCGAAAAACAAAACTAAAAGCTTTAGTGACCCTGGACCCAATTTTGGGAGATCAACCCTAAACACGGGAACCTCCTGGTGTCTAGGGTTGATGCCTCCGTAAGGTTTTCGTGACAAAAAAATAAAACCCAATCGGAACGGAATCGAATCGGGAGGCATCAACCCTAAACACCAGATGGGTTCCCGTGTTTAGGGTTGATCCCTCCCGAAACTGCTTCCAGGTTCTATAGGTGTTATATTATGTTTTTTTTTCGGGTAGCCTTAACAGCTTCGGGTAGTTTTGTCTGGCCATGTTGTATGTTTGACTTCCGTCAGAATGTGTCAGAGACGAAAAAAAATCCGTCAGCTGAACAAGATGTGAGTGGCGAGTCTGCACATGGAACTGTTGCAGCACGTGTGTACAGTGGTGTAACATATTTGAGATCGCACCTGAAAATGGTCCGAAGCACAACAACCGCGTGGAGTGAAGTCAAAATTTGGGTGCCTCGAAAAGCAACTTGAATTTCCAGTAGCTCCTGGCGAAATTCAAAGACCGTACTCGCAGCTCCTGTCGCGAAATTCATTCCCGCGTCCTGCCCGTACGATGTCCGCCCGCGCCTGCTCTCTCCTCCGCCTCCGCCCCACCTCCGCCACTTCCTCCGCCGCGTGCGCCACCATTTCTGCTCCGCAATGCGCGCGCTCCGTTCCCCCCGTGCTTCTGCGTTCCGAGCTCGGTAGGTCGACCCGCCGCGTTCGACGGACCGCAAGCGCAGCAATTCTGGGAAGCTTCGGAAATTTGAGTCGCATTAGCAGCAGTGACGGCGGTAAGAGAGAATTTGGTGCAGGCAACAGCAGTAGCAGCAGCAGCAGCAGCGGCGGCGGCAGCAGCAGCAGCAGCATCTTCCGCATCTCCCCCATTCCGCGCGTTTCCCCCTCGTCCCGTCCCAATGCGCAACGGGAGGTTGCAACCCCGTTACTGTGCCGGCCGCCTAGCGCGTCGCTCTCCAACGGAACTGGGGAACGCGCGGAACGCGTAGCGGCGGGGGACGTGGTGGGCGGAAAGTACCGCATCGTGCGCCTGCTGGGGGAAGGGTCGAGCGGAAGGCTGTATGAGGCAGAAGTGGTGGCGGAAGGGGGGACGGCGGAAGGGGGAGAGGGGGAACGCGTTGCGGTGAAATGCATTTCGTTGCGGTCTGCTGCGAGATGGAAGGTGGGCTGCTTGTGAATGGACGGTTGAGATGATTGAAGGCGGGTCGCGAGTGGGAATGGACGGTTGAGATGATTGAAGGCGGGTCGCGAGTGGGAATGGACGGTTGAGATGATTGAAGGCGGGTCGCGAGTGGGAATGGACGGTTGAGATGATTGAAGGCGGGTCGCGAGTGGGAATGGACGGTTGAGTTTATGGAAGGTAAATAGCTGGTGAATATAGACAGTTGATTGAGATATTGAAAACTGGCTTGCAACTGAATGGATGGTCGCGATGGTGGGGAGAATCCCCCTAGTATGCCCTCTATACCCATTTGACAACAAGGATGGTTCCTGCCTCTGCTCTTGTTATTCTTCTAAAATTTTCCCTTCTTCCACTCTTGTCCTCTTCACCCTATTTCAGGATTTAGATTTGTTTGAGAGGGAGGCTAGAGTGCTCCGCAGCCTTAACCATCCCGGTATTCCACAATACATTGACTATTTCGAGGTACGCTGATAGAATGTCTGGACATACAGTTTGCTGTCATCACAGAATTTATTTTCTTTTCCTTTTTAACGTTGAAGGCAAAAGTGCGTGATGTTTTTTACTTTTCCTGTTACTTGGTAACCATCCTCGTTTATTGCCTTTGTTATTGTGACAAATGAACAGTCACAACAAGGAGGACCGTGCCACAGCCCTGGCCTCTATCTCCCCACACCCACCCTCGTTATAATCACATCCCGTCGCCATCACAACCAGGAGGACAGCGCAACGAACCGCGCCTTCTTTCTCGTGCAGCGCCTCGCACACGGGCAATCGCTGGCAAGCAGCCTTTCCTCCCCTTCCCATCTCTCCTCTACTCATCCCCAAACCCCTACCAGGAGGACACCGCCACAGATCGCGCCTTCTATCTCGTGCAGCGCCTGGCACATGGGCAGTCGCTGGCCGCTCTAGTGGCTGGCGGGTGGAGGGGAACGGAGGAGGAGGTGGTGCGGATAGGCATAAAGGTGAGATTGGGGCGGTGCGTTGGGAGAGGAGGTCGCATCGGTGTTAATGTGGGCTCACAGTTGATTCCAGAGTCAGGAGAGTGTGAATGTTAACTGTTGAGAATTCTCAAAGGTAAAATCCACATGGAGGAGGTCGCATCGGTGTTGATGTGAGCTCACAGTTGATTACAAAGTCGGGAGAGTGTGAGGTCGGAGAGTCAACTGCCCCTGTGCTGACGGCTCTCCGACCTGATTGGTGTGAGGTCGGAGAGTCAACTGCCCCTGTGCTGACGGCTCTCCGACCTGATTGGTGTGAGGTCGGAGAGTCAACTGCCCCTGTGCTGACGGCTCTCCGACCTGATCGGTGTGAGGTCGGAGAGTCAACTGCCCCTGTGCTGACGGCTCTCCGACCTGATCGGTGTGAGGTCGGAGAGTCAACTGCCCCTGTGCTGACGGCTCTCCGACCTGATCGGTGTGAGGTCGGAGAGTCAACTGCCCCTGTGCTGACGGCTCTCCGACCTGATCGGTGTGAGGTCGGAGAGTCAACTGCCCCTGTGCTGACGGCTCTCCGACCTGATCGGTGTGAGGTCGGAGAGTCAACTGCCCCTGTGCTGACGGCTCTCCGACCTGATTGGTGTGAGGTCGGAGAGTCAACTGCCCCTGTGCTGACGGCTCTCCGACCTGATCGGTGTGAGGTCGGAGAGTCAACTGCCCCTGTGCTGACGGCTCTCCGACCTGATCGGTGTGAGGTCGGAGAGTCAACTGCCCCTGTGCTGACGGCTCTCCGACCTGATCGGTGTGAGGTCGGAGAGTCAACTGCCCCTGTGCTGACGGCTCTCCGACCTGATCGGTGTGAGGTCGGAGAGTCAACTGCCCCTGTGCTGACGGCTCTCCGACCTGATCGGTGTGAGGTCGGAGAGTCAACTGCCCCTGTGCTGACGGCTCTCCGACCTGATCGGTGTGAGGTCGGAGAGTCAACTGCCCCTGTGCTGACGGCTCTCCGACCTGATCGGTGTGAGGTCGGAGAGTCAACTGCCCCTGTGCTGACGGCTCTCCGACCTGATCGGTGTGAGGTCAGAGAGTCAACTGCCCCTGTGCTGACGGCTCTCCGACCTGATCGGTGTGAGGTCGGAGAGTCAACTGCCCCTGTGCTGACGGCTCTCCGACCTGATCGGTGTGAGGTCGGAGAGTCAACTGCCCCTGTGCCGACGGCTCTCCGACCTGATTGGTGTGAGGTCGGAGAGTCAACTGCCCCTGTGCTGACGGCTCTCCGACCTGATCGGTGTGAGGTCGGAGAGTCAACTGCCCCTGTGCTGACGGCTCTCCGACCTGATCGGTGTGAGGTCGGAGAGTCAACTGCCCCTGTGCTGACGGCTCTCCGACCTGATCGGTGTGAGGTCGGAGAGTCAACTGCCCCTGTGCTGACGGCTCTCCGACCTGATCGGTGTGAGGTCGGAGAGTCAACTTCCCCTGTGCTGACGGCTCTCCGACCTGATCGGTGTGAGGTCGGAGAGTCAACTGCCCCTGTGCTGACGGCTCTCCGACCTGATCGGTGTGAGGTCGGAGAGTCAACTGCCCCTGTGCTGACGGCTCTCCGACCTGATCGGTGTGAGGTCGGAGAGTCAACTGCCCCTGTGCTGACGGCTCTCCGACCTGATCGGTGTGAGGTCGGAGAGTCAACTGCCCCTGTGCTGACGGCTCTCCGACCTGATCGGTGTGAGGTCGGAGAGTCAACTGCCCCTGTGCTGACGGCTCTCCGACCTGATCGGTGTGAGGTCGGAGAGTCAACTGCCCCTGTGCTGACGGCTCTCCGACCTGATCGGTGTGAGGTCGGAGAGTCAACTGCCCCTGTGCTGACGGCTCTCCGACCTGATCGGTGTGAGGTCGGAGAGTCAACTGCCCCTGTGCTGACGGCTCTCCGACCTGATCGGTGTGAGGTCGGAGAGTCAACTGCCCCTGTGCTGACGGCTCTCCGACCTGATCGGTGTGAGGTCGGAGAGTCAACTGCCCCTGTGCCGACGGCTCTCCGACCTGATTGGTGTGAGGTCGGAGAGTCAACTGCCCCTGTGCTGACGGCTCTCCGACCTGATCGGTGTGAGGTCGGAGAGTCAACTGCCCCTGTGCTGACGGCTCTCCGACCTGATCGGTGTGAGGTCGGAGAGTCAACTGCCCCTGTGCTGACGGCTCTCCGACCTGATCGGTGTGAGGTCGGAGAGTCAACTGCCCCTGTGCTGACGCATCTCCGACCTGATCGGTGTGAGGTCGGAGAGTCAACTTCCCCTGTGCTGACGGCTCTCCGACCTGATCGGTGTGAGGTCGGAGAGTCAACTGCCCCTGTGCTGACGGCTCTCCGACCTGATCGGTGTGAGGTCGGAGAGTCAACTGCCCCTGTGCTGACGGCTCTCCGACCTGATTGGTGTGAGGTCGGAGAGTCAACTGCCCCTGTGCTGACGGCTCTCCGACCTGATCGGTGTGAGGTCGGAGAGTCAACTGCCCCTGTGCTGACGGCTCTCCGACCTGATCGGTGTGAGGTCGGAGAGTCAACTGCCCCTGTGCTGACGGCTCTCCGACCTGATCGGTGTGAGGTCGGAGAGTCAACTGCCCCTGTGCTGACGGCTCTCCGACCTGATCGGTGTGAGGTCGGAGAGTCAACTGCCCCTGTGCTGACGGCTCTCCGACCTGATTGGTGTGAGGTCGGAGAGTCAACTGCCCCTGTGCTGACGGCTCTCCGACCTGATCGGTGTGAGGTCGGAGAGTCAACTGCCCCTGTGCTGACGGCTCTCCGACCTGATCGGTGTGAGGTCGGAGAGTCAACTGCCCCTGTGCTGACGGCTCTCCGACCTGATCGGTGTGAGGTCGGAGAGTCAACTGCCCCTGTGCTGACGGCTCTCCGACCTGATCGGTGTGAGGTCGGAGAGTCAACTGCCCCTGTGCTGACGGCTCTCCGACCTGATCGGTGTGAGGTCGGAGAGTCAACTGCCCCTGTGCTGACGGCTCTCCGACCTGATCGGTGTGAGGTCGGAGAGTCAACTGCCCCTGTGCTGACGGCTCTCCGACCTGATCGGTGTGAGGTCGGAGAGTCAACTGCCCCTGTGCTGACGGCTCTCCGACCTGATCGGTGTGAGGTCGGAGAGTCAACTGCCCCTGTGCTGACGGCTCTCCGACCTGATCGGTGTGAGGTCGGAGAGTCAACTGCCCCTGTGCTGACGGCTCTCCGACCTGATCGGTGTGAGGTCGGAGAGTCAACTGCCCCTGTGCTGACGGCTCTCCGACCTGATCGGTGTGAGGTCGGAGAGTCAACTGCCCCTGTGCTGACGGCTCTCCGACCTGATTGGTGTGAGGTCGGAGAGTCAACTGCCCCTGTGCTGACGGCTCTCCGACCTGATCGGTGTGAGGTCGGAGAGTCAACTGCCCCTGTGCTGACGGCTCTCCGACCTGATCGGTGTGAGGTCGGAGAGTCAACTGCCCCTGTGCTGACGGCTCTCCGACCTGATCGGTGTGAGGTCGGAGAGTCAACTGCCCCTGTGCTGACGGCTCTCCGACCTGATCGGTGTGAGGTCGGAGAGTCAACTGCCCCTGTGCTGACGGCTCTCCGACCTGATCGGTGTGAGGTCGGAGAGTCAACTGCCCCTGTGCTGACGGCTCTCCGACCTGATCGGTGTGAGGTCGGAGAGTCAACTGCCCCTGTGCTGACGGCTCTCCGACCTGATCGGTGTGAGGTCGGAGAGTCAACTGCCCCTGTGCTGACGGCTCTCCGACCTGATCGGTGTGAGGTCGGAGAGTCAACTGCCCCTGTGCTGACGGCTCTCCGACCTGATCGGTGTGAGGTCGGAGAGTCAACTGCCCCTGTGCTGACAGCTCTCCGACCTGATCGGTGTGAGGTCGGAGAGTCATCAGCACAGGGGCAGTTGCTGGCAGGGCTGGTGGGGGAGGGAGGGGATGTGAGGGGGGGGTGGGGGAGGGGGGGAGGGGGTGGTGCGTTGGGAGAGGAGGTCGCACCGGTGTTGATGTGAGCTCGCAGTTGATTCTAGAGTCAGGAGAGTGTGAGGTCGGAGAGTCATCAGCACAGGCGCAGGTGCTGGCAGGGCTGGTGGGGGAGGGAGGGGATGGGAGGAGGGGGGTGGGGGTTGGAGGCGGTGGTGCATTGGGAGAGGTGGTTAAGAGGGGTGGTGTTGAGTTACGAATGGGTGTGGTGTGGTGGAAGAGAAGGAGGTTCTTTGAGTCAGCGTTCATGTTAGCTCGCAGACGGGACTCAGTGTCACTTGCCTTGGTGGAAAGGGATGGATAGGGGTGGAGAGGGATAAAGAGGAGCCTAGCAGGTCGAGTTCACGTTTGCTGCTGTGCATGCATGACTCTTTACGAGCTGGTTTTTAAGAATTCTGAAAAACTGACTCTTTACTGTTGTCCTCTTCAGCACCTTGTCATCATCTATTCGTTGCCTTACCATCTTTTTTTTTTTTTTTTTGTTTGCGAAGCAACGCTTTACGATCGATTTGGACAGATTTTTTTTTCACATTATATAATTTATTTATAATACAATGTGAAAAAAAAAACTGGGTGCACTAGTTGCTAGCTACATAACGTGTACCATAAGTTTTATCTAATTCAATTACGATGTGATGGTTCTGACCGCACTGCGTCATATTTTTGTATGTTGGATGATTAGTGGTAATTACGTGACTGTTATGAAATGAATATATTATGAATCGTACACATATGATTAAATGAATATAATAATACATGCTTGCTTGAATATAATGATACATGGTCGACTGAATATAATAATGCAAATGATATAAATGCATTATGTGATGATGATAAAAATGCTTCAGTATGCATAATGTTGGATGTTAAAATGCATGCATACCAGTATATGATATAAATGCGTGACAGCTAACGATCCAAAAACTATGCTATCGCATCCCCTGCCTAGCATGGGGGGGAGCTAATAGCATAATCCTTGAACAATCAACAGGTACATGAAACAACACAATCTGTGAACTCTAAAAAGATGGTCAACTCTATCATCTCCAGTTCAAGTGGGCTCCCGACAGGCGCGCCAATGAACCTTCTAATGAAATGACAGACCTGATTCACCTTTTTAAAACTCACAGACATGCATTGTTATTGCAATGATGGATAAATGCATACTCAGATAAGCAAACACATTCACAACAACCAAACGCATGCAAAAAAAAAAAAAAAAAAAAAAAAAAAACAATAAACAAAAAAAGCCGGAAACCCACGATCACACATAAACGATGCAAAACAAATCAAAAATGGTAATATGGTAAATGCTATAAGTGACAACTACAAATTCTCCAGATTAGATTCGTCTCTCTGGTCAGCAAGACTCCTGAGAACAAAAGAAAAGATGAAGAGAAAAGGAAATCATAGAAAACCGTTAAACATGAATAATCAGGATACAAAATTACGGATGAAGAAAAGTAAAGGCAAGGTAGGGTCAACATAAGAGAAAATAGAGCAAATCAAACAAAGTAGAAAACAGAAGCGTAAAATGGAAGCATAAAACGGAAGCAGAACGCGAAAGCAGAAAATGGAAGCGGCAAACTGAAGCAGTAAACATGGAGAGAGAGAGCGAACGACAAAGAGAGAGGAGAGAGAGAGAGAGAGAGAGAGAGAGAGAGAGAGAGAGAGAGAGAGAGAGAGAGAGAGAGAGAGAGAGAGAGAGAGAGAGAGAGAGAGAGAGAGAGAGAGAGAGAGAGGAGAGAAGAGAGAGAGAGAGAAAAGAGAAGGGATGTCAAAGAAATGAAATAAAACATATGAATGAATGGAATGAACCATAATGAACAACATACTAACAACGGTGATTTAGGAAAGCGGAAAAAGACAAACACACACAATACAACAAGTGGTTAAATACGAAACTATGCGAATAAGGTGCGTTCAGAAGATGAACACACACAACAGAATGAAAGAACCAGAGAGAGAGAACAAGATACACACAACAGAATGAAAGAACCAGAGAGAGAGAACAAGATACACACAACAGAATGAGAGAGAGAGAGAGAGAGAGAGACAGAGAGAGAGAGAGAGAGAGAGAGAGAGAGAGAGAGAGAGAGAGAGAGAGAGAGAGAGAGAGAGAGAGAGAGAGAGAGAGAGAGAGAGAGAGAGAGAGAGAGAGAGAGAGAGAGAGAGAGAGAGAGACCATGTATCATTATAATGCAAATGATATATAATGCAAATGTGACAATATCCACGTAGACAAAACGGAATGAAAGAGAGGATGATACAACACTAAGGTAGGATGATACATCATCTTCTGGTTAACATGTACGTCTAGATCTAGTTTAAAAAAACGAAACTCTCAACCATGATGAGTTAAACTAGGACCCACTCTCAACTAGAATGAGCTTAATAATAGAGAGAATAAAGCTTACCTTAATATGAGCTATAGTCTGGGGCGTGAGTAGCGTGAGTGACGTGAGGGACGGGAGAAGGTAGAGTAATCTGAGTTGGTGGAAGAGAAACGAAGCAAAAGGAATTTGACGAAACCCTAGGATGGGACCTTTTCGGTTGCGTTATAGGACTAGTAAAATTGACAGCGGATTTTAGACAGCGTGTTTAGCACAGTGCTATCGAAGTGGCGTTTCGTCGCGAAGGTCGGGGGTTCGAATCTAGTGGTGCGCATTGTTTCTGAAAAACGTATTCTTGATCCGTTTTGTACTTGTGTTGTTTCAGATTTCCAGTCACCATAAAACCAAATAATCTGTACAGAATAAGAATAACATAAAGATTCTTCTTAACATTCAGAATCTATATCCAAAACGACCACACCCATTTATTTATGTAACCCTAAATTATATGTCAAATGTATATGTAAATAGCAGTAATTCATCAAATATCAAAGTCATGTTACGATATTATATAATTCTCATTATAGGTCAAGTGCATCTAAAAATTACAGTGTAATGTTGCTTCGCAACCCTAAGACGATTTCGTCGCCTCTTGTTTTTTTTTTTTTTTCTTTCCTCTTTCCCTTTTTTTGCATACATGCGCAATCCACACCACATCACACCACACCACACCACACCACACCACACCACACCATACACCGTAACCAGGTCTTGGAAGTCTTATCGTATTTGGAGTCGCTTCGGCCTCCTGTGGTGCATAGAGACATCAAGGCATGTGCTGCTATTCTTTTCTTTCTTTCTTTCTTTCTTTCTTTCTTTCTTTCTTTCTTTCTTTCTTTCTTTCTTTCTTTCTTTCTTTCTTTCTTTCTTTTTCGTTCGTTTTTCCTTCTGTATGTTTCGTATCTCATTTGTTCTTTTCTTCTTGTAACAAGTGATTTCTAAGTGTAGAATCAAGGGCCCTTCGTCCCTTGACGAACCATGTGTCTAAAAAATGTTTCCATGAAGCACGTCACCCGTTCACATGTGCCTGCTTGCTCATATCAAGCTCCGTACTATCCCACTCCCCTCTCCCCAAACCCCTCCTCTTTCCCCTCCCCCTCCCCCTTCCCCTTCCCCTCCCTCCCGCTCCCACCCCCCCCCCCCCCCCCCCCCCCCCCCCTCCCCTTCCCTCCCTCCCCCTCCCTATCCTGTTCTTTTGCCTTGCAGCCTGACAATATAATTCTGGACCAATCACGCGGCACGGTTCAGGTGGTTGACTTTGGTGCGGTGCAGGAGGCATCTGCATCAGCGCGGAGTGATGCTCCTATCGGCAGCACAGTTGTTGGTACGGTGCGTTGCGATGGGACTATAGCGAATAGTGATTATACTGAGTTGGGACTGTAGTGAGTACTGTACTGAGCAGGAGGCATCTGCGAAGGCCAGGAGTGATGCTTCTATCGGCAGCACAGTTGTTGGTATGGTGCGTTGGAACTATACAGAGTTGTGACTATAGCGAGTTGTGATTTTAGTGAGTACAGTGCAGGAGGCATCTGCGAAGGCCAGGAGTGATGCTCCTATTGGCAGCACAGTCGTTGGTACGGAGCGTCGAGATGGGACAGAAGTGAATAGTGACTGTTACAAGTAGTGACTGTCGCAAGTACGGTGCCGGACGCATTTGCATCTTCAAAGAGTGATGCTCCTCTTGGCAGCACAGTTGTTGGTACGGTGCATTTTCAGTCAACCCTCCACCCCCCTCGTGTGTTTTGAGTCGACCCAAAACACACGTGCATTTTCAGTCAAACCTCCACCCCCCTCGTGTGTTTTGAGTCGACCCAAAACACACGTGCATTTTCAGTCAACCCTCCACCCCCCTCGTGTGTTTTGAGTCGACCCAAAACACACGTGCATTTTCAGTCAACCCTCCACCCCCCTCGTGTGTTTTGAGTCGACCCAAAACACACGTGCATTTCAGTCAACCCTCCACCCCCCTCGTGTGTTTTGAGTCGACCCAAAACACACGTGCATTTTCAGTCAACACTCCACCCCCCTCGTGTGTTTTGAGTCGACCCAAAACACACGTGCATTTTCAGTCAACCCTCCACCCCCCTCGTGTGTTTTGAGTCGACCCAAAACACACGTGCATTTTCAGTCAAACCTCCACCCCCCTCGTGTGTTTTGAGTCGACCCAAAACACACGTGCATTTTCAGTCAAACCTCCACCCCCCTCGTGTGTTTTGAGTCGACCCAAAACACACGTGCATTTTCAGTCAACCCTCCACCCCCCTCGTGTGTTTTGAGTCGACCCAAAACACACGTGCATTTTCAGTCAACCCTCCACCCCCCTCGTGTGTTTTGAGTCGACCCAAAACACACGTGCATTTTCAGTCAACCCTCCACCCCCCTCGTGTGTTTTGAGTCGACCCAAAACACACGTGCATTTTCAGTCAACCCTCCACCCCCCTCGTGTGTTTTGAGTCGACCCAAAACACACGTGCATTTTCAGTCAACCCTCCACCCCCCTCGTGTGTTTTGAGTCGACCCAAAACACACGTGCATTTTCAGTCAACCCTCCACCCCCCTCGTGTGTTTTGAGTCGACCCAAAACACACGTGCATTTTCAGTCAACCCTCCACCCCCCTCGTGTGTTTTGAGTCGACCCAAAACACACGTACGGCTACATGGCACCAGAGCAGTTTCAGGACCAGGCCACCTCACAGTCCAATCTCTCAACTCACACCCATAAAGTAGCCTCACTTCCCACCCAAATTCATCCATCCTAACCCCCCCCCCTTCCCCCTACCTCTTGCTGTTTTCCACCCCCTCTCCCCCCTTGGTTGCATTGCACCAACAACCTTTATCACCCTCCCTCCCCCTCCCTCTCCCCCCACCATCCAATACGGCTACATGGCACCGGAGCAGTTTCAGAACCGCGCCACCTCACAGTCGGACCTGGACTTACTCCCTTGCTGTTTTCCACCCCCTCTCCCCCCTTGGTTGCATTGCACCAACAACCTTTATCACCCTCCCTCCCCCTCCCTCTCCCCCCACCATCCAGTACGGCTACATGGCACCGGAGCAGTTTCAGAACCGCGCCACCTCACAGTCGGACCTGGACTTACTCCCTTGCTGTTTTCCACCCCCTCTCCCCCCTTGGTTGCATTGCACCAACAACCTTTATCACCCTCCCTCCCCCTCCCTCTCCCCCCACCATCCAGTACGGCTACATGGCACCGGAGCAGTTTCAGAACCGGGCCACCTCACAGTCGGACCTGGACTTACTCCCTTGCTGTTTTCCACCCCCTCTCCCCCCTTGGTTGCATTGCACCAACAACCTTTATCACCCTCCCTCCCCCTCCCTCTCCCCCCACCATCCAGTACGGCTACATGGCACCGGAGCAGTTTCAGAACCGGGCCACCTCACAGTCGGACCTGGACTTACTCCCTTGCTGTTTTCCACCCCCTCTCCCCCCTTGGTTGCATTGCACCAACAACCTTTATCACCCTCCCTCCCCCTCCCTCTCCCCCCACCATCCAGTACGGCTACATGGCACCGGAGCAGTTTCAGAACCGCGCCACCTCACAGTCGGACCTGGACTTACTCCCTTGCTGTTTTCCACCCCCTCTCCCCCCTTGGTTGCATTGCACCAACAACCTTTATCACCCTCCCTCCCCCTCCCTCTCCCCCCACCATCCAGTACGGCTACATGGCACCGGAGCAGTTTCAGAACCGGGCCACCTCACAGTCGGACCTCTACTCGCTGGGAGCCACGCTACTCTTCCTGCTCTCTGGCCGACCGCCCTCCGCCTTCCCCCAGGTATTGCGGGAGATGTTTGAGGACGCAAAAGGCTAGGAAAAAACATTGTTGAGGGTTCACAGTCGGACCTCTACTCGCTGGGAGCAACGCTCCTCTTCCTGCTCTCCGGCTGCCCGCTGGGAGTGGCTGAGGTGAAACAGCACGGCAAGGAAAGAAAGCAGAATGGAAACAGGAAGAAGAGCAGGTGCCAGAGGAAAGGTGTTCTCCGACACCGCCCTCCGCCTTCCTCCAGGTATCGTGAGAGATTTTTCAAGATCCATGGCAAAAAGTTGAGGTCAAGAAGCTCGTGAGAACTCAACTTTATTTCTCTTCGTTTTCCATTCCTTTTGTCAACTTCAACCTCTGCTAGCCATATATGCGTCTGCCTCTTTCTCCCCCCACGTGACAATCCAATTCCTTCTTCCCCTCTTTATCCATCCCCTTTTATCTCCCCGTATACCCCTTTAGCCATCCATTTCCTTCCTCCCTTCTTTATCCACCCCTATCCCCCTCTACCCGTTTGTTTTCCCTTGTACCCCTCTGTTTCCCATCTGAACCACCACCAGGCTCGCCTCAAGTTTGACCTCCAGTCGTCGCTAGGTGCCTCCATCTCCCCCAAGTTAGCCACTCTTCCTCCCCCTCCCCCTCTGTCTCATCCACTCCCCCACTCTCCCTCTCTATTCTTCCATCCCTCACTCCTCCCAGGCTCGCCTCAAGGTTGACTTCCAGTCGTCACTTGGTTCTACCATCTACCCCCACGCAGTAGCCCAATTTCACCCCCTCGTCCCCATCTACCCCTTCATATCCCCTTCCATCCCTCTGTTTTCCCTCTGAACCTCCACCAGGCTCGCCTCAAGGTTGACTTCCAGTCGTCTCTTGGTTCTACCATCTACCCCCGCATATCTTTCCAACCCGTCCCTCTTCTCTCTATCCGCCTTCATCTCCTCCTCTACCCCTCTGTTTGCCGTTGTACCCCTCTGTTTCCCATCTGAACCACTGGCAGGCTCGCCTCAAGATTGACTTCCAGTCGTCTCTTGGTGCATCCATCTCCCCTCGGCTAGCCACGGTGCTTGACTGCTTACTCATGCCAGCAGCAGAGGATAGATTCAAGGTGAGTGACTTGGGTTGATTTGAGAGTTGACTGGAACTGACTTGAGTTGAAATTGATTCCTCCTAAGCTCATCTCCCCCCGGCTAGCCACTGTGCTTGATTGCCCGCTCATGCCAGCAGCAGAAGAGAGGTTGAAGGTTAATAATCTGGGTTGACTTGAGTTGACATTTGACTGACTTTGCAGTAGCTGCGGGATGAGGGAAGGGACATGTTCATTTCGCATATTCAATGCTTTCTCCCCTCCTTCCCGCTTCCTGGTCATCCCCTTCCCTGAAGGCTGCTAATGTTTTTGAGAATACAAAACAAACGAAGGCTGCTCGAGGCATGATCAAGGTCCTGACATGTGATGATTCCTTCTTCCACCGCTACCTCTCACACCACCACTACCAGGTGTAAAAAGTGAAGACGTGAAGACATGTTATTGAGACGGCTCAACAATTCACCGCTACCTCCCACACCGCCACCACCAGCAACATCACCAACCAAAAACATCTCCAACCATCAGTTTCCCTCCCTCCCTGTGCCATCCCCTTCCCCACCGACGGCGCGAGACGTGATCAACGCACTGACCTGCAACGAATCTTCCCTCCATGGATAGCTCCGCCCCCCCCACTTGCTCTGCCTGCAACAGTCATCTAACTCTCCCCCCTCTACCCCCACCCTCTTCCCCCGCCCCATTCCCCCGCCCTCTTCCCCCGCCCCCTTCCCCCGCTCTCTTCCCCCACCCCCTTCCCCCGCTCTCTTCCCCCACCCCCTTCCCCCGCTCTCTTCCCCCACCCCCTTCCCCCGCCCCCTTCCCCGCCCCCATCCCCGCCCTCTTCCCCGCCCCCACAGATTGCTCGAGACGTGATTAACGCCCTGACGTGCAACGACTCCTCTCTCCACCACTACCTCCCCCACCACCACCAGCAGAAGTGCCAGCAACAACCACCATCAACTCCCCCTCCTTTCCCCCGTGTCATCCCCTTCCCCACAGTCTGCGCGAGATGTGATCAATGCACTGACATGCAACGAATCCTCTCTCCACCACTACCTCCCACACCACCGCCACCACCAACAACAACAACAGCCATCCGCCTCCTCCCGCACCACCCTGTCCACTGCTGGCATGGGCGGGTCTCTCTTCAGGAAAACCAAAGGTCTCTCTCCCCCACCCCCTTTCTTTCATCCCCTTTCTGCAGACGGCTCAAGACGTGATCAATGCACTGACCTGCGAGGATTCCTCTCTCCACCACTACCTCCCCCACCACCACCACCACCAGCAGCAACAACAACAGCCATCTATTTACCCCCCCACCTCCCTAAGCACTGCTGGCATGGGCGGGTCTCTCTTCAGGAAGCCCAAGGCCTTTTCATCCCGTGTCCACCTCCCTCCCTCCCTGTGCCATCCCCTTCCCCACAGACGGCTCAAGACGTCATCAACGCACTGACCTGCGACGAATCCTCCCTCCACCGCTACCTCCCACACCACCACCAGCAGCAACAACAACAACCATCCGCATACTCCCCCACTTCTTTAAGCACTGCTGGCATGGGCGGGTCACTCTTCAGGAAGCCCAAAGCCGCCTCCTCCTCCCCTCCTTCCACCGTGACACGGCCCTCCTCCATTGCTCCCCTGCAAACTCTCCCTGTAGCGTTCCAATCCCCGGGGGCGCTTGTCACCCGCCCAGCTGGAACGCAAGTGGTGAGTGAGGGTTCTGTCTTGCTGGCATTCTGATTGTCTGAAAGCCTCGTCTCTGTTGCTCCCCTACAATCTCTGCCTGTAGCGTTCCAATCCCCGGGGCGCTTCTCACCCGCCCAGCTGGAACGCAAGTGGTGAGTGAGAGTCTTCTTTTCCATTTTCACCCCATCGTTCCTATTTCCATGCTTTTCTGTTTGAGTGGAACCAAAAGCCACTTCTCTGGCGCCCGCCTGCAAACTCTGCCTGTCGCGTTCCAAGCCCCAAGGGCTCTTATCACCAGCCCTGCTGGAACCCAAGTGGTGAGAGGGTCGCGATTTGTCGTACTTTAGATTTCCCGTTTGCCAAATGAGTTTCTGATTGCTGCTTTACAAATGGCTTTACATAGCTCTGGGATAGGAATTCACCATGTCGGCCTCTTTTATCTGTGTGTGTGCATGCATCTGTGTATATGCATATCGCTGTGTGTGTGCGTAAATGCGAGAGTGAGCAGGTACTGGAGAGGACAGAAGGAGGCAGAGTCCTGGTGGTGCACATCCCCCCTGCGGGCTTGACAAGGGAGGCGATGGGCACAGGCGGATTTGCCATCGTAAGTTCCCATCACATCCCCTCACGTCACGTCACGTCACGTCACGTCACGTCACGTCACGTCACGTCACGGCACGGCACGGCACGGCACGGCACGGCACGGCACGGCACGGCACGGCACGGCACGGCACGGCACGGCACGGCACGGCACGTCACGTCACATCACATCAAATCACAGCACAGCACACATTGCATTTCACTCCTTTGCTACCTCCACCACAGTTCCGGTGGTGCACATCCCCCCTGCGGGCTTGACAAGGGAGGCAATGGTCACAGGCGGATTTGCCATTGTAAGTTCCCAGATGATGGTTGTAGGCCGTTTGCTCTTGGGATTTCACTCAGGCATTTTGCACTGCGGTTGTTTTCCTCCTGACACTTCCTTCAGACTCTTTTGCTCCTGCCAGACTACTCAAACGGGGTGCGTTTGATGCTTTACTCGGAAAGGTTCTGCGAAAGAAACTTGATTTGAGTGTTGAGTGTCTTTCCTTCTCTCAAGAATCAAGCACTCGTCTCTCCACCTCTCCTATCTCGCCCCTCTCCTGTCATCTGCAGGCACGGAATGCCTTCATTGCTTTTTGGACCGCCACAGCCCTCACAAGGGGGAACCACCACTTCTCTTCCATCTCTTCATGTGTCCATACGCCCTCCTTTCTTCGTGTGACTGCATCCCTCCATCTCCCCTCTCCTCCCCCCATCTCCTGTCAGGCATGGAACGCTTTCATTGCCTTTTGGACCGCCACAGCCCTCACAGGAGGCGCGCCGCTTCTCTTCACGGCGTTTTCAATCCCATTCTGGCTCGTGGGTGGCGAGTGAGTTGCCTCTCCCTCTCCTGCGCCTACCACTCGTGACATCATCTTGTAACCTCCTCTCCTCATCTCTTCTCTTCACGGCGTTTTCAATCCCATTCTGGCTCGTGGGTGGCGAGTGAGTTGCCTCTCCCTCTCCTGCGCCTACCACTCGTGACATCATCTTGTAACCTCCTCTCCTCATCTCTTCTCTTCACGGCGTTTTCAATCCCATTCTGGCTCGTGGGTGGCGAGTGAGTTGCCTCTCCCTCTCCTGCGCCTACCACTCGTGACATCATCTTGTAACCTCCTCTCCTCATCTCTTCTCTTCACGGCGTTTTCAATCCCATTCTGGCTCGTGGGTGGCGAGTGAGTTGCCTCTCCCTCTCCTGCGCCTACCACTCGTGACATCATCTTGTAACCTCCTCTCCTCATCTCTTCTCTTCACGGCGTTTTCAATCCCATTCTGGCTCGTGGGTGGCGAGTGAGTTGCCTCTCCCTCTCCTGCGCCTACCACTCGTGACATCATCTTGTAACCTCCTCTCCTCATCTCTTCTCTTCACGGCGTTTTCAATCCCATTCTGGCTCGTGGGTGGCGAGTGAGTTGCCTCTCCCTCTCCTGCGCCTACCACTCGTGACATCATCTTGTAACCTCCTCTCCTCATCTCTTCTCTTCACGGCGTTTTCAATCCCATTCTGGCTCGTGGGTGGCGAGTGAGTTGCCTCTCCCTCTCCTGCGCCTACCACTCGTGACATCATCTTGTAACCTCCTCTCCTCATCTCTTCTCTTCACGGCGTTTTCAATCCCATTCTGGCTCGTGGGTGGCGAGTGAGTTGCCTCTCCCTCTCCTGCGCCTACCACTCGTGACATCATCTTGTAACCTCCTCTCCTCATCTCTTCTCTTCACGGCGTTTTCAATCCCATTCTGGCTCGTGGGTGGCGAGTGAGTTGCCTCTCCCTCTCCTGCGCCTACCACTCGTGACATCATCTTGTAACCTCCTCTCCTCATCTCTTCTCTTCACGGCGTTTTCAATCCCATTCTGGCTCGTGGGTGGCGAGTGAGTTGCCTCTCCCTCTCCTGCGCCTACCACTCGTGACATCATCTTGTAACCTCCTCTCCTCATCTCTTCTCTTCACGGCGTTTTCAATCCCATTCTGGCTCGTGGGTGGCGAGTGAGTTGCCTCTCCCTCTCCTGCGCCTACCACTCGTGACATCATCTTGTAACCTCCTCTCCTCATCTCTTCTCTTCACGGCGTTTTCAATCCCATTCTGGCTCGTGGGTGGCGAGTGAGTTGCCTCTCCCTCTCCTGCGCCTACCACTCGTGACATCATCTTGTAACCTCCTCTCCTCATCTCTTCTCTTCACGGCGTTTTCAATCCCATTCTGGCTCGTGGGTGGCGAGTGAGTTGCCTCTCCCTCTCCTGCGCCTACCACTCGTGACATCATCTTGTAACCTCCTCTCCTCATCTCTTCTCTTCACGGCGTTTTCAATCCCATTCTGGCTCGTGGGTGGCGAGTGAGTTGCCTCTCCCTCTCCTGCGCCTACCACTCGTGACATCATCTTGTAACCTCCTCTCCTCATCTCTTCTCTTCACGGCGTTTTCAATCCCATTCTGGCTCGTGGGTGGCGAGTGAGTTGCCTCTCCCTCTCCTGCGCCTACCACTCGTGACATCATCTTGTAACCTCCTCTCCTCATCTCTTCTCTTCACGGCGTTTTCAATCCCATTCTGGCTCGTGGGTGGCGAGTGAGTTGCCTCTCCCTCTCCTGCGCCTACCACTCGTGACATCATCTTGTAACCTCCTCTCCTCATCTCTTCTCTTCACGGCGTTTTCAATCCCATTCTGGCTCGTGGGTGGCGAGTGAGTTGCCTCTCCCTCTCCTGCGCCTACCACTCGTGACATCATCTTGTAACCTCCTCTCCTCATCTCTTCTCTTCACGGCGTTTTCAATCCCATTCTGGCTCGTGGGTGGCGAGTGAGTTGCCTCTCCCTCTCCTGCGCCTACCACTCGTGACATCATCTTGTAACCTCCTCTCCTCATCTCTTCTCTTCACGGCGTTTTCAATCCCATTCTGGCTCGTGGGTGGCGAGTGAGTTGCCTCTCCCTCTCCTGCGCCTACCACTCGTGACATCATCTTGTAACCTCCTCTCCTCATCTCTTCTCTTCACGGCGTTTTCAATCCCATTCTGGCTCGTGGGTGGCGAGTGAGTTGCCTCTCCCTCTCCTGCGCCTACCACTCGTGACATCATCTTGTAACCTCCTCTCCTCATCTCTTCTCTTCACGGCGTTTTCAATCCCATTCTGGCTCGTGGGTGGCGAGTGAGTTGCCTCTCCCTCTCCTGCGCCTACCACTCGTGACATCATCTTGTAACCTCCTCTCCTCATCTCTTCTCTTCACGGCGTTTTCAATCCCATTCTGGCTCGTGGGTGGCGAGTGAGTTGCCTCTCCCTCTCCTGCGCCTACCACTCGTGACATCATCTTGTAACCTCCTCTCCTCATCTCTTCTCTTCACGGCGTTTTCAATCCCATTCTGGCTCGTGGGTGGCGAGTGAGTTGCCTCTCCCTCTCCTGCGCCTACCACTCGTGACATCATCTTGTAACCTCCTCTCCTCATCTCTTCTCTTCACGGCGTTTTCAATCCCATTCTGGCTCGTGGGTGGCGAGTGAGTTGCCTCTCCCTCTCCTGCGCCTACCACTCGTGACATCATCTTGTAACCTCCTCTCCTCATCTCTTCTCTTCACGGCGTTTTCAATCCCATTCTGGCTCGTGGGTGGCGAGTGAGTTGCCTCTCCCTCTCCTGCGCCTACCACTCGTGACATCATCTTGTAACCTCCTCTCCTCATCTCTTCTCTTCACGGCGTTTTCAATCCCATTCTGGCTCGTGGGTGGCGAGTGAGTTGCCTCTCCCTCTCCTGCGCCTACCACTCGTGACATCATCTTGTAACCTCCTCTCCTCATCTCTTCTCTTCACGGCGTTTTCAATCCCATTCTGGCTCGTGGGTGGCGAGTGAGTTGCCTCTCCCTCTCCTGCGCCTACCACTCGTGACATCATCTTGTAACCTCCTCTCCTCATCTCTTCTCTTCACGGCGTTTTCAATCCCATTCTGGCTCGTGGGTGGCGAGTGAGTTGCCTCTCCCTCTCCTGCGCCTACCACTCGTGACATCATCTTGTAACCTCCTCTCCTCATCTCTTCTCTTCACGGCGTTTTCAATCCCATTCTGGCTCGTGGGTGGCGAGTGAGTTGCCTCTCCCTCTCCTGCGCCTACCACTCGTGACATCATCTTGTAACCTCCTCTCCTCATCTCTTCTCTTCACGGCGTTTTCAATCCCATTCTGGCTCGTGGGTGGCGAGTGAGTTGCCTCTCCCTCTCCTGCGCCTACCACTCGTGACATCATCTTGTAACCTCCTCTCCTCATCTCTTCTCTTCACGGCGTTTTCAATCCCATTCTGGCTCGTGGGTGGCGAGTGAGTTGCCTCTCCCTCTCCTGCGCCTACCACTCGTGACATCATCTTGTAACCTCCTCTCCTCATCTCTTCTCTTCACGGCGTTTTCAATCCCATTCTGGCTCGTGGGTGGCGAGTGAGTTGCCTCTCCCTCTCCTGCGCCTACCACTCGTGACATCATCTTGTAACCTCCTCTCCTCATCTCTTCTCTTCACGGCGTTTTCAATCCCATTCTGGCTCGTGGGTGGCGAGTGAGTTGCCTCTCCCTCTCCTGCGCCTACCACTCGTGACATCATCTTGTAACCTCCTCTCCTCATCTCTTCTCTTCACGGCGTTTTCAATCCCATTCTGGCTCGTGGGTGGCGAGTGAGTTGCCTCTCCCTCTCCTGCGCCTACCACTCGTGACATCATCTTGTAACCTCCTCTCCTCATCTCTTCTCTTCACGGCGTTTTCAATCCCATTCTGGCTCGTGGGTGGCGAGTGAGTTGCCTCTCCCTCTCCTGCGCCTACCACTCGTGACATCATCTTGTAACCTCCTCTCCTCATCTCTTCTCTTCACGGCGTTTTCAATCCCATTCTGGCTCGTGGGTGGCGAGTGAGTTGCCTCTCCCTCTCCTGCGCCTACCACTCGTGACATCATCTTGTAACCTCCTCTCCTCATCTCTTCTCTTCACGGCGTTTTCAATCCCATTCTGGCTCGTGGGTGGCGAGTGAGTTGCCTCTCCCTCTCCTGCGCCTACCACTCGTGACATCATCTTGTAACCTCCTCTCCTCATCTCTTCTCTTCACGGCGTTTTCAATCCCATTCTGGCTCGTGGGTGGCGAGTGAGTTGCCTCTCCCTCTCCTGCGCCTACCACTCGTGACATCATCTTGTAACCTCCTCTCCTCATCTCTTCTCTTCACGGCGTTTTCAATCCCATTCTGGCTCGTGGGTGGCGAGTGAGTTGCCTCTCCCTCTCCTGCGCCTACCACTCGTGACATCATCTTGTAACCTCCTCTCCTCATCTCTTCTCTTCACGGCGTTTTCAATCCCATTCTGGCTCGTGGGTGGCGAGTGAGTTGCCTCTCCCTCTCCTGCGCCTACCACTCGTGACATCATCTTGTAACCTCCTCTCCTCATCTCTTCTCTTCACGGCGTTTTCAATCCCATTCTGGCTCGTGGGTGGCGAGTGAGTTGCCTCTCCCTCTCCTGCGCCTACCACTCGTGACATCATCTTGTAACCTCCTCTCCTCATCTCTTCTCTTCACGGCGTTTTCAATCCCATTCTGGCTCGTGGGTGGCGAGTGAGTTGCCTCTCCCTCTCCTGCGCCTACCACTCGTGACATCATCTTGTAACCTCCTCTCCTCATCTCTTCTCTTCACGGCGTTTTCAATCCCATTCTGGCTCGTGGGTGGCGAGTGAGTTGCCTCTCCCTCTCCTGCGCCTACCACTCGTGACATCATCTTGTAACCTCCTCTCCTCATCTCTTCTCTTCACGGCGTTTTCAATCCCATTCTGGCTCGTGGGTGGCGAGTGAGTTGCCTCTCCCTCTCCTGCGCCTACCACTCGTGACATCATCTTGTAACCTCCTCTCCTCATCTCTTCTCTTCACGGCGTTTTCAATCCCATTCTGGCTCGTGGGTGGCGAGTGAGTTGCCTCTCCCTCTCCTGCGCCTACCACTCGTGACATCATCTTGTAACCTCCTCTCCTCATCTCTTCTCTTCACGGCGTTTTCAATCCCATTCTGGCTCGTGGGTGGCGAGTGAGTTGCCTCTCCCTCTCCTGCGCCTACCACTCGTGACATCATCTTGTAACCTCCTCTCCTCATCTCTTCTCTTCACGGCGTTTTCAATCCCATTCTGGCTCGTGGGTGGCGAGTGAGTTGCCTCTCCCTCTCCTGCGCCTACCACTCGTGACATCATCTTGTAACCTCCTCTCCTCATCTCTTCTCTTCACGGCGTTTTCAATCCCATTCTGGCTCGTGGGTGGCGAGTGAGTTGCCTCTCCCTCTCCTGCGCCTACCACTCGTGACATCATCTTGTAACCTCCTCTCCTCATCTCTTCTCTTCACGGCGTTTTCAATCCCATTCTGGCTCGTGGGTGGCGAGTGAGTTGCCTCTCCCTCTCCTGCGCCTACCACTCGTGACATCATCTTGTAACCTCCTCTCCTCATCTCTTCTCTTCACGGCGTTTTCAATCCCATTCTGGCTCGTGGGTGGCGAGTGAGTTGCCTCTCCCTCTCCTGCGCCTACCACTCGTGACATCATCTTGTAACCTCCTCTCCTCATCTCTTCTCTTCACGGCGTTTTCAATCCCATTCTGGCTCGTGGGTGGCGAGTGAGTTGCCTCTCCCTCTCCTGCGCCTACCACTCGTGACATCATCTTGTAACCTCCTCTCCTCATCTCTTCTCTTCACGGCGTTTTCAATCCCATTCTGGCTCGTGGGTGGCGAGTGAGTTGCCTCTCCCTCTCCTGCGCCTACCACTCGTGACATCATCTTGTAACCTCCTCTCCTCATCTCTTCTCTTCACGGCGTTTTCAATCCCATTCTGGCTCGTGGGTGGCGAGTGAGTTGCCTCTCCCTCTCCTGCGCCTACCACTCGTGACATCATCTTGTAACCTCCTCTCCTCATCTCTTCTCTTCACGGCGTTTTCAATCCCATTCTGGCTCGTGGGTGGCGAGTGAGTTGCCTCTCCCTCTCCTGCGCCTACCACTCGTGACATCATCTTGTAACCTCCTCTCCTCATCTCTTCTCTTCACGGCGTTTTCAATCCCATTCTGGCTCGTGGGTGGCGAGTGAGTTGCCTCTCCCTCTCCTGCGCCTACCACTCGTGACATCATCTTGTAACCTCCTCTCCTCATCTCTTCTCTTCACGGCGTTTTCAATCCCATTCTGGCTCGTGGGTGGCGAGTGAGTTGCCTCTCCCTCTCCTGCGCCTACCACTCGTGACATCATCTTGTAACCTCCTCTCCTCATCTCTTCTCTTCACGGCGTTTTCAATCCCATTCTGGCTCGTGGGTGGCGAGTGAGTTGCCTCTCCCTCTCCTGCGCCTACCACTCGTGACATCATCTTGTAACCTCCTCTCCTCATCTCTTCTCTTCACGGCGTTTTCAATCCCATTCTGGCTCGTGGGTGGCGAGTGAGTTGCCTCTCCCTCTCCTGCGCCTACCACTCGTGACATCATCTTGTAACCTCCTCTCCTCATCTCTTCTCTTCACGGCGTTTTCAATCCCATTCTGGCTCGTGGGTGGCGAGTGAGTTGCCTCTCCCTCTCCTGCGCCTACCACTCGTGACATCATCTTGTAACCTCCTCTCCTCATCTCTTCTCTTCACGGCGTTTTCAATCCCATTCTGGCTCGTGGGTGGCGAGTGAGTTGCCTCTCCCTCTCCTGCGCCTACCACTCGTGACATCATCTTGTAACCTCCTCTCCTCATCTCTTCTCTTCACGGCGTTTTCAATCCCATTCTGGCTCGTGGGTGGCGAGTGAGTTGCCTCTCCCTCTCCTGCGCCTACCACTCGTGACATCATCTTGTAACCTCCTCTCCTCATCTCTTCTCTTCACGGCGTTTTCAATCCCATTCTGGCTCGTGGGTGGCGAGTGAGTTGCCTCTCCCTCTCCTGCGCCTACCACTCGTGACATCATCTTGTAACCTCCTCTCCTCATCTCTTCTCTTCACGGCGTTTTCAATCCCATTCTGGCTCGTGGGTGGCGAGTGAGTTGCCTCTCCCTCTCCTGCGCCTACCACTCGTGACATCATCTTGTAACCTCCTCTCCTCATCTCTTCTCTTCACGGCGTTTTCAATCCCATTCTGGCTCGTGGGTGGCGAGTGAGTTGCCTCTCCCTCTCCTGCGCCTACCACTCGTGACATCATCTTGTAACCTCCTCTCCTCATCTCTTCTCTTCACGGCGTTTTCAATCCCATTCTGGCTCGTGGGTGGCGAGTGAGTTGCCTCTCCCTCTCCTGCGCCTACCACTCGTGACATCATCTTGTAACCTCCTCTCCTCATCTCTTCTCTTCACGGCGTTTTCAATCCCATTCTGGCTCGTGGGTGGCGAGTGAGTTGCCTCTCCCTCTCCTGCGCCTACCACTCGTGACATCATCTTGTAACCTCCTCTCCTCATCTCTTCTCTTCACGGCGTTTTCAATCCCATTCTGGCTCGTGGGTGGCGAGTGAGTTGCCTCTCCCTCTCCTGCGCCTACCACTCGTGACATCATCTTGTAACCTCCTCTCCTCATCTCTTCTCTTCACGGCGTTTTCAATCCCATTCTGGCTCGTGGGTGGCGAGTGAGTTGCCTCTCCCTCTCCTGCGCCTACCACTCGTGACATCATCTTGTAACCTCCTCTCCTCATCTCTTCTCTTCACGGCGTTTTCAATCCCATTCTGGCTCGTGGGTGGCGAGTGAGTTGCCTCTCCCTCTCCTGCGCCTACCACTCGTGACATCATCTTGTAACCTCCTCTCCTCATCTCTTCTCTTCACGGCGTTTTCAATCCCATTCTGGCTCGTGGGTGGCGAGTGAGTTGCCTCTCCCTCTCCTGCGCCTACCACTCGTGACATCATCTTGTAACCTCCTCTCCTCATCTCTTCTCTTCACGGCGTTTTCAATCCCATTCTGGCTCGTGGGTGGCGAGTGAGTTGCCTCTCCCTCTCCTGCGCCTACCACTCGTGACATCATCTTGTAACCTCCTCTCCTCATCTCTTCTCTTCACGGCGTTTTCAATCCCATTCTGGCTCGTGGGTGGCGAGTGAGTTGCCTCTCCCTCTCCTGCGCCTACCACTCGTGACATCATCTTGTAACCTCCTCTCCTCATCTCTTCTCTTCACGGCGTTTTCAATCCCATTCTGGCTCGTGGGTGGCGAGTGAGTTGCCTCTCCCTCTCCTGCGCCTACCACTCGTGACATCATCTTGTAACCTCCTCTCCTCATCTCTTCTCTTCACGGCGTTTTCAATCCCATTCTGGCTCGTGGGTGGCGAGTGAGTTGCCTCTCCCTCTCCTGCGCCTACCACTCGTGACATCATCTTGTAACCTCCTCTCCTCATCTCTTCTCTTCACGGCGTTTTCAATCCCATTCTGGCTCGTGGGTGGCGAGTGAGTTGCCTCTCCCTCTCCTGCGCCTACCACTCGTGACATCATCTTGTAACCTCCTCTCCTCATCTCTTCTCTTCACGGCGTTTTCAATCCCATTCTGGCTCGTGGGTGGCGAGTGAGTTGCCTCTCCCTCTCCTGCGCCTACCACTCGTGACATCATCTTGTAACCTCCTCTCCTCATCTCTTCTCTTCACGGCGTTTTCAATCCCATTCTGGCTCGTGGGTGGCGAGTGAGTTGCCTCTCCCTCTCCTGCGCCTACCACTCGTGACATCATCTTGTAACCTCCTCTCCTCATCTCTTCTCTTCACGGCGTTTTCAATCCCATTCTGGCTCGTGGGTGGCGAGTGAGTTGCCTCTCCCTCTCCTGCGCCTACCACTCGTGACATCATCTTGTAACCTCCTCTCCTCATCTCTTCTCTTCACGGCGTTTTCAATCCCATTCTGGCTCGTGGGTGGCGAGTGAGTTGCCTCTCCCTCTCCTGCGCCTACCACTCGTGACATCATCTTGTAACCTCCTCTCCTCATCTCTTCTCTTCACGGCGTTTTCAATCCCATTCTGGCTCGTGGGTGGCGAGTGAGTTGCCTCTCCCTCTCCTGCGCCTACCACTCGTGACATCATCTTGTAACCTCCTCTCCTCATCTCTTCTCTTCACGGCGTTTTCAATCCCATTCTGGCTCGTGGGTGGCGAGTGAGTTGCCTCTCCCTCTCCTGCGCCTACCACTCGTGACATCATCTTGTAACCTCCTCTCCTCATCTCTTCTCTTCACGGCGTTTTTAATCCCATTCTGGCTCGTGGGTGGCGAGTGAGTTGCCTCTCCCTCTCCTGCGCCTACCACTCGTGACATCATCTTGTAACCTCCTCTCCTCATCTCTTCTCTTCACGGCGTTTTTAATCCCATTCTGGCTCGTGGGTGGCGAGTGAGTTGCCTCTCCCTCTCCTGCGCCTACCACTCGTGACATCATCTTGTAACCTCCTCTCCTCATCTCTTCTCTTCACGGCGTTTTTAATCCCATTCTGGCTCGTGGGTGGCGAGTGAGTTGCCTCTCCCTCTCCTGCGCCTACCACTCGTGACATCATCTTGTAACCTCCTCTCCTCATCTCTTCTCTTCACGGCGTTTTTAATCCCATTCTGGCTCGTGGGTGGCGAGTGAGTTGCCTCTCCCTCTCCTGCGCCTACCACTCGTGACATCATCTTGTAACCTCCTCTCCTCATCTCTTCTCTTCACGGCGTTTTTAATCCCATTCTGGCTCGTGGGTGGCGAGTGAGTTGCCTCTCCCTCTCCTGCGCCTACCACTCGTGACATCATCTTGTAACCTCCTCTCCTCATCTCTTCTCTTCACGGCGTTTTCAATCCCATTCTGGCTCGTGGGTGGCGAGTGAGTTGCCTCTCCCTCTCCTGCGCCTACCACTCGTGACATCATCTTGTAACCTCCTCTCCTCATCTCTTCTCTTCACGGCGTTTTCAATCCCATTCTGGCTCGTGGGTGGCGAGTGAGTTGCCTCTCCCTCTCCTGCGCCTACCACTCGTGACATCATCTTGTAACCTCCTCTCCTCATCTCTTCTCTTCACGGCGTTTTTAATCCCATTCTGGCTCGTGGGTGGCGAGTGAGTTGCCTCTCCCTCTCCTGCGCCTACCACTCGTGACATCATCTTGTAACCTCCTCTCCTCATCTCTTCTCTTCACGGCGTTTTTAATCCCATTCTGGCTCGTGGGTGGCGAGTGAGTTGCCTCTCCCTCTCCTGCGCCTACCACTCGTGACATCATCTTGTAACCTCCTCTCCTCATCTCTTCTCTTCACGGCGTTTTTAATCCCATTCTGGCTCGTGGGTGGCGAGTGAGTTGCCTCTCCCTCTCCTGCGCCTACCACTCGTGACATCATCTTGTAACCTCCTCTCCTCATCTCTTCTCTTCACGGCGTTTTTAATCCCATTCTGGCTCGTGGGTGGCGAGTGAGTTGCCTCTCCCTCTCCTGCGCCTACCACTCGTGACATCATCTTGTAACCTCCTCTCCTCATCTCTTCTCTTCACGGCGTTTTTAATCCCATTCTGGCTCGTGGGTGGCGAGTGAGTTGCCTCTCCCTCTCCTGCGCCTACCACTCGTGACATCATCTTGTAACCTCCTCTCCTCATCTCTTCTCTTCACGGCGTTTTTAATCCCATTCTGGCTCGTGGGTGGCGAGTGAGTTGCCTCTCCCTCTCCTGCGCCTACCACTCGTGACATCATCTTGTAACCTCCTCTCCTCATCTCTTCTCTTCACGGCGTTTTTAATCCCATTCTGGCTCGTGGGTGGCGAGTGAGTTGCCTCTCCCTCTCCTGCGCCTACCACTCGTGACATCATCTTGTAACCTCCTCTCCTCATCTCTTCTCTTCACGGCGTTTTCAATCCCATTCTGGCTCGTGGGTGGCGAGTGAGTTGCCTCTCCCTCTCCTGCGCCTACCACTCGTGACATCATCTTGTAACCTCCTCTCCTCATCTCTTCTCTTCACGGCGTTTTCAATCCCATTCTGGCTCGTGGGTGGCGAGTGAGTTGCCTCTCCCTCTCCTGCGCCTACCACTCGTGACATCATCTTGTAACCTCCTCTCCTCATCTCTTCTCTTCACGGCGTTTTTAATCCCATTCTGGCTCGTGGGTGGCGAGTGAGTTGCCTCTCCCTCTCCTGCGCCTACCACTCGTGACATCATCTTGTAACCTCCTCTCCTCATCTCTTCTCTTCACGGCGTTTTTAATCCCATTCTGGCTCGTGGGTGGCGAGTGAGTTGCCTCTCCCTCTCCTGCGCCTACCACTCGTGACATCATCTTGTAACCTCCTCTCCTCATCTCTTCTCTTCACGGCGTTTTTAATCCCATTCTGGCTCGTGGGTGGCGAGTGAGTTGCCTCTCCCTCTCCTGCGCCTACCACTCGTGACATCATCTTGTAACCTCCTCTCCTCATCTCTTCTCTTCACGGCGTTTTTAATCCCATTCTGGCTCGTGGGTGGCGAGTGAGTTGCCTCTCCCTCTCCTGCGCCTACCACTCGTGACATCATCTTGTAACCTCCTCTCCTCATCTCTTCTCTTCACGGCGTTTTTAATCCCATTCTGGCTCGTGGGTGGCGAGTGAGTTGCCTCTCCCTCTCCTGCGCCTACCACTCGTGACATCATCTTGTAACCTCCTCTCCTCATCTCTTCTCTTCACGGCGTTTTTAATCCCATTCTGGCTCGTGGGTGGCGAGTGAGTTGCCTCTCCCTCTCCTGCGCCTACCACTCGTGACATCATCTTGTAACCTCCTCTCCTCATCTCTTCTCTTCACGGCGTTTTTAATCCCATTCTGGCTCGTGGGTGGCGAGTGAGTTGCCTCTCCCTCTCCTGCGCCTACCACTCGTGACATCATCTTGTAACCTCCTCTCCTCATCTCTTCTCTTCACGGCGTTTTTAATCCCATTCTGGCTCGTGGGTGGCGAGTGAGTTGCCTCTCCCTCTCCTGCGCCTACCACTCGTGACATCATCTTGTAACCTCCTCTCCTCATCTCTTCTCTTCACGGCGTTTTTAATCCCATTCTGGCTCGTGGGTGGCGAGTGAGTTGCCTCTCCCTCTCCTGCGCCTACCACTCGTGACATCATCTTGTAACCTCCTCTCCTCATCTCTTCTCTTCACGGCGTTTTCAATCCCATTCTGGCTCGTGGGTGGCGAGTGAGTTGCCTCTCCCTCTCCTGCGCCTACCACTCGTGACATCATCTTGTAACCTCCTCTCCTCATCTCTTCTCTTCACGGCGTTTTTAATCCCATTCTGGCTCGTGGGTGGCGAGTGAGTTGCCTCTCCCTCTCCTGCGCCTACCACTCGTGACATCATCTTGTAACCTCCTCTCCTCATCTCTTCTCTTCACGGCGTTTTTAATCCCATTCTGGCTCGTGGGTGGCGAGTGAGTTGCCTCTCCCTCTCCTGCGCCTACCACTCGTGACATCATCTTGTAACCTCCTCTCCTCATCTCTTCTCTTCACGGCGTTTTTAATCCCATTCTGGCTCGTGGGTGGCGAGTGAGTTGCCTCTCCCTCTCCTGCGCCTACCACTCGTGACATCATCTTGTAACCTCCTCTCCTCATCTCTTCTCTTCACGGCGTTTTCAATCCCATTCTGGCTCGTGGGTGGCGAGTGAGTTGCCTCTCCCTCTCCTGCGCCTACCACTCGTGACATCATCTTGTAACCTCCTCTCCTCATCTCTTCTCTTCACGGCGTTTTTAATCCCATTCTGGCTCGTGGGTGGCGAGTGAGTTGCCTCTCCCTCTCCTGCGCCTACCACTCGTGACATCATCTTGTAACCTCCTCTCCTCATCTCTTCTCTTCACGGCGTTTTTAATCCCATTCTGGCTCGTGGGTGGCGAGTGAGTTGCCTCTCCCTCTCCTGCGCCTACCACTCGTGACATCATCTTGTAACCTCCTCTCCTCATCTCTTCTCTTCACGGCGTTTTTAATCCCATTCTGGCTCGTGGGTGGCGAGTGAGTTGCCTCTCCCTCTCCTGCGCCTACCACTCGTGACATCATCTTGTAACCTCCTCTCCTCATCTCTTCTCTTCACGGCGTTTTCAATCCCATTCTGGCTCGTGGGTGGCGAGTGAGTTGCCTCTCCCTCTCCTGCGCCTACCACTCGTGACATCATCTTGTAACCTCCTCTCCTCATCTCTTCTCTTCACGGCGTTTTTAATCCCATTCTGGCTCGTGGGTGGCGAGTGAGTTGCCTCTCCCTCTCCTGCGCCTACCACTCGTGACATCATCTTGTAACCTCCTCTCCTCATCTCTTCTCTTCACGGCGTTTTTAATCCCATTCTGGCTCGTGGGTGGCGAGTGAGTTGCCTCTCCCTCTCCTGCGCCTACCACTCGTGACATCATCTTGTAACCTCCTCTCCTCATCTCTTCTCTTCACGGCGTTTTTAATCCCATTCTGGCTCGTGGGTGGCGAGTGAGTTGCCTCTCCCTCTCCTGCGCCTACCACTCGTGACATCATCTTGTAACCTCCTCTCCTCATCTCTTCTCTTCACGGCGTTTTTAATCCCATTCTGGCTCGTGGGTGGCGAGTGAGTTGCCTCTCCCTCTCCTGCGCCTACCACTCGTGACATCATCTTGTAACCTCCTCTCCTCATCTCTTCTCTTCACGGCGTTTTTAATCCCATTCTGGCTCGTGGGTGGCGAGTGAGTTGCCTCTCCCTCTCCTGCGCCTACCACTCGTGACATCATCTTGTAACCTCCTCTCCTCATCTCTTCTCTTCACGGCGTTTTCAATCCCATTCTGGCTCGTGGGTGGCGAGTGAGTTGCCTCTCCCTCTCCTGCGCCTACCACTCGTGACATCATCTTGTAACCTCCTCTCCTCATCTCTTCTCTTCACGGCGTTTTTAATCCCATTCTGGCTCGTGGGTGGCGAGTGAGTTGCCTCTCCCTCTCCTGCGCCTACCACTCGTGACATCATCTTGTAACCTCCTCTCCTCATCTCTTCTCTTCACGGCGTTTTCAATCCCATTCTGGCTCGTGGGTGGCGAGTGAGTTGCCTCTCCCTCTCCTGCGCCTACCACTCGTGACATCATCTTGTAACCTCCTCTCCTCATCTCTTCTCTTCACGGCGTTTTTAATCCCATTCTGGCTCGTGGGTGGCGAGTGAGTTGCCTCTCCCTCTCCTGCGCCTACCACTCGTGACATCATCTTGTAACCTCCTCTCCTCATCTCTTCTCTTCACGGCGTTTTTAATCCCATTCTGGCTCGTGGGTGGCGAGTGAGTTGCCTCTCCCTCTCCTGCGCCTACCACTCGTGACATCATCTTGTAACCTCCTCTCCTCATCTCTTCTCTTCACGGCGTTTTCAATCCCATTCTGGCTCGTGGGTGGCGAGTGAGTTGCCTCTCCCTCTCCTGCGCCTACCACTCGTGACATCATCTTGTAACCTCCTCTCCTCATCTCTTCTCTTCACGGCGTTTTTAATCCCATTCTGGCTCGTGGGTGGCGAGTGAGTTGCCTCTCCCTCTCCTGCGCCTACCACTCGTGACATCATCTTGTAACCTCCTCTCCTCATCTCTTCTCTTCACGGCGTTTTTAATCCCATTCTGGCTCGTGGGTGGCGAGTGAGTTGCCTCTCCCTCTCCTGCGCCTACCACTCGTGACATCATCTTGTAACCTCCTCTCCTCATCTCTTCTCTTCACGGCGTTTTCAATCCCATTCTGGCTCGTGGGTGGCGAGTGAGTTGCCTCTCCCTCTCCTGCGCCTACCACTCGTGACATCATCTTGTAACCTCCTCTCCTCATCTCTTCTCTTCACGGCGTTTTCAATCCCATTCTGGCTCGTGGGTGGCGAGTGAGTTGCCTCTCCCTCTCCTGCGCCTACCACTCGTGACATCATCTTGTAACCTCCTCTCCTCATCTCTTCTCTTCACGGCGTTTTTAATCCCATTCTGGCTCGTGGGTGGCGAGTGAGTTGCCTCTCCCTCTCCTGCGCCTACCACTCGTGACATCATCTTGTAACCTCCTCTCCTCATCTCTTCTCTTCACGGCGTTTTCAATCCCATTCTGGCTCGTGGGTGGCGAGTGAGTTGCCTCTCCCTCTCCTGCGCCTACCACTCGTGACATCATCTTGTAACCTCCTCTCCTCATCTCTTCTCTTCACGGCGTTTTTAATCCCATTCTGGCTCGTGGGTGGCGAGTGAGTTGCCTCTCCCTCTCCTGCGCCTACCACTCGTGACATCATCTTGTAACCTCCTCTCCTCATCTCTTCTCTTCACGGCGTTTTCAATCCCATTCTGGCTCGTGGGTGGCGAGTGAGTTGCCTCTCCCTCTCCTGCGCCTACCACTCGTGACATCATCTTGTAACCTCCTCTCCTCATCTCTTCTCTTCACGGCGTTTTTAATCCCATTCTGGCTCGTGGGTGGCGAGTGAGTTGCCTCTCCCTCTCCTGCGCCTACCACTCGTGACATCATCTTGTAACCTCCTCTCCTCATCTCTTCTCTTCACGGCGTTTTCAATCCCATTCTGGCTCGTGGGTGGCGAGTGAGTTGCCTCTCCCTCTCCTGCGCCTACCACTCGTGACATCATCTTGTAACCTCCTCTCCTCATCTCTTCTCTTCACGGCGTTTTCAATCCCATTCTGGCTCGTGGGTGGCGAGTGAGTTGCCTCTCCCTCTCCTGCGCCTACCACTCGTGACATCATCTTGTAACCTCCTCTCCTCATCTCTTCTCTTCACGGCGTTTTCAATCCCATTCTGGCTCGTGGGTGGCGAGTGAGTTGCCTCTCCCTCTCCTGCGCCTACCACTCGTGACATCATCTTGTAACCTCCTCTCCTCATCTCTTCTCTTCACGGCGTTTTCAATCCCATTCTGGCTCGTGGGTGGCGAGTGAGTTGCCTCTCCCTCTCCTGCGCCTACCACTCGTGACATCATCTTGTAACCTCCTCTCCTCATCTCTTCTCTTCACGGCGTTTTCAATCCCATTCTGGCTCTCTGGGTGGCGAGTGAGTTGCCTCTCCCTCTCCTGCGCCTACCACTCGTGACATCATCTTGTAACCTCCTCTCCTCATCTCTTCTCTTCACGGCGTTTTCAATCCCATTCTGGCTCGTGGGTGGCGAGTGAGTTGCCTCTCCCTCTCCTGCGCCTACCACTCGTGACATCATCTTGTAACCTCCTCTCCTCATCTCTTCTCTTCACGGCGTTTTCAATCCCATTCTGGCTCGTGGGTGGCGAGTGAGTTGCCTCTCCCTCTCCTGCGCCTACCACTCGTGACATCATCTTGTAACCTCCTCTCCTCATCTCTTCTCTTCACGGCGTTTTCAATCCCATTCTGGCTCGTGGGTGGCGAGTGAGTTGCCTCTCCCTCTCCTGCGCCTACCACTCGTGACATCATCTTGTAACCTCCTCTCCTCATCTCTTCTCTTCACGGCGTTTTCAATCCCATTCTGGCTCGTGGGTGGCGAGTGAGTTGCCTCTCCCTCTCCTGCGCCTACCACTCGTGACATCATCTTGTAACCTCCTCTCCTCATCTCTTCTCTTCACGGCGTTTTCAATCCCATTCTGGCTCGTGGGTGGCGAGTGAGTTGCCTCTCCCTCTCCTGCGCCTACCACTCGTGACATCATCTTGTAACCTCCTCTCCTCATCTCTTCTCTTCACGGCGTTTTCAATCCCATTCTGGCTCGTGGGTGGCGAGTGAGTTGCCTCTCCCTCTCCTGCGCCTACCACTCGTGACATCATCTTGTAACCTCCTCTCCTCATCTCTTCTCTTCACGGCGTTTTCAATCCCATTCTGGCTCGTGGGTGGCGAGTGAGTTGCCTCTCCCTCTCCTGCGCCTACCACTCGTGACATCATCTTGTAACCTCCTCTCCTCATCTCTTCTCTTCACGGCGTTTTCAATCCCATTCTGGCTCGTGGGTGGCGAGTGAGTTGCCTCTCCCTCTCCTGCGCCTACCACTCGTGACATCATCTTGTAACCTCCTCTCCTCATCTCTTCTCTTCACGGCGTTTTCAATCCCATTCTGGCTCGTGGGTGGCGAGTGAGTTGCCTCTCCCTCTCCTGCGCCTACCACTCGTGACATCATCTTGTAACCTCCTCTCCTCATCTCTTCTCTTCACGGCGTTTTCAATCCCATTCTGGCTCGTGGGTGGCGAGTGAGTTGCCTCTCCCTCTCCTGCGCCTACCACTCGTGACATCATCTTGTAACCTCCTCTCCTCATCTCTTCTCTTCACGGCGTTTTCAATCCCATTCTGGCTCGTGGGTGGCGAGTGAGTTGCCTCTCCCTCTCCTGCGCCTACCACTCGTGACATCATCTTGTAACCTCCTCTCCTCATCTCTTCTCTTCACGGCGTTTTCAATCCCATTCTGGCTCGTGGGTGGCGAGTGAGTTGCCTCTCCCTCTCCTGCGCCTACCACTCGTGACATCATCTTGTAACCTCCTCTCCTCATCTCTTCTCTTCACGGCGTTTTCAATCCCATTCTGGCTCGTGGGTGGCGAGTGAGTTGCCTCTCCCTCTCCTGCGCCTACCACTCGTGACATCATCTTGTAACCTCCTCTCCTCATCTCTTCTCTTCACGGCGTTTTCAATCCCATTCTGGCTCGTGGGTGGCGAGTGAGTTGCCTCTCCCTCTCCTGCGCCTACCACTCGTGACATCATCTTGTAACCTCCTCTCCTCATCTCTTCTCTTCACGGCGTTTTCAATCCCATTCTGGCTCGTGGGTGGCGAGTGAGTTGCCTCTCCCTCTCCTGCGCCTACCACTCGTGACATCATCTTGTAACCTCCTCTCCTCATCTCTTCTCTTCACGGCGTTTTCAATCCCATTCTGGCTCGTGGGTGGCGAGTGAGTTGCCTCTCCCTCTCCTGCGCCTACCACTCGTGACATCATCTTGTAACCTCCTCTCCTCATCTCTTCTCTTCACGGCGTTTTCAATCCCATTCTGGCTCGTGGGTGGCGAGTGAGTTGCCTCTCCCTCTCCTGCGCCTACCACTCGTGACATCATCTTGTAACCTCCTCTCCTCATCTCTTCTCTTCACGGCGTTTTCAATCCCATTCTGGCTCGTGGGTGGCGAGTGAGTTGCCTCTCCCTCTCCTGCGCCTACCACTCGTGACATCATCTTGTAACCTCCTCTCCTCATCTCTTCTCTTCACGGCGTTTTCAATCCCATTCTGGCTCGGGTGGTGGCGAGTGAGTTGCCTCTCCCTCTCCTGCGCCTACCACTCGTGACATCATCTTGTAACCTCCTCTCCTCATCTCTTCTCTTCACGGCGTTTTTAATCCCATTCTGGCTCGTGGGTGGCGAGTGAGTTGCCTCTCCCTCTCCTGCGCCTACCACTCGTGACATCATCTTGTAACCTCCTCTCCTCATCTCTTCTCTTCACGGCGTTTTTAATCCCATTCTGGCTCGTGGGTGGCGAGTGAGTTGCCTCTCCCTCTCCTGCGCCTACCACTCGTGACATCATCTTGTAACCTCCTCTCCTCATCTCTTCTCTTCACGGCGTTTTCAATCCCATTCTGGCTCGTGGGTGGCGAGTGAGTTGCCTCTCCCTCTCCTGCGCCTACCACTCGTGACATCATCTTGTAACCTCCTCTCCTCATCTCTTCTCTTCACGGCGTTTTCAATCCCATTCTGGCTCGTGGGTGGCGAGTGAGTTGCCTCTCCCTCTCCTGCGCCTACCACTCGTGACATCATCTTGTAACCTCCTCTCCTCATCTCTTCTCTTCACGGCGTTTTCAATCCCATTCTGGCTCGTGGGTGGCGAGTGAGTTGCCTCTCCCTCTCCTGCGCCTACCACTCGTGACATCATCTTGTAACCTCCTCTCCTCATCTCTTCTCTTCACGGCGTTTTCAATCCCATTCTGGCTCGTGGGTGGCGAGTGAGTTGCCTCTCCCTCTCCTGCGCCTACCACTCGTGACATCATCTTGTAACCTCCTCTCCTCATCTCTTCTCTTCACGGCGTTTTCAATCCCATTCTGGCTCGTGGGTGGCGAGTGAGTTGCCTCTCCCTCTCCTGCGCCTACCACTCGTGACATCATCTTGTAACCTCCTCTCCTCATCTCTTCTCTTCACGGCGTTTTCAATCCCATTCTGGCTCGTGGGTGGCGAGTGAGTTGCCTCTCCCTCTCCTGCGCCTACCACTCGTGACATCATCTTGTAACCTCCTCTCCTCATCTCTTCTCTTCACGGCGTTTTCAATCCCATTCTGGCTTGGGGTGGCGAGTGAGTTGCCTCTCCCTCTCCTGCGCCTACCACTCGTGACATCATCTTGTAACCTCCTCTCCTCATCTCTTCTCTTCACGGCGTTTTCAATCCCATTCTGGCTCGTGGGTGGCGAGTGAGTTGCCTCTCCCTCTCCTGCGCCTACCACTCGTGACATCATCTTGTAACCTCCTCTCCTCATCTCTTCTCTTCACGGCGTTTTCAATCCCATTCTGGCTCGTGGGTGGCGAGTGAGTTGCCTCTCCCTCTCCTGCGCCTACCACTCGTGACATCATCTTGTAACCTCCTCTCCTCATCTCTTCTCTTCACGGCGTTTTCAATCCCATTCTGGCTCGTGGGTGGCGAGTGAGTTGCCTCTCCCTCTCCTGCGCCTACCACTCGTGACATCATCTTGTAACCTCTATCCTCATCTCTTCTCTTCACGGCGTTTTCAATCCCATTCTGGCTCGTGGGTGGCGAGTGAGTTGCCTCTCCCTCTCCTGCGCCTACCACTCGTGACATCATCTTGTAACCTCCTCTCCTCATCTCTTCTCTTCACGGCGTTTTCAATCCCATTCTGGCTCGTGGGTGGCGAGTGAGTTGCCTCTCCCTCTCCTGCGCCTACCACTCGTGACATCATCTTGTAACCTCCTCTCCTCATCTCTTCTCTTCACGGCGTTTTCAATCCCATTCTGGCTCGTGGGTGGCGAGTGAGTTGCCTCTCCCTCTCCTGCGCCTACCACTCGTGACATCATCTTGTAACC